>CM024466.2:22854290-23492698 GCA_014182885.2 Eucalyptus caleyi | reverse complement strand
TTGAGAGGCCCTACTTGTCAAACGATGCCGTGTATGACTTTTCTTCTTTCCAAGAACGGTTCATGGGGAGGCTGGATATAAGACATTGCCGTCGCAAGCTGCCACTGCTTCGCAACCTAATGAAGAGAAGATTTTAGTTTCGTGCACAGTAACTTAATGATCTAGAACTTACAAGACACATTACTTGAGGATGGACAGTATAATTTCTTTACTTTCTTACACTGGTGAATCTTGCAAATTGCTGATTTCTCCTGGAAACTTACGCTTCAGGACCATGAGTTTTCTATTAAGAAATAATAAAGAACTAAGTTAACCCACCCCGGATCACCAAATTTCATTTTACTGTTTCTAACTTTAAAGTTCTTGTAAAGTATAGATCAGGACTTGAGCGGATGAACAACGAAAGCTTTGAGGCAGATCAGGATGATTCAGCTGAACAAATAGCAAATAAACAGAAGCCGATACTGCGGTCAGCTCTGCTATGGCCTTGAGCCAGCAATACTTCTTAATATAACATGGAGAAATGGGGGAGTTGTTGAAGATGTCTGTCTAGATGTTGGCACTTTTTAAATAGTACTTCTGCTGTGACTTTCACATCCGAACCGTTCTCGATACTGGAATCTTATGAGATAATTGTCGAGAAAATATTGGGTAGGTTTTACACTCCACGTAGGCGAAATGTAAAACTATAGAGAAATTGACGGGTGGCAAATTTTGGGCCCACCTGTCAGCCCCCACCATCTCCCTTAACTCCGTCTCTCCCCCTTTACTCTCTCTCCTCCCCTCCGTTTCTGCGCACAACTCCCTCGGCTCCCCCTCTTCTCTCTCCACTTCTCTTTTCTTTCTCTTGCGTCTGCCATGGCTCGAGCTTGAGTATGCTCATGGCCGCTTCAGGTCGAGGAGGGACGGTGCGCCGCCGGATGGAGGCCGCATTGAGCTTTGTTTGCGGTGAGATGGCTTGAGGCCGAGCTCGAAACTCGAGCGCTAACCAAATCTCCGAGTTTGAGGTCAAGCGAGTGTTGTCCATGGCTGGCTGCGAGTGTCATCCATGGTGGATCGGAAAAACAATACCCAGGAACAAGCGAGGATGGCCCACGTGATGAAATCGCATTAAATAAGGAAACCGAAGCCGACCCGACACGCCTACGCGTCCGTTTACAATACCCATTTGCTCATTTCCTCCTCCCAGTTCCGAGTCCGACCCCGCCTGCTGAAATTCTTCAAGAAAGTTTGGGTTTTTATTTTTTATTTCATCTATCCTTGTCCGTCTGCCCGTTCGGTTGTCATCCCAGAGACCATTTGGGAGATGGGTCTGATCTTCTCGAGCAAGTCCTTGCGTTCCGCCCCACCGCACAGGCTGTGACAGCCATGTATGAGTGTCGGCGTGCTTGTGAGCCCCTTGATCATATGCCCTTCGAACTGCGCAAAGTCCCCGCGAGGCATTGGCGTGAAGCCTCCCGCTTCCGCCTGTCAATGGTTTGGACCCTTTCGGCATCTCTGCCTTTGGATTCCGAAGAAGAACACTGTGGCGACGACCAGCGAGCTGGCCACAGTGGCCGCCACCGCCTTGACAATCGTCTTGCTTGAGGACGATGACGAGTCCAACGGCGCTTGGAGCGAGTCTATTACGGAAGGAGGAGGAGAGTTGGTGATGGTGGTGGCGATTGGAGAAAAGAGAAGTAGAGAGAGAAGAGGGAGAGAGAGCGTCGCAGGCAGAAAAAAAAAAGAAGAGAAGTAGAGAGAGAAGAGGGAGAGAGAGTTGTCGCAGAAACGGCGGGGAGGAGAGAGAGTAAAGGGGAGAGAGACGGAGCGTTAACGGAGAACTGGAGCCTGACAGGTGGGCCCAAATTTGCCACGCGTCGACTTCTCTATGGTTTTACATTTCGCCTACGTGGAGTGTAAAACCTACCCAATATTTTCTCATAATTGTCCTGCTTTGCTTATGAAGTATGGAAAGTTCTATGGCTTGGGCGCTTTCTAGTCTCCACTGAACACCTTCTCCCTATAAAATATGGGAGGGGACTCCAATTTGGTTATAGCGAGTCTCTGTCTCTCCCATCTATTTAATGTCGTCTTAACGACCATTGAGATGAATTATTGTTTTATTCTTGGCAATCTCTCATGGAAACTACGAATATTCTCATGGTGCAATTACTCTTATCATCTTTTCTCTGATCATGTAAAACCAATTAGATGATAAAATAGGAGAACTTTGTTTAAATTTTTTTGAAAGTGTTTCTATTTAAGCTCTCTATCTAACCTACTCGACAAGGCATGGCAACAGGTGCCATTTGCGCGATGGGCAACATTAAATTGGCAAATCGCGCAGTAGAGAAGGAATGTGCAAGCATTGGTTTATCACGACCATTAATATGCTATCGAGTATGATTTGACGTGATCTAGGCGCCTAAACCGAGCTAAGTGATCGATAGGATCCTAACCATCTTTGTTTTATGGAATTGCTATCTGATACCTCTTTAAGCCCAATTTGTTCAAGTAAGGACGGACGCAATAGCATCCGCAAATGTTGTTGAAATGGTCAATCTCCGTCTTTTAGAAACTTTTGCTTTTACATTCATGAAGGAAATAGTCGGTGGTTGCTGATGTTGTTCTTTGTTAAATTAGAAAATTTGACTGACTTTGTTATTTGGAGGAAAATACAAACGAACATTCAGAGCATATGCTTGCTTGTTGCTTGCAATGCACTTTCATATGGCCGGCTAAAACATATCTTATCCAGGACTAAAGCATTTCTTAAGGTTGTTTCACACAGCTAGGGTTTGTCAAGAAGGTTATCTCATATTCTGTCGGACGAGCTTGCTTGTGGATTAACGCGACCTTCATTTTGTTTGTTTTTTTTTTTTTTTTTTTTTTTAAATAAATTAATTTTTAATTTTGAATTTATTATTTTTATTATTATACGTTGTTGTTGAATTTTGAAAAGTTTTTTGAGCAAGGACTACCCTAGCAAGCATGTATTAACTAATGTACTAGAGAGAGAACTATGCAGGGAACAGATCAAGAACTCAGGCAGAACACTTGGGACATGATGGTACATTCATGGTTTTAAACCCAAGTCAAATAGAATAGAGACACAACTCGATGTCCATTTGATCCTGTTCAACACCGTTATGCTTTGCCATAATCAATCAATTCGCTTTCTAGTTTTCACTGGAGGAAGCTTCAACTATGCCTGGTCCTGTGGCGTTTGGCTCTTAAAAAAAAAGTACTTTGAAAATAATTAGTTTCAATTGTTGAATTCCACTTCACCTAACTCCATATAATGTAAGTTACAACAGCTAGACCTTGGGAGTTCGCTATTTTTTTATTTATTTCCTTCCTACAAACCTCAGGGAGTCCTTTTGATGAAGTAAACTGGACATCTTGAAGCTTTTCGAAAGGGAAATATGCAGGAACTTCATCGCTTTGCCTGGTGTATATATTACATTTCTGATGCAATCATTTACTTGCGTTTTTGAACTTTCTTTTATGCATTGCATGGATATAAAAGCAGCACCAATAAAGTTTTAAGGTAGAAGCCGTCAATTTGGATTGTTCTTGTTGTGATCACCGGGCTTCTAATTTGCGCATGTCATTGTTTTTCCTTTTTATGTGAGCAATCACCTAAAGTAAGGTTCTTGAGACGTAATATGATGTAATTTGTAATTTTCCGTCATCTAAGCTTCAATGCGATCGGAGCGAGGAGAAATAACACCAATGGAGGGAAAAGCTGAGACTTATGACACCGAGTTATCATGAGAACCAAACCCAAGTCCTTGCACCAAACGCAAATAATAAAGTCACTATAAGGAGACGTTCATCCTCACTCTGACAATTCTTGAGTACTCCTTTGGGGTCTGTTACTGGGTCATCAGGATTTTCCTGTTGAATTCACATAAGCTGATTGGATGCCTATGTTCTGTTTTAGCTGCTGGCTCTTCTTGGTATGCCATCTACAAATTTTCCTCAGAACCATGATATGTCTAAATTTGTTTGGTACAATAGCGATAAAGTCTTAAATTATTCCAAGCTAACGTTGAGACGCAACTTAGTTTTTTCGTTCTTTTAGGAACTGTAAAAAAAAGAGCATAACAAGAAGCGCATTCGTGTTTTTGCATTTACCCTCTATATCCTTTCGTGATTATTTGAGATTATAATATTGATTGCTTCTAGAAATAGATCTATGTTATACACATTTTATTTGAGGTTTTCACTTCGTCCTAAAGGCATGTATACACACTTATATATTTATCCAATATTTCATGGGCGGTGCTATTTCCACCCCCATTTGTGCTAAAACACTATTTTTTTTTTTTTTTTTTTCGATGAACTTACCAAAATGCCCTCCCCCAAAACAATTATTGTTTCTTTTTATTATATTAACACACAAAACTGCCTGTATTTTTATCATCTATCTAATCTTATTAGTTTCACAATATAAATATCAATTACAAGCAAAAAAAAAAAAATATTATCTTACCATTTATCATATTATCATTTTGCCTACAATATTAATTTATGATCTCATATTTTAATCACAGAAATTAAATAAAAGATTAGAAATGTCTAGTTATAACGGCTTATGAATAAACAATCATTCACTTAGTTTTTATCAAATAGTTTGAGAGAAACTTTAGTTCTAGTGAAAATTAAAATTTAATCTAATTATCTAGCCAATTTTGACATTGTGAATGTTTTTTTGGAATACGTTGTAGGTTTTTAAAGGTAGACATCGTCGATTTGTGCTTTCTTTTGAGCTTCTTACATTTTAATATGAATTGTAAGATGGGGTTGAAAATTTATTATTTACCCTTTATTCACTTTCAAATTCGCATCAGATTTTTTTCATGGGAACATTTTAAGCATATTTTAAAGTTTTTATACACTTAGTGTGAGAATGAATCTACAATTAATAGTAGTAACTTTCTTCATAATTAGAGTAGAACAACAAGACGATTCTTCTCACCCCCCCCACCCTTATGTGTTTTTCTTTTGTTAATATTTAGATATGATCTAAATATAAATATGTTTGACATTTGATCATGCATCTAATAATTTAATCTTTTTCATATTTTGATTGAATTTTCTTTTCCATTTTTCTATCAAGATTGGTTTTGATAATTAAATTGAATTTTAATTTTTGGTTTTGACAATTAAATTGAATTTTAATTTTTGACTTTGAAATATAGTTTTGCTTTTATTGTCGAATACAAATAGGGGATCAAATGAGTTTTCATAAGTCGTCATAAATAGAAAATGGAAACTATAATTTCAAAAGTTAAAATTGACAATATTTTCTAGGCAAAGTTACAATAACATGCATAACAAGATGATATTTTGTTAGGTGTAATAGAGCATTTATACTGTGAAACTGATGAGAGAAATGATAAAAATAAATTTAATTTCTTTGGTTAGCCGATAAAAAAGAAACAATATTTTGAAGAGAGAGAGGGGGGGAGGGTATTTGAGTAAGTTAAGTGGCAAAAAGGAGCGTGTTAACCAAAATGGGGGTGAAAATACCACTGTCTTATTTCATAATATAAAAGTGATTTTTCTTAACCTTTTTACTTTCTATTTCTAGTACCCACATAACAAGTGAGCATATTTGTTAGCTTTATTTAAATTTTCATAAGTAACAACCATTAAAATGTTTTACAACATTATATCAATCATGCATTTTCTTTTCTCAACAACATTTTTCCGTTCTTTTGCACACACAAGTCTGTGCATCCTTTTTTGCTATTTATTCTTTATTATAGGCAAAACTGGTGGGCAGAGGTGATCAAAACAATTGCCCCTCTAGGCATCAAAATTAGAATCTCATACTTGTTATGGAAAATTCAAGTTAGATAAGGTAATAGATGTTCAATGCACAAATTGGTTAGAGATTTGCTTATGACATTACTTGAACTTATGCTCATGAAAGACACTTTGACCCATAAACCATTGTGTTATCATGCTTAGGTGTATCTTTTTTCCCCCTTGTTTACACTAACAAGGGACCATACTCTCAGGGCACACAATACATTCTTACTTTACTAAGGTCATATTGCAAGGTTTTTGACAATCTCTTAGAGTAAATCGAGCGTGTTAGTTTGCTCATGTTAGAAACATAGGTGAAATAAGTAAACTATCCTTCATCCCTATTAGAGGTATAAAATAGTAAAGTAGTCTATTAGAGATATAAAAAGGGTAAAGTGGTCTTTGGGGTTTCAAGACTTATTTTTTTGTGATTACTTAATGTATATATAGACTTTTATTGAATGAGACAATGCAATTTTTCACTTTACATGGTATTAGAGCTAACAAAATAAAAATAAAAATCCTAGTTGCCAAAGTAGCCACTTAATGCCGTCGACTAGCCATTGGAATAGTCACTCCCCGCTATTGAAGTAGATGGATCTCATCGGAGTTGATGCTAAAGAGAGTGTAGAGAAGTAGGAGGTAACACAAGTGATGACTTAAATGTTGTCAGTTGCATGTCTCCAAGATTTACTTTTTCCAAAACTTTTAGGAATGCTTTGGCATCAAGGATCTCCGCGTCATACTTGGTTTATCGTTTCGAGTCTAGATCTGATGCTAGTGAGCATAATCTATTCTAGATTCGATGTCGTCTAGTGTTAACCAGCCAAAATTTGATGTTGATCAAGCTCTTTGGTCCCCCAGGAAAACTTTAGGCCAGCTAAGGATGTTGTTTGGCACTTTGTTCATATATTTAGACCGTTGGTTTGATTGGTTGCAAGTATTGTGACGGTCTTGTTAGGCTATTAATATGAAGTAGTTTATCAACATAATATTTTTCAATTATGTTGGACCATTGAATTGTTGAGGTTGAGTTGCTCGAGGGAAAATATTGTGGTTGTGGTTATGTTTGATGAGGAATTTGCTCGGTACAACCAACTTCAGAGTTCAAAGCTTACTTCTTCCATTGTTGCTCTAGTACAAACAAGTAATGCTATTGCATGCCTTTTAGTTGCTTTGGCCCTTGGATCATTGATCAAGGGCCTTTGATTACATGTCATGTCTTTCGGTTATACTTTCTTCTCTTACTCCATCATCATCTCATTACCCTAGCTAATGATTAATCTATATAGGTTAAAGGGGTTGGTACAATTCATCCAACTCCATTGTCATTGACTTATGGAGCAACTTTCAGGGTTTGTTGCTTAGGGTGAGTCTAGATGATTGGTTTGTAAGTTAGAAAAGTCTTTGTATGGTTTGAAAGTCACCATGAGCGTGTTTTGGAAGATTTACTAAGATTGTGCTCTCTCTTATATTGTATAGATGTAGAAATAATCACTCTTTCTTTTATAAATAGTTAGGGGGAGGTAAGTTGTTCTTGATTATGTGTATTCATGATATTACTATCACGAGAGATGATTTGGTTTGTATAGCCGAACTAAATCTCTATCTTCTGTAATATTTTCAGACCAAAGACTTGGGAAAGTTGAAATATTTTCTAGGAATTGAGGTGACACAATCGTAGAAATGTATTGTTTTGTCACAGTGAAAGTATGTTTTGGATTTGCTCACTAAGACAGGCATGTTTGGATCAAAACCTCTTCATTCACCTATAGAACAAGGAGTTAAATTGGTTGTTGAGAGTGGAGAGATTCTTGATAATCTTGAAAGATATATAAGATTGGTAGGTAAATTGAATTATCTAACAAATACTTGACTAGACATTACCTTTCCAATTAGTGTGATAAGCCAATTTCTGTCTTTTCCTTGTACATCTCATTGGGATGTTGTTATTCGGATTTTGAGGTACTTGAAGAAGGCTCTAGGAAAAAGAATTGTCTATCAAAACCATGGTCATAGTAGAGTTGAAGGATTCTCTGATGTTGATTGGGTAGGATTTCTAGATGAGAGGAGATCAACCACTAGCTACTCTATCTTGGTTGGAGGAAACTTGGTATCATGGAAGAGTAAGAAATAGAGTTTGTTGCTTGCTCGAGTGTTTCGTTAGAATATAGAGTCATGGCATGAGTGACATGTGACTTAGTGTGGATTCATCAACTATTGACTAAGTTAAAATTTAAAGCTTCAATTCTTGTGTATCTATGGTGTGATAATAAGGCAACATTACACATGGCTTTCAACCTTGTTTCTCAAGAGAAGAAAACACTTTGAAGTTGAACATCATTTTATTCGAGAGAAGTTATAGAGTGGGCTGATTCTTCTCCATCATATTAGGAGTAGTGAACAACTTACGGAGGATATAATATATTTGTAACAAGCTGGTCATTATTAGTATCCATGGTTTAGCTTGAGGGAGAGTTTTACATATATAAAAGAGTAAAGTGGTCTTTAGGATTTTAAGGCTTATTTTATTGGTGATTACTTAGTGTACTACAGACTTTTATTGAATAATACAATACAATTTTCCGTTTACAATCCCCATATTTCTTCGGTCACCATATGTATTCTAATGAACTTGTAATGTTGATATCATCAAGAAAGGGTGATTACTTAAAACCTCTTGGATAAGGCACAGTATCCATCCAGTTCATATATGGCTTCCTATAAATATTGGGCATATAGATAGCATCATTCCCATATCCTCTTAACGCCGGATTGATTATTTATTGATTTTGAATTGGGACAAAATAAGGGAACCCTGGAACCTATTGTGCTGGGTAATTGGGTTGCAGCACCATGTTTGGATTCTATTGAGGAGCTTGATGGTACTGCTCATGAGGCGCACAGAGTTGCGGTTATGGTTGATTCACAAGCATCGAGTTTATTTGTGGATTAGGAATATTGACTTGAAGAAGATTGAGAGGCTGGTGCAACATTTGAGGCTGAATATTCGACAGCAATTGCGGTAGAACATTTGGAAGTTGTTGATGAGCATTAGGAGTTCCCACCAAAGGGGCTTGTTGTTAATTATTCTCCTAATATATTTGTTCCTACCCCTGGCAAGGGCCATTACAACTCATGGGACCTCCATGGTAATTGGGAACACATTCATTTGAGGGACTACATTGGATTTGGCTGCTCTACCCTAATGGAGTTCTCATGTGAAGGATTCTGCTGAGCTAGGGGTGGAATTAGTATTGTAGAATCTCGATCAATGTTGGTAGGGACGTGTGAATTAATATACACATCAACTTGCACAGTTGCAAGAATTTCTCCCTTTGCAAAATTCTAAGAGGGGGCCGTGTTAATGTAAGTTGTCATGCATTACTCATAGTTACTTGAGTAGTTGATGATACAGGAACATACCCATTCGAAACAAGGATGTGCCTTGATTGAGTTTGAACTAGTTCAACCGAAATCCCATGGTGTCCTTGAGCACATTCGCGATAAGTATTAATGATCAGAGGCCTAACAATATCAGTCATTCATCTAACCATGTGGTCAACAAACTCATTATGAGCTTCTTTAATCATTCGCCTTGTAGTAGAGATGTTGCGACCTCCTTTTTTTTTCGGCGCCCGCAATCGGGTACGAGCGCCTAAGGAGGCTAATGGCTCGGCTGAATTTAATTATGCCTGGACTCTCCCAAGTCCACCAATTCACGACTTTAATAATCCAAATTTTTAACCTGTAAATTAATTTTAAAATGGAGTCGCCACTAATCGGTTTGGGGTGGTTCGATTAGAAACCCAAGTGAAGTATCGGGAGAAATACTCGCTCTGTGCAACCGAGAGAAATTAGGATCGGGGACTTGATTACACTAGTTAATCACTAATGCCCTTTCGGTACCTAATCTTGTTTAAACCCTGAGGTTTTTGGATGTTCGAGAGATTTTCCATGCATTTTTGGGAGGAAAAACATTTTTGGAGTCTATTTCTAATTTTTGGACACAAAAGGGATTTTGTTTTTGGATTTTTTTTTGGTATTTTTGGGAAAATACAAGTCTTTTTGACTTTTTCTGATTTTTTTGGCTTTTTTGGATTTTTGGCATTTTTTGGAATATTTTTGATTTTTTTGATTTTTTGGAAAATAAAATATATTTTTATATATTTTTAAATATTTTTGGAAAATAAATTATTTTTGATTTTTTTCTTGATTTTTAGAAAATAAAACATTTTTCAACATTTTTTAAATATTTTTCGATTTTCTGGAAATTAAAACATTTTTTAATATTTTTTGAAAATAAATTATTTATTAAAATATTATTTAAAATAAAACTTAAAAAAGAAAAAGCCGACCCGGGTCGGATCCGCGGGCTGGGTCGGACCCGGCCGGCGATCTGCGGGCCCGACTGGATTTTTTTGTCCTTTTTTTTTTTTTATAATTAAAACGACGCCGTGGCCCGTCGTTTTGGGAGGGATCGGCCCGGCCCCGACAACCCGAAAAACCCCACCCGGATCCGGCCCGAATTCCAGCGATGACCCGGTTCATGCGAGAACCCTACCCGACCTGGATTCGACCCCACGACCCGACTCGCGGCCGCCCCGGATCGCAAACCCTACCCAATTTTCGGTCCGGATCGCTTCGCGACCGGAAAATCGCAAACCTAGGGTTTGCGAATCCGCGCGCCCGGAGAGAGGAGACCGAAGCGATCCTGCGGCGCCAGCGGCCACACGGCGGTGACGGCAACGACGATTGTCGCGACCTAAATTTTCAAGGTTCACCACCTAAAATTTGGCTAATGGATTACTAAGTCTTTAAACTTAGCCCTCCTCCCAAGCCCATACCAATTCGCGACTTAGGTTTGAATTTTTAACATGCAAATGATTTTCAATCGGGAGTCGCCACTAATCTATTTTTGGTGGGTCGATTAGAAACCCAAGTAAAATAATCGGGAGATTTACTTTACTCCTACGAACCAGAGATTCATGAGTTCGGGGACTTGGTTACACTAGATTATCCTAGTTCCCTTTCGGTACCTTTCTATTTCATTTTCAAAAAATGTTTGGCAATTGAATTGATTTTAATTTGACTTCCTAACATGTGAGGTGATCATACATGTGCGCATACCACCAATTTAACACTCAAGAAAGCAATTAAATATTGCAAAACATACCTAAAAAACGAAAGCATCTGCATTGTTAAATCAGAAATTGCATCGAAACTTGATATGATTTCTAATTAACACTCAATTTCAATTTTTGTTTTCACTTTATTTAATGAAAATCATGCGATGCATGCTAATAATCTAATATGACATGGCAGCACGACCTAAACTATATGACATGAAGAAATGCAATAATTAAATGCAATCTAAATGACCTAATTCTAATGACATGCAATGCAATGCGATGACATACTAAAATGACAAGCAACGTACAATTTA
Organism: Eucalyptus caleyi; assembly: GCA_014182885.2. NCBI lineage: Eukaryota > Viridiplantae > Streptophyta > Magnoliopsida > Myrtales > Myrtaceae > Eucalyptus > Eucalyptus caleyi. Next base: position 23,481,450 of record CM024466.2, on the reverse strand, counting down.
GTATGCGGGTTATATGTCAAGCGACATTTATTAAATGACTTAGTCTAATGACAAAAGAAGTTCTAATTAAATGAACTTAATAAAAACTAAATGACATGCATTTGATATTTCTATTTAAAATTGCAAAAAATGATCTAGCTAGATTAAAGTTCTATCTAATTTAAACTAAAGATCAAGTCACATTAAATCCTAATTTAAACTAAGATATTATCTTAATCTAACATGCAATTTATCTAATATGCGATGACGTGCAAAGAATGCCCTAATTCAACATGATATATGCATGATGATTTTTGTGTTTTTTTATATATTAATTTCGAAATTAATATAAATTGCCACGTAATTAAACATGTAACTAAAATCCTAAATGACTTATGCATTTTTTATATTTTTCAAATTGAAATCCCTATCCTAGATATGCATGATAACAAAAAATATTTCAAAACAAACTGAATCCTAATTCAGATATTTTTAGATTTTTTTTTTTAGTGGTTTAAAAAAACAATTATCAACTAAATCTAAACAATCAAGATATTCAATCAAATAAAGGATTAAAATAATCGAAAAAATAACCTGTTGTCTCACGGGTCAAATTAACGATTATCCTAACACGATTATCACGACAAAAAGATCAAAATAACTAAAAATCCGATCCAATTCTTACGGATCAAATTAATAGTTATATTGATCCAACACTTAAAATACTATCGACAAGCCCCAAAAATTAATGTAATTAAAAAATGATCCGATATCTTACGGATCAAATTAGTAATCACAATAATCATGGGGAAGACCCTGCGGATAATGCCTACAAAATCCATAAAGATCACTTCAAATTTTCAGAATAACAACTAAACTTAAAATAAATAAATAAAATAAAGTTAATAGAAAAGAAAATAAAACTACCTAATTTCCCTCTCTTTTCTTTTTTTTTTTTTTTTGTTTTTCTTTTCCTGCTTTTCTCACTCACGGCTTGCTCGTGCGGCTGATTCTGGGCAGCGGGTTCTGATCGTCGGAAGGCGTCGCAATCAGAGCTGGGCAGAGGAACAGGCCCTCGGATGGAGATGCGAATGCGGTTGGTCGTCACTCGGGCGTCTGGGAGTTTGGACCTGATCTTGGCGTCGCGGGTCGGCCGCAAGTCGGGCTCCGAGCGGGTGCGGGTGCAGAGGATTCGAGCGACGTGCGGTTCGGTGGCGTCGGGGTGGTACTCGTGGGTTGCCGGCGTCGGGTTGCACGGATCGGGAGCAGCGGGGCTCCGGTGTCGTCGGATCTCGGCCGAAAACGAAATTGCAGGGTCGTCGGGTCAGGAGCGATCAGCGCCTGGGTCGTCGTGGGGGAGACGGGCACTGCAACTGGAGTGGGCTGCAAGCAAAGTGGTCACGGCCTGGCCTAGGCTTCCAGGCGGCGTCGGCATGCGCGGTGATACTTCGGCTACGGGGAGCAGCGGGCGGCGTTGGGCGGATCAATTACCGGCGGAAAGCGGAGGAGGGCGTCGGACTTCGCGAACGGTGAGGAACGGTGGTGAAGGAGTAGTCACACGGTGAGGCGGAGGAGCTCTGAGCAGTGCGGATGGAGCTGCAACGGGCGTCGCGGATGGAGCAGCAACGTGGGCAGCAAGTTGGGAAGACAATGAACAGTAGGGGTCAAATCACCCCCTTTTTCTTCTGCCTTTACGCTTCTCCTCTCTGCAGCGGCACTGCCTTCGTACTATCTCCTTTCTTTTCTTTTTTTACTTTTCACTTCTTTGACTTTTCTTTTCTCTGGACGAAGAGAAGTCACCCTAATCTTTTTCTCTCTTTCAGTTTTCTATTTTTCTTTCGACGAAAGATCAAGAGAAGCCCCCTAAACAACAGAATTTTTGCTCTGATTTTTTTTTGAACCCCCCCCCGGCGAAAGGTGAAGAGCAGCCCCTATTTTATAAAGCGAAAACTTCGAATTCGTTTCGCCCGTGGAGATTTTCGCTCAACCTCTCGCCGGTGGAGATTTTCGCTCAACCTCTCAACAACAAAATGGCTCCAAAATCACACGGTTGAGTTTTTGAATTCAATTTTTCAAATTTTTTATTTCTATTTTTTTAAATTAGAGATGGGGACCACATGACTAGTGTGAAGTCTACGATGGCGGCGGCCACGGCGAGCTTGCCTTCTCTCTTACAATAAACCTAAATAAAATTAAGGCATCAACAAGAGAGGTGTTGCCTTGATACATTGGCACCTTCCTCTTGAACTTGATTCATGACTTCATTCTAAGGAAGTTGAGATGATGATGATTTGGCTCGTGTGTTGTTCTTAGCCATGAATAATTGTTCGTTAGTGGAGCTATTCAAGTTGATACGACTCTAGGTCCGTAGCATATCACTCTCTTAATCCAACACACTAGTCCCACCGGGCATGTCAAAAAGATCTTTCACCGATTTTGATTCCCTTGAATAACCTTTCACCAAATGCTGCATTTTGATTTTATTATTGGAGACTAGGTTCTGTGTTGAGCTTGGATAGAGAATGTCAAATGTGAAATGGAGTTTTATTCTCAATTGTATGTACAGTCCTAACAACTTATGGTCAAATGACTCAAAAATGAACAACTTCTGAATACCAATTACGCTAGAATTTAACCAATGACGTGATCAAACACAAATAGCTAGACAATCTACTCTCTAAACCCAAACTATGATGGAATTTAATTAAAGTCACAGCTTGCTTTTGATGTAAAGCTGGAATTAAATCAACTGTAATACTTTTGGATCTAGTACAATGCCATAATCTAATCAATGACATTGAACTTTGTGGAACCACACTAGAATTTAATCAACGATGTTGGATTGAATGAAGATGCACGCCGGAATCTAATCAATGACAGGATTCTTGAAAACTACAACTATGATGTGATAATGTAAAGATAAAATGAAGAAGATTGTTGTTTTTTGCGCAGGGGGTTCTCAGTGGAGAAACTATATCGGGAGTTGATGTTCCTTAGTCGGTTATTCCTTCTTGGGTACTACTCTTTGTGATCTTCACGTGTTTCTTTTCCCCTGGACGTCCTTATCCTTTAGTAATTGCCCCCTGACCTATTGATGATGCTCGTGTAGCTTACCCTTCAAGTAAATAACCTTTCCCTATTTTTATGCACATTTCTTGCATAAGCTATTTTCGTTCGAATTCCAATGCTAATTTTTCTTAATCTTCAGATTCAGTACATCATCCTCATAGCCTGACACGTGTTAATCAACTTCTTGGCCATCGACTTCGAGTTTATTCCGTCGAGGCTTAGCTTAAGTAGCCTTCATGAGAATTGCTTTCCATTGATTTCACGAATGAAAACGGGGCGTTTCATTTAAAATTCCTCGTGACCAGCACGTGCTTTCAGGGTAAACTTGGATGTCAACAACTACAAATTGCGAGAGCATATAATAATCAGAAAATGCTCAAAGTCAGCATATAGTATTTGCTGCAGTAACGGAATTGTCTTACTGACTAAATTATTTTAAGCAAAGCCTGGTAGAATTCAAGAACACCGGAGGTGGTCCAAATTGGCAATTCTATTTTCTCTTCTTCAGAGTGAGCATATCATACTGTGTATGGTGAGAACTGCTTAAAACCGAAACAGTCTCATAAGCATCTTTCAAAATTGACTAAGGAAATGGACATTTCGGGAAGAGCTAGTGCGCATATTCTAATTTCGCAAGTCGAATGGCTTAGGTTCGCCACGAGAGTTCACAAAAGTCTCCTACTATGGGCCAATTCTTTTTGCAATCCCCAGTCGAATTCTTTCTGCAATCCCTAGTCGAATTTCTCGTGCCAAATCTCACACGTTGGTGAGCTTGTGCATCTTAAGATGCAGGAAGAAAGCATATGAGATGCGCGTGAAATGCATGGATTCGCCGGTCAAAGAAGATTTGGCCAGCCGGGAACTTAGTATCTTACTTGAGACTAGGTTGGCCACTTTAAACCTAATTTAATATAAGAGTCACTTATGGCCCTCTTTTGTGAAAGCGATCCTACTTTAAGTGATCGTTAATGTTTACTTCAAACACTTTGTTGACACAATTTGAAGACAATTGGAAATTGGAATTTGTTTGGGTAGCAAATTCTTTTTTGCAATATAGTTACGAGGGCATTGGGACGTCGATTTGGCAATCACATAATTTCAGATGATAACATTCCAATTTCTACATAATTTAGATATTATCACACTCTTCCAGGCAAGGTGCACATTAGAGAGAGAGAGAGAGAGAGAGAGAGAGAGAGAGAGAGAGAGAGAGAGATGATATTTAAGAACCATCTTTTATTACAAATAGGTCATACATGACGTACATAAGTATGCCTTGATATACCGTGTGCTCAAGTAATTATTGTTCCAAGGCAGCCTTTTATTCTGTTCAATCTTTCTTTTTATTTTCGGCCATACATTCCTTTTAGTTGTTATCGTACCAAAACTGTGCCTGGAGGTAGTCAACCACCTTCTTGTCGACTTGGAAGGCCTTGGTGAGAACATCGGCTGAAATGGGTGGCTTCGCTCCAAAAACAGCATTAGCAATGGTAATGACTCCCGGGCTTTGGCTGCTAAGACCAGCAAAGGCCAGTGCGTAGGTGTTTCCAATATTCAACTGGAAGTGAATGAGACCAATTGGGAACACGAATACGTCCCCTTTGTACAAGACCTTGGTGAAGAGAGTGTTGTTTAATTGGTTGGAAGTGACGAAGCCAACAAGTAGCGTACCCTCCACCACGACCAAAACCTCGGTGCCACGTGGGTGAGTGTGGGGAGGATTTAGGCCACCGGGAGCGAAGTCAAGGCGAGCCATGGATATTCCAAGAGTGTTGAGTCCCGGAAATTGGTCGACGAAAGCCGGAGTGACTTTTGATCCAAGCGGATTCGTCGTGTTTCCAGGATTTCTAAGCCCCATAAAGAGGAAATCATCAGCTGTGGCTTGTTTCGGGTCCTTGCAAAACTTTCCATTCACAAACACTGCATAAGAAATAGAATTCCTGTTATTGCTTCCGCATTATAAGCCAGAATTGAAAGACATGAATAGCGCAAGAATTGCGAACCAACCTCCAGAGTTCAGGTCATTGGTGGCGACGCATATGTCCTGAAGAGGACTCGGGTCATAAGCAAAAGCAGTGGCAGTTGCCAAAGCCAAGATGAGAAAGCTAATCGGAAGATACTTCATCGTTGGACAGGAAATTGGGCTCTCTGATCTCGAGTTCAGAAGAATGATTGCTCGAGGAAGGAGTGAGGTCTATTGCATGGTAACACTATCTATTTATAGATGATAGTGCTTGACTCAGTAATATTCAACAAAGTGCTCTACAGCTTACCAAGTCTTTAAAGGTTACATCCTTTTCTTCTCCTTCTTAAATCCAAGAACAACATTCCCCAACAACTGCGTTGACATGGCAGCCGGTCTGAATTCCTCTTCTCCAGCATAAAGAATTCATATTCATCTGATATGGAAGTGGTAAACTCAAATTATTGCAAACATTTGACTATTTCTTCTTCACCATTTGAACTCTTCAGCATCAACTCAACGGAGCGCCATCAATCACGAACCATTTCTTTTAACACTTTTCTATTTGAGGAAAGATTGAATTGACAGGCTGTCTTTTCCCACCTATGTTCACCCGGAAAAATTTCAGGTTGATAAGGGGCTGTTTGTTTAAATTTGTTTTCATTCCTCATAACACAATTTTTTTTTCTTTTGTTCCGGGGAACAAAAGAAGAACAGAAACGTCTTTGCTTAAACTTTTGTTTTCGGGAACATATTTGGAACATAAATAGGAAGTAGCAAAAACTTGTTTCTTGTTCCCGGGAACAATTCCAAGAAACACTTCTTTTTTTTTTTTCTCATTTTTCTTCTTCTTTTTTCTTTGGCCGGTTGCTGGAGCATTGCTGGCCCTCGGTGAGGCTCGGCCTCGCTAGGCCACCATTGGGTGACGTTGACTTGGTAGTGGCCCGGCAAGGTCGAGCGTCGCCCAACCACGGCGAGGCTCGGCCTCGCTGGGGGCCGGTGAGCCTCGCCGTGGTTGGGTGAGGCCGCCGGCCCTCGTCGGCCATCATTGGCCGATCGCCGTTCATGGCCGAGGCTGGCGACTGGCCAAAAGGAAGAAAGAAAAAAAGAAAAAGAAAAAAAAAAAAAAAAAAAGGAAAAATAAAATAAAAATATTAAAAATTTAAAAGAAACATAAAATTTATATAAGTTTGCCAAACGTGTTGTTGTTCTTTTTCTATTCAAGGAATAAAAATTTTGTACAATTACTAAACTCGTTCTTCTGTTAAAAAATTGTTCATGGGAACAGAAATATAAAAAACTATTTCTGTTAAAAAATTGTTTATCGGAACAGAAATATTACCAAACGCGCCTTAATTTACCCTGTTAATTTATAATTGGGAGACTTCATTTGATTTAACATGCCGGGCCAAGTTCACAACCATATACTAGGTAGCTGTGCACTCTCTTTGTTGGACAGACCTTAATATATAACCATCCTTTAGAGGCTCTACTTGTCAAATGATGCCGTGTATGACTTTTTTCGTCTTTCCAAGAACGGTTCATGGGGAGGCTGGAAATAAGACATTGCCGTCGCAAGCTGCCACTGCTTCGCAACCAATTGAACAGAAGATTTTAGTTTCGTGCACAGTAACTTAATGATCTAGAACTTACAAGACACATTACTTGAGGATGGACAGTATAATTTCTTTACTTTCTTACACTGGTGAATCTTGCAAATTGCTGATATCTCCTGGAAACTTACGCTTCAGGATCATGAGTTTTCTATTAAGAAATAATAAAGAACTAAGTTAACCCACCCCAGATCACCAAATTTCATTTTACCGTTTCTAACTTTAAAGTTCTTGTAAAGTATAGATCAGGACTCAAGCGGATGAACAACGAAAGCTTTGAGGCAGATCAGGATGATTCAGTTGAAGAAATAGCAAATAAACAGAAACCGATACTGCGGTCAGCTCTGCTATGGCCTTGAGTCAGCAATACTTCTTAATGTAACATGGAGAAATGGGGGAGTTGTTGAAGATGTCTGTCTAGATGTTGGCGACCTTTTAACTAGTACTTCCGCTCTGGCTTTCGCATCCGAACTGTTGTCGATACTGGAATTTTATGAGATAATTGTCCTGGTTTGCTTTCGAAGTATGGAAAGTTCTATTGCTTGGGCGCTCTCTATTGTCCACTGAGCACCTGCTCCCTATAATATATGGGAGGGGACTCCAACTTGGTTATAGCGAGTCTTTGTCTCTCCCATTTATTTAATGTAGTCTCAACGGCAATTGAAATGAATTATTGTTTTATTCTTGGCAATCTCTCATGGAAACTACGAATAATCTCATGGTGCAATTACTCTTATCATCTTTTCTCTGATCATGCAAAACCAATTAGATGATAAAATAGGAGAACTTTGTTTAAAAAAATTTAGAAGTATTTCTATTTAAGCTCTCTCTATCTAACCTACTCGACAAGGCACAGGTGCTCTATTCATGGATGAAGATCGGTTGACCCAGTGCCTTCTGCGCGATGGACAACATTTTATTGGCAAATCTTCAAACATAATGCATGTTTAGTTTTAAACACAATGGACTCGTCATTCCTCAACAACTACAAGCATGTTTCCATTACTTTAATTTACTGTTCTCCATTACTTTAGTTTACCGTTAATCATATAAAGAAATGAACACCATCCTTCAAGAAGTGGTGCAACGACCCAGGACTAGATCCATGTAGGCTAGTAGAGAAGGAATATGCAAGCATTGGTTTATCACGACCATTAATATGCTATCGAGGATGATGTGACGTGATCTAGGCGCCTAAACCGAGCTAAGTGATCGATAGGATCCTAACAATCTTTGTTTTATGGAATTGCTATCTGATACCTTTTTAAGCCCAATTTGTTCGAGCAAGGATGGACGCAATAGCATCCGTAAATGTTGTTGAAATGGTCAATCTCCTTCTTTTAGAAACTTTTGCTTTTGCATTCATGAAGGAAATAGTCAGTGGTTGCTGATGTTGTTCTTTGTTAAATTAGAAAATTTGACTGACTTTGTTATTTGGAGGAAAATACAAACGAACATTCAGAGCATATGCTTGCTTGCTTGCTTGCAATGCACTTTCATATGGCCGGCTAAAACTTATCTTATCCGGGACTAAAGCATTTCTTAAGGTTGTTTCACATAGCTAGGGTTTGTCAAGAAGGTTATCTCATATTCTATCGGACGAGCTTGCTTGAGGATTAACGCAACCTACATTTTGTTTTTTTAATAAATTAATTTTTAATTTTTAATTTTTATATTATTATTATTATTATTATTATTATTATTATTATTATTATTATTATTATTATTATTATTATTATTATTATTATTATTATTATGTTGTTGTTGTTGTTGTTGTTGTTGTTGAATTTTGAAAAGTTCTTTGAGCAAGGACTACCCTAGCAAGCATGTATTAACTAATGTACTAGAGAGAGAACTATGCTGGGAACAGATCAAGAACTCAGGCAGAACTCTTGGGACGTGATGATACTCTTGTTGAATTTTGAAAAGTTCTTTGAGCAAGGACTACCCTAGCAAGCATGTATTAACTAATGTACTAGAGAGAGAACTATGCTGGGAACAGATCAAGAACTCAGTCAGAACTCTTGGGACGTGATGATACATTCCTGAGTTTAAACCCAAGTCAAATAGAATATGGACAAAACTCGATGTCCATTTGATCCTGTTCAACAATGTTAAGCTTTGCCATAATTAATCAATTCCCCTTTCTAGTTTTCACTGGAGGAAGCTTCAACTATGCCTGGTCCTGTGGCGTTTGGCTCTTAAAAAAACGCACTTTGAAAATAATTAGTTTCAATTATTGGATTCCACTTCACCTAACTCCATATAATGTAAGTTACACCAACTAGACCTTGGGAGTTCGCGAATTTTTTTTTAAAAATATTTCCTCCCTACAAACCTCAGGGAGTCCTTTTGATGAAGTAAACTGGACACCTTGAAGCTTTTCGAAAGGGAAATATGCAGGAACTTCATCGCTTTGCCTGGTGTATATATTGCGTTTCTGATGCAATCATTTACTTGTGTTTTTGAACTTTCTTTTATGCATTGCATGGATATAAAAGCAGCACCAATAAAATTTTAAGGTAGAAGCCATCAATTTGGATTGTTCTTGTCGTGATCACCGGGCTTCTAATTTGCGGAGGTCATTGTTTTTCTGTTTTGTATGAGCACCACCTAAAGTAAGGTTCTTGAGATGTAATGTGATGTAATTTGTAATTTTCCCTCCTTTGAGCTTCAGTGCGATTGGAGCGAGGAGAAATAACACCAATGGAGGGAAAAGCTGAGACTTATGACATCGAGTTATCATGAGAACCAAACCCAAGTCCTTGCACCAAACGCAAAAAATAAAGTCACTATAAGGGGACGTTCATCCTCGCTGTAACAATTCTTGAGTACTCCTTTGAGGTCTAGTACTGGGTCGTCAGGAATTTTTTTGTTGAATTCACATAAGCTGATTGGATGCCTATGTTCTGTTTTATCTGCTGGCTCTTCTTGTTATGCCACCTACAAATTTTCCTCAGAACCATGATGTCTAAATTTGTTTGGTACAATAGTCATAAAGTCTTGAATTATAGGGGTAATTAGGTCTTGGGTGGGTAGGGTTTAGACCTGGACCTTGTTATAACCGGTTCCTCTTTTTTGGACCCTGTACCCAACCCTATTTGTATTGGACCCTATATCTGACCCATCCTATTTTTCCGGTTCGGTTCTAGGGTCAACCTTGTTTCCATTGGAACATGTTTTGCAATCTCCCGATATCTTAATACGCGAGAAAATAACGTAATTCTCCTAATATGCGTTGAAATATTAAGCACTTGTAATAAATAAATATATGAACTTTTTGACTAAACAAAAAATTAAGGATCCATGGGGTTAATTATAATAAATAAAATCATAAGGCAAAGAATTAGCAACAAACATGGGTCTAATATTAATTTTATTTCCACAACTACTACATGAAGCTACTCATTTATGCAAGCATAACTCCTACAAAAGAGAAATTATGCGAGTTAATTCACGTGGTACACAAGAATTTGGTGGCGACAAACATTGTTTGTCCTTCGGACGGTGTGAGAGGGAGCAGGGAAACAAGTGAGGAAGAGGAACGATGAAGGAGGAGTGCCATGCGTGTTTGAGAGAGCCAAGAGGAAAAACGTCATGTGATTGCAGGAGTAAGAATACAAATAAGGAGAAAAATAGAGTTTTGGATTTATACTTACGAAACCGGTTCCAAAACTAGTTCGGGAATCGGTTCCTGGGTGGATAATCGATCAAACCCGGTTCTTAGACTTGTTTAAACCGATTCCAAATTTTGGGAATTGGTTCCCAGATTGGTTTCAACAGGAATCGATTCCCGACCCTATTTTCCAGGTGGGCCGGTCCGATTTTTATCTATACCCGGTTCGATTGCACACCCCTATTAAATTATTCCAAGCTAATGTTGAGATGCAACTTAGTTTTTTCATTCTTTTAGGAATTGTCAAAAAAAGACCATAGCAAGAATTGCATTCGTGTCTCTGCATTTACCCGGTATATCCTTTTGTGGTTTATTTGAGATTATACTATTGATTGCTTCTAGAAATAGATCTATGCTATACATATTTTATTTGAGGTTTTCACTTTGTCCTAAAGGCATGCATACACACTTATATATTTGTCCAATATTTCATGGGCGGCACTATTTCCACCCCCATTTTGGCTAAAACACTCATTTTTTTCCCCAATGAACTTACCAAAATACCTCTTTTCTCTCTCTCTCTCTCTCTCTCTCTCCCCCCCTCCCAAATTGTTGTTTCTTTTTTATCATATTAACCCACAAAACTACCTTTATTTTAATCATTCATCTAATCTTATCAGTTTTACAATGTAAATATCAAATTACACACAAAAAAAAATTATCTTACCATGTATCATATTATCATTTTGCCTACAAATTAATTTATGATCTCATATTTTGATCACAGAAGTTGCATAAAGGATTAGAAATTTCTAGTTATAACAGCTTATGAATACACAATCAATTGCTTAGTTTTTATCAAATAGTTTGAGGGAAACTAGTTCTAGTGAAAATTAAAATTTAATCTAATCTAATTTTTTTTTTGAAAATTTAATCTGATTATTTAGCCAATTTTGACATTGTGAATGATTTTCTGGAATACGTTGTTTGTTTTTAAAGTTAGACATCGTTGATTTTTGCTTTCTTTTAAGCTTTTTACATTTTAATATGAATTGTAAGATGGGGTTGAAAATTTATTTACCCTCTATTTACTTTCAAATTCATATCAGATTTTTCCATGGGAACATTTTAAGCATATTTTAAAGTTTTGATACACTTAGTGTGAGAATGAATCTACAATCGATAGTGGTAACTTTTTTCATAATTAAAGTAGAACAACAAGAAGATTCTACCGAAGGAATTCCAGTAAGTCAACCTGTAGCTCGAGATCTCCCCTCCCTCCCTAGGTGTGCGCGCGAGTCCAATCCAGCGAATTGGTGCTTCAGTTGTTGAGGGAGTTCCTGTGGTTGTATTGAGCTCAAATTTGCAGGGTGAGGTCGCCTTGTGTCCCTTATCTTCCCCATCGAACCGTTTTGCAATAGGTTGCCTAGAGTTCAGATCTCGCCTTTTCTGCTTCCTGGTTTATGCTTAGCTGACGATATGGTGTTTCAGTTGTTGTGGTGATCCCGGTGGTCAGTTTGAGCTCATATTTGGAGGCTAAAGTCGCCTTGCATCCCTTATCATCCTTATTGAACCGTTTCCCAGCAGGTGGCCTACAAGTCCGGATCTAGCCTTTTCAGCCTCTCGGGTTCTGCTACTACAATTTCGGAAGTCTGCTTGGTTGTAGCTACTTGTTGGGCTGGTGCTATGCTGATATCTCTATCTTGCTATCCCACCTTGTGCTGTTGAAGTCGTGCCTGGTAAGCTTACTTCCATCCTATGGCATTCCTTTGGTTTTGAGATTTCTGCATGCTAACTATTTGTGAAATGGCTTCTACCATTTTTGTTGCAACTGGACCTACTTGAGAAGCATGCAAGATGTGGGAACATCAAGGGGTCACGGCCCTTCTCCTCGGGCTTGTGGTAGCCCTACTCTAGTGCCTCCTAATCATGAGGCTCCAACCAAACCCCCTGTTGTACCAAGAGACATGCATAAGGGTCCATTGAAGCCAATTTGGTCTGGCCAATCACGAGGAAGAAGCTATGGTTGTTCCTCCTCCAAGGGGCCTTGGCCTCCTACTCAGAGACCAGTCGATTCAAAGGTCCCCCCTGCTCGATTGTGGGCAAGTGTGGCTCGCCTTGCTTCAAAAGGATATGACCTATCATATGTTCCTCCTACTTTCAGGGACAACAAGCCTATTGTTCGCCTCTCGGGGGAGGCATTGGAGGCTTTGGACCCAGTGTTGAATGAATACCTTGTGGGTTATCACATAGGGAGAAGGTTGCCCTTCACGCTCATGAAGGAGTCCTTGAAGTATGCTTGGGACCCAAAACTTGTTGAAGTTTTGGTGGATGACCTTGGATTCTTCTACTTTTGTGTCCTGGATCCTACATTTCGTAGGAAAATCCTTGAAGATGGCCCCCTTACGGTGGTTAGGGTGCCCCTTATTCTGAAGCAATGGAAGCCCCTCATGGAGCTAAAGAAGGAAAAGCAAGACTCGATCCCGTGTGGATTAGGTTGAAGAATCTACCATTCGACCTTTGGTCGGCACATTCCATTAGTGCTATTGCAAGTGTTGTGGGGAAACCTATGTATGTTGATAAGAGAACGGAGCGTATGAAGATGATCTCCTTTGCCAGGGTTTGTGTGGAGCTCCATGCGGGCCAATCAAGGTGTGACTCCATAGATGTTGTCTTGGAGGGAGTATCACGCTCGATAGCTATTGAGTATGAATGGAAGACCGGTGGAGTGCGGCAGGTGTGGATGCTTCGATCACAACTATGATGCCTCATTCAAAATTTGTTTAAGATTTGTAGTAGCTAGAGATTGTATGAAATTGTATCTGAGTGAAAAAACTTGTTTAAAAGCTTCCTTTGGTAAGCTTAAATTTAGGATTGTACTCACAACTAATATGTGGAGTTTCATTCAAAATTTGAACTACTTATATCTCATTGCACATTTTATTGATGAAAATTGGAAGTTGCATAAAAGAATCATCAATTTTTTTGTGTCACAAGGGTAGAGAGATTGGAAAAATGATGGAGAAATGTATTCATGATTGGAGAATAGAAAAAAAGATATCCACAATAACTGTGGATAATGATAGTTCAAATGCTGTGGCCATTGATTATTTGAAGGAAAAGTTTTCAAGAGAAGGGCTTTTGATTTTGAATGGTGATACTTTACATATGATGTGCACTACTCACATACTTAACTTGATAGTAAGAGATGTATTAAATGAGGTGCGTGATTCTATTGCACGTATCCAAAATGTAGTTAGATATGTGATGAGTTCTCTTACTAGAGCTAAAACATTCTAGTCTTTATTGAGAGTGAGAGGATTGCATATAAATGTTCGGTCTGTCTTGATGTTACCACTAGATGGAACTTACTTACATGATGTTAGACACCGCCATAAAATTCAAGAAAGCTTTTGAAAGGATGAAAGAAGAAGATTTATTTTTTTTAAAGGAAATTGATAATAGTGCTCCTCAAGATGAAGATTGAGAAAATGCCATTATTCTTTCTAAATTTCTAAAACGGTTTTATGATGCAACCAAAAGGATGTCGGGGAGTTTATATGTTACTTCAAATGATTATTTTGAGAGGATGGCTATGTTATATAAATATTTGAATAATGCAGTGAATTCCTTGAACCCAAAGCTTCAAGCTATGGGTATAAAAATGAAAGAAAGTTTGACTAGTATTATGAGAGTTTGGATAAAGTAAATATGATGGTGTTGATTGCGGTTGCATTAGATTCTACAAAAACATTGAATTATGTGAAGTTTTGTTTTGAACAAATTTATGATGATAAAACAAAAATTGATAAAACAAAAATTGATGAGATGCATAATAAAGTGAAGGTTGCCTTGGAACATTTATATAAATTTTATGAACAATCTTTTGATGGTTCTTCTAGTAAAGAAAATTTTAGTGGTTTAAAGGTGAGTAATAGTAGCAGTGTTTCCAATGCCGATATTGATGACAATGAGTGTGAAAATCCATGATTGGCATAAAAGCTTTTTCTATGCGAAGAAAAGAGTATTAGATGAAAACAAATCTGAGCTTGATTGGTATTTTAAAGCTAAAAGTGAAGATGTTCTTAATCTTGACCTTTTGATCTGGTGGAAGAGTACTGGATCAAAGTATAAAATCTTATCTTTGATGAATCGAGATGTTTTATCTATTCCCATGACTATTGTTGCTTTTGAGTCGACTTTTAGTACGTCGGGACGTGTACTTGATGGCTTTCAAAGTTCTTTAACTCTTAAAGTGGTGGAATGTTTGATTTGCACTCAAGATTGGTTGAGAGATGTTCATGTGCCAATCAATGTTGAAGAGTGCATCGAGAATGTGGAAAAGTTTGAGGTGGGTAAGTCGTATGTATTTCTTTCTGTCTTGTAATTTATTCGCATAACTATCTATTAAGTGAATATTTTATTTAATTTCTTTTTTGGTTTTTAGATTTGGATTGTCTTACTAAAGACATTATCATCGGAAAATAGACTTCATTTTGTGAAAACTCCGATTTTGTGGTAAGTAAATAGACTTTATTAAACCATAACTTTTGCATATAGTGTTTGTCTGAAGCAATATCCACCATAGTGAGTATGCTCACTTTACTTCCTGGTTCATACTAGAAGATGCATATAGGTTGAATGGATTTGTGTCTTTTTCTTTTAAAGATGAATTGACGATTTAACATGTGATTCGACACAGGGTTGTGTCATTAAATCATCATCATGCTTTGCTATCTTGGAACGTTATTTATTAGCCTTTGCATATTCTCTACGTGCTCTCTATACTCATGAGGCAAAACCAAAATCAAAGGTGCAAATGCATGGATGGCTAGTCCCTTGTTTTGAGCACTTCGTTTCTAGTTGTGCACGCCCTAATCATACTATGACATCCTGAAATTCGAGCCCTGTAAGGGATGAATGAATATGAATTTCATCAATGCATTGTTGGCCGATCTCACTCGAAATTGATCACTCCTGAGATACTGATTTTGAGGGGAAAGGCTAATGAGGACAGAACTCGTACAACTAAAGAACTTGACTTGGGAAAATGACTTAACCATGAGACTTATATGAGGATGATCCTATAGATAGGTAGGTCGATTTCAAGGATGACTAGAAGTCGATTTGCGGACAGAACATAATGGAACGACGGGTGATTTCGTTTATTGTTATCGAGCCCGCAAACGACCTTAGGTTGATCTTTGGTAATCATGTACTTTGAAATAAGAATCTATCCTCCACAATTTCATGTAGTCAATGATGTCCATGTGTCGAGATGTCTTGACTATGGTTTGGCATAAGTTGGTTACGCGTGAATCCTCAAAGCCACCTGTCAGTTTGAGTTGTACCCAAAATGGTAGTAGGGCAAAATTGACATGGCATGAGAACCCAAGATTGGTCTTTGAATGTTCAAGAATGTCCGGGACGAACTTTGGATGAAGCTACTTTGTTAGTTGGCAGTGCCAGTCAAGCCGAGTGTTGGGAAAAAGGACTTACGAACTAAGGAAGCAAGCCTGTGAGAACGTGGGCCGAGCAAAGTCAGTGTGGGCCTCAGGCCCAAGGTGGGACATCCACCATGGTAGGCCTAAGACAAGTGTGTAAGCCCATTGGGCCAAACCAACCATTTCTCATTCCAAGCCCATTATTCAATCTTTAGCTATTGCAAGCCCAATCAATTCCCAAGCCCATTCCTATTCATTTCATAACTCATTTCTTAGGCCCACCCATCATTTTTAGCCCAAGAGTAAATTGGGAATTTGTGCAAGGTGGAAACAACCATTTTGCCCCTAAAAGCATTTGGATAAGAGCAAAAGAAGAGAGAGAAGATGAGGTCACTTGCATGGGGTGTTGAAGCATGCATTGAAGAGCCCTTAAAAGCATGGGGTGTTCAGCCCTATCCTCTCTCTTCCCCTCCTTCACCTGAAGTAAATTCGTAGCCCCTCTCTCCCTTATTTTCTCTTCTTCATGTTTCTGCTCCAATTGACCTTCTTGTGAAAAGCTGAGTTAATTGTTGGCTTCCCGTGCGAATAAGCTCTCGTGCCACCCACCACCGTGCTTAGGACACCCAAATCGTACGGACCAACTGAGCCGCTCGCTGGAAAGATGCTGGCTGACCCGCTGGCGGCTAGAAGTTGCCGTTTGTCGGATCGCTTGGCAAGCTGCCTGGTCTGCACTGTTTCGCGATTTCTGCATTTTTCCTCTCATTCCGACCCTTCCTTTGCCCAGCCCAGCCACTAGCAAGTTCCCTTTGACCCCTAGGTGCTGTCGGTCGCTAGCCAACCCCTCATCGGAGCTCTGGCCAAGCCGTTCAGTCTTTTTCTTCCTCTGGCAGTGCACTTTTTCAGAGTTGCAGTGGGAGGCAGTGTTTGTGACATCCCGTTCAACCTCTTTCTTCCTTTGTCGCGTGTGCACTTTTTTTTCACTCACAGAGTTGCTAACATAGTGGGAGAAACCGTTAAGGGATACATCTCTCCTTCTCTCTCGACATTCTCTCTCTCCTTTGCTGTTGAACCGAACCAGAAGCGGACAGAAGCGGAGGAGCTCGCTGAAGCCGTCGCCGCCTGCACCACCGCCCGGACGCCCACCGCTCGCCGCCGTTCCGCCGTCCACGCGCCCCCGCGTCCGCCGTGCGCTGCCAGCCCATTTCCTCGTGCCAGGCGTTTCCCCCGAGCGAATCCGCCTCTGCCAGCCCCCGTTCGCCCCCGTCCAGCCGCCTCTAGCCGCCGCTCGCCGCTGTCCCGACTCCGCGGCATCCCTCTCGCCCTCCACCGGCCTCCCCTCGCCGCCCTAGCCGCCGGACGAGCTTCGTCCAGCCAAGAACAGTGGTTGGAAAAATGGGTTTCTAGCCCTGTTCAAGGCTCGTTTTGGGCCGTTTCCGGGCCCCGAACCCGAGCCGTGCTTCGGGAAGATTTGTTCCTCGCGTCACCCCCGTTGGATTGATTCGATTTGCACGTGATTCTGGTGAGTAATCTCACTAATCCATGATTAGTTGGCTAATTTGGTTTAGTTTTAATTAAATGCAATTAGGTGGTTAGATTAGTATGGATTAGTGTTTATTAGCCAATTGTGATGCGAATTAGACAAATTGAATGTGTAATTAGCAAGTAGACGTGGTCTACTATTTATTGAAAGTGTCTCGGGATTTTTCCCGACCCTTAGTGGGCTCCAATTAGGCTTTTCGGGCCTAAGGGGAATTTTTAGTAATTAAATATTAATTTTCGGAATTAAATAAAATAATTATTTATTTTCCGAAAATTCAACTGAGATGGCCCGAGACCGGAATATTATTCTGATGACCGTGGTGAAGTCCGTTTATTTAACCGGGCTTATTTTGAGCTAAATCGAATTTTTAATATTAATTATTTAATTTTCGAAATTAATTAATTAATTATTTTCCGAAAATTCAATTGAGATGGTAAATGACCAGAATATTATGCTGATGACCGTGGTGAAGTCCGTTTAGTTAATTGGGCTTTATTTTTGCTAAATTGAATTTTTAATATTTATTAATTAATTATTTTTTGAAATTAAGATTGAGATGGCCGACGACCGAAATCTCGTGCTGATTGTCGTGGCACAGTCCGTTTATTTATTTGAACTCTACGTTGCATGGAATTAAATAAATTGTGATGTTTTAGGGATTTACCCTAAATTGATTTGAAATTGAGTGAATTTGAATGATTGATTAGTAGATGGCCGAGTATGTTTATTTAGCATTTATAATGCTTTGATTGAGTTGTAAAGTGGATGGAGTTATGAGAGAATTGGAAATACTTTGGGATTGAACCGATCAGACATGGTGTATAGACCTACGTGGTTCGGTGACTAAGGATGTCACTGGCGAAAACGGCGCCTTAAAGAACGCACGTATCGGTCTAGTACTCATATTGCTATAGGCACGTATGGTTCGGTGATTAAGGACATTACTGGCGAAAACGGCGCCTTAAAGAACGCATACACTTATCTATTAAATACATTGTTATAGGCATGTGTGGTTCGGTGATTTGGGATATCACTGGCAAAAACGGCGCCTTAAAGAACGCACACAATTGTCTATTGAGTACATGGTTGTAGGCATGTGTGGTTCGGTGATTTGGGATATCACTAGCGAAAACGGCGCCTTAAAGAACGCACACAATTGTCTATTGAGTACATGGTTGTAGGCATGTGTAGTTCGGTGATTTGGAATATCACTGGCGAAAACGGCGCCTTAAAAAACGCACACAATTGTCTATTGAGTACATGGTTATAGGCATGCGTGGTTCGGTGACTAAGGATGTCACTGGCGAAAACGGCGCCTTAAAGAACGCACGCAATTGTCTAGTGGATAAGTCACATTGGTGAACTTGGCGCCCAAGAGCATTGACCTAGAATGGTCCGTCTGACATGAAATCGACTAGGTCGATTGATCATTGCTTTGATTTGATGTTGTGAATTGATTGACTGAATGGAAATGACCGTGAGTGGTCTTGCTGGCATATAATGTGCGTGTTTAGGCAGCCTGTAGTATAATAGTGTTCCGAGACGTAGTCTCATCCTGTTGGGGTTTCAGCCTCGATGAGGAGGACGAGAAGGAGCGAAGAAAACTTGAGGAAAAGATTTTCATGGTTGAGATCCTATCCTATTTTGTGAATCTTGTTTTGATGTTAATAGAGTTAAAGTAAAAAGTTGGAATCCCTGGTTTGTGTTTTGTGTAAAAGTTTGGTTATAAGTTTCAATATGAAAAATATATCCTCCATCGAGGATTTATAATTGCTTCCGCCTTAATAAATAATGTTCGTGTCTCTGACTCGTTTAATGGGTGAGTTTAACTCATAATCTGCCGATTAGTGCCTAAACTTGCTTAGGGTTGGTTTAATTAGGTTTAATCCTAGTTTATGAGGTTTAATTAAGTTATATTAGCCATAAGATAGGTAATTAGATAGATGGTTAAGATTAGTTTAGGTTAATCGTGCTTAATGTTGGTTAGTTGTGGTTTATGTGTTATTAAGCATGTTTAGCCTTAATTGATTGATTTCCTTATTTTAATTATTGTTTTAATGATTTTTGGATTTAATTTATTAATTATTGAATTATGGAATTTCATTGTTCATGATGTACTGTTCACGTGGTACTATTCGTAGAGTATTATTCACATGCATTGTTCATCCAAGAGTGAAAAATGCCTTGTTTCATGTGTTTTGATTTTATGACGTGAATTGAGTGTATAATTGTGTGGGCATCCGCATGAATCGCGTGAAATTCTAAAAAGGGAAAATATGTTTTGTCCGAGGGATGTTGGAAATGGACCGCCTTTAGGAGAAAATGATTTGAAAGTGATATGTAAGCATGTGTGCATTGGCTAAATGCTCACAGATAAAAAGGAAGTCTTAGTAGTGTGCTTGCGTGATCAAAGGTTGAACCGTCACCCAACAGAAGTTTAGGGGCAATACCCAATGGGAGCTGGAAGCCAGTCGCAGTAGATTCTAAAGTGATGCCCTTTTTTAGGATACCGTTTAGGTAAAAGTTCTAGATGTTGCTGTGCCCAACAGGGCGGGACGAAGCCCGATTTTTATCGATAGCCTGGTGGGAGTCGGATGATTGCTGATTGGAAAGTGAGCTATGGTCGGGAGGTCATAAATAAGTGGAACACGCGTGCGTGTTGAGATGGTTGGGCCTTATTATGGGGTAAAATTATGTAGCATGGTATAGAATGTGTCATAACGATTTTACCTTATAATCGGGACTCGTGTGATCGTTTGATGCATGATAGGCAGCGCACTAAAGTGCAAGAGCGTATGAGAATCATGGTATCATTGGTTTTGACTGTGCATGAGTTGAGCACATTATTTATGGCATGCACGCATGAATCGATAATGTAGGGCGTGGCAATGGCCAGGTGAGATCGCTTGTGATGCAACTCGTATATGATTGATAATTTGCATCATCTAATGGCCATGTGCATCGCGTGTATTGTGCTGAGATTCAATGTGCAGGGTATGGCATATCAGTAAGGTTGCATGTGTCACGCCCCGATTCTCAGGCATGCGCACATCCCTTACTTTTTGGTTGATTTTAAAATGCGATATCCCAGGACTACGTATCGCCGACCCTTTCATTTTCAATAGCATATGCGGAAGCAGTTATAAAATCCCCAGACAATCAAACAATGGGATAAGAAAGTAGGATCATATTTTTCAAATCAAGACAAGTATTTATAGAAAAACTGGTTAATTACAAACTTAGGCTGTCTGCAAAATTGTCGGCTTATCAAAAAGGGGACTGTCTTAACATCCACTAGTCAGACCCATTTGCTGATTTTTCAGCCTCCACCTTCCGAACTCCAGGACTTCCGGTCCTCCACGATCACCATCTAGGGACCTGAAATATTTTCCCAAAACTAGGATGAGATTACGTCTTAGCAAGTTCTATCCCCTAAGACCCGATTAGTAAATTAATACACCTTAGGGCTACCTATGCACAACATGAGTCAGAGGACTTACCTTAACCTCAGATTCCACTTGTATATTAGAACAAATCAAATAGGCACCCAAGCAATCACATCACAGATCGAAGCATCGATCAAATTGACCTAGTCGATTACACGCCAACAAGACCACTCACGGTCATTTCCATTTAATCAATCAGTTCACAGCATCAGACCCAAGCAATGATCAATTGATCTCGTCGATTACATTTCATCATGACTCATGCTTGGTCGGCACATTCAATACTATCTATAAAGTCTTATCAAATTAGGATTGCTCATTCAAAGCTGACAAATAGATAGTATAGCTTGCCCAAAGTTGATAATAAGGTATACTGCTCATCCAAAGCTGACATATCGCCCGTAGGTCGATATAGCATACCAGTATACTGTTCACCCAAAATTGACATATCGCTCGAAGGCCGATATAGTATACCATATGCTCACCCAAAGCTGATAATAAAGTATACTGCTCACCCAAAGCTGACATATCGCCCGTAGGTCGATATAGTATACCGGTATACTACTCACCCAAAGTTAACATATTGCCCGAAGGGCGATATAGTATACCATCTCCATTGTCCAATATTATATTATTTTTTTATCATGCTCGATAAAAGTAGCCGTGTGGGTATATTGTCGGCCTTAGCCAAAATACTATAATTTCTTTTTTCATAATTCCCACCATTCTCTATAGTCCACCAAAATATTTTTGGCGTTGTCAACCGACGCCCGGTTATTTTTCCATTAATAACCAAAATCAAATAATTTAGGAATAAATCCTAAAATCACTCATAAATCAATTTAGCACAAAATCAAACTCAATTAAATAAACGGACTACGCCATGACAATCATCACAAAATTCCGGTCACTAGCCATCCCAATTGAATTTCTGGGAAATAAATATTAAATAATTAATTTCGAAAAATAAATAAATAAATATAATAAATTCAATTTAGCATAATATAAAGCTCAATTAAATAAACGGATCGCACCACGATCATCAACATAAAATTCCGATCACTGGCCATCCCAGGTTGAATTTTCGGAAAATAAATAATTAAATAATTAATTTCGAAAATTAATATTTAATTCCTAAAAATTCCACTTAAACCCGAATTGCCTAATTAACACTTGATAAGGGTCGGGAAAAATCCCAATAAGCATCCAATAAATACTATAGGCAATTTTCTATCTAAGTACACTAACCAAACAATTAATATGCAAAGCAATTAACTAATAATCGCTAATCCATTCTAATCTAACCATCTAATTGCATTTAATTTTAAATCTAATCAACCTTTAACTATAATTAGCAAACTAAGAAGGCATTAGTGAGTAAAACTCACTCAAAACGACGGCATCGATGCGAGGATTGACTTTCCTCAAGGCGGGCCGAGCATCCGAGCTCGGGAAGACGGCCAAAACGGGCCAAAAGGTCGCTGCAATACCCATTTATGCACTCTTGTGTGCTGCAGGTTGAGGCCGGATTCGGGGCTGAGTTGGCAAGGCAAGGTCGGTGGAGGGCGAGGGGGCTCCGGCGGGTCGAGGTGGTGGCGCATGGTGGCGGAGGTGGCCCAATCGTGGCTTGTGATGGCCAAAACGGAGCTAAATAGAGGTGGCTAGAAGCCGGGGTCGCACGGCGGAGTGGTGAGAGGCGTGGCCAAGCACGGCTGCACGCGGGCGACGCGAGGACGGGCAATCTGGCGACGACGGCAGCTCCGGCGTGGCTGTAGCTCCTTCAAGTGACGCTGGTTGCTGCTTCTGCTTCTGCTGTTCAGGCTTGCTCGAACCAGGGGAAAAGAGAGGGTGCGGCGGAGATGGGCGAGGGCAGCAGGACAATGCTCGACGGTGGCGACGGCGACGGCGGCGCTGTTGCCTCGGTGCGACGACGACAGCAACTCCTAACCAAGCAACCATGGCTGCTGCTTCTGCTCGTGGGTCTTTGAACGAAACCAAGAAGATTAGGAAGAGAGAGTTCGGTTGCGTGAGAGAGAGATGGAGAGAGAGAGTTTGAAAAGTCAAAAGTAAAAGAAAGAAGAAGCAAAGTTGAAGACATTAAGAGGGTAGTCGGTGGAGGGGGTTCACGCACGAGGGAAAAAGAATAAGAGGGGAGAGAGAGAGAGAGAGAGAGAGAGAGAGAGAGAGAGAGAAAGAAAGAAAAAGAAAGAAAGGAGAGAGGAACTTGTGGGCAAAGGGGAAAAATGATGTTTGGCCATAAAGGGAAAAGACATGGGAAGAAAATCAAAAGAAAGAATTTTCTCAAATAGAAAATTCTTATTCCAATTTCTTTTGAATAAACTCATTTAATCCCAAAGGAAATTCCAAACTAGAGTTCTTGATTCCCCTCTTGCATTTCTGCATCCAATTTCCCACTTGAATTTCTCTCAAATAACTCTAAAAAATCAATTGATGTCTTACTTATCAAATTGATTATTTTCCTCATCCAAGAATCCCTCATGCTTCTCAATTTCACAATTCCCGGCTTCAACTGAACGAAAACGGCCCTAAATTGACTTTTTCCCAAAGAGTCTCGGTTGTTAGAAAAATCTTATGAGACTGAGTTGACGTTCCTAAAATTTATTGTGACAAGATAGAATCTTCAATTTCTGAAATCGGACTCAGATTGTCAGTTAATTTCACTTGGGCGCGTTTTTAGTATGACCTAGGCTAGTAGGTAGTTTTCATAACTTTTTAGGACAAATGACCCGTGGTCGATTTTCTTCGAGCCACGATGAACCCACTCGACTCATTGGTGACTCTCGATTGTCGTGAAAATCTCGAGGATTCGAATACGGACACAGGGCACCAAAACGATAGTAAAACCAAATTAGTGCCAGTCGATGAGAGCTTTCCAATTTAGTGGAGTCACCCATGATTGGTCATTCATCTCAGTCGAACCGACCTATCTCTAATTTTAATTCGATTTTTAACTGAGCACGGTTAAGAAGTCAATTCCTAGTCGAATTCTCAGTCTATCTGCCTTAAAGTCCCTAATAGCCTACCCAACTAGTCTAGTTATCTCGTGAGTGGCCAACTCAGAGAAAAACACTGTAGTCGCCTCGATGAAATGCCCAAATAATCTAATCGAAATTAGGACTCGAAAATCTGGATGTCACAACATGCAAACCGATTATGTGGTTAGTGGTTGACCCTGGCTGTTGTGATTTGTTAATTGTTGGTTGTTAGTCGTGGTTTATTTGTGGGGTGGTTCTGGAGAGATACCCAGAGTTGAGTTTGTGGGATGGTTATGGAGAGATACCTTGAGATTTCATTATTGTATAACCGCTTTCAGGTGCTTAGGATGGTGCTTCCACCAATAAGGTTCGGTATCCCTAAGGACTGAGATACTGTCGTGACGCACCGCCACTTCCCGGGTCGGGTGCATCTGTACGAGAAGTATCTCTCCATCATCTAGGTAGATGAGGGATCGGGGCAATGGATATTTCATAGGTTCCTGGTGTGGTTCATCCGGGATGGCGATTTGCTGATTGGTCCCTTGAGAGGTTTTGACGGGCTGCCCGGTAGGGGCCCCGAGGAGGCTTGACTGGGATCCGATGGAGTTGGACCCTCATGATGGTGCAGTGGAGAATCCTGGCCCCGCTTCACCAGTGACAAACCCATATGGCTCCGACTCTGACTTAATGGGGTTTGAGTTCGCTAGATCCGAGTGACTATAGTGCCGAGCCCGAGGGTTCTTCTTGTGTAGTTGGGTTAGCCTAGCCTATTTTCTTTTTGGTATGGTTTAGAGGATGGATTAGCCCCTCAGTTGGGCTTGTAGATCGGAAGCAATCCTCTATAGGTTAATCCAATATAAAAATGTATATATATGAGCATATGTTGTGTTTTTGTTGTTCATCTCACTATCCCTATATTTTTTGCTTGATTGTATGTTTGATAGGGAGATGGTTCGTTTTCTGCTTGCATATAATGAAAGATTAAAAATGAAGGGTCAGCGATGAGTCCTAGAACATCGCTTTCTATTGACCAAGGAAGGAGTTGTTGCGTGCTTGGGGTTCGGGGCATTACACATACTCTCTTTAACAATATTTTTGTTTATTTTCTGTTGGGTTGCTTATAAAACAGGTAATACTTGAGGATATTAATGCAGCAATGAACCTCTAGCTAAGTATTAAGAATTCGGATGGTTGCTCTTTGGATGAAGATGACAGTGTGTTAGCAAAAATATCACTGCCATTATTATATAATATTGTTGATATTTTGTCATTGAAGGTATTTTGAAGTAATACATGCTTAGAGAGGAACTATTGTGAATGATTTTCATTATTGTTTGCTTCTTCTTCTTCCTTTTTTTTTTTTTTTTTTTCGAAGTGGCATTTCTTTATGCATTTCTAGGGTTGCTCTTCATTCAGCCATAAACTATTTAAGCTGATGATTGTATATTTTAAGTCGAAGAATTTAGAGCCACAAAAGTACTTGACCCTCTTATGGGAGTCTAGAAGGATGAGTCATGCCCTTTGCTTCTCACCCATTAGTGAGGCATTCATAACAGTCCTTTCAAAACAATGTGCTGAAATCTTCAAGTCTATGGATCATTGGATGTGTTGTCTTAAGAAATCACAACCATTGTTAGTAGGGTTTTAGAATATTGTCCCATAATTACTACCGCTTTATTGCAAGGATTCTTGCTATGAAATTACCCTGGAACCATATATTGGAGGTGATCGAGTTAAGGAGGCAGACGTTGGACTTCTTTCAAGTGTATTTTCCAATGATTATGTTGTTTTCTCGAGAATTAACATAAAATTAGAAGTCGTATAAGATATCTGATGGTAACAAAATAGGTTCCAGTGAAAACATGGTTGATCTTGGAACCGAATTGGAAAATAGGGTGGACCGGGTATAGGGTGTAATGAAAACAAGGTTGAGTACATGGTCTAAAAAGGGAAACCGGTTATAACAGGGTCGGAGTACAGGGTCCAAGTCTGGACCCTACCCACTTTGGACCTGATCACCCCTAAAGAGCATCATCTGGTCCATATCCAATGTTGTCTAGTGTTTACTAGCCAAAATTTGACGTTGATCAAGCTCCTTGGTCCCCTAAGAGAACTTTAGGTCAGCTAAGGATGTTGTTCGGCACTTTGTTCATATATCTACACCATTGGTTCGATTGGTTACTAGTATTATGACAATCTTGTTAGGCTATTAGTATGAAGTGGTTTATCAACGTAATATTTTTCAATTATGTTAGATCATTGAATTGTTGAGGTTGAGTTGCTTGAGGGAAAATATTGTGGTTGTGGTTATGTTTGATAAGGAATTTGCTTGACACAACCGACTTCGGATTTCACAACTTAATTCTTCCACTGCTACTCTAGTACAAACAGGTAATGCTATTACATGCCTTTTAGCTGCTTTGGCCCTTGGATCATTGATTCAAGGGCCTTGGATCACACGTCATGTCTTTCAGGTATACTTTCTTCTCTTACTCCATCATTATCCATTGTTCCCCTAGCTAATGATTCATTTACATAGGCTAAGGGGGTCAGTATAGTTCATCCAACTCCCTTCATTGCGATTGTCCTATAAAGCAACTTTCGGGGTTTGTTGCTTAGGGTGAGTCTAGATGATTGGTTTATAAGTTAGAAAAGTCATTGTATGGTTTGAAAGTCTCTACATGCGTGTTTAGGAAGATTTACTAAGATTGTACTCTCTCTTGTACTGTATAGATGTGGAAATAATCACTCTTTCTTTTATAAATAGTCATGGGGAGGCAAGTTGTTCTTGATTATGTATATTCATGATATTTTATCATCACGAGAGATGATTTGGTTTGTATAGCCAAACTAAATCTCTATCTTCAGCAATATTTTCAGACCAAAGACTTGGGAAAGTTGAAATATTTTCTAGGAATTGAAGTAGCATGATCATAGAAAGGTATTGTCTTGTCACAACCAAAGCATGTTCTAGATTTGCTCATTGAGACATGCATGTTTGGATCAAAACTTCTTCATTCACCTATAAAACGAGGAGTTAAACCAATTGTTGAGAATGGAGAGATTCTTGATAATCCTGAAAAATATAGAAGGCTGGTAGGTAAGCTAAATTATCTAACAATTATTTGACTAGACATTGCCTTTCCAACTAGTGTGATAAGCCAATTTATGTTTTTCCCTCGTACATCTCACTGGGATGCTATCATTCATATTTTGAGGTGCTTGAAGAAGGCTTTAGGGAAAGGAATTGTTTATCAAACCATGGTCATAGTAAAGTTGAAGGATTCTCTGATACTGATTGGGTAGAGTTTCGAGATGATAGGAGATCAACCACTAGCTACTCTACCTTGGTTGGAGGAAATCTAGTGTCATAGAAGAGTTAGAAATAGAGTCTGTTGCTCGCTCGAGTGTTTTGTTAGAATATAGAGTCATGGCACAAGTGACATGTGACTTAATGTGGATTCAGCAGCTAATGACTGAGTTAAATTTAAAGCTTCAATTCCTATGTCTCTATGGTGTGATAATAAGGCAGCATTACACATAGCTTTCAACCTTGTGTTCCTAAGAGGACAAAACATATTGAAGTTGACCGTCATATTATTCGAGAAAAGTTATAGAGTGGAGTGATTCTTCCCCATCATATTAGGAGCAGTAAACAACTTATAGACTATTAAACATTTGGGTAATGGGAAGATAGAATATACTTGTAATAAGCTGGGCATGATTAGTAACTATGGTTTAGCTTGAGGGAGAGTTTTGCAGATATAAAAGAGTAAAGTGGCCTTTAGGATTTTAGGGCTTATTTTATTGGTGATTACTTCATGTACTTATAGACTTTTATTGAATAATATAACACAATTTTCCCTTTACAATCCCCATATTTCTCCGGTGGCCATGTGTATTCTAATGAAGTTGTAATGTTGATATCATCAAGAAATGGTGATATTAACATATCTTATTCAAGGTTTTGTCGTGTCCTAAAAGCATCTATACACCTCAATATAAGTTTGAATGAGGATTCATTTCACACTCCATGATGGGAGAAATATGATGTGACAAGTCATTCTAGGGGAAACCAAATTCAGTTGACTTAAGTAGGTTAAGATTAGGTTTCAACCAGGCATTTCAATTTTCTACTGTCAATTGAAAGGCTACTATAGAAAACATATTTTTGGCTACTTTCACACTAAAATCGTCTTACTTGAATTGCTTTAAGTTAAGTTGAGGTTTGGCATTAACTATTATGTCACGTTGCTATCATTAGTGGAAATCACTAACTAAGACCAGATTTGGCATACCGAGCAGGAAATTTATGCTGGAACTTTGCTTTCCTGGATAATGATGTACACCTTGCCAGATTTTTTTGATTCCTATGGCAGTATATGTAAGTGATCATAAATAATTTTTCAAACACCCTCTTGACACAATTTGACGACAATTGGAAATTGGCATTTGTTTTGGCAGCGATTCTTTTTTGTGATACAGTTACGAAAGCATGGACTTTGATCTGGCAATCCCATAATTTTAGATGATAAGTTTTCAATTTCTACATAATTAGATGTTAGAGAGAGAGAGAGAGAGAGAGAGAGAGAGAGAGAGAGATGATGTTTAAGAACCATCTTTTATTACAAATAGGTCATACATGACGTACATAAGTATGCCTTGATATACTGTGTGCTCAAGTAATTATTGTTCCAAGGCAGCCTTTTATTCTATTCAGTCTTTCTTTTATTTTCGGCCATACATTCCTTTTAGTTGTTGTCATACCAAAACTGTGCCTGGAGGTAGTCAACCTCCTTCTTGTCGACTTGAAAGGCCTTGGTGAGAACATCGGCAGAAATGGGTGGCTTTGCTCCAAAGATAGCATTAGCAATGGTAATAACTCCCGGGTTTTGGCTGCTAAGACCTGCAAAGGCTAGTGCATTGGTGTTTCCGGTATTCAACTGGAAGTGAATAAGACCGATTGGAAACACAAAGACGTCCCCCTTGTACAAGACTTTGGTGAAGAGAGTGTTGTTTAATTGGTTGGAAGTGACGAAGCCAACAAATAGCGTACCCTCCAACACGACCAAAACCTCGGTGCCACGTGGGTGAGTGTGGGGAGGATTTAGGCCACCAGGAGCGAAGTCAAGGCGAGCCATGGATATTCCAAGAGTGTTGAGTCCCGGAAATTGGTCGACGAAAGCCTGTGTGACTTTTGATCCAAGCGGATTCGCCGTGTTTCCAGGATTCCTCAACCCCATAAAGAGAAAATCATCTGCCGAGGCTTGTTTTGGGTCCTTGCAGAACTTTCCATTCACAAAAACTGCATAAGAAACAGAATTCCTGTTATTGCTTCAGCATCATATGCCAGAATTGAAAGACATGAATAGTGCAAGAATTGCGGACCAACCTCCAGAGTGCGGGTCATTGGTGGCGACGCATATGTCCTGAAGAGGACTCGCGTCATAAGCAAAAGCAGTGGCAGTTGCCAAAGCCAAGATGAGAAGGCTAATGGGAAGATATTTCATCGATGGACAGGAAATTGGGCTCTCTGATCTCGAGTTCAGAAGAATGATTGCTTGAGGGAGGAGTGAGGTCTCTTGCATGGTAACACTGTCTATTTATAGATGGCAGTGCTTGACTCAGTATTTACCAAGTCTTTAAAGGTTACATCTTTTTCTTCTCCTTCTTAAATCCAAAAGCAATGTACCGCAACAACTGCGTTGACATGGCAGCTGATCTAATTTCCTCTTCTCTAGCTTAAAGAATTCATATTTATCTGATATAGAAGTGGTAAACTCACATTGTTGCAAACATTTGATTATTTCTTCTTCACCATTTCAACTCTTCAGCATCAACTCAGCAGAGCATCAATAACCACGAAATATTTGTTCTAGCACTTTCCTATCCAAAGAAAGATTGAATCGGCAGGCTATGTCTTTGCGCACCAATGTTTACCAGGAAGAAATTCAGGTTGATGATTGACACTGTTAATTTATTTTTGGGAGACTTCATTTGATTTGACATACAAAGCACCAGGGTTCATACCTATTTACTAGATGCTGGTGTTTAACTTCTTTCCAAGAACGGTTTCATGGAGAGGTTGAAAGTAAGATCCTGTTGCGCAAGCTGCCACTGCTTTGCAACCTAATGAACAGAAGGACTTAGTTCCGTGCACAATACCTTAACGATCTGGAGCTTACAGGACACATTACTTGAGGATGAACAGTATAATTTGTTTACTTTCTAGGAATGGTGAATCTTCCAAATTGCTGAATTATCTTGGAAACTGACGCTTCAGGAAGATCATGAGTTTTCTGTCAGGAAATAACGAATAACAAAGTTAACCGACCCCAGATTACCAAATTTCATTTTACTGTTTCTAACTTTAAATTTCTTGATAAAGTATAGATCAGGACTTGAGAGGAGGAACAACGAAAGCCTTAACGCAGATCAGGATGATTCCAATGAAGAAATATCAAATAAACAGAAACCACTATTGCGGTCAATTCTGCTAAGGCCCGGAGTCAGCAATACCTCTTAATATAACATGGTGAAATGGGAGATTTGTTGAAGATGTCTGTCTAAATGATGGCGACTTTTTTAACTTGTACTTCTGCTGTGAGTTTCACTTCCGAACCGTTGTCCATACTGAAATTTTATGAAATAATTGTCCTTCTCTGCTTATGAAGTATGGAAAGTTCTATGGCTTAAGCGCTCTCTATACTCCACTGAAAACCTGCTCCCCATAAAATATGGGAGGGGACTCCAATTTGGTTACAGCGAGTCTTTGTCTCCCCATTTATTAAATGTAGTCCCAATGACCATTGAGATGAATTATTGTCCTACTCTTGGGGATCTCTCATGGAAACAACGAATGATCTCATGGTGCAATTACTGTACCATCTTTTCTCTTATCATGCAAAACCAATTAGATGATAAAATAAGAGAACTTCCATTAAAAAAAAAATTAAAAGTATTTTTATTGTAAGATGTTGGAAGTTTTGGAACCCTCGCTTCGGTGAAGTGTTGATAGCCCTCCGCCATCCAGGAGAGGACTCGCAGGCCTTCGATGTGCGGTGGCAAGGGCTTGCGTGCGATGCTGTGGGCTGGCGGCTATGGCCCTGCAAGGTCTTCTCTCTCTCTCTCTCTCTCTCGACCTTGCATGAGCACGGCTAGGTTGCCAGGTCTCCACCGTGTCCGAGGACTGAGGAGGGTCGCTGGTTCCTCGGCGTCGTTTGAGCAGACTTGGGATATCCTGTCCCCGGTGAGCATGCACTCTCTCCACATTTCTCCTCTTTCTTACTTTCTGTTTTTTATTCGTACGTGGAACAATTCTCAAGCACATTTTCGTGTTTCGCTGCACAAGCGATTTGGCAAGAGAAGCGATAGATGGATAACGGAATGACCCAATCGCACAAGTTTGTTTAAGTTAGAGACTGCATTAAATAAAAGACAGTTAACAGATCAGATTGCTCAAACTTACTATACACAGAATTAGAATGTAACTTTAAGGTGCACATTCAAGAGTACTAGTGAAATGGTTCCACGTTTGATAAGTGACTTGATGAAGAATGTTACTATATCTAATTGATCCTAAATTGTTGGCTTAAGTTTGTGAATAAAGGTAAGTCCAGCTGAACATGCTAATGAGTCTATATAAGCCTTCTCTATGTAATCTACTCGACAGGGGATGGCAAGAAGTGCTCCATTCATGGATGAAGATTGGTTGACCCAGCACAGAGCCTTCCGAACGATAGGCAAAATTTAATTGACAAATCTTCAAAAATTATGCATGTTTAGTTTTAAACACAATTGACGAGTCATTCCACAACAACTACAAGCACGTGTCCATTACTTTAATTTTACCGTTCCTCACATAAAAAAATGAACACCAGCCTGCACGAAGTGGTGCGACGACCCGGGACTAAATCCATGTAGGTCAAGCCTTTAAAAGGAATATGCAAGCGTTGGTCTTATCACGGCCACTGATATACTATTGAAGGTGATTGGTGACGTGATTTAGGGCCCTAAACCGAGTTGAGTAATCGATAAGATCCTAATAATTTTTGTTTTATAGAATTGCTATCTGGCACCTTTTGAAGCCCAACTTTTTTAGAATAAGGATGAACACAATATTATATCTACAAATGTTGTCGAATGGGTCAATCTCCATTTCTTAGAAACTTTTGCTTTTACATTTATTAAGGAAATAGTCGGTGGTTGCTGATGTTATTCTTTGTTAAATTAGAAAATTTGACCCACGCTGTTGGTTGGAGGAAAATCAAATAACATTCAGAGCATATGCTTGCTTTGCAATGCACTTTTATATGTTGGGCCAAAGCATATCTTAAGGTTGTTTCACACAGCTAGGGTTTGTTAAGAAGCTTATGTCAAACTCTGTCGGACGAGCTTTGCTTGAGGATTGACACGATCTTACTCTTTTTTTAAGTGCTGTTGTTGAAATTTAAAAAGTTCTTTGAGCAAGGACTACCCTAGTAAGCATGTACTAACTAATACACTCTAGAGAGAACTATGCTGGGAACAGATCAAGAACTCAGGCAGAACACCTAGGCCATGATGGCATATTCCTGAGTTTAAACCCAAGTCAAATAGAATATAGATGTGGCATCTCGGATTAAATAGACAAAACTCGATATCCATTTGATCCTATCCAACACCGTTATGCTTTGGCATAATTAATAAATTCGATTACTAGTTTTCACATGAGGAAGCTTTAGATATGCCTGGTTGGCGTTTGGGTCCTAAAAAGTACTTTGAAATTAGATTGAGATTGCGCTTCACCTAACTCCATATAATGTATGTCACAACAACTTGCAATTTTTTGTTAATTTTTCCTCCATACAAAATCTCAGGGAGTCCTTTTAATGAAGTAAATTGGACCACTTGAAGCTTTTTGAAAGGGAAATATGCAGGAACCTCAGGGAGTACTTTGTGTTTTTGAACTATCTTTATGCATTGCATAGATGTAAAAGCAGCACCAATAAAAGTTCAAGGTAGATGCCATCAATTTGGTTTGTTATTGTTGTGATAACTGGTCTTACAGTTTGTGTATGTCATTGTTTTTCCTTTTTGCGTAATCAACCATCTAAATTAAGGATCTTGAGACGTAACGTAATGTAATCTGTAATTCTCTCCTCCGAACTTCCGGTGCAACCAGATCAAGGAGAAATAACACCATTGGAGGGGATACTTGAGACTCATGACATCGAAATATCATAAGAACCGAACCCAAGTCCCCGCACCAAACACAAATCAAGTCACTGCAAGGAGACATTCATCCTCACTCTGATAATTCTTGAGTACTCCTTTGGGGTCTGGCTCATGCTCACTGGGATTATTTTTCTTGAATTCACATAAGTTGATTGGATATGTTCTGTTTTATCTGCTGGTTGTTCTTGGTACGCCATTTGCAAATTTTCCTCTGAACCATGATATGTCTAAATTTGTTCGGTACGATAGCCATAAAGTCTTAAATTATTCCAAGCTAATGTTGAGACGCAACTTAGCTTTCTAGTTCTTTTGGAATTTGTCAAGTTAAGAGCCTAGCAAGTATCGCATTCATGTCTTTGCATTTACCCGCTATATCCATTCATGGTTTATTTGATATCATAATGTTGATTGCCTCTAAAAATAGATCTATGCTATACATATTTTATTCAAGGTTTTGACTTTGGTCAAAATTTAATGCCTGTGATAAAGGTGACCAAAGGCGACCAAGTTTATCCCCTTTGACTAGGTTTACCACCTATATCAACCAATGGTTTGGCCCAAAGGTACATCCCGAAACAATATGTATACTCCCCCCTTAGTGGGTTCTCATTATTGTGACATGAGCATAATCTATCACCCTTAATCTCCAAAATTTCACAACCAAAACCAGAAATCATATCATAAATTGGTATGCAAATCAAATCGTATAATCTTTCACAATTCTATTTATAAAATATAACGCATTTCATAAAACATTTCAAAAACAATACATATAGCTTTTGGCAATTCCCTTCACAAACATCTAACCAAATCTTTCACAAATGAGCATTTCCAACTATCTCAAACAAGGCTTTCCAATGCCTTTTCACCCAACTGAAAGAAGTAATCAAAGTTCGATCCAATTTAGGTAACAAATATGCTCTTTCAACTATACTAAAAATACGCAAATGTTTAGGTCAACAGTTCAATCTATGGGAGCTGAAAATTCTCTCTTCTCTGGAAGAGCTTCTCTCTCTCCTTAGGGCAGAGCTTCCTCCTCTCCTTCAATGGCTGCTAGCACAAATCGATCTCTGAAACCACCATGATTCTGGCTTTGATGCTCGCTCCAGATGGATTTGAGAGCACTCCAGATCTGGTAAGTTGAACCTCAAATCCTTACCGTAACTATTTCGTGTCTGAGATTCCTATCTGTAAACCCTCGCCTCTTCCCCTCCGAAATCCGCTGAATCATCCCACCCGCAACCCACAAACCCCACCACAAATCAAAGCCGAGTGGTCTTCTTGTCCACCAGTTGTTCCGTTCTCTCCCTCCATACTCAATCGTTGTGGCATTTTCTGTTTACCCAAACCAGGCCAACGGAGCCCCCTTCAATCTAAACCCAAACCGTAACCCCCAACACATAGAACACCAGTAAATCGATAATTCCATCCTCTGTACCTCTGCGGATTACACTCACAGAAAGCGAGCCCCTACATAACAAAATGGAAGGAGAGCGTGAGAATGAGTTAAGATTAGCAGCCTTATGTAAAAGCCTCGGCTCTCTTTGGACAGAAAGTGATGTTGTTGAAGTTTCCACCGACATTCCTCCTACAAAGAGGCAAGAATGCAACCTTACTCTTTTTGGTAAGTTGTTCTCTAAACCTAACGTTAATTTCCAAGCCTTTACTACCACCATGAAAAAGGCATGGAAAGCAGAATCAATGGAATATCTACAAAAAGAACTAGGGATATTCTCATTTGTTTTCCACTCTGAAGAGGAAAAAGAAAGAATTCTAAAAATAGGCCCGTGGTCTTTTGCAAGTAACCTTTTAGTTCTGAAACAATGTGAGCCAGAAATACCAGAGCACTGTTATGACTATTCTTGCTGCGCCTTTTGGGTTCATATAGGAGGGATACCTCCAGGGTGGTTCAGAGAGGATGCGGTTGCTGAATTGGCAGAAAGAATGGGCCGAATAGTAGAGATACAGATGGAGGCTAAAGGGAATGGTCCATACAGAGCAGGCAAGGTAAAAGTCGAGCTGGATTTGAATTCACCCTTGAAATCAGGAGCAATAATGGACATTGGGACTAAGAAGCTATGGGTGGAATTTAAGTATGAAAGACTTCCACATTACTGCTACTCATGTGGAAGAATTGGCCACTATGCCACTAATTGTGAGGAAATCCCTTATGAACAGACTAAGTGGGCAGAGAATAAGGCATGGAAATACGGACCATGGTTAAAGGCGGAGGTACATGACTATAGCCCTTATTGGGCAGCCTTCTATGGTAACTTAGAAGCGAATTCAGAGGCCGATGAAGTCATCTCAGAAACGCTTGCAACAGAAAATGAAATGGAAAGGGGAGTGAGAGGTGATCTGGAGCCACGGGCTGCTGTCATTTGCAACAAGAAAAGACAAGACTGTTATTCTCCTGATTGCATCCAAGAAGACGAGGTGATAGACCAAAGTAAAAGAGACAAAGGGAAACGGATTATGTGTATTGATCAGCCCAAAGCAAACCATCAGCCAGAAGACAACAACAAAAAGAAACTTTTCAAGACCCAAAAAAAAAAAAAAATAGAGACGATCAGCAGAAAATGCCCTGATATTTGTTGATGAAATGGAGCTCTTGAAAACCCCTGTTCAGATTGTGAAGGAAGGAAATAATTGGGCTTTGGTGGCTAGCCCTAATAAGCCACCGAAGACATCATGAAGATCATCAGCTGGAACTGTCAGGGGCTAGGCAACCCCCTGATGTTCCAGGAGCTGAGAGCCTTAGTAGCTCTCGAAAGGCCTGCTATTGTTTTTTTTAATGGAAACGAAGAACAAGGAGATAATGGTTGAGGGCGTGGTTAAACGCCTACAATATGCAAACAAGTTTGTAAGGAATCCGGAAGGGCTTGCAGGAGGCTTAGTGCTAATGTGGAATGAAGAGGTGGAGACACGAGTGACTTCCAGCAACAATAACCTCATTGATGTTGACTGTTTTGATTCGACTACAGGCTGAAAGATGCATATAACTTTTCTTTATGCTCCTACAAATTATGGGGAGCGACTAAACTTATGGAAACAATTAAGGGAGATTCAGGCACAAAACACACTTCCATGGATCTGTTTGGGGGACTCCAACGAAATATTATATGCTTGGGAGAAGGTTGGAAAAAGGGCAGCCGACTGTTATCGAACGGCAGTGTTCCAAGATCTATTGAATGACTGCTCCCTAATGGATATCAACAGTAAAGGATGTGCATACACATGGGCCAACAACAGAGAAGGAGAGGAACTGGTTAAAAAACGATTAGATCGTGCTCTATGTACCATGGAATGGCGAGTGACCTTCCCAGATGCGGAGGTTCAGGCTCTACCAGCTATTGGCTCTGACCACAGCCCACTCCTTATTGTGCTTCACCTTGAAAATCCGAAAAAGAAGAAACATTTCAGGTTTGAAGCATATTGGATGGAAGAAGCAGAATGTAGGGAGATCATCAAGCAAACATGGGATGGCAGTCTCTTAAATGAAAGTAGCTTCACAGCCAAAGTGCATAATGTGTCCAAACAACTTGAAAAGTAGAGTAGAAACAAGTTCCCAAATGCAGCCAAACGCATTAAAGAGTTAAAGCGGCAGTTCATAGACCTAACAAATAGACATCTCGACAACTACAACAAGAAGGAACACCAGCAGGTGGTGGATCAAATTGACAAATTATGGCAGCAGGAGGAAAAGTATTGGGGACTTAGGGCGCGAATAAACTGGCTTCAATGGGGAGACAAAAACACGAAGTATTTCCACGCCACCACAGTGCAGAGAAGGCAGAGAAACAGAATAACTATGCTGAAGATTAACGATGAGTCTTGGTGTTGGGAATAGAATATGCTTAAGCAAAAAATTCTGGAATTCTATCAAACGCTTTATGAAACTGTGGGACCAAGGAACTTCCAACCAGTCCTAGACCAGTGCCCTAGCCCAGTAAATGAGGAAATGAACAAACAAATGATGGAGAATGTGGCGATGGAAGAAGTCCAAGAAGCGGTGTTCCAATTGGGGGCACTTAAAGCTCCGGGTCCTGATGGGTTAAATGGACACTTTTATCAGCATTTTTGGGAGGAACTTAAACCTGAAGTATTTCAATTAGTTCAGCAGTTCTTTCAAATAGGTACCTTCGATCCTACCCTAAACCAAACACATATCTCCCTAATCCTGAAAGTTAAACATCCAGAGAGCATTACCCAATTTAGACCCATAAGTTTATGCAATTTTAGTTACAAAATCATAGCTAAAGTGCTGGCAAACAGATTAAAAAGATGGCTTACAGATCTTATCACTCATGAACGAAGTGCTTTTGTACAAGGGAGACAGATTCAAGACAATATCTTCATAGTTCAAGAAGTTATCCACCCACTCAGAATCAAGAAGAGAAATAAGAGATTTCAAGCCATTCTGAAATTAGATATGCAAAAGGCGTATGATAGAGTGGAGTGGGATTTTCTGAATGCATGTTTGCTGAAAATGGGCTTTCATACTAGGTGGGTAAGAATGATAATGCATTGTGTATCAACAGCAACCTTTAGTGTGAAAGTCAATGGGGAGCCTATGGAATATTTCACACCAACAAGGGGATTACGACAAGAAGATCCTTTATCCCCTTATCTGTTTATTCTTGTGTCGAATGTGCTATCATGGCTAATGCACAAAGCTATGGCAGACGTGAGTATAAAAGGGATAACATTAAATTCACATTGCCCTACTCTCTCACACCTACTTTTCACTGATGATTCTATTTTCTTCTTGGATGGGACTTTATTAGAATGCCAAAACCTAGTAGCAGTCTTAAACCAGTATTGCTCTGCCACGGGTCAAACAGTCAACCTAAACAAATCAGGTGTAAGCTTCAGCAGCGGCTGTCCTCTAAATCTTTAAAGGAATTTGGCTCAACAACTTAGAGTCCTGATCATAGACAAGACAGGGAACTACCTTGGCATACCAACGGATTGGGGAAAGTCAAAAAAAGAAATGTTCGCATGGATCCTAGCCAGAGTAAACATGAAGATGGCAGGTTGGAAAGAGAAACTTATGTCCAAAGCAGGAAAAGAAACACTGATAAAAAGTGTAGTCCAAGCACTCCCTCAATATACTATGTCGTTATTTAAAATTCCCATCTCAATATGTAAATCGATTGAAAGGAGAATTGCTACCTTTTGGTGGAAGCAAAATGAAACCAGCAGTGGATTGCATTGGAAGAAGTGGGAAGCTTTGAAAAAGAGAAAGGATGAAGCAGGGCTCGGGTTCAGAGATTTAATAAACTTCAACAAAGTAATGCTGGGAAAATAGGCCTGGAGGTTATATCAATCATCTACAACCTTATGGAGTAGAATACTTAAAGGGGTTTATTTTCCAAATGGCGATCTGTGGAAGGCAGGTAAGGGTAGCGTCCCTCATGGGGTTGGCAGAGTATTATGGTGGGGAGAGAAGCTATTGAAAAGAAGATCCAATGGCAGGTAGGTGATGGCAAGAAAATCAGCATACGGGAGGATAAGTGGTTGGAATTTGGTGTGATCGGGGGACCGGCTAACAGAGATGAACCCACAATAGTAGCTGAATTGATAAATGACACAAATAGGGGATGGAAAGAAGCAGAGGTCTAGCACCTCTTTGAAAACAGAATAGCAAATGAGATTCTCTCTATCCCGCTAAGTCCTAACCCAGAGGAAGATACTCTAGTATGGCAAGGCAACAAGTTGGGAAAGTATACGGTGAAAAGCGGCTATAACAAAATATGTGAAGACAACACAACAACAGACCAGCACATAGCTTCAACTTCATTTAAACCCCCCCGCACCTTATGGACAAAGATCTGGAAATTATCTATCCCCCCAAAAATACGCATCTTTATATGGAGCATTTGTCATAATGCAATCCCAACCAGAGAGAATCTTTACAAGCGAAAGGTATTACCTCAACCCGGACAACCTCATGTGTCCATCACCAACCATGATATGAATGATGTCCTTTACAACTTTGTTACGAGATTCACAGGAAGCCTCAAACTTTTGTGGCAATCAACTTCTATCTTCCAGACCCTTTTCATGATCGAACCATGTGTTTCTGCGTCAATTTCTGAACTAGATCCAAAAAAGCTTGTTAGACATTTCAATGGTGATGGACATCCTGTTCATTACTATAAAGACAATTATGGTCATTGTTTTTGGGATCCTTTTTGTCAATGTTCCTATTGCACAAATTCTCCTGACGAGGTAGATCCTTTAGCAAGATCTCCACCTCGACGGAAAAAATCAAAGGATAAGGTGTATCAAAGGTACTTAAACGGAGACCCCTCCGTTGATACTCTTGGTGAGTGTGATAAATACCAGTTCATGGTTTCTTATGCTCCACCTCCACCATCAGAATTCAAAACCACACCCCAAATTTCACTAGATCCATCGAAATCACCTCCACCATCTCCTCCTCAGAAAAAACAAGCTCTCTCCCCATTCTACAAGTCAATCCTAAAATGGGCTAAGAAGCACTCGTGTCCCCTCGAAGTCCCAGCAGAAGCACCATCCATTTCTTCTATCGCCATGTTCCATGATATTGACTTTCCTCTTCTTGTTAAGGAAAGTTCTAAACTCACGTTTCCTGCTTTAGAAGAGTTTATTGATCCACATGGCAGATATCGCCATATTCCCAAGATTCCTACCCCTACTAATGTAGATGAACATGGGAGATAGAGAAAGACTCCTGTTGCTGAAACTGTTCTAAATTGGCAATCAGAGACTTTGTTGGCACAAAACAATGCCTTCAAGGCAATTGATTCCAAGATTGGAAATGTGCAACAAGATCTTCGAAGGTATGATGAAAGTACCAAAAAGATACTTTCTGAGTTCCAGAAAAGACTTCACGCCTTAGAATCAGGACAACATCTTGGGTATCATTATCTTGAAAGTCCAAAGCCAGAGATAGAAAAGCTCAAAAGGCAAATCCAACTTCTTGAAGAAGGAAAGTTCAGACCTTTCGATCTATTGGCACCTTATGTTAGAACCGGGTATTTACCTCCACCACCATAGATGTCCATTTTTGCCACTATTCCAGAAGATCCCTACAGAAGAGAACCAGGCATGGCAGAAATACGAAATCGCCTCAAGGCCCTGCAGAAGGACAAAGGAAAAGAAAAAATGCCGCCCATAGAATCAAGTTCGATTGTTATCAGAGAAAGGTTAGATCAGATGATGTTATCTAATCCATTAGAATCTTTTCTAAAGGATTTAGGTACTCAGGAACCTGATCCTGCTACCCAACAGCTTGATCCTGCCATTCTAGAAAAACAGTCCTTGTTTCCAGTCGAGCAAACTACTCTTGAGACTAAATCAGATTCAGTATCTCTTTCCTCCTCTTCATCTTTCTCGATTCCTACAGTTGATTCTCTCCTTATGGTACCAGTAACTTCATCAATATTCATAGCTGATCCTCTAGATGATGAAATGGAATCAAACTATTCTGACCCAAAAAATGGCCAGACAAGCAATCCTGCTCGGCATGTATTCATAGCATCAAAACAATTCTCCACCATCGATGATATTCCTTATCATAAATGGCCAGAAAGACTTGAAGACTTTCATACTTGGTTGAATACTCAATCCATCACCAACCATGATATGAATGATATCCTTTACAACTTTTTTACGAGATTCATAGGAAGCCTCAAACGTTGGTGGCAATCAATTTCAAAACAAGACCAGATTCATTTTCTGATGTCACCTAATTTCGACCATGCCATCACTCTCTTGTATCATATCTTTTTGGGAAAACCCACTGATCTCATAGAGATGAGAAGGAGAGAATTCTTCGAAAGAAAATGCTGCTCCCTCTAGAAGAAACATCTTGAGAAGCATTATCGAGTAATGCTTCAGCTTTTTTATCAAATTGGAGCAGACCTAAATTTGAAGTATGTTTTCCTTACTTCCATCCCTAAAGAACTATCCCAGATGGTTGAAAGATCTTTCTTTAGAAAACAAAGGAGAGTACAAGATATTCCCGTGGGAGAAATACAGCAAGAAGTCCATCTATGCCTAGAAGAATTATGCTTAAAGCGCCAGATGGTTCGTACCTACATCACAGATGACAAGCGCCTTGAATCAGCTTGTTCTCGACAGAAGTTAAAAATCAAATGCTCCAAGCAAGATTGTGATGGTACTTGTGGTAAGTTCTCTCGGAAAAAGAAACATTACAAGAAGTTTTGGATAAACAAATCCAAACATGGCTCCAAACATTTCCGGAAAAAGAAGAAATGGTGATACTTATGCAAAAGAAAGGATCGCACAGGCCATAAGAAATCAAATCGTTGCTACATCTGCAACCAGAAAGGACATTTTGCCAAAAATTGTCCTCAAGCAGGAAAAGGTCAGAATCGTCTAATTCATCACACTGAGAATGAAACAGGTATTTCTCTTAAAAATGATGATATTGAATCCTTATTCTTTGCTGACGAAGAACCATCTAAACAAACTCTTTGTGTCATTCCCACTTTCCAAACTTCCAGTGAGACTGAGTTAGACTCAGAGTCTGAAGATATTTTTCATATATCATCATCATCCCCAGAACCAAACCTTGACATATTTTCAAGTCAAACTCACTGTCCCCATTTTCCTGTAAAAATCCTCACTTCAAAGTTTGCCAAACCCATCACTGTTATTGCTCTCATTGACACAGGAGCAAGTTGTTCAATATTAGACACCAAAGTTTTTCCTGAAGAATTCTGGACCCCTTACATCCGATATTTCAATTCTGCTTCAGGAGATACTTTCTCCACAAATGTCAGAACCACTCTAGTAATTGTCCAGTTTTTTCCTCAGTGTTCCATAACCGCAAAGATCTTTGGATCAAGTCTCCCCAATAAAGATCTAATAATTGGGTGGGATATTATGACTCAAATCTCTCCGCTTCGCATCATTCCTAGAAAAGGTCTTAGATATAAAGACCAATTCTCTGAGTTCGTCAATATTCAGAGACTCTTTTCCATCCAAATGAGTCTACTAGATCCAATCATGCAAAAGTTGCTAGAATCCTGCTCAGAATCCCATTCAAAGTTCGCTCATAAGTGTTCCCATCCTCTATGGGAAAATCCAGAGTTTTTTGTTCGCCTTCCTTTAAAAAAGAATGAAGACATAAATCCAACCAAGGCGAGTCATATGGGAATGAAGCCAGAACACTTGGTTTTAGCTCAAAGGGAATGCTCAGAACTATTGCAGCAAGGCCTTATTGAAATCTCCAATTCTCAATGGGCTTGTGAAGCCTTTTATGTCAATAAGCGTGCTGAGCAAAACAGGGGAAAAATGAGATTAATAATCAATTATCAACCTCTCAACATTTTTCTCCAAGATGATAAATTCCCTTTACCATCCAGAGATTCTCTCTTTACTGGCCTAACTAAGGCCCACATTTATTCCAAATTCGACCTCAAAGCCGGATTTTGGCAATTGGATATCCATCTTGAAGACAGATCCAAAACAGGATTCTGTATCTCGAACCAGCACTTCCAGTGGAAAGTTCTTCCTTTTGGTCTAAAGGTAGCACCATCCCTTTTCCAAAAGGCCATGTGTCATATTTTTCAACCAATCTTGTCAAGTGTAGCCGTATACATTGATGACATCCCGCTCTACAACCCTGACGAGCAGTCACACTGTCAACTCCTTGAGCAATTTGTAGAAATCGTAAAAAAAGCATGGCATCATGCTTTCCCAAAGAAAGATGAATATCGCCTAGACAGAAATCGAATTTCTTGGTATGCATCTTAACAAAGGTACATACTATCCAAGGCCACACATTGCTCAAGAATTACTGAAGTTTCTTGAAGATAACTTCACAACAAAACAAGTGCAGCGGTTTCTTAGGATAATCAATTATCTCAGGGATTTTGTCCTAAACATTGCAAAGCTCCTAATTCCTTTGCAATCTAAGTTGAAAAAGAATCCGCCACATTGGGGAAAAACTCAGACTAAAGCAGTTGCTGAGCTTAAGGAGATTATGCAGAATCTCCCACCATTGCAATTACCATTAACAGGAAAAAGAATTCTTCAAACTGACGCTAGTGATGAATACTGGGCAGCCATCATCTTTGAAGAAATTGATGGTAAGAGACATTTTTGTGCTCACAAAAGTGGAAAGTTTTCTCAAGCTGAAATGCATTACCATACCACTTTTAAAGAAATTTTAGCAGTAAAAAATGGAATAAAAATGTTTGAGTTTCATCTCATTGGCCATCACTTCCTAGTTGAATTAGACATGGTATCTTTCCCTCAGATGACCAAGTTTAAACAGAAGCAGATTCCAAATTCTCAACTGCTTCGATGGGCTGAATGGTTCTCAAAATATTCTTTTGAAACCAAACACATTCCTGGAAAAAAGAATGTGCTTGCTGATTTCCTTTCAAGACCAAAGGCTCCAGCTGAAATCAACATGTATATCAAAAGGCCTGCTTTTCATATGCTCAATTATGGTGTGAAATACAAGATCGAGAAAATCAAAGATTTGC
Organism: Eucalyptus caleyi; assembly: GCA_014182885.2. Lineage (NCBI taxonomy): Eukaryota > Viridiplantae > Streptophyta > Magnoliopsida > Myrtales > Myrtaceae > Eucalyptus > Eucalyptus caleyi. The sequence continues at coordinate 23,438,060 of CM024466.2, read as the reverse complement.
CAAGTTGGAAATATCCCCAGGAGATTATTCAACAAATCTAGAATGATAGTCTTGCTGAAAACATGGATAACCTCATGTGGCAATGTCACACAGATCTATTTAGATTCAATGGAGGTTTGATTTTTTATTCTTTTGGGTTAAATATGAATTATCTATTCATTCATCCTCTTATCTGGAAGGAAGATGATTTCCCTGAACAACTCAAAACGTTATTATCGTACTTAACCAATAAGTACCTGATAGCCATTGAAATTCCAACCAGGAGGTTCATTGCCAACCTCACCAGGATATTTTTACTCGGAAGAAATATTGAAAAGGAAAGTGATAAGAATCTCTTAGACTTTCTTAACTGGTTCTATTCTCCTACTTACTGGAGACAACTCTTGGAAAAAGAACTAAGAACCATGACACCAAATCCTGAAGTCCATACCATCCTGTTTTTCAAACGTCCATGCCATTTTTTCAGAAATAATGGTAATATTCTTGATGCCCCACTCGATATAGGAACCACATCCTATAAACCTCACTTGAACAGTCGAGAAGCTTGGATTCACAAATCTTATCCTAGATCTGTTAGATTTTGTGAAAACGAGTACCGAGAACTCTAGAGAATCATATGCCAGGAAAACAAAACCATTCCTGAAGATATTTGGACTAATGTACCCACTACGTGGGATCATTATGACCTAGCACCAGAAGCTAAGGAAGCACTCAGGCAGTACAGACAAGTTGCATCGTCCCAAGAGCATGAAATGACAAGCGAAAATGACATTGTCCAGTCTACTCAAGACTCCTATGCATGCTTTGGAGGTCCTTTGTCCTAGAATCCCTACGAACAGGGACCTTCGTTCTTATTCCAGAACATGGACACATCCTTTTATGCACAGCCATCCAATTGGCCTCAGCCAAGCATTCCTGCTAACACTACAAGTGACAATACAAACTGGGCTGAAAAAGAAGCATCCTATTGGGCTCATGAAGCAACATCCTCATCAAGAAGGCTAAATCAAATCCTCTCATCTGAAGACCTTGAAGTCCTTGAACAAAAATACGAGGCACATCTCCTAGAAGACAACTCATATGACTTAGTTTGTAGCTACAATGCTCGTGACGGACGAGACCGCTGAGTCCGTACAATTTCACTGTAGAAAATCACTATTCACGTTTATTGTAGCACTAGGCTAGGGAAGGTACTGTTCACAGTATAGTTACTATTCATAGTGTGCGAATAATTCCCTCCCGGAAATTTCCAATGCCTTTGTTTGTATCTGGACCCGTGAGCTTGGTCCTTGTGGGTGTGTCTTTGTGACCTCTTATCGTCTATAAAAGGCGAGGAGGATGTATTGTTTTGGGTAGAGTCCCTTGAAGTAAAGTGTGTGCCTTGTGAAAAACCTCTTAATGGCTTTCTAAATTCCTCTTCTTCTCCAGCTTGATAGGATCCTCCAAGAAATGCAGCTTGAATAGGTTAGAAATGTTTCAATCCTAACATCTTTAGGTGTCTTTAGGCTCTGAACTAAAGGGCTGAGTGGTTTTTTGTTAAAAGGCTGTCCCTGAAGAGCTTGAACGGGAGTTGTTCGCCCACTGTGGGATGCATACTTGCAGGATAATGTACTCTCCTTCCTTGGTTCTGAGTCTAGGTCCATTCGCAATAATCAAGTGGAGACCACCGAGCACCTGTTTCTTCTCTGCAAATGGACAAAGAAGATATGGACCGATCCACGGGTGAGACTCAAGTGTGAACCAAATAGTATATCCCGCTTTGATAAGTGGCTAATGGACAGATTTGAAGAACAAAGAAACCTACCCAAGAAGGAGCTGCTAGTGATGATCCTCTGGTTTGTCTGGAAAGCCCGCAACAACTCGATTTTCAGAGCTCAAAAACTGGAACCGAACACCATAGTTGATCTGGCGGAAGCCCATCTTCGAAATTTTAGTAGATGGCAGCAAAAAGAAGCTAAGGAGACTTTAGATCTATACTCACCAAACTAGTGGAGGCCGCCAGAGGAAGGAAAGTTGAAGTTGAACGTCGACGGCTCATGGAAACAGGGAGAACAAACCGGATCAATCGCTGAAATTTTGCGGGATCACGCTAGGCAAGTGATAGACGGTTTCATGCAGCAGGTTCGAGCCTCATCCCCGGTTCAAGTTGAAACCCTAGCAATTTTGCAAGGGCTGAAGCTTTTGCAGTTAAGAACAGATTTGCACGAGGGAGAGACAAAACTCAGGCAAGTACAACAAAGTGAAGTGGAGTGCAAAACTGACTGCTTTACCGCACACCAAAGCATCTTGGGCTGGGCCAAGATTCCATGGCAGGTGAAGCCCATAATCCAGCAATGCACAAGCCTGCTCTCTTGCTTACCATCAACGAAGCTAATTCACTGCTCACGGAACGCTAACAAAGCGGCAGATATGCTAGCGAAATTGCACAGCAAGAACTCACTACCTCAAAATTGGAGGTCCTTCCCTCCTCCAGCCCTTTCGGAGATTTTGTGCTTGGAATATCACCTATTATCTTCTTGTAAGTCTTGCTTATTATGAATGAAAGTATCTATCATTTCCGACCAAAAAAAAAAAAAAAAAAAAACTATACTAAATCTCTACCACTATCAAGATATGACTTTGTAAATTCATAAAAGAAATAGTACCACTTACTTGGGAAAGTCAAAACCCAACTTGCAAAAATTACTTGAGCCAGCACATTTGTATTTCTATCAATTAATCGAAAAACGATATTAAAAACCAATTAATACTCTAACGAACAACTTGACTAAACTATACCTATTGAATGATAAAGTGACACTAACATACTAATGAAAAAACTTGTTTATAGCAAACGTCCATTTTTCTCTGTAATGTGAATTGTTCCCGTTATTCAAACACGAAACTTCATAAATTCGTTCAAATGAAATTGTACTTAGGAATCGAATTTCATCAAATCCCAAAGCTCCACAACACCCTTATTTATCATTTCCATATAAATCTAAATCTCAATAGCCCCTCAATTGAACCTCGCCATTCAACTTTTACATATCTCCAAATTTTAGACCTAACTTCGAAAAGTACTTAAATTAAACATATAATGAACTTGAATACTTACTTTACTAGGCCTTGCAATTCACAGTTGATTCGGCTCATGGGAATGTCCAAATCGGCTACGCACAAAGAATTTTTCTTCCTCCTCTTTTCCCCCCTTCCTCTCGCGAACGAGCTTCACTTCCTTTTTCCCTTGTTTTTGTCACCGCTTCAATGACTTCACCCTTCTTCTTTTCCTTTATTTACGCCTCTATGCGCAAATTTATTGAAGACAAGCGAAAAATGGGCTTGGGCCTAAGTCTTAGGAGGGATTGGGCTTTCAGCCCATCTATCACATTTAGGGCTTGTGCTCTATAATGAGTTAACCAATTGTTATGATGTGATAGATTAGCTGTGTTTGTTCATATAGCTGATGGACTTAGATTCGATCCTGCCGTTAATTGAGGTACCTCAGCATGGACTTATTGTATTTCACAAGCCGCTTTTGCAAGCCCATCATTCCTGAAAAAAGAGTTTGACCATATTTATAAGTTAATTAGAATATGCTTAATTTGCTTGTTTAGCTAAACTTCTACTTGTAAGTTGTTTTCTTTTCTGATAATCCATTATTCTACTACTTTTGATTCTTGTGCATATATAGAAGTGAGTGATTTAGGTTCATTGTCACTATTATTTGAAAATCACTCTATCTAGAAAACCTCTATTGTGCTCAGTCATTTCTTGAATAAGTGACCGATAATTTTTTTTGGTTCACTGTTCAAACATACTGGATTAGAAGCCAAATCAGCAAATTCCATTAACTTAAATTAATGGAAGGACAACATTGAACATTTGCATATAGTTTATAGACTAAAATTAAATATGTACCAAAAGTTTGTTGGGAGTTAGGACAAACAATCACAACCTAGGGGGCGTGAGAATAGGTTGTAGGCGGATTATGAAAAACTTTTGCAGAATATAATTTAACAGCACTATAAACAAGTTACGATACTTATAAACAGAATGCTAGTTAATAGATGTTATGTGTAGGTGGTGCTAGTGGGTAGAAGCTGACAAAAATAAACTAATTACGTAAATCACACATCAATTTATAGTAATTCAATTTTATCCCCAGACCTATGTCCACCTTCTAGGTAATGACTTTAACACGGGTTGGATTCCACTAGTAATTTTTAAAATAAGTTACAATCAGCAATTTTCCTATCAACCGATACATCACACTATAAAAACACAACCGCTACTCTCATATCTGTACACTTCTTCTTATCATATCCAACTTGAACTCTACACATGAACTATCAGAAGAGAACAATGACACTTTTGATTACAGGCGTGAAAGATGAAATAAAACATCAATCTGCTCAATCTTCAGTCATGACGGTGGAGACTCTAATATGGGGCAAAGAGCTGTTTGAGAGTCGTTAGGAGTTGCTTTTTGATGTCAAGATTGCTCATACAATCTTTTCCTCCGACATCGATATGTTTTCTAAAACGAAGTTTGTTGCAGTTAGCACTTCACTGATTCTCTGACTATTTCTGATGTTTTCTCAGTTCTGCTGCTGTGGTTTATTAACTCATAATGGCTCTGCCTTCTATGTTCAATGTTCATCACTAGTATCACTAGTTTGTTGATGATGTGTAACATTGATCCTTAAGAATTGATTTATGATTTGCTATCCACTGATCCTTTTGAATATGTCAGCATTCAAAGACGTAAAGTTGATGAGAGATTGACCACGGTATCTCTAAGTTTCCATGAAATCTTGATCACATTCCTCTAGTCGATATCTTCATCAGTCTTTGCTGAACTCTTAGAGATTGTTGATATCATCATAATCAATTTTGAAACTACCTAACGCATCCACATTTATCATGAAGATATTAGTACAATGATATTATTAAAACTATCAAAATTCCATAGGGATGTTTTCCCAAAAATCTCTACAGTTTTATGATGACAAAACTACCCTTGTAGATGTGATAATAAATAGTAAGAGGTATCTGCGATTAAGTAAATAGATCCACTTGGAATTCAGATAATTAGGGAATAATGGATATCCACCTCTCCAACCAGTGGTAATAATCAGGTAAAAACAGATATTTTTGAGAAACATGATGATATGTAGATGAAATATTAGAATAATATATCATGAAATTTTATTTTGGAGACAAGCATTGAGGGGCAATACATTTTTAATTGATTCAAACTATTTAAAAAGATGTTTCTCCCCGTCTGGTACTTTTGAGAAAGATCTTTTAAAAGCTGCAGTGATATATCTTCGAGTATCAGCAAATAACAATAAATATGTTCATATCTTCACTATATTCAGATAGTCATATATCCATACCAACCACATCGCATAATGCTTTGTCATCAAAAAAAAAAAAAAAAAATTGAACAACGCACACAAATGATTAAATGGACCTCTATTCCAACGAAAAAGAGAGAGATTCATACCATTATTTTCAAAAGAAAAACACTAACAGACCTAATTAAAAGAAAGAAAACAGTTCAAGCTTTCCTAGTTCGCTTCTTTCGCTGAGTGCATGGCGTGGATTAGGTAGCAACGGAGGGTTCGGGGAATTGTCCAAGAGGATTGAAACTATTCAGAGATTGAATAGCGTGCTCTATCTTTAGCAGATATCGTCCAAGAGCATTGACAGAGGCTTTGAGTTCCCTCATTTTCTCTTAAAGGTGTGCGTGGGTAGGTTCATCCTCCATGGTGCTCTTCAGTAGTAGCGGCTTCCCCCGAAAGCATGACTTTTCTGACCTGGGACGAGCAATTGGTTGCTTCTATACGTGCACTTTATCACTAGTCTGTTGATGCTGTTCACAGACAAGCCACGTGAAATGACTTGCGATTCAACTTCTAATGATAACTCTGAGCATATCAGCTTCTAAAGACTCTTAAGAGATCGACTGTGATTTTCTGGGTTTTCATGCGCACCATGTCAAGTCCGATTTGTTCTACACCCATCGAGATTTACATTGTTGTAATTGGTCTTTGTTAAGCTGTTCAGCTATCATGAATATTATCATAGTCCTCCATATGTCACCACAAACATCCATATTTATCATAATAGATATTATCCCAGGGATAGTTTTGGAATAATCGAAATTCCATGGAGATGTTTTCCAGCAGAAATAACCTCACTCGTGGATGTGTCCGGTGCAAATTCACGGACATAGATGCCGTGGCGAGCCTCAAGATGCGTGTAGTGACTAAAAGATACGTCATTCTTTGCGAGTATGGAGTAGTGCCTAGTAGTTACCCAAATCTACCTCTCTGTTTGTACGGTATGAAAAGAGCGATCCCTACTGAAGCAACGGCTCAATCGATCGTCAAACAAAGAACCTTTTCATCTGATCTGACTGTTAGAAGAATTAAACAGGTTGTGCAAGATCAGAAGTGCATAGAAGTCAGCATTAGTAGAAAAGCCAAACCTGAAGAAGCAACTGAAACAGAGGAAGCTGAAACAGAGGAAGGTCGTGAGTTGGCGATCCAATTGAACTAATGAGCTGGCAATCCGTGGCAACAGGAGCTGGTGATCCATGTGAGTAAAACCTGAATCACAGAAGCAGGTCAAGTGAATCAAAAGAAGCTACACAATCAGAAGAAATACACGTGTATTGCTTATCTTCTGTTGTAACAATTTTATAACAGAAAACAGTTGAGCTAGTGATGTAGTATAAAAGGAAAAGAGAGAACGAGAGAGAAGTGTGGAGTTCATTTGTTAGCTCTGAGTTGCTAAGCTCTTCCTGTTCTTCATCAGAAGTTCTTCTTCGTCCTCTGTATCTGGAATTGATGAGAGATTGTGTAAAGATTGAACTCGAAGGTCTGTAGAAGAAATATAACAGAAGTATGAGGTATTTTCATTGATTGTTCAAAGATCTTGTTCTGTATTTGATTTCTTCTCATGGTATCAGAGCAGATCACCTGGGTATGATAGTTCTGATGAGTTCTTACTGCATGATATGATAAAGATCCTGGCATTTCTTAGATAGCTTACCTTCAAAGTTTACTGGATTATCTTCGAATCTTCAAAGTCTCTGAAACATAGAAGAATGGCTACTAGAGTGCAGAAGTATCCTTTCCCTATTCATGTGAATATAGGTAACTTCGTTACTATCAAGTTGAATGAAGAAAACTTTCTGTTGTGGCAAGCTCAGTTTCATAGATTTTTGAAAAGCCAAGATCTAATTGGCTTTATTAATGGCGAAACATTACCTCCAAGTCGAATGATACAAACTGAGACAGGAGAAATAATGAATCCTGATCACCTGGATTGGATAAAAACCGATCAGCTTATATCATCCTGGATAAGCGGTGCGGTATCAGAAAATATTCTAAGTCTAATAATTGGCTTAGAAACCTCACTTGAAGTATGGCAGGCTCTCATAAATAGATTTACACGTAAATCTATTGCAAAGGAATTTGAGTTAAGAGGAAAACTTCAAGCCTCGCAAGAAAAGAAACAGATCACTAAGCGAATATCTTCGAGAGTTCAAAACCGTTTGTGATCAATTGAATGCAATTGGAAAACCTGTTGATGATATAACAAGAATGTTTGGCATACTGGAAGGGCTAGGTCCTGAATATGAAACTTTCAGAACAACCATGTATTGTCTTAAGCCTCAGCCAGAGTACGATGAGGTTATCTCCCAACTTGAAAGGTTTGAAACCCGATTACAAACATACTCTATGAATGAGTATAACTCTAACTTGGCCTATTATGGGCAAAGAAAAGCTGGAGCAAGTCAGCAAAGATCAATCCCAGAAATCAAAAAGAAAATTTTCGAGGAGAAGTTAGCTATGGAAGAGGTCAGCCTTTTATGAGAAGGGAATATGGAAACAATTCTGCAGAAGTTGGAAGGAATCAACAACATAGAATGAATAATCTGTATTCAACTCAGCAAGGTCAGGTTAATAAGGAAAATTGGTCTAGCTATGGCCAAGGATTTCGACCCTATTCAAATCCTGCACAAAGGTATCAAAGTGTTAGGTCGTACCCACCACAAAGCTCAAATGGTGATAGACAAACACAGAATACAAAGCCTACCAATAATGGCTCTCTGCAATGCCAGATCTGTAAGAAATCAGGTCACACAGCACTCAGATGTTGGTATAGATTCGACAATTCATACCAGGTGGATGAAATACCAACTGCATTAGCAGCAGTTCACATTGAAGAACCCTATGGCTCAGAATGGTATCCGGATACAGGGGCTACGTCACACATTATCTCAGAACCTGGTATGATTCAAAACTTCAATACATATAGTGGTAATGACACTGTCATGATAGGAGATGGATCTCACTTATCAATCTCATGCATTGGTAATGGAATACTAAATACAGGAAGTAGCAAATTACCTCTAAATGATGTATTGATAGTCCCTGCAATCACCAAGAATCTTCTATCTGTATCGAAACTGACAGATGACTATCCCTGCTCTTTTTTTTTTTGACAAACATGGGGTATATCTGAAGGACAATCACAATCATACAACAGTGAAGCTAGGAAGGAAAGTCAAGGGGCTTTACCAGGTGGAACCTAAAGCTGCAGAAGCTTTCTTCATACAGACTCAACAGGAAGTAGCAGAAGATATCTGGCATCAAAGGCTTGCTCACACCAATCTTAAAACAATGAAGATTCTGCAGAAACAAAATCTCATTCGGCTTAGTTCCAAAATTTCGAATATATGTGGCAGCTGTCAAATTGCTAAGAGCTCAGCTTTATCTTTTCACTTCTCAGACCATATTTCTAAAGTTCCATTAGAAAGAATACATTGTGATGTATGGGGACCTTCACCAATTCAATCTGTTCAGAAATTCTCCTACTATGTCATTTTTGTGGATGATTTTTCTCAGATGCACTGGATATATCCCATGAGACAGAAATCAGAAGTATATGAGATATTCGTTATGTTTCAAAGACTTGTAGAAAATCAGCTTGGTCACAAGATAAAAATCTTCCAGAGTGATGGAGGTGGTGAGTTCACTAGTAATAAACTCCAATTTCATCTACAGAAGTGTGGAATTCAGCAATTCATCTCCTGTCCTCATACACCAGAGCAAAATGGTGTCTCGGAAAGAAAACATAGACATGTGATCGAATTAGGTTTAGCAATGATGTATCATGCTAAAGTACCACTGAAATATTGGGTCGATGCATTCAAAACAGCAGTTTATGTGATCAATCTACTTCCCACAGCAAAACTACATATGCATTCACCTCATTACCAGCTTTACAATAAGACACCAGACTACTATTATCTTCGAGTTTTTGGATCAGCTTGTTATCCATGTCTCAGGCACTATACAAAGCATAAATTTGATCCAAGAACTCTCACGTGTATCTTTCTTGGCTACAGTGAAAAGCACAAAGGATACAGATGTCTATTACCTACAAATGGAAGAATCTACATCAGCAGACATGTAATTTTTGATGAAAATGTCTTTCCCTTTATTCATACACTTAGTACTGAATATCAGAAGGGATCTGATCTATACAGACAGTGGATAAAAGGAGTCTTATCTTCTAGTTCCAACTCTACTAAGAAGCCTCAATCACAAGACAATCTATCAAAGGTGTATTTGCAGCATACCAGACTTAATCAAGTAGCTCCAGAAATACAGAACGATGAGCTCACTTCAAGTAATTCTGAAGGTCGATCCTCCATACAAATGTTACCTGATCCTGAGATACAGAGTACTGTTAATAATATCTCCAGTAATATTGAATCACATCAGTCGTCTCCACCCTTAGAGGAACACATATCTACAAATCAAGAACCTGTTTCAACATCAACTGATACCACAGGACAATCTCAAATCAGTATTGACACTGGAACGTGATTTCACAGAAACCTTCAGTCCTGTAGTAAAACATGCAACCATTCGAATAATCCTATCAGTAGATATGATGAAACAATGGAATATCCATCAATTAGATGTCAAAAATGCTTTCTTACATGGACACTTAAATGAAACAGTGTTTATGGAGCAACCTCCAGGGTTTAAAGATTCACAAAAGCCTCACCATGTTTGTCTCCTTCGAAGATCTCTCTATGGACTTCGACAAGCTCCTAGAGCCTGGTTTGATCGGTTCAGCAGTTTTCTGCTCGAATATGGCTTTTTCTGTAGCTCTACTGATCCTTCTCTATTCATCCTGCATACTGACACAGCCACTATTCTTCTATTACTGTATGTAGATGATATTATTCTCACTGGAAGCTCACCTCACATGATTTCTAGTCTTATTACTTCACTGAGTACTCATTTTCATATGAAGGATCTAGGTTCTCTTCACTATTTTCTTGGTATAGAAGCTACACGAAACTCAGATTATCTATTCCTTTGCCAAACCAAATATGCTCTAGATCTTCTCACTCGAGCTCATATGCTACACTCCAAACCGCTTTCAACTCCTCTTTCACTAAAACCATCCATTTTAATCAATGATTCTCTACCTTTCCATAATCCTACTGAGTACAGAAGCCTAGTTGGAGGTCTGCAATATCTCACCTTAACTAGACCAGATATTGCTTATGCCACAAACATACTCTGCCAACAAATGAAGCAACCTACAATTGCCGACTTCAATAGATTGAAAAGAGTCTTACGGTATATAAAGGGTACTATCAAGCTTGGCTTATTTCTTCACTCTCACAGTACAATGCATCTTTATGGTTACTCTGATTCAGATTGGGCTGGTTGTCCTGAAACCAGAAGATCAACTACTGGCTTCTGTATATATATTGGATCCAATCTTATATCCTGGGCAGCCAAGAAACAACCTACCGTGAGCAGATCATCTACTGAAGCTGAATACCGTGCTTTTGCATCAGCCACTGCTGATCTTACATGGGTCAGTTTTGTATTACGTGATATAGGCTGTTTTCTTAAGCCTCCTATTCATTTGTACTGTGACAATAAGTCCGCAATATCTCTTACTCTAAATCCTGTTTTACACGCTCGAACCAAACATATTGAAGTAGATTTTCACTTTGTACGGGAAAAAGTCTCCTCAGGATCGTTGCATGTTAGCTACATTCCCAGTTCTTATCAATTAGCAGATATCTTTACAAAACCATTGACCAGCAGAACACATTCCTATATGCGAACCAAATTGGGAATTTGTGTACTCTCCATTCCCAATTTGAGGGGGGATGTTAGAAGAATTAAACAGGTTGTGCAAGATCAGAAGTGCATAGAAGTCAGCATTAGTAGAAAAGCCAAACCTGAAGAAGCAACTGAAACAGAGGAAGCTGAAACAGAGGAAGGTCGTGAGTTGGCGATCCAATTGAACTAATGAGCTGGCAATCCGTGGCAACAGGAGCTGGTGATCCATGTGAGTAAAACCTGAATCACGAAGCGAGGTCAAGTGAATCAAAAGAAGCTACACAATCGAAGAAATACACGTGTATTGCTTATCTTCTCGTTGTAACAATTTTATAACAGAAAAAACAGTTGAGCTAGTGATGTAGTATAAAAGGAAAAGAGAGAACGAGAGAGAAGTGTGGAGTTCATTTGTTAGCTCGAGTTGCTAAGCTCTTCCTGTTCTTCATCGAAGTTCTTCTTCGTCCTCTCGTATCTGGAATTGATGAGAGATTGTGTAAAGATTGAACTCGAAGGTCTGTAGAAGAAATATAACAGAAGTATGAGGTATTTTCATTGATTGTTCAAAGATCTTGTTCTGTATTTGATTTCTTCTCACTGACCACTTGCTAACATGGCGATTGACAGGAACCTGTGCCAAAATATATTCTAGATGATTTGAGCCTCGGAAAGAGAACTGTGTGGACACCAGAAAATGGTGTTGGTGTGGTCGAGCCAAGATCATGTCAATCTCTTGATGCAACGTCATCTTTCCGTTATTGATTTTGCGACATACATGAAAGGATCGGGAAAAAAAAAAAAGATCCCTTCTCATCAACAGTGTTTGCTTCTGAGTGGTTTTACTGATTGATCATGCATGGCCCATGAAATGTTAGCTTCGATGGAAGCTAGAGGCGAGCATGATAAAATTTTTACTTTTTTATTTCTCCATTTCTCTGTTTTCCGGAATAGGTTTAGAACAGAAATCCGTTTGGTAACGTAATTTGATTATTCTATTTCTGAAACAGATTTTTATTCCAGAACTAGATTTGAAAAAGAAATCAGAAGGTAAAATTTTTATCTTCTTAATTTTTGAAATAGAAATTGAAAAATCAGAAATCAATTTCTGTTCCATAAATTTCATCATGAGCACCCTAGGCAACCAGCATTATTTTTCTCCGTCCTTGTCTCTTCTCGACAACTTGGGATCCGACACAAAACATGAGACACACGTTCCACCCCTAGCAATTGTTGTTTTGGAAGGTACTGACGACATTATTTTCGGTACGGAAACAGTCATCGTGGGGGCTTTTGGAAAATTAGGAGGCGACCAATTTGGACCCACGAGTCTAATTCATCGTGCTTCGAATTGAGGACAGAGCCAAGGAGGCTCTGTTCTTGTCGTCACATTTCATTCTCATCCTTTTCTTTTCCACGCATAAGGATTGTCAAAGTAGATCTAGAAGCAAGATTGGTGGCTTCCGCCAAGCCAAAGCCCTTTCCTGATGGCGTGAAGCTTGGGTTCTGTCGAGGGAATGACATCTTTAACCATCCTAGTTAAGACAATTCCCTGTTCCTGGTCTGGTTTACATATGCTGAACTGAAGTTTCTCGCATGGTAAGGAGATTGTTACCTGTGCTCGTTTCATTTCGTAACAAAAGTCAATCCTGAAGAAGAGCATAAACCTAGAGAGAGAGAGAGAGAGAGAGAGAGATAATAAAGATGTCATGTGACTGGTAGTGCGTGAAATGCAAGGCTTGAAAGATCATCGGACTTAGTTCCCATGTGAACCTGGAACTCGGTGTATATTGACAAACACTACAGTGCATTGAGTCCAACAGCGAAATCCATCAGTTCCTGACAAAAGAATATTCTCTTTCATCTGTCTGACGAGGTGCTAATGTAGCATGTGGCTCAGTGCCGAGCTGTTTTCATGGCAGATCCATCTTCTCACTCTGTCAAAGCATATCCTTATGTTTACTACAAACCTCAAGAAATTGGAAGTTTTGTTGCTGCCAAAAATCTGTGTTGTCTCCGCCATAACAACTACTAAGCAGGCTGTCTTTATATAATCCTGAAGACCCAGCTCCACGAGCTGTTGATGTTTCTTCTTTATACCATTCTTGGCTCTATTCCTTTGTTGGGGAGAGGTCGTGAAGACAAGCTCCTTGTTTGTAAAAGAGAGCCACCTTACATCTATGAAGAAGTTACGAAAATGTGCCCAGTAAATGACTCGTTGTCGGGTACATTTCTCAATGTTGAGTGAATCTGAACGATGCTCGGGGATAAAATTATACGTAGCTCCGAGTAACAGTAAAAATTGAGTGCCTTGCATTTTCTGCAATTAACTTTGGTCCCGAAAACTCCCGATCTTATGGCTGTGTTTTGGAAGACGGGTTGGCTCAGCGACTGCAATCCTACGTTAAACAGAGGTTGGTGAGTATAAAAACACTTCTGTCATTGAGACGCCGTTTGTTTTGGTACTTGACTGAGATCTAAAATTGAACTGAAAAATATTTTTTGTCGTTTTGGTAAGGAAAATCTTGATTTTTCTAAAGGACATAATTTGAGTATTAATGACTTGCACATGGTTAGCGTATAACCCGGCACAGGCACTGAATTCTAAGAGCTAGGATCAATGACTCTTGGGCACGAGCACAAGCATTGATCTTGGGTTCATTGAAATCAAGCCCGAGAACTTAGTACCTGTGCTCAACTCACTAGTGCCTTGGCCCGGATCTACAAAGGTCAGGCCTAGGTCCCTCAGGCCCCGGCATGGATCCATTGCGGCTAGGTCGTAGACCACATCACATGAAACCAGTAACTTGGCACTGAGGTTTCAGGGCCTGACCACGATGGACCTGTGTGTGAGCAACGAGGTCTATGGCCTGAACTTATTAGACTCAGGTCCAAGCACTAGGGAAGGTCTCAAGTGCCTTGGGTTCGGGGCTTGACCTCAATGGACACAGGCAGAGCGTCAAGGACTCAGGTATGGGCATCGAGGTCTTGAGCACAATCTTGATAATCCTAGACCCAATCACTAGGGTGTCCAGCCTAGCATTGATGAACCGAGGCGTAGGGGACCTAGGCCCAAGCATGGGTGTCCCAAGTCTAGCCTTGATGGATTTGGGCTTGAAAGTCGAGGACTTGGGCATGTGCCCCGAGGTCTAGGGCCCAAACCTCCATGAACCTGGGCAAGGGCGATGGGGAGCAGGCCTTGTTGCCAAGGGCCCAAGAACAAGCCTTGGTGCTCCTATGCCTAAGTGCGAAGTTTTTGGTTAAAATGTCGATAAATAATCATATTTTGAAAAATGATTCTCGATTTTTTATAGATGAAATAGGTTCTTGAATTAAAGTTTTGATAGGAAAATCTATTCCATTAAATAGGAAAAAATTATCCTTTTGACTGATTTTCCTGTATTATCTAGATGCGAAAAATAAGATGAAAAATTCCTTTTTTTTTTTTTTTTTGGCGAAACAAATCTTTACATTCTTAATTTTATCCATCATCTGCACGATGGGCGCCCCCGAACTGGTGACGAGAGTCAACAATGGACAACAAGAAGCCGGCATTGAAGTTGATTTGCTTTCTTGTGTCTTCAGACTTCTCATGTTACGCACACATGGACTGCTTCACTAGTGGCCTAGTTAATTAAATTAAACTTAGATAATGTTGTGTTTGACTAGTTCAACAACCCTTGGATCGTTCTGAGTAGCCTAATTTGAACTCTGCAGATCCACAATTTTATAAATTCCAGTATGTTTCTTATTTTTTTTTTTTTCTTTAAATATAGCAATCACCGCTCATACACAAACAATTCAACGAGAGATGAACTTCCATCTTTCTAATCTATTTTATTATGGTCTCAAAAAGAGGCTGAAACCAATCCAAAATACAAGGCAAAGAAACCTAAAAAGCCCACGAACCAATCTGAAGAAAGCTAAAAAGGATCACACCTATGAATGAGGGGTGGTGTTAGCCAGGAGCTAACACTAACATTAAGCTTGACAGCTTTTATTGATGGTAGATTCTTCTGCCTAGGTTGGTCAACGAGGAATTGGCCAACACCAAGACTATCTCATGAAAGATAAAATCACAATGCTCTTGGCACTTACTAGATTCCCCTAGTAACTTGCTTCACCAATGCCACTGCAATGGTTTTTATTGACTACTACAAAAGCTCAAAAACCCCATGAACTCATGATTCTTAATCATCACAATGCTCTTCTCAATGCCAATTACCCCTGCAAAGCAATAGAAGAAAGAAAAACAATCCGTGAAAAAAGAAAGATAATAGTATCTATCCTCAAAATTGGTGATGAAAGATATTTTGACGTTTTAATTCTCAGGATGGAGAAGAAGAAGGGAGCACTAAGATTACCCATGGTGAGGGCACTAGCAAAGATGACACCGGAGAGAATGAATACGATGAGGGAAGCTCTTCTCAAGAACGTTATCAGTTTCCTCACAAAGTATTGTCCCCAGAAACCGGCCAATACCGAAACCGCCATGAGGTACAGCGCTGCAAAAGGGGGAACGAAAGGGGTGACACGACATTCATGGATCAACATCGAGTCAAATGTCAACGTTCGTCTTGTCGGGAGCTGAACTGGAAACAAACTGATGGGAGTGACAACTGGAGAGTCGTACCGTAGGGGATGGGAAATCGCTTGAGTAGGTAGAACTCCACCACAGACAAGGATGATGAGAACATCATCACAAATGTTGCCGTCGCACTAGCAACCTGTAGACAAAACAAGCTGCAAACTTAGATGGGGACAGATTTGCACGGAAAGCACACTCGACATGTTTCATTTTGCAAGGCCCTTAAATTCAGGAAATTAGTATTTTTTTGTCTTTGATCAAGTCGAAACTGCAGTTACCTATAAGCAAATTCAATCCTGATTAATATTTGCAACTACCCAATAGAACGCGCAAGCCAAGAGCCATTTCCTCTCTTGGCCAAGAAATAAAAAGATCAATTTGCTCTGCACATGTAACACTTTAAAGATGAACAATGCAAAATTACTGTTATCTTTTATATTTTAGAATGCCAACCTGATGCATAATTGAGGGTCTAGATTATCCATGCCCTGATGCTTTAAAATACCATTATCTTGTAAAAGGCCAACTTGCCGCACCAACGAATGTCTAGTTTATTATAGTGTGATGCTTTCAGTTTACCGACTTCTCGAAGATGAAGTGTTTCAGTAGAACTTTATTTCTCACCAACAAAAAGAAAGCTCCTGTTGCATATATTAAATACCTAATTGTTTGCACATTCATGAATGATTGATGATTGCAACATTTGACCGATAGTTAAGGCAACAATATCTAATTGAATTTTGATTGTCAAAGAAATACACTGGATACCTGAGGAATGACTCCAATCTCAAGGAGAAGTGGCCCCAGAATGAATCCGCCACCTGAACCCAGAAGACCCCCCACGCAGCCTCCTAAGATGCCGCAGAGTGCACAGAACGCAATGTGCACTGCAGTCCACTGGATCGTGGCCTCGCATATGGCTTCGGTGTTACCGCTGCACATCCTCTTCTTGTGCTCTCTGTACAATTTCACTGCTTCATATCCAAATACAGACATTGCGATTGGGAACTGTTGAAAAAAACAGATTTAAGACATGGTAAGATTCATTCAGGAAAATGATGGTGATGTATTTCAGTAGGGAAGTGGTTTGGGTTGTTTTTTATGTACCTGCAAGCAGAAGAGCACCCAGTACCATGTACTACAAACTGCTAGATCATTCTGCAAATGATGAGAGGATATAATTAAGGCAATAGTCAGAAAATGCTCAAAAGTCAGAATATGAGATAGAGAGAGATAGAGAGAGATCACTTGCCTTGATGACCTGGAGAAGCAGGAAGGCAACCCAGACAATGACTAGTATCAAAGTCCTTTTCCACCTAAGGTTCAAACACAGTATTTGCTGCAATAACAGAATATAATTAAATTAACTCATGCCAAGCATAATAAATCCAAGAGCACAAGAGAGGGTTCCAAAATCTCACCAATTCTGTTTTCTCTTCATTTGGAATGAGCAGATCATACTGTGTATCGATGAGAACTGCATAAAACAGAAACAATCGCATTTACAACTTTCGAAATTGACTGAGGAAATGGACATTAGTAAAAGATAGTGCACATATTCTAATTTCGTTAGTGGAGTGGCTTACGTTCACCACGAGAGTTCACAAGAGTCTCTTGCTGCTTGGCCAATTCTTTCTGCAATCCCCAGTCAAATTTCAAGATCAAAATTAGTCAGATGCGTTAAATAACCCCTACCATTGACTTGCTTCAGTTAATCCGAATCAAACTAACCTTGACGACTGTTTCTTCCTTCCACATCTCAACCCCTTTGCAGAAGGACCTTGATGAGGTTCCTAATCATTCAAATGGCCAAGAAAAATGTTCTACTTACAGGAGAAGCTAAAGAAATCAGAGTGGAAAGCCGAACAAGAAAGAGTTGAACATAATTTCCCAGTAACAAACCTAAAAAGAGTATGATGATTAAAACGGTGATGAGCCAGTAAGGGAAGACCACACTGAGCGCTACACCAACGGTGATGCCGAGCATTAGCATGGGCTGGAACAGAAGGGCCAGATCATAGTCTATGATGGGCACTTCCCTCATCGGATGGGGTACTCTCAGGTTGTACCAGACAGAGGCCGTGGATGCCCCCATTATCATACCTGCACAAATACCAAAACTTTCAATTAACAGAAGTCCTTGCTGAGAAGTTGGCATAATTCTTCCCAGCTCCTTTAGCTGGAGACGCAAGGAAAGGCAAAAAAGAAAAGGAAACAATTCATAAACAAACCTCAAATCAACATAAAAACACTGGACTTGAAACAATGAACACAGAGAAAAAAGTTTCCATTTTTTGAGCGTAATTATCAATTGATTCTCAGGAGCTCATCTTGAGAAAAAAGAAGTGACTCTCAGGGATTCCTTTTCACTAATGATTATCCATCTAAGCTCGTTAAAAAATGATTTCCTTCCTTTTGGTTACTTCTGTGTGCTCTTCAACGCGTGTGGCAAGGTAAAAAGGAAAGTTTTCACCACCATCGCGTCACATCTCATTCCAACTCGAGTATAATCTCACTGCAACCTATGTTAGGCACCGAATCCTGTACAAGTGACCGCTTGAAACGACCCTAAAAGAAGGAAACAGAAAAGTGATTGTGAAGGAAATTATGATATCTGAACTATTTTGTCTGACTCACACTTGGAGATGGCAGCAGCAGACTTGGTGTCGAACCCGACGACGAGGGTGAGCATGGGCACGAAAATGCCGCCGCCACCGACGCCGCCCACCGTCCCGCACGACGACCCCAGAAAACCGATCACCGTGGCCACCACCACCCGCCACCCAAACACCAAATCCTGCTCCACCCCATCACCCAGAAAACCAAACGAAAACTACCTTTATGAGTCGAAATCCACGTTGGCAAAAAGCTACGAAAACAGAGCCCGATGCACACGCGCGAACAGAAACGGGGAAACAAACCTTACCGGCCAGACTTTCTCGGTGTCTCGCAGGTCCGAACGCAGCGAAACGAGCGGACCCCGTTCCGCATCCTCGCGCGTTCCGCTCGCAAGAAAGAACGCGGACGCGATCGCGAGGGCGAACCCGGATATCAGATAAACGACGAGTCCCTTCGTGGCCATGTCCTGGCAGTTGGTTTCCCTTCAAACACCCACCGAAAAGAAAAAAAAAAACAAACAGAACGAAAGCAGCGGCGTCCCCTGGCTCTTCCCACTCCCGTTTCAACGCCCGGATACGTTACGAACTCCTCGTGGGTATATAATTCAGATCAAGAACGAGACCAAGAACGTGAAAGTCAAGCATGCGGTCCTGAAGACGCGTTCGGTGGGTATCTTTTCGAGATCTCTATTTATTCTTATAGAGAAAAGGGGAGGGAGGGAAAACAGGCACATGGCCCGCTCACATGCCTCGGCGAGGGAAGCGGACAAGAACCTCGGAGCAGAGCCGGATCCGACCGGGGAGGACAACGAGGCCACGGAACCGCTAGAGCGCAACCGGTGAAATAGAGGTTTACCAAACGAGACACTGTCTTCTTCGGGTGCGAATGGTAACGTTTGTTTTTTGTTAGGGAAATGTAAACAAAAAAAAGTATTTGCTTAACAATTTTCAACAAAAGAACGCGACTTGGCAGAATGTTTGGTCAGGAATAAAAAATGAACAAAAACACGTTTGGTAAATTTTATTCTTTTTTTTGTTTCTTTTAATTTTTTAAACATTTTTATTTTATTTTTCATTTTTTTTTTTTTTTATTTTTTATTTTTTCGGCGGTCCCCGGCCTCCGGCGACCGGCCGACGGGGGCCGGCAGCCTTGCCAAGCCACGGCGAGGCTCGCCGGCCCTCGGTGAGGCCGAGCCTCGACGACCGGTCGCCGGCCATGAAAAAAGAAGAAAAAAAAGAAGAAGAAAAGAAGAAGAGAAGAAGAAGAGAGAGAAGAAACGTTTTTCGTTTTGTTAACAAGAAACAACAAATTGTTATTTCTTTTTTTTATTCTTATTTTGTTAGGAAACAAAAAAAAAAAAGAATGTAAACGTAACCAAACGCGTTGTTTTTGTTAACAAAATGGTTAGACACAAAGTCAAAGTGTTAAACGTTTTAAAACATTTCCATGCACACCCTTATATTTTTGCCAAAGGAACAAAGTTCGACCTGCAAAATATTCAGTTTCCTTCCCCATAAATTACATTGATTGGCGTCGTCTCTGTAGTGTTCCGAAATTAATGCACTTTGCCATTTAGTCACGACGGTATTTCTAGGAAGGTTCCTTTTGGTCCCAAGTTGTCGTCCTCTCGTGACCCCCTCTTCTTCGTCGAGTCATCACCGTGCGTTTCCGCCGACTCCAGCCAAAAAGGTCCTTGGATTTTCGAGTTGCGATTGAATACGTCTGTGCGAATAATTGACACAAAGGAAAAGCGAAATTGGGTTTTTATTTATTTATTTGTATTTGGTACGAATGATTGAACAAAAAAAAAGACATGATTCGCAAATCGTGCCGTGATGAAATTGGCGAAGCGATAATGATAATGCAGGGGAAGAAGCAGCAGGTCCACAAGACGAGCGAATGCATGAACATCACCAATTTTAAAGATCATGACAATCCTTGATCTTTCATATTTTCAAGGTGATTGTTACCAATATGGGATATTTAGTTGACTACACATATCTTTCAAGATTATATATATATATTTTCTTTGATAGAGCATTAAAAATCATGATAATCCTTGATCTTTCATATTTTCATGATGATCGTTACCAATATTGAGATATTTTGTTGGCTCCGCATATCTCTTAGGATTATGTATGTATTCTCTTTGATAGAGCATATTCTTGATTGATTATATTTGATATTGTTTTTATCTTTTTTATCTTAGATAACCATCATATAGCTCACAAATAGATTAATGTAATATTCATTATAATATAATGATGTATAGAGAAATTCTATATTCCTATTTTCCATATATTATTTTATTTATTCAATTGAGATTAAGTTTTTGGGCGTTGGTAATGAATGTTAGTGATGAATTATTATTTTGGTGGAATTTCTACAGTGACAAAATATCTTTTGCTAACGTATTCGAGATTTCACTAATAGGGATATGATTAAATAGGATAGGATATGAAATCCTGGATTTTTTATATCCTATCTATTGTTTGATGAATCGCAAAGTATTAAAGTCGGATATGTTCGCATCATATCATATACATTTTTTTGATATAAACGCATATCATTATAAATGAACCTAAAATGATGAAAATCTCTCGTAACACTATTCCTTAATTTATTTTTATTTTATTTTTCCTCTTTTTATATTTTTTCTTTATTATTTTTTCCCCTTTCATCATTTTTAATAAAATTTTATCAAATAGTAAATTGTACTAACATACCTAAAATACAAAAATACCTAAAATATATAATAAATATAAATATTTAATTTATAAATTGGATGTTTATTATAAGATATAATTAAAGTTGAATATATAAATTAAAATAGAATTAATTAATTTTTTTAATTTTTTATTTCTTAAATTAGAATTCAAATATTATTTATATTGAAATATCATTTCAATTTTCTTAATTTAATAAGTTTGTTATTCGAGAAAAATAACTTTCCTATTATGGACATTAGAAATCCTATCCACCTTTATCCCACCTCCCCCGTGGGATAATTTTATCCCTGTTGATATCCCCTTTATATCCGACTTTATCTTGTCCTAAGTGAGCACCAAACGTAAGATAGAATAAATCATATCATATCCCGAATTTTATCCCGACTGCCAAACGCAGCCAAAGTGTTCTCGGAAAACTTGTATCCAAGATTGTAAGGGGATCAAATTCCCTATATTAGAGTCTAAGCCAACAGCTCATTGATAACAATCCCATATTTTACCTTGGGTAATATGCAAATACATCTCAACCTACATTTTATATATCCATGAGATTAACAGTTTATTTCACGAACTCATTGTACATGGTACATCTAATCAAGGTTAGACCTTTTCTTAAAAAAGAATCGTTATTGACACGTTACAAGATTTTCCCAACCACCTTATCAATTTGCTTCTCAATTTAATTTAGTTAATTAACCAGACCATTAAAACTCCCACTAAAAAAACTCTAAATACGAAAGTTAAATGAAAATGCATATTCTAAATCTTAGGCAATATAAAATCTGCTGGATTAATTGTTGGGAAAATTCTGTCCTGCTTCAATTACCCTCTTAATTTATTTAAAAAATCGTAAAATATAAGAAAAAAAGTCAACAGTTAGATTAGTTGTAATCAAATTAGTCAGAAATTAATTGCAATATGCTTGGAAGCTTGCGACCTTAGCAAGCATTTGGTTTTGATAACTCCTATAGTAATCAAGCCAAAAGACGCGAGAAAGCTGTCGACGTAAGCATCTTCAGTAAGACTTGAACATGACTGCTATACAATTATTGTACGCGCAAAAACATTAAAAAAAAATGCTAAACATGCTAAACATGCTTTTCTTAAAAGTTGAAGCTAACTACCAAAAAAAGTGACTAACATGCTGGACTGCTAAGTCAAGTCACTTACCTTTGGCTTTTTTTTTTCTAAAAAAGTAAATAAATCTAGAATTAACACTAAAGACTGTACAACCAACATGGCAAATGAATTTACTAAATGATAGATATCAACACCGCTAGGTGGAACCGTGCTTTGTGCACATTGTATGTACAAATTTATAATTAAGAATGATGTTGGAAGGACGTAATAGAAGTTTGATACTTCACCTAAGGAGATTACCAAGAGGGAGTCCAAATCGAACCTGTTAATATATCTAGTTGAACTCACATTCACTCAAAACTTTAGCTATTAAGTTTTAGGCCAACTAAGATATATTAACTGCCTTAAATCATATCAATTCTTTAATGTGGGATTTTTTTTTTTTTAATACAACTCACTCACACGTGTATTCTTACAATCTCATTCTCACATATGAGCTTAGTGTTAGATTTACTCTCCCTTAATTCAGGTATCCAT
This sequence comes from Eucalyptus caleyi, assembly GCA_014182885.2. Classification (NCBI taxonomy): domain Eukaryota; kingdom Viridiplantae; phylum Streptophyta; class Magnoliopsida; order Myrtales; family Myrtaceae; genus Eucalyptus; species Eucalyptus caleyi. The sequence continues at coordinate 23,415,354 of CM024466.2, read as the reverse complement.
CTACATCAACTTCATACGGGCCCGTGTTGCTACACCATGATGTCCACTTGCCTAGAAACTGCAGCCATGGCCTCTAATACTATTTTGTTGGGAGCACGCTGGAGAAGTCCAATGCTTTTACCCGGAGAGATCGCCAAAAGGGAACTGAAATCCGAGCCCACCAATATATGCAGTTGGACCCACATTTACTAAGCTTAAACCAATGAGTTATGTTCTAATTAAGATATATTAACTACTCTACATCACATGATGTATGATTTTTCTAATACAACTCACTCACACATGCATCCTAACAAATGATATAAACAGTAAGCATAAAGAAAAGTTCGCATTGAAATGTTTATATTATTAAAGTCTGATATGAACATAACCCTATCATTTTGAGCAACATATACGATAAAAATTTAATGTGATATTTTGATCTATTATATTTCGTTTATCCTTTACTATGTCTCGAGGGGAGAATTACCAAAAAAGTCATAAACCTATTGCAATTGTGCCAATTCAATCCCAAACTTTTTTTTTGACCAATTTAGTCCTAAGCATTTTACAATTGTGTCAATTCAGTCCATTCGACCAAAATTGGCCGGCCGGCGCTGACATGGATGCTGTCCTCGGCTGGCCAAAATTGGCCATCCAACCAAAATTGGCCCGCTGTCCCCAGCCGGCGTCCATGTCAACGTTAGCCGGTCAATTTTGGCAGGATGTATTGAATTGATACAATTATAAAAGGTTTAGGACTAAATTGGCAAAAAAGAAAAAGTTTAGGACTGAATTGGTATAATTGTAATAGGTTTAGGGCTTTTTTGGTAATCCTGCCATGTCTTGAGTACACGTAATTTATGTACTTTTTTTTAGTGTACCTCAGTGAATGTTGCTGTAGACATAATGTCAGGGAGGAAGCTTTTTTCAAATTGAAATTAAAATAAGGAAATAATGAATATTAATGCAGACATAATGTTAGGGAGGAAGCCTTTTCAGTACAAAAGAGTTGAAATTATAATGAAATAATGAAGAGAGGCGATAGGGAAGAGGAATAAGGGTAATAAATAGGTTTTATTGTTGCAATTATGGATTAATGACTCAAGGTGACTCTTCGGCAGTTTCTAAATTTAATATTGTTATATTAAGGGTTAATAGTTCAACTAATGTGAGCATAACCAACATGAATCTTTAGTTCATGTTCTTTTGGTTTTCTATGGTAGTTTCCCTCGTCATGCTCCTTAGTTCAAAACAACAACGAATACTCCTCAAAGTACTCCTCTAGTTTTCTCTGTAGTCATTCTCTAAGTGTGCTGATTTTGAGAATTATTGACAAAGTCTCGTTCATATAGTGTAGATATAAATGAGTTTGAGGTGTTGTATCTTAGAATGTATAGTTTGTGAAGCTGCTTAGCACCATTAGCATGAACTAATTGCCTTAACGAGAGTCGATTAGTTGTACCTCACATCTTGTTTATTTTGTTATTGCTTTCTTGGAATTATTATTTTTCTGATTATAACTAATAGGGTTGCATATTTTTCTCCCATACGTAATTACTTTTACAACAGTGCAACGGGTGGAGAGTGTGAAAATATATATATATATATATTCTCGGAAGAATGATTAATTTTAAGTTAGGAGTAATGTGCGTCAACCTTAGAGACAACTTCAAGGGAATACACAATTATTAGATATTATATTGATATACTTGTCCGCTATGTTCTAGATTATTAATAGATACTTATATCTATACTTATCCATATAATTATATAATAGAAAGTTATTTCCTGACGATTGCCTTTAAAGATGACACATAAGACTCTAAATTGCAATTGCAAGGGATTGCCCATTTTCTCTGTAAGGAGTACTTTTATAACATTCTCTACTCATTTTGTTTTTAACTAAAATTTGTGCTTACCTCATTCGATACCATGAGTTTTTTTTTTTTTTTTTTTTTTCCAACGAAATAAAAACATTACTTTTGGTGAGCTTTCAATGTGCACATTAGCAAATATTTAAAAATTCAAACTTGTCATTGTATATGAACTCAGATTTCCAATACTCCAATTAAATCAAATTTTGCATAACAATCCTGTAATGCTCCTATTTAAGTCCAGAATAATTAAATCATGCAACTTGCCTTACCCGTGCTAGATGCATAATTTGCTTTTTCATGTTGGAAACTCATAATAACATACTTTTCTGCTTCAGTTGATTCGTTCTTTTAATTAGATTTTGTACAATAAAATATGTAAGAGATTGTGAGTTCCTAACTCGTCCACATGATGTGATATGCTGAAATTTTCCAAGCATGCCATCTACATTCATGTTGTCCGGCCAATGTTACAATCGATCAAACAATTATTTATTCAAACTAGAATTATATTCACAACTATTTGTTGGCATCTTTTGGTTTGATAAATCTAAGTGAAATTGCAGGGAGTTCATTGAACGAGAATGTAGAAGTTGACATTGCATCTAACAGTTTTTATGGAATAATCTAGAGGCAGGAACATATTTGGTTTTGGGCAAGTCAGCTGCCCCCTATTCATCTTCGCAAAAGGGCCAGCGAGGTTGTTGGGTCGTGGATGATGGCCGGTGAGTGGAAGAAAGAAAGAACAGAAAAGGATAAAATATAAAATATAAAAAAATCAGAAAAATTAGAAAAATTGTCTACATATTCTAGACAAAATTGGTTGAAAAGACTACATAAAATAATCGACAAAATGTTTATGAGTAAATTTGTTAAATTGAAAAGTTTATAATTGAATTAACCATTGTACAATAAATTTAGAACTTTTGGACAATTATCCCCTTAGTTTAATAAACATAATTGAAATTTCAGGTATTTCATTGAACTAGAATGTAGAAGATGCAATTGCATCTAACAGTATTTATAAAATCATATATAATTTAGAGGCTGGATTATATTTGGTTTTGGGCAAGTCATTTGCCCAATTCCTCTTTTGAAAATAAACACACACACACACACACACATGTATATATGTGTGCATTTTATTGGTTATATATGTTAAAATATTTAATTATTAAATCACATTTTAGTCTAACAGCTTAAACTTTTAAAATAATTAGTAATGATCCTATAAAATCTTAAATAATATCAAAATAGAAGGTTTTGTCTTAGAAAGACTAGAATAAACATGAGGGAGAGTGTTAAAATATTTAAATATTAAATTATGCATTCATTTAATGACTTAAAATTTTAGAATAGTTGACAATGATTTCTCAAAATCTCATAATATGAAATAAAGAGAGAATATCCACATATTCTAATTATGCTCACCAATAAATTTAATTGGGTGTAAGATGACCAAGATTTCGATCTAAATTCGGAGTGGGTGACTGACCCCATGATCTTATCAATCATTCGAAAAGTGTTCTAATCATTCATTTGAAAAGCAAGCACAGACATCTGGAGAATTCCAGAAAAAGCTTTCCTGTCGATATATCCCTCTAGGCTTTTTGCGGACAAGTAAGATGAATGACAAGCTTTGAGCAACTATTTGTAAAGAAAGACAAAAAAATCTGGTTTATAGACAAAACGACCCCGTACACCATTGAAGAAAACGGGTCGTTGTAATTTTCACGTCAAGAGTAAATGGCAAAGTTTATGTAAGGGAAACCCTTTTACACTAGTGACGTACGTTCTGTTTTGTTTTTTTTTTTTAAATAAAAAAATATGGTGTGGCAATAAACTTCATTATTGCGTTCCCCCTTGATGTGGGGCCAGGAGAAAATTAATAATTCCATAAATTATGCCTCTATTTCGTTCATGTGAATAACGTGCGGATGATAAATACAGTAATTGACTTTAATAATTTGCACTTAAAAGCTTTAATCTCCTTTAAGGAGATGGTCCATTAATCAATTCATTAAAGCTCGGGGTTTTCAAGTAATTCGCACCATCCCGAGAATGCTTAATGCTTAAGAGCCTGCCAAAGTAGTAATCACGAGGTAGATAGCCATGTCGTAATCATTTTTTACCCTCTCCTACCCTTTTTAGTCAATAAGTCGAACATGACAAAAACAACAAAGTTTTAGGTCGTCTTCGCACGGTTTACCTAATCACATATCCGTTAGTAAAATATTCCACGCCAATGTTTTTTTTTTTTTTGGAAGAACATATATTCACGATAAAGGATATGTACAACCAGCAGCTAAAGCGTCCGAAAAAAGTAGATCTAACAAAATAGAAGGAGGCGAAGTGGCCCAATCTTGAGGTAGGATACCGTTTCTATGAGCCTTAGCGGCCCAATCCGCTTCAGCGTTGGCCTTGCGTTTGCAACGTCTAACCCTTCACCGATAGCCAATGTTTGAAAAATAGAATTTGGCGCCAATTCGTGATGCAACCCTTCACCGACAGCATATAGACATCCCTGAAATAGCCTCCTCTGTGGAGGTGTCCTGTGCAAACATTCTTAGGCATAGGTGCCTACATGCATGTAGAGGTTAGGGTGAGAATTATGAAAAAAGTTCTAAACTTATTGTATGACAATCAATTCAATTCATATTTTTTTTAATTGTGCTAATTTAGTTTAACACCTTTTAACAATTATCAATATAGTAATTTTAGTCAATTTTGATTAAAAATTATTAATGTGGACACTAGCAGTTTTATATGGCATGATCGATAAATGGTCGGCATTGATGTAGATATTTTTTCAATTCTTTTTTCCCTTTTTTTTTTTTTTTTTTTTTGCTGTGCTGGCTAGGCAATGAGGGCATTGTGGCCCTCATTGATCGTCCCTCACCTATGCTCACCTATGGCCAGAGAGGGCACTTGCAGCCATGAGTGTGGTCCTCACCTATGGCTGGCTAGGACTGAAAAATAGAAAAAAATGGAAAGAAAAGAAAGTAAAAAAAAAAGATAAAAAATTACAAAAATTATCCATATTAATACTGGCTATGCTACTTAGAATGGTTAATGTCAATGTGATAATTTTTTATTAATATTGGCTGGAAAGATTATATTGACAAATCATCAAAAAATTTAATATCAATTTGGCATAATTGAAAGATGTAAAATTGAATTTAATGCCGTACATAAATTTATAACTTCATTAGTAATTCTCCTGAAGTTAAGAGACGCACGCATGCAGCTCTCCGCGAGTGCAGGGTAGTGCTGGAGCAGCGACCCAATCTAACCCTCAATTAAAAGAAATGAAAAGAACGATTGATCTACCATCGAACAAAGGACCTTGTCATACGACCTAAGCACTTGCTAACCTGGCGACTGACGCCAAGCTGAGCAAAGATCATCTTCTATACGATTGAAGCCACGGACAAAAAAAATGTGTGGCCAAGTCAAGCTCATGCTTAGGCCCTGAGATGTCATTATCTTTTCATTATTGACCGGCCCTTATATAAATATACACACACATATTGATCATATTGGATTTTATATGTATTATATATTATATTGATGTGACATATGAGAGGGGTCCAAACAAAAACCTGTCAATCCTCGTCGCACTGTGTTTTTTGGGTGGTTCTGCTGATTGACCAGGGCCCGTGAAACGTCTGCTTCCATGGCAGTGAAGTAACGACATTATTTTTTCTGTCCTTATCTCCCACACCGAACATCGACACCCGGTCCACCGTCACGAGGAGGCTCTGATCTTGTAACGTTTCATCGTGCGACTGGAAGTTCCCATCCTGTTTCTACGCGGGACCGCGAGGGAGACTCATTGGCGCTTGCCCTCGCCTAAGCATGACCCGGCGAGGCTGACCCTCCCTTGTGGCCGATGAGGGCGATCCCCACCCAGGTGAGGCCAGCCCTCCTTGGCCACAGCATGTGGCCTACTCACTAGCCAAAAAAAAAAAAAAAAAAGGAAAGAAAAAAAAAAGAGGAAAAAAGAAAAAAAAAAAAAATTATTAAAAAAATGTCTATTTAGTGACGGCCATATTACATAAGACGGACATTGTTCACATCAACGATGTCAATTCTAAATTGACTGGATGGACTGAATGGGTACATATACGGGAAAAATTTATGACTGAATTAGTATCAATATAATAGGTTTATGCTTTTTTTGGTAATTTTCCTAATTTTCATACAAAGCAGGTCATTGTTACCACCCTTACTCATGAGCCGAGGGAAAATTGTCCCAAAAGTTATAAACTTATTGTATGTCACTTAATTCAATCCTTAACTTTTCAATTATTATTTATTATTTTTTGGTCATACAATTGTTCTAATTGAGTATTAAACCTTTTGACAATTTGTTAGTTCAATCATAAACCTTACAATTATACTATTTTAGTCCGAAACCTTTCAAAGATTTTTCAATTTATTCATAAATTTTTTAATGAGTTACCAATGTAATCTTTCTAGCTAATTTTGATTAAAAATTGATGATGTGGATAATTTTTCATTTTTTAAAAACTATTATTGATTTGTTTCTTTTCTCTTTTTTGGTTCAAGGTAGACTAAATTTAGCTAACAAAAGGAGTCTCAATAATCCATTGTCCATGTGACGCTAACCAAGTTACAGATTAGATTGCAAAAGCCTATCATAGGGGAAGCCTCCATCCTAATTGCCTATCTAAGCCCCCCAACTCTCGTGAGATATGTTTTGAATCTAGCTTTCCTTGTTTTTATGAATTGAAGCAGTGAATGAGTGAAGTTTAAATTTTGACAAAAAAAAAAAAAAGAGTTTGGCTAACAATATCATCTAGTGGGGGCCGAATAGTTGATTTCAATAAAGTTGACAATATATTATGAAATTAAAAATGCCAAGTTTGATATAAGCGTAAATAGGGTAAAACAATGTGTTGATATACACAAGAGCAAGTTAAATCAAGTGGTGCAGTGGGCTTCTATTAAGTAGTAATGACTATATTAATTTTTGAGAAGTTACAACGGAATTTGCCGCTTATATCTAAATGCTTCTTCCCAAAGCTGGCGTTGCTTATTCCAAAGCTAATTTATCTCATTATCTCACACCTAAGCATAAACAATAATAGTGCTGACACTTTTCAAAAGATTACAAATTTTAAAAGTCTCAAAAGACAATGTAGGAATGCTCAAGCTTTCTCTGAAATTGGAATTTGCACCCTTGATCAATGTACTTCTCTCGGTGTCCTGTTGATCTCCTTTTATACACCTCAACATTTGATCTTCCCATTGGACAATCTTCAAGAGGATTTATCTCCAATCTTCCTGTTGGACAATTGTTGAGGAAGATAGAAATGTTGTTGAAGTGTATCAATGAGAGTTCCATAGATTTGCTTGCCCATTCAATCAAATCTTGGTTGCCAAAAATAGAGTAGCTCTAAGTATGGAAAACATCTTGTCTTAGGGATGATGGTCACTCAATCAAGATATTTTGTGGATTGAATAATTTGCGTAGATGATTTTTATGATTTATGGTCAATCAAAATATGTAAATTAAGAATTCATACTAGATCATATGCTATCAAGATATGAGATAAAATATCTCAAAATAATAATGTTGTGTTGTTGTAGATAATGTAACTGTCCCACTTATGTTAACCGTCGCCGATCATATCAAGCTTCCTAGAGATATCAATCTCCTACTTATGTTAGGCTCTCGTAAGCTTCTGGCTATATCAAGCTACTACAAGCTACGTTGATATCATATTCTAGTTATATTCAACTACTTCTCATTAGGCACTTTGACTATGATGATGGTGTAGATTTTGTAGATTGTTCAGCTTGGTACCTCTAAGTCTTTTATGACCTCTCCATGTTCTAGACTTGTTCACTTAGGTTCTTCCAATTATTTAGAAATTTTTCACTGATCATATCAAAGACCCTTTTGTCTCGAATATTTTTAGAAACACAAACAACTCATGCATATATCACTATCATAATAAACCATGAATAGTTTTGTCAATTCTAAAATATATTATGAGGTTTTCTCAACACTGTCAACCCTTGGGCAATAGGTTAGAGCCCTTGCTACAGTCGATGAGGGCACTGTGAGCCCTTGCGGGCCACAATGAGGGTGTTGCGGCCCTCACTGTGGCTAGGAAGGTGTCACGAGCCCTTGTCTAGGCCCTCATGGGCCACAGTGAGGGTGTTGTAGCCCTTGGTTAGTGGCCGTTTGCCCCACCAACTCTTTGGACCAAAAAAGAAAAAAAGAAGAAAAAAAAGAGAAAAAATTTTAAAAAAATTATCCATAGCACTAGCCATGCAACATAAGACAGTTAATACTTGGATTGCCATGTCATCGATTTCTAGCCAAAATTAGCCAGAATAACTATATTGGTGTTTTATTTAAAAAAATTAGAACTAAATTGATAAATTCTCAAAATTTTTAGAATTAAATTGGCACAATAAGAGATTAATAATTGAATTGGCCACGGCATAATATGTTTAAAACTTTTTGGATAATTTTTCTCATGAGCCAATGCTCTAGCTAGTGACATATAGTCAATTGGATAATTTCATCGAAGTCTTGGAACTTATTTCTCAGGTACATTGAATCTTAATTATTATTTTTTTTCATTTGTTTGATCCTAGAATTCGGCCGGATGTTGATAAGAGATTTTGTTAACTCCGTATGTTAGTCTCGGACGGAAGATCCTAGGATGGAATTTTTATTCATCAATTTTCCCATCTTACATGGCCTTTAGTATGCGGCACTCGCCATGATTTTTTATCAACTGCGATGGTCAAAGGAGTAACGATGCCTTGGGGGAGGAAGGGGTGAACGCTTGGCTGATAAATTAATTCGGTGCGATAAGAACCAAAAATTAGTTTGGACACGAATCCAAATTCGATGAAAGAGATGATGAAAGCTCCATAGGATTAACCCAATCGTGAGTAGTTGTATTGATTGAGAGTCTCTCATTCATCGCCGAGATTAAGGCGCGCGTGACAAAATTTCTGTTTCTCGATTTTTCTATTTCCTTAGGAACAGGTTTGGAACAATCCGTTTGGTAACGCAATTTAATTTCTCTATTTTTGAAACAGATTTCTATTCCGAAATAGAGAAATTGAAAAATCGAGAAGCTGAAATTTTTAACTTCAGGTTTCGAAATAGAAATCAAAAACTGAAATCAAACCATATAAAAGAACCTTGTACTTTCTTGCTAACTTAATTCAGTCATAACCACAACTTCACAAATTATTGCTAATTTTCTTTTTCTTATTTTGCTCGTGTTTTCTTTTTGCATTTTTTTTCAATTTTTTTTTTTTTATAACTTCCTCTTTAGGATGAAAGTTAATCAAATGGGTTTCCAATTTTCAAAAACGACCAAAGTTCTTAAATACTTACTTAAAAACAATAGGGCTCTTTCCTCCTAGAAAAGGCCCGCGCATGGCCAGTTGAAGAAAAAATTCTTACATAATAGATGAATAAAAAACGTGCCTAGAAATTTAACCTTATTTTCTTACGGATTCAAAATTCTTGCAAAATCAAAATAATTAGATTGTTGCACAATCTTGAATTTTAATTCGAAGGCAATAGATTCAAGATAATCTCTCTCTTTGCTATACAAGGGCCATTAAAGGTTCATTGAACAACAATAAAGAAATTATGGATGAGCAATTGGATTGATTCAATTCGAGAATCAAAATAAACCGACTTTCCCTCGATTGGTTCCTAACCATAAACGTTACTTTAAAGTAGAATTCTCATATATTCCTTTACACCATTAATTTTATTTTGTTGATAATCTTGTATAATACTAGTTTTTGATAAAATGACAAATTTGGATAGACGCCATTGATGGCACCCATATTCATGCTTCCATAGTACTTGTTCGAACCTACGCAAGATGAGCTTGCAAACGATACATTGGCGAGGAGGGAAACCGAATAAATACGCTTAGGAAAAAATTGCTAATAAAATGGCAAGGGATAATAATATGCCGGAAATTCTATGAAATTGTATTTTCAACTTTTGTAATGTATTAGTATTATTTCGACTATTATTTTGTATTTGAGGATTTCCTATGTTGTTATCTAATCAATTTCTATTCCTAGAAATAAAAAATTTTGTACCGTTATCAAACAGTTTTGTTTCGAAATAGAAATTTTGAATCGTTATCAAACGGGTTTCTTTGCTTAGAAACTTGTCCGGGGAATAGAAATTAAGAAATTGATTTCTGGCCAGAAATCAAACTCTGTTTCAGAAATTTTGTCATGCGCAGCCTAAGAGTTCGAAACCCGCTGTTTCTAGCATTGTAAGTGGAGCCATGGTGTTGGAGTTCTCTACTAGTTTCTCCTGAGGTATAGGGCTCGGCCCTTCAGCGCCGTCTGAGCACCGGGGCCCCATGGTGAAGTCCTTGGTTAAAAAAAAAAAAAAAAAAAAAGCTCCATGGGATTAAAGTCGGTAATCTTCCCTCCATTCAATAATGGATTTTGCCCATAAATCACTAGGCTATTCATTGAGTAAATATGACGAATTACGCTAATAGATCCTTTCAAAGTGCTCCTTAATCAAAAAAGAAAAATTATCAATTTTTTCAACATCATGATTTTTCTCATGTCACGTGTAATCAACATTTGGGAAGACGAAACCTCCCCTATCCAACATGCTCAATTAGCGAGCCGAAAGCATTTCTGCCAAACAATTGGCTCCAATTGAAACAGACCCAAGACCACCAAAAAGAAGAAGTCCCGACTCCCGACGCAAGGGCAACGATGATGAACCGAGAAGGCAATGCTCCCACGAATTTTCAGGCCTCTCGATTTGATTCAAAGATTCTTAGCAAGGACACCATCCCATGTGACGGGCAGACAGACATTCTTGCCGTCCTCTTGTCCATAAGGAAAGCCCCGAGATCGAGCCAGACATCTTTTGCTTTTCGCTCCTCGTTCGCGCATGTTCATCAATGCGTCCAAGCCGGGGACACTCGACACCACAAGGTGGCGACTTAAATATCCCAAATCGTACATCGGATCTGGGGAGATTTTTTTTTTTTTTTTTTGGTAAAGTCGGATCTGGGGAAATGCTCATCTCCATTTAAACCCTCATAGAAGAATCGATTTTATAATCCCCTACGACTTTTATATGTACTATACGTCCTTCATTGCTTGTTTGACGGAGAAGATCGTTAGGTGATCGAGCAGGTATTTGTGTTCCTCCGTGCGCGGCAGCGATGTAGTTCTGGGCTCATTTGCCCCCCTTTTTTAAAATTACAAAAGGCAAATGGAGCTCCTAGCTTCTCGGTTCCTATCCTCGATCAATGGATCTCACGCATCGATGGTGCGCAAATACAGTAACTTCTTGGCATCAAAGAGGGACAAAGTCGAAAAGTCCAGATATATTGGGTTGAGTTTGAGATTGCAAAAGTGGCCAAGCCCGAGAGCCGGGAGATGTTTGATGTGAGTTCTTTATCCATGCGAGTCGATCTTCTCGAATCAGGTTTTTGTTTTAATTTTTCTGGCCAAAGGTTTTGTTTTTTCATATGTAAAATTGAAGATCATTGCTTTGTAATTGATTTTTTTATTCCCTCTCTCTCTCTCTCTCTCTCTCTCTCTCGGATAAGTGCATTAAAAGTCCTAAATTTGTTAAGAAAGTTAAATTGAATCCTAAAATTTTCAAAAAGTGCAATCAAATCATAAAATTTATCAAGTTAGTGTAATTAAGTCCAAAAACTCATTAAGTTGATGTAATCAGATCCTAAAACTTGGAAAGAACTTGATTGAATCAATTTGACGAATTTTAGGATTTGATTGCATTTTTTTTTTTTGCGTGTTTTAGGATTTAATTATATTTCGTGATAGTTTTATGACTTGATTGCATATTTTTAAAGTCTTATGACTCAAATGCACTTTTGTAACAAGTTTTAAGATTTTTAATGTGCTTATCATTTTATTTTTATTATTTCGGTCACATCAAATTTTTGGTTGAAATTGAATTTTCTTTATTTAGAGAGAGAGAGAGAGAGAGACTGGTGAGGAACAAAGTGCGAGCTGCTGAGTAGTAATTTACATGCAAGGCGCATTGTTGTCACTACCTTCACGAACCGATGCACTAGTTGGGGACATATGGTAGATTGGATAATTTCATTGTAAGTCTTGAAACTTATTTCTCAAATGCATTTGAATCATAAGCTTATCTTTTGTTTATTTGAATCCTAAAACATGGCTGGATGTAGATAGAGACTCCGTTAACTCCGTATCTTTTCCTCGGATGGAAGATCTTAGAATGGCATTTTCATTTAACCATTTTCCCATATGCGGCACTCACCATGGTCGTCGTCAACTACAGTGGCCAAAGAAGTGACGACTTCGACGAGGGGCTTGAGTAGAGAGAGACAATGGAGAGCTTGGTTGACAAGATAATCCGGTATAAACCAAAAATTAGATTGGACACGAATCCGAATTCGATGAAAGAAATGATGAAAACCCTATAGGGGTAGAAGTCGGGACATCTCCATTCAATGGAAGAATTACAAAAACAAAGTCTTAAATTCATTATAATTGTGTCAATTCAGTTATAAATGTTTTTTTTTTGTCAATTCAATCTTAAACTTTTTGTAATTGTACCAATCCAATATATTCAGCCATTTTTGTCACCTATCTTGGTGATGTTTACATAAATAATTTTTAATAATATTTTATTATTTGATTTATTATTTATTATTTATTTATTTTCTTCCTTCTTTTCCTTTTTTTCCCCACAGTGCTGATGAGGCCTGAGGCTGTGTGCGAGGCCAACTTCACCCACTGCCCCAAGGCCTCACCCAGTGGCTGGCGACACTTTGAAGAAGAAAAGCAAAGAGGGAAGAAAACTAAAAATGTTTACAATTGAATTAGCACGTTTATAATAGGTTTAGGACTTTTTTTTTACTGTAATTTTCCCCCATTCAATAATTTTCACCCTCTAATCACTAAGCTATTCATCGGGCAAATACGGCGAGTTCCACTAAAAGATCTTTTCAGGGCGCTCATCATTCAAAAAAAGAAAAATTAACAGTTTCTCAATACCCATGATTTTGTGCCGTCCGAGCACGGGAGGCCCGTGGTGGAGTCCTCGATTACAAAAAAAAAAAAAAAAAAAGTCGGTAATCTTCCCACCATTCAGTAACAGGTTTTGCCCTTAAATCACTAAGCAATTCGTAGGGTAAATATGACGAAATCCTTTCAAAGCGCTCCTTATTCAAAATAGAGAAATTACCAATTTCTCCAACATCATGATTTTTCTTGTGTCACGTGTAATCAACATTTGGGAAGACAAACCTCCCCTATCCAACATACTCAATTAGCAAGCCGAACGCATTTCCGTCAAACAATTGGCTTCAATTGAAACAGATCCAAGACCACCAAAAAGAAGAAGAGATGGTCCCGACTCCCGACGCAAGGGCAACGATGATGAACCGAGAAAGCAAATGCTCCCACGAATTTTCAGGCCTCTGGATTTGATTAAAAGATTCTTAGCAAGGACACCATCCCATGTGACGGGCAGACAGACATTCTTGTCGTCCTCTTGTCCATAAAGAAAGCCCCGAGATCGAGCCAGACATCTTTTGCTTTTCGCTCCTCGTTCGCGCATGTTCATCGATGCGTCCAAGCCGGGGACACTCGACACCACAAAGTTGGCGACCTGAATATCCCAAATCGTACAGCGGATCTGGGGAGATGTTCATCTCTATTTAAACCCTCATAGAAGAATCAATTTTATAATCCGCTGCGACTTTTATATGTACTATACATCCTTCATTGCTTGTTTGACGGAGAATATTGTTAGGTGATCGACGGCAGCGATGTAGTTCTGGGCTCATTTGCCCCCCTTTTTTAAAGTAACAAAAGGCAAATGGATCTCCTATGGGGAACTTGAGTAGAGAGAGACAGTGGAGAGCTTGGTTGACAAGATAATCCGGTATAAACCAAAAATTAGATTGGACACGAATCCGAATTCGATGAAAGAAATGATGAAAACCCTATGGGGATAGAAGTCGGGAGATCTCCATTCAATGGGAGAATTACAAAAATAAAGTCTTAAATTCATTATAATTGTACCAATTCAGTTATAAATATTTTTGTTTGTCAATTTAATTTAAACATTTTGTAATTGTAACAATTCAATATATTCAGCCATTTTTGTTGCTTGTCTTAGCAACGTTCACATGAATAATTTTTAATAATATTTTATTATTTGATTTATTTTTATTTTTTTCTTACTTCTTTTCCTTTTTTCCCCCACAGTGCCAATGAGGCCTGAGGCTGTGTGCGAGGCTGCCTTCACCCACTGCCTCCAGGCCTTGCCCAGTGGCTGGCAACACTTTGAAGAAGAAAAGCAAAGAGGGAAGAAAATAAAAAAGAAAAAAAAAAGAAAAAAAAATCAAAAAAAATATCATACAAAATTATCCATGTGAGCTTCAATTGGATGATTTGCACCAAGTGGCATCCACATCATCGCTAACTAGCCAAAATTGATCGGATAGATTGAATTGACACAATTATAAAAGATTTACAATTAAATTGGCCAAGATGTTTACAACTGAATTGACACGATTATAATAGGTTCATAATTTTTTTTTTTTTTTTTGTAATTTTGTCCCATTCAATAATGGGTTGCACTTTCTAATCACTAAGCTATTCATTGGGTAAATACAGCGAGTTCCACTAAAAGATCTTTTCAGGGCACTCATCATTCAAAAAAAGAAAAATTAACAATTTCTCAATACCCATGATTTTGTTGTGCCATGTGTAATCCTAATTCGAGAAGTCGAAACCTCCCCTATCCAATATGATCAATTAGTGCGTCGAACGCACCCGTCATGAGGATTCCACCGAACACTTGGCTCCGCTGAAAGCAGAGCTAGACCACCAAAAAGCAAAGAGATGGTCCCGACTCCGATGCAACGGCGACGATGATGAACCGAGGGAGCAAATGCTCCCACCACAAATTCTCAGGCCTCTCGATTCGATCCGAAGATTCTTGGCAAGGACACCATCCCATGTGACGGCCAGATAGACAATCTTGCCGTCCACCTGTCCATAAAGCATGCGCCGCGATTGAAAGGACGTCCTTTCCTTTTCGCTCCTTGTTCGCATATTCATCAATGCGTCCAAAGTCGGGAAAACTCGAGCACCAAAACTGGCGACTTGAATATCCCAAATCGCCACATCGGATCTGGGGAGATGACCATCTCCTCCATTTAACCTTTCGAAGAGTCAATTTTATAATCCATTTCGAGGTAGACACGTCCTATGCATTGATTAGCTTTGTCGCTTGTTAGACAGAGAATATCGGTAAAAGGAGCACGCGCGTAAAACCGGCATGGAGAGGGATAAATGTAGTCTAGAAACATTGAATTTTCAGTCATTTCAAACCGAGGGTCTTGTGTTTCAAAGGTGAATCATTATTCAAGTTTTAAATCCGAAAAATCAAGAGAGGCGTCTTCATTTATTAGTTGACTAATGTTTTCCCGAAGGATCATGAGACAGAAGTTGAATCAGAATTGGTCATCCCACCAGACAACTGATGATCATGGGATTGATTGAGCCGCATTTCCGACTCGCCATCATTTGATTTGATTGTTACCGGGACAAGAGTTGGCTTAGTCCATGGCCCCGTGTGGTTGGCTTGCTACATAAAGCAAGAGTGTATATTCGTGCTGTTTTGCAGAAATAGCCTACAAGCAGACTGATAAAAATTGATATCATTTAAGGGCAAAAGCTACCTATATTCTATCGGGATAGGAGTCAAATATTATCCTCTTTTTTTTTTTTTCTATAATTATTTATCCACGTCGATGCTACTTCTTTGCATATCATGTACTTGGAGAGTTGTATGTCACGTCGCCCTTCAAGTTGTTACTATTATTATTGTTATTGTTATTATTATTATTATGAAAGAACGGCATGAACTTAGTCAATCGGGCATAATTTATTCACCACTAGAGGATTTCTCTCCCTAGTTGAGAATTCTCTCTTATTGTTTGTTGCTCATCATGGGTTATGGCCCCGATTGATTATGGCCTGAAATTTGATATCGATAGATCTGAAATGGGCCGATATTAGAAATGCCAAATTTGATTGAATTGCAAAGAAATCAGCCCATATTAGAAAAGCCCAAATTGAACTCTTGCAAATTGGATCGTGGGGGTGGTGCAAGGAAAGGGAAATAGATACCCACCAAACTTCTTTTGCTTATTGAAGTAGAAGTCTCGTGTAATTGAGTTTGATATTGTTAGATGTATGCCCTAAAACTGTTATGTAAGAGTTACATATTAGGGATTTCATTTGTACATATAAAGATTATGTTCCTTTTATTTTTAAAATGAATTGATTAATTAATTATTTGTTCATTTAATTACTTAATTAATTAATACTTTTTTAATAACCAATAATAAAATAATATATATATAAAGCTTCATGCATGTGCACGAAGCACATGTATGAAACTTGGATGGTCAACAACCGCTGACCATCATTCACGAAATCGTGCATGAACGGTCAGCAGTTGCTAACCATCATGCACGATTGTTCATGCATGAGTGGGGACAATCAGCAACGGTTGCTGATCGTCCATTGATCAGAAACTGTTGCTGATCAGTTTATATTTTTTATTTTAAAGAGTTGGTTTTAGGCGACACTTCAAGGGGTTGAAAGACAGAGAAAGGTGGGTGTGCGTTTGTGTTTTAGAGAGAAAATGCTTTGCTGAAAAGAGAGAGCAAATTGTGTGCGTGTTCTTGTGTCTTTGAGACACAAGAAAGAAGAGCGTTATCTCGTTCGGGTCGTGACTATTATACATCAAGAATATGACGGATTGTTTCCACGTGATTGCTAGCACGATCGAAGTGGTGAATATCCGAAAGTTCTCTCTTCTGTTCGACGTTTGTTGTTGGTTTGTCTGAACTAGAGGTCTGACGCTTGTGGGGCTTGAATTGTAGAACATTCGAACCGACTCGTTTCAAAGTGCGCTTCGAGAGGTATTTCGTTTAACTCCCTTTTTAAGTTTAGATTTTTGATTACAACGCACGAACAACGCCTTAGGAGAATCATGTGTAAAATATATCTTTGTTTCCGCTGTGTTCATTTCGTTAATTTTTCTTATACATGATTCATGAAACCCAACAGATATATGGTACATAATGAGTGTGCTTAATATGAGTGTGAAACTTGCGAGAAACATAGCAAGTATTGAGAGAGGTCCTCTGAGAAAGCTGAGAATGTGAGGAAACCTCCTTGACTCGTATGGATTCGGACGTAATATAAGAAAGGGAAACACTTGTGGATGAGTATGATTATACTATTTTAGTCTCTTTCGTCATAACTTTTAGAATAGTTTTTTTTTTTTTTTAGGCAGAACAGTTGATTATTACAAAATCTCACATGGTATTAGAATTGCAAATCCCGAGTTCAAATCTTAACGAAACGGGGCATGTCTGACAGCCCATGCTCGAAATGCTCGGGCATATGCATCAAACGGCGGAGGAATTTAATTTCACTACGGTTTGGGGTGATACTTAGCCCACGTGACGAAGATTGTGCACTCTATTGTTCCGCAGCCAGAGGCGGAACCCAAACTGTTGCAGAACAGGTCGTATCGGGCTTCCGAACGCCAGGCTTTGAGGGGAGATGGAGAGGAATACTGGATTGATTTCAAGTACGAAGGAGTTGCTGAGTTTTGCTACTCCCGCGGGACGCTTGGTTACGCCGAAGCGAAATGCAAGCGGGCTGAATCAGAATTGAAAGTGCAGCTTAGTCCACGGATGAGAACCATCTCAGGCAAGGAAGCTGGCATGCGGCAGGGGAAGAGGGAGTCGAAGGATCGATGGAGGAGCCAAGCAAGGAGGAAGGAAGAGTTTTACAAGTACAAAATTGTGATCAAAGCTCGCCTTGGGCGTGTTTTGCGTTTCAAAGTTTGGGAAGCGTTTTAGGCTTGGTGGGTAGTCTGAGGTTACATAGAATGAATTAGTGCCATGAATAAACTGTTTCAAAATAATGCAGTACTAATAATCCAGATTCCATGATCCGATCAATGCAAAAAGTCATCGATTTTGGCAGATGTTGATAAAATTAATTGGAAAAATTGTTCAAGAAATCATAAATTCATTACATTTTTGCTTATTCAATTATAAACTTTTCTAAGCTCTTTTCATTTTTTGCCAATTGAACCAATCCGGTCAATTTTGGCTGAAAATTGTTGACGTTGATATTAGTCATCATACGCGGCATAATCAATACTAACATAGATAATTTTAAATATTTTTATTATTTTTTTCCTACATTAGCTATAACATAATTTAAAGACAGTGGAGGAGGATTGCGATGTCGCGATGAGGAGGAATTTGACCAAACTTTATTCTTATTTACTAAGCTTACTAGTCGTTCATTCCAAACTAGAGTTAGTCAATTTTGTCAACAACAATAAAATTAGACAAAAAGTGATTGCTTCGGTGGATTTTGATGAGGTCTATGAAGGCCTAATAAAATTGACTATCGTTGCACAATAAACGTGTAAAGATATTCAGGTTTAAAATTTCGAAGGAATTGGTAGCGCCGTTGCCCCCGGCTGTTTGGTGTTTAATGTAATTTTTTTTATGAGAAGTTTGCTATAATCTATCAAAATCTTAAGACATTGCAAGTGTTTCGTGTCTCTTTCACATCCCCCTCATCATGATATTTCGCATCTACAATTTATTTCAGTTGTGTAACTAAGTCAATGAACAAATTTCAACCATCTGACGGCCACCATGTAAAATCATTCTCGACTTTGTTTTACATGCATGTAAAATCCAACCAATAAATCAAAGACGCGGGTGACGACTTGGCTCTTAATCCGGGACAAAGGATTGAGAACTTTGATGACAGATTCTTGAACCGTGCCGCAAAGATTGAGAACTTTCCTTAGGAGGGCGTGATCAAGTTCAGCGTAATGTGAAAATCTACGGAAGAGAGACGAATGAGATTAATGCATGAAACTATTGCCCTTTCTGCCTTGAAAACAAGACCCCAGAGCTTGCTCGGTTGCCGTGCGAATGGCGCTGAGGGGTAATATGGTTTGAACGGTGTTCGGATTATGAGTCGCCATTGTCCAACACGCACAGATATATACTTGGCAAAGATTATTTTCATGTGTGATCACGTAACATGCAACAAAGCCAGCAAAATCCGAGGATGCACCCAAAAGGAAAATGCGACAAAAAAAAGGGCAACGAGCACACGGCCGATTCACAAGTCATCTTGCCCATCCGAGCCTTCGCCTTGTTGAGCCACATCTCACATCTTGCCATGGCGGTCGGTGATGCGCACGACCCCCTCATCGTCGATGCGCCCGACGTCATTGAAAGTCTGGCCGCTCATCTGGTCGGCTGCCTTCAGCGTGGAGGCTATGGCCCCCGGTGGGGTGTCCTCGACGTAGACCTCCACCACCTTCTCGGCCTCAGCCCTCTGGTCTCGGTCCCGCCCTCGCCTTCACCCCTGCCGGCCATGCTCGACTCATCCTTCTTGTTGCCTGGCTGCGTCAGCTTCTCTTTGATCGCCCCGTCACGCTCCCTATCGCGCCCAAGATCCCTCCTCTCTCCTCCTTGCCCCTAAACACATCAAAACATACAAATAAAGTTGGAGCACATTTTCACTGCAAACATCCTAACAACTTATATATGGGAATTATATTTGACCTGTCTCCCTCCTTTTCCCAAGCCTCCCTGTTCTCTCTAGCCCTGCGTGCCGCGTCATCCTCGTAGTCTCTCTCCTTCACCTTCAACTCTTCCATCTTCCTCCTCGCTTCCTCCTCCGTCTCCCTCAGTTTCTCCTGAAAAATTCACCAGTCAGTCATCAAGCCAATACCACCATAGTGTATAGTCGTGTGAAAACGAAGCTTAAAAAACAGCTTAACTAGACCCTCTCACCTGGGCAGATTCAAGGGTCTCGTACGTCTTCTCCTTGGTCTCCTCCTTCTTGCCGGACAGCATGTCCATGGCCCGCCTGGCTGCGTCCGCAGCAGAGTCCTTCAGCTCCCCGAGCTTCCCCGCTGTTGTGTCCTTCCCTTCCTTCGCCTTCTCCGCCGTGTAGTCCTTGGTTTGTTTCGCCTTCTCTGCCGCATAGTCCTTGTATTCCCCTGCCTTCCCTAAAGCCGCGTCCTTGGTCTCCCTTGTCTTCTCCTTCGCCTCCTCGGCCTTCTGCGCCGCATAGTCCTTGTACTCGCCTGACTTCTGCTTCGTCTTCTCTTTGGCTTCCTCGGCCTTCTGCGCCGTGTAGTCCTTGTACTCTCCAGCCTTCTGCTTCGTCTTCTCTTTTGCTTCCTCGGCCTTTTGGGCAGTGTAGTCCTTGTACTCGCCGGCCTTCTGCTTCGTCTTCTCCTTTGCCTCCTCAGCCTTTTGGGCAGTGTAGTCCTTGTACTCAGCTGCCTTCCCCAGCGTCGAGTCCTTGGTCTCCCTCGCCTTCTCAGCTGCGTAGTCCTTGTACTCCCCCAGCTTGCCCTTGGCCGACTCCTTCGTCTCCTTTGCCTTCTCAGCCGCCTCCCCTGTCTTCTCCTGCACCTTCTGGGCTGCCGAGTCGGTGGTCTCCTTCGCCTTCTCGGTCGTGTAGTCCTTGTACTCCTTGGCCTTGCCCGTGGTGGCGTCGTAGCCCTCGCGGGACCTGTCAGCTGTGTACTCGGCTCCTTCACGGGCTGTCTCGGCGGCGTCGTGGCTCTTGCCAACGACCACCTCCTTCGCGTGCTCGTACGTGTCGTGGACCGCCCTCAGGACCGACCCGATCATGCCAGGCCTCTGCTGCTGCTGCTGGTCCGGCGCGTCGAACGCGGTCACCCTCTCTCCGCCTGCTCCGTACTCGCGCTCCCTCTCGCGGTCCCGGTTCACGTCCCTGAGCTCGGAGGCCGCGATCCTCGCCGCCTCCTCGGCCCTCTCTTCCTTAGCTTGCCTTGATGCCATCTTTTCTCTTTTCTTTGTAGCTAAATCACACGAGAAGAAACTGAACGATGTTGACTACAATGACGATGTTCCTCGCCTGCCCAGCACTATTTATCGTGTGTTTGGCTCTTCTCTTTGAGAATCGGTGGAGGTGGTGCTTCTTATACGATGTGTCGAGATTTTCCAAGATGACAGGTGGAGCTGGAAGAGGAGCAAGCAGCTGCTACGTGTCTTCGCGGAGCAAGGGAACGACGCGTGGAGGGCATGCTGCGGAGGAAGGACACGTCATTTTGCATGCAGTGACGATGAAAATTATCTGTGAAGATTGGGAAACGTTCCAAGTACTCCGCCCAAAACTTCTTTTTCGATTATATCTAGATATAGGAAAAATCATCATAAAAATTAAAAAAAAAAAAAACTCATAAGCTTATTGTATTTAGACCTATCAAATTTAAAACCTTTTGATAATTTATCAATTTAATCTTTCCAATCAATTTTAATAGAAAATTAATAACATGGACTCTCACCATCCTAAGTGGTATAAACATTTACCTTTTTTTTTTTTTTTTTAAATTTCGATTTTTTAAATATTCCTTTTTATATTATTTTTCTTTGTCTTTTTTCTTCTTCCTTTATGACCGGCGAATGGCCACAGGCCACGGCTGACCTTTCGACCTCAGCTAATCTCAACAAAGTCAAGCTCGCGGTGCTCATGATCATCACCAGCCGCCGCACACGCCTCGATGCCCGTCCTTAGCTTCTGCATCGAGATGCTATAGCAGGTGAGCAGCTCTCGCGAGCCTTGGCCGATGCATAGGAAGGTGACCACAAACTAGCCACGGCCGAGCTTGCAGTTGATCAGGTACCTCTCCTTGATGTTCTCCTTGGGTACATTGGAGAGGACGGTGACGAGAGCCTTCTTCTCGGTTTTTGAGTCGCGCTTGCCCTGGTTGTGGTCGATGTAGTTCGAGGCTCTAGCGCGGGCAAACTTGAGCTCAACGAGATTTGGCAAGATGGAGCCTAGCCAACCTTGGGCAAGGCACTTGGCTCCACTTAGCTAGATTCTAGGGAGGTTGAAACTCGTCAGCTAGATTTGGCAAGGGCCACCCTTGCTAGCTCTCGCCTACGCTTGGTTGTCAGCTATCGCTGAGATCTCGTGACCAATTGATGTAGAAAATAAAAATAAAATAAAATTAATTATTTAAAATTTTAAAAAATTATAAAAAAATTATCTACATCAATATTGATCATATCATATAGGACGTTCCATGTCCATGTTAGCAAATTCTGACACAAAATTGACTAGAAAGATTAAATCGGGAAATTGTCAAAATGTTTACAACTGAATAGGCATAAGTCAAATATATTTAGAACTTTTTTGGTAATTTCTCCTCTTAACATATAATGCCCTTTTTGGAATTGGAATTGTAATTGTTCAAAGTGTATCATGATATCTATTTCGAAATTCTCCAAATGTGCTCTAGAAAACGATAAAGACGGACCGGTACATGCCTGGAGATTTATTGGAGGATATATTATATGAATTTAATCCCTAGTTCTTGTTAATGTCCAAAATATTTTAATTGGCCAATAACAAACTTCAATATGAAATCTACCGAACAGAATACTAGATTGTTTCCAACAGGCACACCTGTGAAATATTTATGTCCAAGGATTGGATAGTTTTCTCTTTTGCTTTCATGTCTTTAATTTTTTTACATATAGTTGAAGGAAAAATTGAGAGAATGCTCACTCTTATACTCGCCAAGTGCCACTTCATTATGCTTTTGTCACTGTCGCGCCCGACCCACATTTGACCAATAATCATTGGCTTATTGATTTGTCTTTCTCTAAGTTTTGCTTTCTTATTGAAATAAAATTTTAAAATATGGATAAAAGTTACAGTATCTTCTTCACGCATTCTCATATATTATTTAATTTTCGTTTTATTCGGATTAAGATATAGACGAAAAAGCTTGTAAACTCGTATGTACCCGAAATTTATTTTCAAAGTATACGGATTTGCCTAAATGGTATATGCTGTAGTTAACATATCAATATTTTCAGACCAAAAGACATTGATGAAATAAAACTATGAGAGTCAAGTTAATTCCTATCATCAGACCTAGACATGTTTGTAATTTGTTCAATTGAGGTTTTTGATTTTTTTTTTTTTTTTTTGCTGAATTTTAGAAAATGCGTTACCTTATCCTCTGTATACTTGCGAAGGTGAAAATGTAGCTAATTAAATCACAATGAAATAGGCTGAATCAATTTTCCTTTTTGGTAGAAAATAAGAGAAAGTGGATATTGCGGCTCACGACAACAAACTACCCGATTTCAAACTTGCATAATTCATGGTCCTCCTTATCCATTGCAGCATCTTTCTTCAAAAAAATAGTTACAACTCAAATAGCTGTCACCAAGAATAAAAAAGAGACAATGCTTTTACGATGGAAAATAAGACATGGGTAAAAATATTGCAAATCCACGCCCGGAGAGAATTAAACTTAAAAGACCCCCTTTTGTAAATTAAACAATGAGAAACACATAAATAAAAAACACTAATTTTTTATTCGCGTGGGGGTTGATCCAATTCAAATTAAGTAAGTGTTATCTTCTTTTTCTTGAACTTTATCTCTTGAATTAAGCTTGAGATTCTGTTTACTAAGCTAAACTTGACATTAGACACAAGTCATTAACTTAAGTACTTACGACAGAGGATAAAGTTCACGTTCATGGATAACACCTCGGTAACCTAAACTTAGCATTTGTTCGATGAAATCTATTTAATTAGATAGGTTCGGTTTCCTTCCTAATCCAAACCCCTCGGATAAGCCTCACCCCTTTCCCTCTTCTTGAAGGGCACTTATCTATTGTGAGCTTATATATAGCATCGGTGTTGCGAATTTTGCAATAGAGATTGCAATTTTCATGAGTTAGAGTCTAAGGGTCGAACTGTGCTTGCTGGTCGGACATGGCGATCTTCGGTCCGTGTTTTGCTGCTGTTCTCAGTGTCGTGAGCTTTCTCCTTGTCGCCTCCGCGGTCCCTCTCGACGTCTCGTACGATGAAAGGGGGATCAAACTCAACGGTCAAAGCAGGATAATCATCTCCGGTTCTATTCATTACCCTCGTAGCACTCCTGAGGTATTTTTCGAGATCTTTGTGTTAGTTTGCTAAATCGAATTGGAACGGAGTCATGAATTTTTGCTATGTTTTAATTTGTCAGATGTGGGGTGATCTCATTAAAAAAGCAAAAGAGGGTGGCCTCAATGCCATTGAGACTTACGTTTTTTGGAATGCCCACGAGCCATTGTACCGTCAGGTATTTGAACAATTTTTCAAACTGTTTTATTATGTCCTACTAATTTACTCATTCTTTTTTTGTAAATGTTGCTCTAGATTGCAAATTTAAATCTGGTTTTATGTTGGGGTGTTTTATTTGTTTAGTATGACTTCGAAGGAAATAAAGATCTAGTCCGGTTTATCAAAACCATACAAGACGCGGGGCTCTATGCCATTCTTCGGATTGGCCCATACGTCTGTGCGGAGTGGAATTATGGGTAATTATGTTATAATTTTTTGAATTCTCCATTATTTTTTATGAATTCGTGTTGCCTTATTTTTCCTTTGGTGAGCATTTAATTATTTTTTTCCCTTATGATTTTATATTCAGAGGGTTTCCCGTATGGCTGCACAACTTGCCCGGTGTAGAGTTGAGAACAAACAACACCGTTTATCAGGTAATATTATTTTTATGCAATTTATAGCTTTAATTTTTTTAATTTCAACATCTCTAGTTTGAATTTGTGATGGATTTTTTTTTATTATTTTTTGTATTGTAACAGAACGAGATGAAAACGTTTGTCACATTGATAGTAGACATGATGCAAAAGCATGGTCTTTTTGCTATCCAAGGTGGCCCAATAATCGTTGCTCAGGTATGTAAATCAATTTGGTACTTTTTGTTTAAATTTTGTTTTTTTTTTGGCTTTTATTGAAGTGGTTTAATTATTGTCTAGCTTCTAACTTGTTCAGCAATAATTAAATCGATCACGTGTTAATTAATATTTTGGCTTTTGTTACGTTTAATATGTACTTTGAAGTTTGAATAAACTCTTATTATAGGTATGTTCTCTTGTTTTCTCTTTCAAAACTAGCAAAATAGCACACTTTATGTGTCAAAAAAAATTTGAATATAATTTTTTAAAATATAGTATTTGACAATTTTAATTTCATTTCAATGCATAGTATCAAAGTGACTATGGCAATCTTTCTAGTTACATGCACTGAGAAAGATTTATTTTGATTTAATAATTCAACATTTATTTTGTGATTTGATCAAGATTGAGAACGAGTACGGAAATGTGGAATGGGCTTATGGGAACAATGGGAAGTCATACATCAATTGGTGTGCACAATTGGCCGAAAGTTATGGCGTCCAAGTTCCATGGATTATGTGTCAACAAAGCGATGCTCCTTCACCAATGGTACGATAAATTATAATCGATTATCAATGTAATGTACATTTCCCAAAGAAAAAGATCTATTTTTGAGTTAAAATAAGTGTTTTTCATTTATTCGTGTAGATCAATACATGTAATGGATGGTATTGTGACCAATTTTCTCCTAACAATCCAAAGAGCCCTAAATGGTGGACTGAGAATTGGTCTGGATGGTAAGGAAAATTTCTTTTTTTCTTCCAAGTTTTTATATTCTCAAAATATAAATTTTAATTCGTGTTCAATTTGAAAATTAATTAGGTTCAAGGATTGGGGCATGAAGGATCCACATAGGACTGCCGAGGATCTTGCTTTTTCTGTAGCAAGATTTTTCCAATATGGCGGATCTCTTCAAAACTATTATATGGTAATTATACATTAATCTATCACTATACTTGTTACACTTATTTTATTTGAATTTATTTACATAACAGTTATTTTATTCCCTTTGTAGTACCATGGCGGAACGAACTTTGATAGAACAGCCGGCGGTCCCTATATCACGACATCATATGACTATGATGCACCACTTGATGAATATGGTTTTTATCTATTTCTTTTTCAATTTCAATTTCCAAATTGCGATAAATAAAAGTAGCAATTTGTGATCAATTTTTGTTCAATTTTTTGCTACCACTCATCGCCTTTGATAGGTAACTTGAATCAACCAACATGGGGACATCTGAAACGGCTCCACGAACTGATCATGTCCATGGAGGAGATCCTTACGCATGGAGTGAAGAGGGATGTGGATTACGGAAACATGATGTCGGTGAGTAACTAGTTAATTTATTGAGATTTGAAATTGATCGAGCATAATCTCATCGACGTCGCCAATAATAATTACACATATATTCTTGTCGATCAGGGCACCGTGTACATGTATAAGGGGAAGCAAAGTTGTTTCCTGGGCAACGCGAACCAGAACCAGGACTTCACCGTCAATCTCATGGGGAGTAGTTACACGATCCCAGCGTGGTCTGTTAGCATCCTCCCCGATTGCTACACCGAGGTCTACAATACTGCTAAGGTGAAACAAGACTCTTATTTCTAATTTCCAATTTATTATTCTGCTTAAGTTAGTACGATCTTAGTGCTAATGAAACCCTAAATATTGTGTAGATTAATAGCCAACAGACAGTAATGGTGAAGCTGCCAAACGAAGCTGACGATCAGACAGAGCCCTACGAACTCCAATGGGATTGGAGGCCGGAGCATCCCGAGAGCTTGCATCACGGTGTTGCTAAAGGGAGCGTGATGACCGCAAATGAGCTTTTGGATCAAAAGACTGTCACTAACGACACTAGCGACTACTTGTGGTATCTAACTAGGTAAATGCAATGACAGATCTTGTGTATGATATGGTGTTTCGATTGCATTTTGATATGAATTTGCACAGCAAATTAGTGACTCTCCATGAATGTTTATATAGTCTTGATTTGAGCAAGAACGATAGCCTGGCCGGCAAGGCGATCACCTTACACGTCCACACCAACGGGCACATCGTTCATGCTTTTGTCAATGGGAAGCACGTCGGTGAGTCGAGCTCTCATCTATATAATCTCCATTAAATTAGGTTGATCGATGTAAAATACAGCAGTCGATATCGTACGCATGCTTCTTATTACTTTTTAATGTTGGAATTCAATTTTATCTGGCTCAAGGGTCTCAATGGGGTACGAGCGATCATTTGGAATTCATCATGGAGAAAGACATCAAGCTGAAGCACGGCAAAACTAACTCGATCTCTCTCCTCAGTGTCACCGTCGGTTTGCAAGTATGAAAATTCGTATTGCGAGCTTCTTTCAAAAAAATTGAAGTTCGCTTTCTTGTTTTCTTTTTTCCCATTAATGTGGCTGCTTGTGATGATATCCCGAGCAGAACTATGGGGCCAACTTCGACACGGTTAATGTTGGGATTCACGGTCCGGTGAAGCTGATCGGCAACAAAGGGCAAAGCGACGAGGTGACCGTGGACCTGTCGACCAACTCGTGGACGTACAAGGTGGGCTTGAACGGCATGGAGGAGAAGGGGCTACAGCTGGACGACGCTCGCCACCAGCATGGATGGAAATCTTACAATCTCCCCTCGAACAGACTGTTCGTATGGTACAAGGTAAAAAGAAAGCAATGGTTTTTTTCATCCAGACCCTTTGATTTATCTGCTTAAATTATGCTGATTAATTGTAAATTTTTTGCATTGGAATCTCGACAGACGACCTTCAAGGCTCCTTTGGGTAGCGACCCGGTGGTGGTGGACTTGCAAGGGCTTGGCAAAGGCACTGCTTGGGTCAATGGCCACAACATCGGCAGGTTTTGGCCGAGCTTCATTGCTAGCGAGGATGGCTGCACCGCCACCTGCGATTACCGCGGAGCTTATAACTCCGACAAGTGTTTGACCAACTGCGGAGAACCTAGCCAAAGATGGTAAACAAACAGTAGACATCCACCCATGTTGTTTTTAGGGTTTTGTCAAGGTTATGACTGCGGTTTTTCTGTTCTTGGGTTAGGTATCACATCCCGCGCTCCTTCCTTCAAGACGACGGCAACAAGCTGGTACTCTTCGAGGAGTTTGGTGGCACCCCGCTCCACGTGAGGTTCCAGACCGTCACGGCCGGGACGATCTGTGCCACCACCGACGAGAAGAAGAAGCTGGAGCTGTCGTGCCAGGGTGGGCGTGTCATGTCGGAAATCAAGTTCGCCAGCTTCGGCGAGCCGACTGGCGTCTGTGGGTCTTACGCGAGGGGTAGCTGCGAAGCTCCCAACACGCTCTCAGTCATCCAGAAGGCAATAAACAAATCAAAATACGCTTTTCCTAATTACTATTATTAAACTCTGAGATACACTAACTAAGCTAAACCGGTCTTTTGCAGCAATGTCTTGGACAAGAAAGCTGTACACTTGATGTTTCGGAGAACACATTCGGACCGACCGGGTGCCACCAGAATGTTTCTAGACTCGCTGTCGAAGCTACCTGCGATTCTCCATAGATTTTATTTCTTTGGTTTCCTTTTAGAGGATGCTTTTAGGACATTCAGGTTTTCTTTTAATTGGGTACAAGGGGTTTTACATGTTTCATGTTTCTTTAACCTCTTTGGCTAGGATATTTAACTTGTTTCGTTCCCTTGGAGTTATATAGCTCTGAATACTACTTATCATTCATTAGGTACACCTTTCAATTTTCAGCTCCACTCCTCTATTGTGAATTTCTTATTAAATGATGTGTTCTTTTATGGGCTTCGTATCCCGTCAATATGTATGCATACAATAAGTAGGAACGATTTATAGAGGAAAAGAAAAGAAAATAATAACTTTTTATTATTCCGATTTTCATTTCTTCCCAGTTTAAGGGAACAAATAAAATTTTCGTGCTCCCTCTTCTAATTTAGAGGTAGGATTAAGGTGGATTAAGTATGATTAAGTTTCATCGTTGTGATCGTATTTTCCACAAAAATCTGGTGTAATTGGAAAATTTGTCTACAATTTGAGATAGATTGCTTCCATAGTACGGGGGGAATCGTGTTTGAATTTCTTGCACGTTCTTGTTGATCAACTGCGAGAAGAGGTTCTTAAATTGTCTTCGTTTGATTCTGGAAGAGATTCTTGTAAGAATGTGGTGGAAGATCACTGGACTTCTATTGAAGGAGAAGGGTTTATTTTGAATACACAAGCTTAGCTTGTATTATTTAAGCTTCATGTAATTTTATTTTTATACAACCCCTGTCCATTACCATTAATTTCAAATATTTATTCATTTTCACACTATAATTACGCTGTCAATATTGTTGAAGTGGGTTGTGTAACAACTGTATTGCACGGAACATGGACCCATTTAAATGTTCATGAAATGGGTGACTCTCTGGTAAAGTTAGACTCATATCTCAGCATTTTAATTATTATCTTTTGTCAACAGTGGTTTTTATTATTAAAATGATTATTAGTTAATGATTAAGATAAATTAATAAAGGAAATACATCGAGTAAAATAATCTAAGTATTGTAGAATGGGGCTATTTTGTAATTTCAAAAGTTAAAGGTCTCATATTCTAAAACAGAAAGTTTTGGGGACTGTACACAAGTCAAGGATGCTTATCGTGGTAGGCTCTTAGGTAATTATGCAATTAAATGTCTAAATCTAAAATATTTATCCAACTAGTCAAAGTTTGGACTTAATTGAAGAGGTATTTTGAAAAGGTGGTTGCTTCGGTAATAATATAAAAATTTGGGATATGTATATAGTGTTAATAAGAAAGTTATATGAATCAAACAGAAAATAAATCGCCTCAGCTAATTAATTTGACTAGTAGAGCTAGATTAAGAGAAAATTAACATAAAGAGTGAAATTTTGAATTGAGAAATTATGGAATTAATTTCGTAATTTTTTTAAGCTTGAATTTTATAAAATTGATTTAGATATGGTGTTAAGAGTGAATATATAGTCATGCTATACTCTTGGTGATTTTTTTTTTTGGTCGAAATACTCTAGGTGATTGAACTCTAAACATTTTGGGCATAAAATCAATTTATCGTAAAAGTGTCTTTTGCGTAATGGATCCTGTAGCTCAACGTACATTTTAGTGCTAATGGAAACTTGAGAATAATCATAAACTCTTGGGATGTAACAATGTTGTGGGTTTTTAAATTAAATCATGATTAATTTATGAATAAAGAGTCGGTTTATTATAAATGATAATAAATTAATCTTTGGTTTCTTCTGTTAATATGATAAATGCCAAGAGTTTAATGTGATATTATTTGCACTATAATTACATGGCAATTGTTGCATAGTAATGAGATGACGCTATGTATTGAATGATGAGTGTTTTAAGAATAAGAGTTTGTGGGTTTGTAGATGATGATAAATTGATATTTGAATTCTATTTTTTTTTATGTGGAAAATGCTAGGAGATCATTATGATGTTAGTTGTACATGCGGTTATTAAAATATATATGGTAGTTGTTATGTTATAATGATTTGCATGTGAATGATGTCATGTGATGAAGACCTTTGCTCGACCTATTTGTCAATGAGGGAACTCCCTTGTATGAGTATAGAGTCCCAAACACCCCAAGTACCAAAACTTGGTACGATGGGATACTTAAGTACCAAAAATTCATAAAGGTATACTTAAGTGCCAAAATCAATCCAAAATAGATCAATTAAGTGCCAATAGCAAGAAATTATGGCCAAAATGATGACGTTGCATTTTTTCGATAAGACAAGTGCAAAATAACGTTGTTTTGTATGCTAACGTGGCAAAGATAAGTCGAAAAGGACATCATTTTACCTCGCATTTGAATTTTAATATTAATATGAATTAAATTAAATTTAAAACTATTTTTTTAGAAAAAGAAAAGAATAAGAAAAGGACGAGGGCTTGCACATCCCTCACTGCAACCTCCCCACTTTCGCCGAGAAAGGGCTGGAGATGGTAAAGAGAGGGTTAGACGTGGTCGTCGGGTGCTAGCCAGGGGCCGGCTACCCTGGCGGATCAGTTGTGAGGGCTTGCATAGCTCTTATTGAATGCCTTAGGTAATCTTCTTCTTCTTTCTGAAACTTTAGTTTTAAATTTGAATTTATAGTTAAATTTATATTTATATTTATATTTATATTAAGATTCAAATTCGAGACAAAATAACCTTATTTTGGCTTTTCTTTGTTGACTTAGTTTTTCGATAAGCCACATGGGTGACTTATAATATTAAAATAAACTAGGTCGGATTTCTAGCACCCTTTGCTAAAGTTGGCATTTAAATGTCCAATTTTGCAAACAAAGTGACACTTAAGTATATCTTTCAAAACTTTTTGCATTTAAGTGTTCTTCCGTACTAAGTTTTAGCACTTCTACTGTACTTCCACTTATAAGTATATGTATAAGACTCCTATAAAATACAAATGTTCTACTTTTTAAAGATAGGTCTCTGTAAGGTTGGGGGGGGCATGAAGTTCAATGATTCATACAAGAAATGAAGTGACTTATAAGGCCTAAAGCCTATGATATGATATTATGGAACATGCATCAACATGTAGTGGTATAAGGATGTATTTATTCTTGATAATATAGAGAACATTCATGATGAATAGGTTGAAATGTGTCATAAAGAATTGTCTATAATGATATCAGTAACATCCAAAAATACCGTACATGTAATTACGTGACATTTAGGATTTTCTATATATGAGAATGATACTTAGATTATGAAGCTAAGTATTATTTGCCTTAATATTCAAAGGAATATGTAGCTGTATCGTAAATTTCATGGGTTGCAATGGATAATTTTTTCATAAATGTAAATTGTCCTGAGTCCAATGTGTGAATTGAATTATATGTGTACTAATAGTAGAATGATATTAATTAAATTATTATCGTCTTAATAGTTGACATGTGATATAAATTGTGTAGACTTTGGTTAATTAATAATAGTAGTGGTCTACTTACATTAATGATATTGAAAGGAGAATAACTATGTTTTCTTATTATATTTTACTCAAAATTTCAATTGAAATTGGTAAGAGTCATTTGTTTTTTAAATGAGATTTGGATGGCCAAGTGTCTCCTTAAGAAATCTTATTTTCAAGCTTGACACCTAAGGGTTAAGTTATGTTTTTTTTTTTCAAAATGAGTCGTTGCATATTGGCTCTTCTTTAGCCACGTTCTATACTTTGCATCATAATTATGCCACCTCATGTTGGTCATTTGCATGCATATTTACACCTAGCAATTGAAGACCCATTTTTGTCTACGTAAAAATCTTAATAAAACTTCTCTTATTTGGCCATATAATCCTTTTTGCAAAAATCTCGAGAACACTTACATTTGTTATTCTCACATTCAATCCTAATATTTGTGAGCTAAACTCTTCAATTCAAGAGCTAAAAGGTGTTGACAGCAAATTGGTGGTTCGCAGTTTGTGTTCGTTTGAGGTAAGTGAAGTTTTTATGCATTAAGTTGGTTTAATCCCCTTAAAATTTTAACTTGATTGGTCAGTTGAATGGCTAAATTTTGATTTGCATTTTATGGGTGTGGTAATTGTTGAATAACAATGGTGACATCCTGCATGTTTGTTTTACCATAATTTATTCAGACATAATCTATTCATTCTATTTATTCTGCTTCATTTTATTTCATTTTGAATAGTTAGAATCTATTTGTTCTGTCATATTTGTCTTGACGAACTTTTATATGTTTATTTTGCTTCACTTTGCTAGTTAGAATCTATTTGTTCTTTTTCATTCTGTTATGTTCAGAATAGTCAGAATTTGTTCGTTACGTTATATTTGTCTTGATGATCTCTTATATGTTTATTCTACTTCGTTTTGCTAGTCAGAATCTTCTTTGTCCTGAATAGTCATAATTTGTTCGTTTAATCATATTTGCCTTGATAATCTTTTACATGTTTATTCTGCTTCATTTTGCTAATTAGAATATGTTTGTTTTGCTTCGTTTTGAACAGCCATAATATATTTATTCTATCATATTTGTTTTGATGACCTCTTGCATGTTCGTATTGCTTCGTTCTAAATACTTTATTTGTTCATTTGATCATATTTATTTTGATTACATATTGCATGTTCGTTCTGTCTCGTTCTCCTAGAATTTTTCTAGTTAAAATTCGTTTGTTCTATTTGTTTCTGCTAGAATTTTCTATGTCAGAATTTGTCCATTTGTTTTAGCAGAATTTACTATGTATGAATCTATTTGTTCGTTTACCTAGATTTCAGTAAGCTTGAGTCTATCCATTTGTGAATCTGCCCTTTGTGAATTTGCTTATTTGTTTGAATCTATTCATTTGTTAAATTTGTCAACTTGTGAATCTGTTCGTTGATAAATTTGTCCATTGGTTCGAACAAACTTTGCTAAGTTTGAATATATCATTTGTTGAATCCGTCAACTGTTGATTTAGTCCATTATTGAATTTGTTCATTTATAAATTTGTTCATGGTTTAATCCATTCTTTTGTTCTATAAACTTTTTATCGAGTCGAGTTTACTCTTTTGATGATTCAGACTTTGACAACTAGAATATATTCATTTGTTCAGACTCAAATTTCTCCCATTTGCATGTTTAAACATTATATCCATAGTATATTTATTTATTCAAACTCAAAACATACCCATTCAACTGACCAAATTTTAATAATTAGAATTTGCTCAATGTCCAAATTCAGTATGTACTCATTTGGATATCTAGATTTTAACAACCAGAATGTGACTATGTTTTTCATATGCAATTATTTGACTAATGCATTAAATTGAGATGAGAAACGTGCACTAAACTTGTAAGTATACATATATCATGGTTTGAATGACATTACTGTGATTCTGTCACCCATATCATGGTACATGACCATGCCTCATAGTGGAAGTTTATAGGATGCCCTAGTGGTTAGAGTGTCCTGGAGAGTGTTTCAAGATGATTTGAAGTCAAAATGCTCATGTGGTGGAAATTTGCAAGATGCTTCAAAGTTGAGATGCCCAGTTGTGACACCCCAGAATGTCAACCGCAACATCTATCCTTTTTATGTTGTCGTATTAATAATATGTAGGAGCTTAATAAAATTTTTCAGTATATATACAATCGTATTATAACTTTAGCATATCATTCAAGCAAGTATAAAATACAAAAGTTTTGGGAAAGGATTCGGCCAACTAGCGCCTCTACTTCCATCCTTTTCCATAAATGAGCCACAATCCAATATAGGGATTGATGGTTTTGGGCATCATCTCATCTCCTCCATCGCAATAATCCAGTGATCGTCCTACAAACTAAAAAGTAAGGGATGAGCCGAACTCTAGTAAATGAAATATTTATTTTAAGTTAGAAAAATTCTCTTACCACTTCACCTAGTACAAGTAAAGAAATTGCATAACAATCAAATAAGTATGATATATATATAATTAGACTTTTTCCCATTTCATTTACTACAGAAATTATCAACTAATAATATATTCATCCAAACTCATGCATATGCACACCATGTTTCATATAAACAAACAATTTAAGTAATGTTTGGTTCTACATATAACAATGCATTTTATTCATTAATATTTCATTGCCCCAAACTTTTCTAGAGTATTTTGACTCACGAGGCATCCCAAGCATTAGGGTATCTCAACTCTGAGGCATCTTGCAAAATTCCATCATAGAATATCCCCACCACAGGAGCGACTCGACTATCAAGACATCCTGGAACACTATCCGAACTTCTACCACCGGTTACGCACTACTCTATGGGTAATGAAATCACATTAATCTCATTTAAGCAATGATATATGTGTACTTACAAGTATAGCACATATTTATTAACTTAATTTAATTCATTAATCAAATAATTGCATATGAAACAACATATAGTCATATTCTAGTTATTAAAATTTGGATATCTAAGTGAATACATTCTAAGTCTGGACATTGAGCATGTTTAATCATTAAAATCTAGTCAATCAAATGAATATATTATGAATATGAATGAATAAAATATATTCTAGACGTAAAGTTTAAACATTCAAATAGGTACATTCTAAGTTAGAACAATAAGTAGATTCTGGTAATAAAGTCTGAACAATTAAAATGGTAAATTCTAACTTGATTGAAACTTATACAATAAAAGAACGGAATTAATAATGAACAAATTTACAAATGGACAGATTCAACTAAATGAACATACTCATAAAGTGGCAAATTCATAAATGGACAAACTCAGACTTAGTAAGATTTGGTAGAGCGAACAAACAAATTCAAGCATAGTAAATTCTGTTAATATGAATAGATAGATTCCGACATAGGAAATTCTAATAGAAACAATCAAAATGGATATATTTTGGTTAGTAAACTCTATTAGAATGAACATGTAAGAAATTATTAAGAAAAATATAACGAACATCTTCTTACTACCTAGACAAAGCCTAACGATTGTACAATAGGTCATTAAGATAAATATGGCAAAATGATTAAATTCCAACTATCCAGAATGAAACAGAACAAAGCGAAATAAACATGCAATTGGTCATCAAGATAAATATAGCAAAACAACTAGATTTTAACTATCCGAAATGAAACATAACGAAGCAAAATGAGCATACAATGGTCAGTGAGATAAATATGGTAAAACAACTAGATTTTGACTAGTCAAAATTAAATAAAATGAAACAGAACGAAGCAGAACAAACGTGCAAAGGACCGTCAAGACAAATATGACAAAATAACCAAATTTTAACTATCTAGAACGAAACTGAACAAAATAAAATGAACATGCAATAGGTCATCAAGACAAATATGACGGAATGACCATACTTTGACTACTCATAATGAAATGGTATAAACGTGTAATGGGTCATCAAAATAAATATAATAGAATGACCAAGTTTTAACTACCTAGAACGAAATAGAACGAATTAGAACGAACGTGCAATGGGTCATCAAGACAAATATGGCATTACAACCAGATTTTGACTACCTAAAACAAAGCCAAATGAACATGTAATGGGTCAATAAGATAAATATGACAGAATAACAACATTCTAACTATCCATAACAAAGTAAAATAAACATATAATGGGTCAAAAAGATAAATATGACAAAATAACAAAATTCTAACTATCCAAAACAAAGTAAAACAAATATGTAATAGGTCATCAAGATAAATATGACAGAATGACTAGATTTTAACTACTCAGAATGAATATAGACAAGATCACCAAGATAGGTTTAACAACATTCATCCGTGTGCACTAAGTGTTAAACTAAATGTTAGCTCATGACATCTATTTTATACATTGCACACAAGATTATAATCACTTATATATAATGTGTGAAGTACACCTTAAATGAACTTAACTAATATGCTAGGAAAGTGTAAGTGAATACTTGTTTAAAGTTAGTTAATCTCTTTTTATTGATGTGAGCAAGCGATGAAAAAAATTGGTATGGTTGGTTAATGCTTAGATAGCTTTTATGAATATGTTAGTATGATATATGGGACATTGACATGTTTGTGAATCTATGTTATGATGCATGCTCACAAAAGATGAAATGTTTATTAAGTTATATTCGAATTGTGTCATATACTCTTGAATAATGAAGAGCACATGTAAGTATTCATCAAGTGATCAAATTATTCTATGGACATTAAATAATAAAGGAATAAGTTTAGTATATATATTGTACTATTGCCAAATGAGCGATCAGTACTTTCGAGGTTTAAATTGTATGAAAATTCAAGTAGTGACAAGCATAGCACCACACTATGCACCTATGTGTCACTTGTTGTCAATGACACCTTCGACGAAGCCATTGTTGACCACTACATGACGACCGCCCTTAGATTCAACAACCACCACCTTTTCACATTTCTCTACCATGTCCTTGTGCTCACCCCCCCCTTTCTTCCATATCTCTTGCTAGTGTCCTCTCGGCTTTTTGCTTGATGATGTCCATGACTGTAAATTAGCATTGATCCAAGCCCGTAAAAGCCCTTTTGAAGATTTGCACGCATTCCATTTTGAAATGAAATGGGCTCAAATTTAGTCATAAATTTTTCAATTGCTCCATTGGATACTACCGCCAAGCTACGTAATTCATCAGGTAGTCATCACCTCTTAGTGAAATAAGCCAACTATCCTATACTCAATCCAACTATCTGGTACTTAAGCCATTGTCACATCCATATCTTAAACATTGTGGAAGAAGTCACTCCCTAAGAAAGCACCAAGGTCTAGTCCCACTTCCCATTCTGCAAAACCACATCAAGCAAAACAATCACCACTCCATAATACTCCTAATGAATACTGAAAATTGACTTTTTGCTTCCTTTTGATAAATTGATTCCAAATAATAAGGTGCTTAACTTAGTGCTTCATTAAACTTTTCCACAGCAAATATGAGGTAAAATGGTTAATGAGGTGGAAATTCTTGTCATAAGATAAAGCTGAAAGAGTTCACCTCGAAAATTTCAAAAAAGCAAGAAACAATATCTCCAAATGCCAGCTAAATTCCAAAGACCCATATGTATAGTCAAAACGGCCCATATTTCAACAAGATGCAGGCCAATAGCCGACGCACAAAATTTGCACGAGATTTGCACGCAATCTATTTTGAAACAAAACAAGTTCCAATTTAGCCCGAAATCTGCTAATTGTTCCAATTCAATCCCTATCCAAAAAAGCAACAACTACAATTAATTAATGTAATGTAAAGGCAATCCAAGTCATTACTAGCTTTAAGTGACCTTAAATATACCATACTAGATTCTCAAGTTAAAGGTTACTAGCTTTGAAGATAGTGATGCCAAATGTCTAAATTGTCATGGCTGCTAACCCAAAGTAGAATGGGAAAGGATTAATTGGCCTAAGCCACATATGTTTCATTGTTATTTGTCCATGTGTGGATGTAAACCATCACAAGTTTTTCACAATGTCTATTTGGCATGTAGCTTGGTGCTTTGTTGCTTATCGCTAGATCTAGAAGGGGTTTTTGGCTTTCGGGATACGAGTCTAACTCTATCACATTCCTTCACGGTGACACTAAAAAAATTGGAACATTATGCTCCTTGTCTTTCATATGTTATATCATCTAATCGAACTTTACACCCCAAGAGATTTTTAGCAATGAAAAAAATTTCAACAAGAGATATAAGTAAGACACTTACAAATCTTACACCCATGAAAACCAATTTAAGCACCAAATGTTAGAGATAATGTTAACAAAACACCAAGGATCTCGGCAACTACTAGTGAAGTAGACGTGGAAGGGATATATTGCCTTTCCTTGCGATACATAGTTGTTGTAAAATCTGGTCATCCAAAACTACGGTCATTAAAGACTTGACATCTTGCAAAGTCTTTCGATTAAATGGTAAAACTAACCTTCTAATGGAACCATTTCATCATTAAGCCTCGGCTCTTCCATTTCTATGATTTCATCTTCCATCATCAGCACATATTTCATCAAGCATCGGCTCTTCCATTTCTATAATTTCATCTTTTGTCAAGTCGGCACATATTTTTCCAGTACTTTCCTCTTCAGCGACCAATGAAGTTGTTATACCGACCAAAGGAATGTCCAAAGCCTTTCGGTAAGTTGCACTAGATTTGCACGAGATATGCACGCAATCTATTTTGAAATGAAACAGGTTCCAATTTTGCCCTAAATCTATCAATTGTTCCAATTTAGTCCTAAACATTTTGATGATTTGCATGAGATTTGCACACATTCCATTTTGAAATGAAACGGGTTCAAATTTAGTCATAAAAATTTCAATTACTCCATTGGATACTTGTTGACACCTAAATTTTGGTGACCCTAAGGAAATAACATAAAAATTGCATCAAAGCAAATAAAAGGAAGTTGGAAATTCTGATTAGCCACCCTTGCTTTGAAAAATATTCAAATCTTAGTACATGTGGAAGCAGTTCCCGATTGAGGATCAAGAGCTAAGAAATCAGGTGAATAAAATGCAAGAATTTTAATAAAAGGGTGTCGCGACTAAATTTTCAGACGCACCACCTAAAATTAGGTTAATGGACTACTAAGTCTAACTTAGCTCAGGCTCTCCCAAGTCCACACCAATTCGTGACTTAGGTTCAAATATTTAGTACGCAAAAGGAAGTCGCCACTAATCAATTTACAGTAGATCGATTAGACACCTAAGTAAAATAATGAGAGAATCATTTTACTTCTACAAACTAGAGACTTTGCGTTTGGAGACTTGGCTACACTAGACTTCTCAAATGCCATTTCAATATCATTATTTTTATTTTCAAAAAAGTTTTTGCAGGCAGTTTAGATTGATTTTAAATCTATTTCCCTAATATGTGAGGTGATCATATGGGTGTGTAAACCACCAATTTAACACCTAAGAAAGTAATGAATAAATTATGGGACTTACCTTGTAACAATGAAAGTATCTACGTTGTTAGATCAGAATTTACATCAACAATCTTAGATACAATTTCTAATTAACACGCAATTTCTTTTTTTGTTTTCACTTAATTAATGAGAATCATGCTTTATGCAATGCAATATAACTAAATGACCTAATTCTAATGACAGGCAATTTCTAATTAAATGGACCTATTAACAATCACTAAATGGCATGCATTTCATGAATCTAATTATATATGACATGCACACGAATCTATCCTAGAAAATGAAATTAATTTATTCTAAGACATTTTTTATATTTTTTTATGAAATTCGAAATTAGAAAAATGTGAAAATTATCTAGCTAGATTAAGATTCTATCCAACTTATGTTAAGGATTAAGTCAGACTAAACCCTAATTTAACCAAGATATTATCTTGACTTAGCAATCTTTATCCTAAGATAAAGTCTATCTAAAAATATTAATCTAAACGCCTCAATTCTACATGACATATACATGATATTTTTTATGCTTTTTTAATAAAATTCGAAATTTAAAATTGCCACATAATTAAACATGCAACTTAAATTAAACAAAAACTAACATCCTAAATGAATACACTTTTTGGATTTTTTTATTTTTAAAAATTTGAAATAAAATCCTTATTCTAAATATGCAAGATAACAAGAAATACTATAAAACAAACATAATTCTAACTCAAACATTTTTTGGATTTTTCATTTTAATAAAATAAAATTGATTCTACCAACATGATGACAAATCGATAAGATAGGATCGATATCAACAAATTGGCGAACCATATCTCGTGCATGAGATCGGGTTGGCCAATTTTTAAATAAATCGCGAATCGAATCTCGGGCGTGAGATCGGATTGACGATTTTGCAAGCGCTTGCGAGTCGGATTTCGGACGCGAAAATTAGACTGTCAATCCCAAATTTCAGAGGCTATTTCATGTTGGAAATCTCAATCTTACATTAAGGGATAATTACACCAAAAAAAAAAAAAAAAAGAGAACTAATAAGGTAAAATAAAATGAAATAATAAAAAATAGAAAAGAAAAAACTACCCATGATTTTCTTTTTTTTTCCTTATTGCTTTTGCTTTCCAAATGACGTTGGCGGCTTGTGGTGGGTGCTTGGTCGGAGGTTGTAGTCGTCGGAGCTCCGGCGAGGAGGACCAGCAGTGAGCAGGGGGACGTTGGACGCCGGGTGGACCGGTGACAGCAGCAGGTCGTGGGTGGCGAGCTGCAGGCGTCGGGTCGCTGGTCGGAGCGGCACAGGCAAAGCAGCAGACAACTTTGCTTGGAGGACGCTCGGAGTGGAACTGCTGGGTGTCGGAGCAAAGGTGGCGTGAGGACCGACAACGAACGGACCAGGAGCAGCATCGGGGTCATTGCGGATCAGCACAACGGTGGCTTCATCTGGCTGGTGGAGCGACTCGGCAACAATGGCGGCTTTGCGGGCGAATCAGAGGCAGAGACGAACAAATTGAGGGCTGAATCATGGCAGGAGCGGCAACAAGGATCGACACGGCATCCGGCGGGGCAACAGATCAGCGGTGCAGGCTCCTATGGCGTCGGGCAACAGCAGAAGGTGAAACTGCAAAGGCGTCGGGTCGCGGCTGCTGTAGGGGAGCGACTGCGTGGCCGAGGGAAGAAAAGCTACTGGCGTCAGGAGAGTTCAAGCGCGGTGGCCGGCGGCGGCGGCTTCGTCGGGCTGCTGGTGTCACGGCTGGCGCAGGCGGCAAGGATCGGCATGACTTCAGCAGACGACGGCGAAGGAGATTGGCTTTGCCAATTTGGCAGAGGCGCGGGTGTCGGCGCTGCAGCTGGCATTGCGAGACAAGGCACGACAGTGACTAGTGAGGCCGCGAGCGTGACGGACGGGCGGTGGTGCTGCGCGGCGGACGGCACAGCAAAAGCTTTGAGCTGCTGCGAGGCGAAGGACATCAACGAGAAGATGAATAGCAGTTTTTTTTCTTCTTTTTTTTTATTCTCTCTGTCTTCACGTCCCCTCCCCCACGTCTCTCTCTCACATCTCTCTCTACCCTCTCTGCAGAAGCAAAAGCTTCTGTTGACTTTTCCCCTCTTCCCCAAAAGCTTTTGTCCTTTTTGTTTTTTTAAGGAACGAACTTCTTTTTTTCGTGTTGAATTTTTCTCGACCTAGAAACCGAGAGAAACCCCGAAAAATATAACTCTTCTTGTGGTGGTGGTATATTCAATGTGTGGCCCCCTTAAAACCCTACGCAAGCAATGTTTTTATAAGCCCATGATTAGGGTTTCAATTTCCTTTTCAAATCAACATCCGTGAAGATTTCTTTTCCGCATGTAATATTACTTTTTATTTTGCACATCTCTTCTAGATTTCCTTTGTAAAAAATGAATATTCTTTATTGATTTTTTCAAAATTGCCATAGGATTTTTCAAATTTGAAATCTCATAAAAATGAGTCCATAATAGGGCCAATTTGCTCTCGTTGTGAGCTTAGTCCGACCTGTCAATTTAAAGCTCAAAACCGCCAAATCTAACCCAGTCATTAGTCCAATGCAAATGCAAAATAAATGCACCTAAAAATTATATGCTATGCAATTTAATTAATTTTTTTAGGGGTTAAAATCAATCCTCGATTTTTAATGCGATAAATGATTAAACAGATCACCAAAATTTATGTGTCAACAAAGGGAATGAATCGAAGCATTTGAGGAAAAATCAAGCTAGTCGCAAAATCACGCTTTGATTTGCAGTTCATGAATTAAGGCAATAAAGAAAGAAAGCTAAAAAAGTTGCCATGGAAAAGCTGTTTAGCACCCACTATTAAAGGGAAAATTTATTGAAAAAAAAAATGAGGGAGAATGCGTGAGGCAAGTGTCACGGGTCGATCAATTTCGGTCAATCAAACACCGTGCAACCTTAGAATCGGTGATCCCAAGTCAGCCTACACACACGCGCGCTTGAACACAAGAGTTAGATGGGCAAAGAGAGTGTATATTCACTTGTGAACGAACTAATTACATGAGGGAGAGGGATCCCTATTTATACAAAGGCGGGTCTCATCTCATCCGTTGATTGTCCCTCCAATCCAACGGTCTACTTCAAATCCATATTATCATTACAAGGCTACTCGAAGGCTACTCGATGGGCTGCGCACGGTAGGCCCTTGGGAAGTCCACGGGTCGCGCTTGTCAAGCCTTGGGCAGACCATGGGCGTGTGTCAAAAGCAAGATCAGGGTTGCAGGTCCATCTGACACGCGATCAGCTGAACCGTCACGGGCTGCTCGAACATCGTTCCTTGGTCACTCATGCGTTGCGCATGGGCCTTTCGCTCGTTTTGCTCATGGGTTGATCGTGGGTCGACCGTGGGCCGATCTCGAGTAGCCTTTTGTGCATGACACGGCCGATCACGAACGGTCTTGGATCATGCTCCGTCCGTGGGCCGTGTCATTCTCCCCCACCTACTCTAGCGACGCCCTCGTCGTGTCTGCGGCATGGAAAGCTTCAATGTGCTTCTTAAACTGCCACAAAGCCTCGGAGGGTTCCCAACTCGCTTCACTCTTAGGAAGGCCTCTCCACCGGACGAGGTACTCCTTCCTTGGTGCCCGATATTTCTTTCGTATGATCCAGTCGGCCATGATATACTCAACATCCCGATCATAGGAGGTCTTCACCCCAAGGAGCGCTTGGTTTGATGTGCCTCGATCCGGATCATCCTCGTTCGTAGGGAACAGCTTCAGCATGCTCACGTGGAACATAGGGTGTAACTTGAGCTTGGACGGCAAGTCCAACTTGTACGCCACCTTCCCGATCCGTTGTATCACTTGGAAAGGGCCTTCATAGTGACGGATCAGCCCTTTGTTTACATTCCTGTATCAAAGGATGAGGTGCAATTTGGCCAGCACCAAGTCCCCGACTTGAAACTCCACATGCCGTCGCTTTTTGTCGGCCCATTTCTTCGTGTGTTTCGTGGCTCTGTTCAGACACACTTGCGCCAAGTCGGCATGTTCATCCCATTCATTAGCGAGCTTGTACGCGGACGGACTACTCCCACAGTACCTCGAGGCAATCACGCTTGGCATGAGCGGCTGCTGCCCGATCATGATCTCGAACGGGCTTTGGTTCGTGGACTCGCTCCACTGCAAGTTGTAAGAAAATTGGGCCACGTCGATCAACCGTGCCCAATTCACTTGCGTGTTGCTCACATAGTGCCGGAGATAGATTTTTAGTAATGCATTCGCCCGCTCTATCTGTCCATCGGTTTAGGGATGCATACTGGTGGAAAGGTTGAGACTCGTCCCCAGCAACTTGAAGAGCTCGGTCCAAAACCACCCGGTGAAATGGGGATCGCGATTGCTCATGATCGTGCACGGAACGCCCCAATACTTGACGGCGTGCTTGAGGAACAACCTGGCGGCTTCCTCGACTAGGCAATCCTTTATTGCTGGCATGAACGTTGCATATTTAGAGAGGCGATCTACCACGACCATGAGAGTCTGACACCCTTCAGACTTCGGCATATTTACGATGAAGTCCATGGAGACACTCTCCCATGGACGTTCTAGGATAGGCAACAGCTCAAGGAGCCCTGTGGGGGACCGTTGCTCTATCTTGTCTTGTTGGCAAACAAGACATGTCCACACATATGTTTCCACGTCGTCCCGCATATTTGGCCAACAGTAATTATCTTCGATGAGTGCCATGGTGCGGTGGATTCCTGGATGTCCCACCCATTTGGAGTCGTGGCACTCTTATAGGATTTCCTTTTGAAGTTTCCTGTGGAGTGGCACATGGAGTCGCTATCCTTTAGTGTAGAGAAGGTCATCCTCGAGCCAAAATCTCCTTGTCAAGCCCTCTTAGGTGTATCGAAGGAGGGCTTAAGCTGTTTGATCATGCTTTAGCCCCTCCTTGATATGATTAACCCACGGGTAGTCGGGTCGGCTCACCACATTGGCCAATTCAAACTTCCTGCTTATGGCGTCGGCCACAGAATTGGACTTTCCGGGCTTGTATTCCAGCGCATAATCAAACTCAACCAAGAAGTCTTGCCACCAATCTTGTTTCAGGCTGAGCTTCTTCTAAGTTTGAAAGTAGCTCGTAGTCACATTGTCGGTCCTCACGACGAAACGGGATCCTAAGAGATAATGCCTCCATGTGCGAAGGCAATGCACCACTACGATCATCTCCTTCTCTTGGACCGTGTATTGTCGCTTAGCATCGTTCAACTTTCAGGATTCGAAGGCCACTGGATGACCTTCCTGCATCAAAACGCCACCGATGGCAAAATCAGAAGCATCAGTCTTTACCTTATATGGCTTGGTGTAATCGGGCAGCATAAGCACCGGCTCCTCAGTCATGGCCCGCTTCAACCTCTCGAATGTCTTTTGACATCGATTCGTCCACTCCCATGGCCTTTCTTTCTTCCAAATGTTCATGAGTGGTATAGTGAAGCGCGAATATTCCCGA
Source organism: Eucalyptus caleyi (assembly GCA_014182885.2). Classification (NCBI taxonomy): domain Eukaryota; kingdom Viridiplantae; phylum Streptophyta; class Magnoliopsida; order Myrtales; family Myrtaceae; genus Eucalyptus; species Eucalyptus caleyi. The sequence goes on along the minus strand of CM024466.2, from coordinate 23,370,725 downwards.
ATGAAACGCCAATAATAGTTCTTGAGACCGAGAAAGGATCTCAACTCAATCACTTTGGTTGGTGGCTCCCAATCAACGATGTCACGAATCTTGGCCGCGTCCATTCACACACGTCCGCCCCCGACAATGTGCCCAAGGAACGGGATTTCTCTTTAGGCAAAGTCACATTTCTCACGTTTCACATATAAGTCGTTTTCTCGAACGGTCCGAAAAACCCGACTTAAATGCTCGACATGCTCCTCAAGCGTCCGGCTATATATAACAATATCATCAAGGTAAACCACAACAAACCTATCAAGGAACGGATATAGTACCTTGTTCATGAGTGTGCAAAACGTAACCGACGCATTGGTCAAGCCAAATGGCATGACGAGGAACTCGTATGATCCGTAGTGGGTCACACATGCTATCTTTGGCTCATCCCCCTTGGCAATTCGCACTTGATAGTATCCCGATCGAAGGTCAAGCTTGGAGAACCAATGGGCTTCCTCGAGTTGATTGAACAAGTCGGCTATAAGAGAGATCAGATACTTATTCTTGATGGTCAGCTTGTTCAATGCCCAGTAGTCGATACACATGCGAAGGGATCCATTATGTTTCTTTTGGAATAATATCGAGGCACTAAATGGGGCCTTGGATGGCCAAACGTATCCAACATCCAACAGCTCCTTAAGCTATTTCCTCAACTCCTCCAACTCGAGTAGGGCCATGCGATAGGGAGCCATGGCCGGTGTTGAGCATCGGGCACCAACTCGATCCGATGGTCGACTTCTCTCCGAGAAGGTAGCTTTTTGGGCAACTCTAGCGACATCACATCTTGGAAGGCATCGAGGACTTGGGACGCCTCTTCTGGTACCTCATTCTCTTCCGTGCCCTTCTCCTTCAATGCCGCCAAGAAGGTCACCTCGCCCTTCTTTAGCCCTTTAGACAGCTACATGGCCGATAGCATCTTTCTATCACGTCCCGATTCACGATAGATCGGGATCATGCATTGGCACCACTTGTTTAGGATATATATGCAATCCGCGAAGGGCATGATGCCCACATTGATCCAGTCGAGGAATCCCAAACCAAATATGAAATCATAATCATCGAGAGGAATTACCTCGATGTCTTCTTGGCTGGTCCATGGGCCGAGGTGGAACTTGCTCAGATTTCATACCAAGGTTAGCATGGAATCATGTATTGAATAACTGTGATCATGTGTTAGTGTGCTTGCTATTTGAATAACTGTGAGCATGTGTTAGTGTGCTTACTAAGTAGAGAGAGAGAGAGAGGTTAGCATGGAACCATGTATTGAATAACTATGAGCATGTGTTACTGTGCTTACTAAGTAGAGAGAGAGAGAGAGATTCCTATGCCGGTCCTACAAGTAAGTACTTGAAAAGCTCTTTTGAACTGAAGCGTGGTAATCATCCCTAATATAATCAGCTTTTTATGATCTTATCTATTGCTTGAAAGTAAGATATCCTCCAAGACTGCTTGAAATGCAATGCACTACAAAATCCCAAGAATCCAATTGCGAATCCTGGCCCCAGGCCCGCATAGAACCAATTATGGATGTCTAGATTGCCTTCATTAGGGCAAACTTTTGAAAGAGGAGCTCCACAGAGTCTGTCATTACCATCTCTAGGGAAAACTTTTGAAAGAGGAGCTCCACAGAGTCCGTCATTACCGTGATACACAGATTCATTATCCACAGTACGTAGATGACTGCCTAAAGGAATAGGGCCTGATAAATTATTGAATGAGAGATTGAGACAACTTAGAAAGTCTAAGCTGGATATGCTAGGAGGGATTCTACCAGAAATCCCGTTGTTGGATAGGTCAAGGGATTCTAAGTTTTTGAGGTCGCCAATGTTTGAAGGGATTTTCCCACTCAAATTGTTTTGAGAGAGGTTCAAATTCTGAAGTTGGACGAGCCTAGTCAACTCTTTTGGTATTTCGCCATTTAAATTGTTTGCAGATAAGTTAATGGAATGGAAGAAATAGAGTGTCTTGTCATATAGTCGGGTAGTTCTCTTTGCATGAACCATGACGTAAATGATTGTCGGATAATACCAAAGGGAGCCTGTCGGAACTCTGTTTTCAACCATAGATAACAATCCATTAAAACACAGCGGAATGCTTCTGGAAATGTTGTTCCGTGCTAGGCTTAAAAACCGAAGAGAATCAAGTTGGCAGAGTTGCGTGGGAATGCCTCCGGTGAGACTATTGTTCTCAAGATTGATGATGGCTAATGATTGAAAACGTCGTCCAAATGGAGGAATTTCACCAGTGAAGTCATTATCACTTAGATCAAGCAACACAAGTTCAGTTAGGTTTGACAAACATTGGGGAAGCACTTTGTCGAAGCCATTTTTATGCAGGTTCAGAACTGCTAATTGCTTAAAATGGCAGAAAGAGTTCGTAATCTGACCTCTTAACCTGTTGTCACCCAGTGAAATCATTTCCAATGCTTTCAACTTTTTCAGACATGAGGGTAGTCTCCCGGATAGTTGGTTCTTTGACAGATCAAGACGAGTGAGGTACTCCATCGCACATAGTGAATTTGGTACGCTGCCGCTAAGATTGTTACCCCAAAGATAAAGATGTATTAACGGTGGCATCTTTTTTCCGTCCATTCTGGAAATGGCGCTTAGAGAGGGTAGTGTCCCGGATAGTTGGTTCTTTGCCAGATCAAGATAATCTAGGTTCTCCATCGCCCATAGAGAATTCGGTATGCTGCCGCTGAGATTGTTACCAGCAAGAGCAAGATATTCTAAGAGTGGCATCTTGTTGAAGTCCATTCTGGAAATGGGGCCTTTGAGCATATTGTTAGTGAGCTCAAGCTGTTTAACGTTAAGTAAAATGTCGGAAAGCCAATTGGGAACTTCATCTGAGATGCTTGCATTGACCAAGAGCAAGTATAAAATATTCCTCTGTGTTCGAAGCCACAATGGAAATTTCGGTCCCACATCGACATTTGACATGCCAATATACTGAAGTTGGAATGGAGGAACCCAGGCGGGATCAAAACTTAAAACAAGTTCACTAGACGAAATGCGCAAATAAGTCAGGCTCGTGAGATTTGCAAAGTGCGATTCACTAACAACTCCGTTCAAAAGATTATTTGTCATGTCCAACACTTCAAGATTAGATAGTTGCCCAATACTTTCTGGGATGTTCCCGCTGAATTTGTTGAGGCTGAGGTCTAGATACTTCAAATGCTTCAGTTCAGCCAAAGATGCATGGATTTTACCTGCCAAGTTGCTATTATCTAGACATGAGATAGCTTCATAGGGGGAGGTCTCACAGAATGGATTACGAAGATCGAGTTTGAAGACATGGCCAGTCTTTTTGCTACATTCGACTCCTTTCCACTCACAACAGTCCTTGCTAGTCCATGATGACAAGCGTTTAGAATGGTCGATGAGACCTTGCCTGAATTTCAAGAGAGCTTCTCTCTCTGTACCAAAGCAGCTCACATTGGTGAAAGCTTCGGAATGGCCAAACTCAAATGATTGAAACACGAGAAGAATCCACAATATGAGGGGTGCAAAGGCAGGGGCTGATGCCATTGCTTTCGATAATATGGGATTAGGAAATGCAGTGTACTTCCTCCGTTTTATGGTGACATGGGTCTTGGGAAGGTCTTAATTGAACTTCATCAAAAAAAGGACATTACTCGTTTCCTACTTATTTGATTTGGCCATCACTCTCGATCAACGGTGTCACACCCCAAATCCTAATAGAAAAAGCGAATGACACGGCTGTCAATTGGATTCTATGCGACAAACATATTTATTAATAATCAAAATATATCAAATCTTCATCACTTTAAGATGTGAGTTTACAAATTCATAGAATAGATAGCACAACTCAAAATGCCTATGACCAAACAACAAACGTTACTTGAATTGTCAAATTCATGATTCTATCAAATATTTGAGAAACAACGTTAAAATCAAGTATAACGCTACCTCAACTACAAAATGATTAAACTATGCCTAAATGCTAACAAAACAACTTATATGTATTAACAAATCACATATCTAAAACAATTATTCAAGGTATTCGCAAAGCAAAACTTGAACGTGAAATCCTAAAATTTCACTCCAACTAAACTGTTAATTCAAATCAGCTTTCACAAAATCTCATGGTTCTACAATGACATAATTTATATTTTCCATGAAATCTCAGAGCTCCACAGCTCGAGAATCGAACTTTGCAGCTCAATTTTCACTAAATTTTGACTTTGAGCCATTATTTTGAAAACTACTATGATTAGACAAATGAAGGGCACAAGCACTTACTGGACATTGCGATATGAAGTTGAATCAGCTTGTGAAGCGTCTATGGCATGAATGCGCAAAACCCTCTCTCTCTTTTCCTTTTCTTCTTCTTTCCCTTTTTCTCTAACCTTTTCTTTCCGTTTGTGTGAGTCTCGGCCCATCGGCCCGTCTTTAAAAGCTGAAGGTGTGCACTATTTGTTATTTTTGTTGACTCAGTCAACTTCTTCTTTTTTTTTTTTTGTTTTTTTTTCTTTGATTGAGTCAAAGTCCTTATTTACAAGACCGCCATGTATTTATGTAAATTATAAATTATAAATCACAAATTCAACTAACGGTTTAAATTTTTATATTAGTTACTCGTGATCTTACAAAATTTTACATTATATTAGAGTTGATGATCTCGGGTTCAAATATTATCAAGCCCCATTTGCCTCCCTAATCAAATATGTCCGTGCTTAGTATTAGGCAAAAGAATCAGACTAACCCCGAGGAGGAGTGTTATAATATTTATATAATAAACCACGTTTTCATTTAATAGCTTAAGCTTTTAAAACAATCGGCAGATGTCTCACAACATTTTTCAGAAACAAATAAGAAATGCTGTGAAAAGAAAATAGCAAGAATGATAGAGAGATAAAGTAAACACTGGAAAACTTTGGCCGAAAGCTATCGTAGACAATGCGAAACCTTTAAAGATTTCATTTTCACTAGAACCTACCAACGTGTTTCTTCTTTCATGCACCAACCATTTGAGACGAGTCTATGAATGCTTTATGACCTCTTTTTGTTATATGACCATTTGGTAGTTTCCTCTTTTATAGTTCTTTTAACAAACAAAAATCTAGAAATGACTCGGACCACTTAGATCACAAAATCAAATCAAAATAAAAGCAAATTGGCATTCTCGACGTCAAATTCGTGACGCACAGTTGTCACCAAAATCTTCCTGATTTGGTTTCGATTTAGGCCGCGACTGAATGTGTGGATCAATAGTTTTGTGCTGGGGTTCCACTTTCTTTTATTATATGGTCGACTGTTGGTCCTCTAAGTGCTTCACCTTCTTTTTAGCTTGTTCTATTCCCCCAAGATGATGCATCACATGTTTTGCAAAATTGATCATCCACTTGTCTTTTGACATGTCTTCTTTCTTCAACACGTCACATGCTTACGCATATCAATTGCTAATACTTTTTTACATAGTGAACCAGCCTCCTTTGCTCATCCAAGTGTAACTTTTTGGACTACTGCCGCATTCAGATGGAGGTGATCATCCATGTCTTGACAAATAGTACATGACCAAATCAATATACACGTGCATTGTCCAAATCACTTACAACATGTTAATCTTAGGTCAAAATCACTTTTCTCGAGCTTAATTAAATGAACCAAGACATGGTCAAAGTGGACATGCATGAATTTTATATTAGTTAGTCGTGATCTTACAAAATTTTACATTATATTAGAGTTGATGGTCCCAGGTTCAAATCTTATCAAGCCCCATTTGCCTCCCCAATCAAAAATGTCTGTGCTTAGTATTAGGCAAAAGGATCAGACTAACCGTGAGGAGGAGTGTTATAATATTTATATAATAAACCACGTTTTCATTTAACAACTTAAGCTTTTAAAACAGTCGGCATATGTCTCAAAATTTTTTTCATAAACAAATAAGAAATGCTGTGAAAGGAAAATAGCAAGAATGATAGAGAGATAAAGTAAACACTGGAAAACTTTGGCTGAAAGTTGTCGTAGACAATGCAACACCTTTAAAGATTTCATTTTCACTAGACCCTACCAACATGTTTCTTCTTTCATGCACCAACCATTTGAGACGAGTCTATGAATGCTTTATGACCTCTTTTTGTTATGACCATTTGGTAGTTTCCTCTTTTATAGTTCTTTTAACAAACAAAAATCTAGAAATGACTCGGACCACTTAGATCACAGAATCAAATCAAAATAAAAGCAACTCGGCATTCTCGACATCAAATTCGTGACGCACAGTTGTCATCGAAATCTTCCTGATTTGGTTTTGATTTAGGCCGCAACTGAATGTGTGGATCAATAGTTTTGTGCTAGTGTTCCACTTTCTTTTATTATATGGCCGATTGTTGGTCCTTTGAGTGCTCCACCTTCTTTTTAGCTTGTTCTATTCCCCCAAGATGATGCATCTCGTGTTTTGCAAAATTGATCATCCGCTTGTCTTTTGACGTGTCTTCTTTCTTCAACACATCATATGCTTACACATATCAATCGCTACTACTTTTTTACATGGCGAACCAGCCTCCTTTTCTCATCCAAGTGTAACTTTTTCGACTACTACCGCATTCGGACAGAGGTGATCATCCGCGTCTTGACGAAGAGTACATGACCAAATCGATATACACGTGCATTGTCCAAAAATTGTATTTTTTTGTATCGGAACCCTCTTCTCAGGGGTAACTTTCCTCTTAGAATGGTGCATGGTAAAAACTTCGGCATCGACATTGAACATCAATTGCACCATGTTAATCTTAGGTCGAAATCACTTTTCTCGAGCTTGATTAAATGAACCAAGACACGGTCAAAGTGAACACACATGAAATTTATATTAGTTAGTCATGATCTCACAAAATCTTACATTATACTAGAGTTGAAGGTCTCGGGTTTAAATTTTATCAAGCCCCATTTGCCTCGCCAATCAAATATGTCCATGCTTAGTACTAGGCAAAAGGATCATACTAACCGTGAAGAGGAGTGCTATAATATTTATATAATAAACCACATTTTTATCTAACAGCTTAAACTTTTAAAATAATTAGCATATATCTCACGAAATCTTTCAGAAACAAACAAGAAATGCTTTGAAAAGAAAATAGCAAGAATGATAGAGAGATAAAGTAAACACTGAAAAACTTTGGCCGAAAGCTGTGTTAGTCAAGGTGAAACCTTTAAAGGTTTCATTTTGACTAGAACCTACCAACGTGTTACTTCCTTCATATATCAACCATTTGAGACGAGTCTATAAATGCTTTACGACCTCTTTCTTGTTATGACCACTTGGTAGTTTCCTCTTTTATAGTTCTTTTAACAAACAAAAATCTAGAAATGACTCGGACCACTTAGATCACAGAATCAAAATCAAAATAAAAGCAACTCAGCATTCTCGCCATCAAATTCGTGACGCACAGTTGTCACCAAAATCTTCCTGTTTGGTTTCGATTTAGGCCTCGACTAAATGTGTGGATCACTAGTTTTGTGCTGGTGTTATACTTTCTTTTATTATATGGTCGACTATTGGTCCTCTGAGTGCTCCACCTTCTTTTTAGCTTGTTCTATTCTCCCCAAGATGATGCATCACGTGTTTTGCAAAATTGATCATCCGCTTGTCTTTTGACTTGTCTTATTTCTTCATACATCATATGCTTACCAATATGAATCGCTAATACTTTTTTACATGTCGAACCAGCCTCCTTTGCTCATCCAGGTGTAACTTTTTCGATTACTACCGCATTTGGATAGAGGTGATCATCCACGTCTTGACAAAGAGTACATGACCAAATCAATATACACGTGCATTATCCAAAAATTGTATCCTCTCGTATCGGAACCCTCTTCTCAGGGGTAAATTTCCTCTTAGAATGGTGCAAGGTAAAAAATTCGGCATCGACATTGAACATCAATTGCACCAAGTTAATCTTAGGTCAAAATCACTTTTCTCGAGATTAATTAAATGTGTTAAAATATGTCTCGAGTTTAAGCCCGAAGTGAAAAGTTATTTTCGAAATAAATTGAAATAAACAGGTACACGAATTAATCTGTTGGACGTCATATTCTTAAAGCTGGTCAACAAATCTTGGAAGCAGTTGACCGAGGCACGTTTGCTTCTTCTGGAGTTGGACGAAGTAAATAAAAAGAGAAAGTCAATATTTTACTTCTCTGTTGACCGAATCTTGGATGATTCGGTTTCTTCATGCATGCATTCTGGCGGTGGATTAAATATTTCCTCAAAAAGGCTTGCTCATGGGATTTCTTTCACGAAGCATTGTAGTTGGTTGAGGGGGGCTGCTGAACGTACGAGCTGTGAGAAGCCGCACGCACCGAAGCATCGTTGTTGATACGAGCATTGAAGCGCCGTTATTCTAGCGAGTGTTTGGCGGGTTTTCGTTTGTGAATTACATCCAAGAAGTTTAGTGTTTGTAGTCGATTAAATCTTGAGGTAAGATTTGCGTGTAATTCCTTCGTGAGATTGAGAGATTATTTTCGAGAAATTACGGGGCTAAACACTGTGTGCGTTATTGGGTGTAATTGGGGCTTGGGAAACACTGAGAGAGTGTTTGAGTGACTTGAGTGTGTAATCTCCTTGTATCGCTTGATCTATAGTGAAATTCGTTGCTGCTCTCCCCGTGGACGTAGGTCTTTATGACTGAACCACGTAAATCTGGTGTCCGATTTATTTTTTTCTTCTCCCGTCTATATTTTGTTCGATCGCTCGCCTTATCGCAACAAGTGGTATCAGAGCACCAGGTTTGGCTGAGTTGAAGCGAATCGATGGCGACAGAAGAAGTAAAAGTGAAAATCAACAGATTTGATGGGAAGGATTTTAGTTTTTGGAAGATGCAGATTGAAGATTATCTTTACCAGATGAATCTGCACTTGCCTTTATTTGGGGAGAAACCAGAGACGATGAAGCAAGCTGATTGGGATTTGCTGGATAGACGAGCTATGGGTGTTATTCGGCTGATGTTGACTCGTAACGTCGCATTTAACATCTTGAAGGAGAAGACCACTGCTGATTTGATGCAAGCCCTGTCGGATATGTACGAGAAGCCCTCTGCGATCAACAAGGTCTGTTTGATGCGATGTCTGTTTAACTTGAAGATGAAAGAAGGTGTGTCAGTTGCAGATCATATCAATGAATTCAATGTGATTGTTAGTCAATTGAGTTCAGTTGAAATTTGTTTTGAAGATGAGGTACGTGCTTTGATTCTATTATCCTCATTGCCTAATAGTTGGAATACTACCGTTACTGCTGTTAGTAATTCGTCTGGGTCAACAAGTTTGACGTTTGATGGGGTTCGAGATTTGATTCTGAGCGATGACATTTGTATAAGAGAATCTGGCGAATCTGTATCTACTGCTCTAGTAGATGAAAATAGAGGAAGATCTATAACACATGTGAGTAATGGTAGTATTAATATGAACAGACGTAGTCAATCTAGGACTGCTAATATTGTCTGTTGGAGCTGTGGCAAGAGGGGGCATCTTAGAAGAGATTGCCTTAAGTTGAAGAATGAGAAGGGTAAAGAAATTATAGTTGATTCTGCAGATAATGTTGCAGCTGTAGCAGATAATGCCGATTATGTCTTGTCTGTCACTAATGATTCATCGCATGATGGATGGATTATGGATTCCGGTTGTTTTTTTTCATGTCACACCAAATAGAAACTGGTTTATCACTTATCAGTGCATGGGTAGTGATAAAGTCCAATTAGGGAACAACGCTAAGTGCGATGTTGTGGGTGTTGGTGATGTTAAAATTAGAATGCATGATGGTATCGTGAGGACATTGACTGGAGTGAGGCATGTTCCAGAATTGAAAAAGAACTTAATTTCCTTGGGTGCCCTAGAGTCAGCTAGTTGCAGGTATTCTTCAAAAGGTGGATTTCTAAAGGTTGTTCGAGGTGCCTTGGTGATAATGAAAGGAATCAAGCATAATGGCTTGTATAAACTTCAAGGTGAGATAGTGATAAATTTCGCTGCGGAGACGTCGGATGCATCTGTTCGAGAGTCTTTTGACTGCTCGAGGAAGACTTGGGTGTTTGTGCCAAGGCACAAGTTTGATGTTGGTGTCAAGATCTCGCAATCAAGAGCTTTGATCGAGATGGAGACTGGTAAGTCGATCAAGCATGTGCAGACTGACAATAGCATGGAGTTCTGTTCGGAGCTGACAAATAAATTATGCATGAAAGAGAGCATAGTGAAACACTACACTAGTGCCAATAAATCACAACAGTTTACAGAATTGACGAGTAGAAAATTACTAGAGATAGCCCGAAAAATTATCTCTAGTGCTAGTATGGCTAGGAGATTCTTGGTTGATGTGCTAAGTACGGTAAGCTACCTGGAGAATAGATCTCCATCAACTGCTATTGAATGGCAGACTCCTGAAGAAGTGTGGTCAGGTAACGTTGCTGATTATTCTATTATTAAAATGTTTGGTTGCCCATGTTATTTTCGAGTGAGTGATGGTAAGCTCGATGAGAGGGCAAGGTGCATATTCCATGGCTATGCACAAGGTGAGCGGGGCGATCAGTTGTGGTGCCCAGATATAAATTCACCTGTTAACAGCAGAGAAGTTACCCTTGATGAGTCTCAAGTATTTCTGGCTAGGAGTGATTATAGTAGTGTTAATACGGATCTGAACGGTGTTCAGCTTGAGGTGGAGTTGCAACCAGAAACTCCTGGGGTAGCGAGTACGAGTACTAGCAAAGTAATCGACACAGATGGTGCTTGTAGCGAGGTGGAGCTTATAGAGCCAACGGTTGCTGTAATTGCTGATATTGACAAGGTACGTATTCGATCTCCTGATAGATATGGATGCAATAATGGTTTTGCTTTATCTGCTGTTGAGGAGGTCGTGTTAGAAAATCCTTGCGGAGCAGTTAAAGGTGCATGTGGAGTTGGTATTCTGATGAGGTCCTCGGTTATGGCGAAGTTCAAGCGAGGCTTGGACTTGGATAATATCTGTGGCGGTTGAGCCCATTGGGGGCTATGGGAAAGTAGCAGCAGAATTTGAATTTTTACGAAGCGATTGCAATATGGCTCAAACATCGAGCCAATGTGGAGATTGTTAAAATATGTCTCGAGTTTAAGCCCGAAGCGAAAAGTTATTTTTGAAATAAATTGAAATAAACAGGTACACGAATTAATCTGTTGGACGTCATATTCTTAAAGCTGGTCAACAAATCTTGGAAGCAGTTGACCGAGGCACGTTTGCTTCTTCTGGAGTTGGACGAAGTAAATAAAAAGAGAAAGTCAATCTTTTACTTCTCTGTTGACCGAATCTTGGATGATTCGGTTTCTTCATGCATGCATTCTGGCGGTGGATTAAATATTCCTCAAAAAGGCTTGCTCGTGGGATTTCTTTCACGAAGCATTGTAGTTGGTCGAGGGGGGCTGCTGAACGTACGAGTTGTGAGAAGCCGCACGCACCGAAGCATCGTTGTTGATATGAGCATTGAAGTGCCGTTATTCTAGCGAGTGTTTGGCGGGTTTTCGTTTGTGAATTACATCCAAGAAGTTTAGTGTTTGTAGTCGATTAAATCTTGAGGTAGGATTTGCGTGTAATTCCTTCGTGAGATTGAGAGATTATTTTCGAGGAATTTCGGGGCTAAACACTGTGTGCATTATTGGGTGTAATTGGGGCTTGGAAAACACCGAGAGAGTATTTGAGTGACTTGAGTGTGTAATCTCCTTGTATCGCTTGATGGATAGTGAAATTTGCTGCTGCTCTCCCCGTGGACGTAGGTTTTTACGACTGAACCACGTAAATCTGGTGTCCGATTTATTTTTTCTTCTCCCGTCTATATTTTGTTCGATCGCTCGCCTTATCGCAACAAAATGAACCAAGACATGGTCAAAGTGGACACACACGAATTATATGCTAATTGAAATCATATCTTTGACTTCAAGTATCGACACTAGTTGCAACAATCAAAGCTAAACCCTTAAATCCACATCAATTTCTCAATATGCATTTGTAAGGTACAATACACGCACCCCAGGTTAATTAGAAAGAGATGCACGATAACACTCAATCATATATGCACCTGAATCTAGTTCAGGTAGTTTCGTATATAATTCCATTTTTCTATCGTGATTTTTTAGACCAAGATCTTATTTTAGAGTTGGACATGACTTGGCCCTCGTGACTCAACTGTCGCACTTTTACATGGATCGCAACCTTGTTTTCTAGAATTCCAAACGTAGTTTCGAAAAGGATTTGTTTCCTATGATTAGGTGCGATGTCATTATCAAGACAGCACAAGGCTCAGCAGCTTGTTTAGGTTCCTTTTGGGAATGCGGGTGAGTCTAGGAAGAACTCCATGGAAGAGATGAGCTAGAGAACTCAGTCCTTTTTTCTTGTTTGAAAAAAGGACTCGGTCTTGGGGGAAAAGATGATTGATTAATTTTTCCAACCGGCGTAGATTAGATTTGTTGGATGTGGATGGCCACTGATTGTATGAGGTTGTGTTTTATTATGTGATAAACGGTTGGGATTGTCAGAGAAGTTGCTCAATATGGTGAGGGACTCAATGCCGGTGATGACATGTAGAATGTTCAGTGTTTACGTCAGTGATTTTTGGCAAAAATTAGTTTGATAGACTTTATTATTGTTAAAAGATTTAGAACTGAATTAGTTAGATTGAAAAGTTTAAGACTCAATTGATACAAGTATAAAAAGTTTAGGAATTTTTTTTTTTTTGGTAATTATCTTGATTTTCATCACATCGGTGAGTGCAAATAATGTCAAGTTGGGCTATCCGTTGACTTGTGACTTACCTTGTTGATAAGATTAATGAGGTACTAGATGGGATTGTTCTACTCAGGCAAATGTCCATTTCGTAGAAGAACATATAGGCTTATCTTTTTTTTTTTCCAATGTGGATATCCTTTCGTAAATGACTAGATTCTTGCTCACATCGGATGAGCTTTTGCGTATCGACTTATTATGTAATTGAGTGAATTTTTATAAAACCACTTTATTCAAAAGAAAAGAAAAGAAAAGAAAAGAGAACTTGTATAAAGCCTAATGTCTCATGAGGAGAATTGAGAAAGTTTATTGTGGACTCTTTAATACATTTGTCATTGGGGTAAATTCCCTCTTGCCTCTGACCATGGTCAATGTTGCGACCTCTTCAGAGCCCTCCCACCAACATGGAGGTTGATGGCTGGCGTTAACTCTAGGCTTAGCCTAAGCTTTCCCAAGCTCACCAATTCATGACTTATGGTCTAAGTTTTTAATTTGTAACATTTTCATTTAGAAATCGTTACTAATCAATTTGTGGAGAATCGATTAAAAACCCAAATAATATATTAAGAAAAAAATTATTCATGCGTAACCAAAAAAAAAATTAAATCCGGGGACTTGATTATACTAGTTAATCAACTAATACTCTTTCAGTACCTAAAAACATTAAATAAAGCATTTGTGTAGCATTTTATACTAATCATGAGTTTTAGGATTCAAATCCTAACCACATAAAGGAAATAGCAATCCATGCATCATCGGTGCGGAATTGGAGAAAAGGAAATGTGCAAATGGCAATCCAACATTTACTATCAAGGATTTAAGCACAATTTATTTTTGTTTTCTTATAAGGATTTTCACATATTTTAAGGAATAAACACTCAAAGGCTATTTTATAGGTTTTTCTAATTTTTTTGGAAATAATATCTTTTTGGGGATTTTCTATTTTTATAAAAAATTAATATAAAAATATCATATATATATATATATATATATATATATATATATTATATCAAAAAGGGTCGGAACCGGCCAGTCGCCAATCCCGCGGCCGGACCGGGTGTTATACGCGAGCCCAGTCCGGTCCCCCATCCACTAGCCCACTTGTGAAATGAAAAAGGGGCCCGGCCCGAAGCGAAGCTAACCCTAGATTAAGCCAGCCCAGTTTTATCTCCTATCCAAAGCCCACTTTTAATTAAAAGAAACGCCCAGCCCACAATTTAAACTAAACCAAAACCGGCCCATCAAAGAAAAACCCTAGCCCGAAAACCGAAAAGAGCCGGGTCGGTCAAACCCGCAAACCAAACCGGCCGACCCAACTCGCGCTTGTCGCCCGGCTCCTTCCGGCATCGAAGGGGATGGCTGAGATAGGCGACGCTGCTCGCCTCGGCTGAGCCACACGCCCTCTCTAATGCCGTCTCTGCCGGCCCAGGTCGAGGGTCTGACCTCCGCCTGGGGCCGCCGTCCACCGGCCGGCATGAACGCCGCCGGCATCCTCGGCTGAACACAAACCGAAAAAGGCGACGTCGGCGAACAGGCTCGAAACGACCGAACGGCCAACACTAGGGACACCAACCATCTCGTGAGGAATTCGACTCGACAGGATGATGCCTGGGCGGCTCGTTACCGGGCTGAAACGACGAAACTAAAACCAGATCTCGTCGGGGCAATTCGTCGAACAAGTGGAGCGCGCATTGGAACAAGGGGTTCTTGGCTCGAATGGTACCGGAATCTGCGTCGGGACCTCAGCAAAGAAGCGACGGCCACACAGTGGCCGAAACAAGGACGGTCAGGGCCAGAGTTAGCGCGAGCCGGACGGCCGCGAGCTCCGGCCCGACGTGCCTGAAAGGAGGGCAAAACGGGGTCGGGGGCTCGCCGGCTTGAATCGAGGGCGTCGGCTGAGCGCGGTTGTCGGCGGGGGTCGTCGGGTGGAGCTCGCGCGCGGCCGAGGTCGGCGGAAGCCTTCTCGCTCCGATCTCCCTCTCTCTCGGCCTCTCGATCTCACCCGAACCCCCACTCTTTCTCTCTCGGTGCATCTCTCTCTCTCTCTCTCTCTCCCCAAAGCTTCCTCTCGAATTCCTCACTTTCACCCCCACTTCACCGAGCTCCAGAAGGTCCTATTTATAGGCTGGAGGGCCCAATCGACGGGGGGTTTCGGCTGCTGGTCCTTCGCAACGCCGACCGGCCCTGGTGTGGCCGAACCGGCGTCCCATCCTATCTTCTCCATTGACGCCTGCTCGGCATTGAAGGCCCCCGCTCAGACGTCCCCTTCCGTCGGGGTTTCTCGCCGGATCTCGCGCTGCTCCGTTCGGCAGCATTGATGGGGCCCGCGAGACGTCCCCTCCGTCGCTGGTCTACCCTCCTCTCTCTGCCAGAGGTTGTCCTGGGCCCGCGCGGAAACGAGAAAAGGGGCTGGGGTCAGGTCCAGCCCCAAAGCCAACGTTTTCTTCCTTAAAAAATAAAAATAAATAGTAATAATATTTTTTTTAAAAAATTTCTATTTATCTGAAATGTAGTAAAATAAGGAAAAACTGAATTTAATTGATACAAATAATATTAAAGCATATGCGATGTGAAAATCCTTTCGCTAGGACTGAAATGGTACCTAATTTTCCATACAAATTAATCCTAAATATTTAATCAAAATTTATGTGTCAATAATCAAGTCCTAAAATGTTCTCATCCTTTCTTTTCAGCTGCTCTCTTCATTGAGCAACTGATCAAGGAACACGATGCTAGATTGCCCTGATTGCAACGTCAATCCAATTATGTATCTAATACCTCTATAGTTTGGTGTTGTAAATTTATACACGCAATTTGGTAAAATTTATGCCCTTTCTTTCTTCGAGAAGGGAAGATGACAAAATTAATACCGATAGAGTCAAATGTGTTGCTATTTATTTTAAAAAGTTAAAGTCAAAGAAGTATGGTGCACATAATATTTTTCAATATGAAAACCGTTTTCCCTCACGTGAAGGGCGATAAGATGATGAAAGCAACGTGCATAGATTTGGTATGCATTGCCGAAACCAAGCTTATAATCAATTCATGTCAAACTATATCAATATAAGTCGACTACTAAAACGTGGGAGATTTGTGAAAGGAGTTAGAGAACACATTTGATGCCAACGATGAAAATGGTCACTCCTAATGCAATCATTATCATTCACCGCCATGCTCCTGCATTACAGATGTTGTAGAATGGGAAAATATCAGAAAACCGAAAACAAGATAAAAATGGGTTCATGTCAGCTGAGTCAGCTCATTCACTTTGAGACAAAATCACGATTCTTACAACTTGGAAATTGCGACTTGCTCAGAAATCAATTGCATCCATAGGGACCATGCCACTGGGAGAATTTCCCCCTTTTGATGGCAACATCCGATTTCTTTTCGTAATATATGACCAACATGTTGGTTTTTCAGAATGATGATGCGGCCTTTAGCCTTTAAGAAGAGCCGAGTGCTTATTACAATCCTTCGCCTCCTCTCCCACTTGAACAAGGCCTTTACTGTAGCTATCGACCGAGCAGAGTACCAAAAGACCCCCTCAGGTAAATAACATAAATCTAGTAATTGGCATTAATAAGAAGAAAACACATGGATTATGTAAATCCCCAAAAATGACCGACAAAGAGGCGATGCCATCAAAGGCAAATCGGAAAACTAACAATCCATGCCAAAGACTAAAAGTGACCACTCTCATAAGAGGGTGGTCAAACAGTATTTTTCAAAATAACTTTCTCATGTAATCTGTGATGGGCTCAACAAAAGGTAAATTGAATAAAAAATAAACAATCAATGCCAAAACCACTGCTAACTTTTTATGCTTCAGCAGCAATGATTAAACTTGCACTCTATCCTGTTACCAAGACCAAGAAAGCCTTTGAGACTCAAGCTCAGTTCCTTCACAATTACAAGCCACAGGATATTTCAGGACAACACACTATTGGCAGCGGAGCTGCAGAGGAATAAGTTCCCTCTCCGTAAATTTGCTACTGTTTAAGCAACGGAACATATCTTAGTTACTGAAGAAACGCCGTCAAAAGTCAAAATCAAAAGTCACAATACAGGGAAACTGCTTGAAAAGAAGCAGCCTATAAAATTCCTATCAATCCTCTCTAAGTTAAATGACCAAAAGGGCAAATTGACTCAGCTTTCAGAGACATCGAATGGATTACTTCTGCTTGCTTTATGGAAGCACTCAAAACATAGGAAGAGAGAGAGATACAAAGAACAAAGACACACTCTTCAGAATTGAGACAAAAAGAGAATCATACTGCACATTCAACAAAAAAGGGCATCACCAGAAGCTTGACAATCATTCCCTTTATTGAATTTATTGTTGAAAATGTTCATAGCGTAGCATCCTGTTCTTGTCATTTACCAATCCTCCCTCCCTCCCTCTTTACAAGGTGGCTCCGGTGCAAGTATAAAAGTCAGATTTGCCAATGAAGTATGAAGGCACGATCTAGATAGCACTTGCAACAAATTGAAGCATCACCATAACCATAAAGAACTAAAACAACGAAAACAGGTGAGGGAAAAGGAACCCTACTGCTCTGTGGGCCAAACCAACCTGTGATTGAAGAGTACTAACATACAAAGACTCTAATGAGTTGTGAACAGATCTCATGTTCAGGGATGAAGACTAATCTTGCTTCAAGTTAGGGCACCTAAATCTCCTAAAAGTCGGCTGTCTTATGGAAAATAACAAGGAAGATCATTTTGTTCACGGTTGGCAACAAATAATTTTCCAATTGCAGTATACAGATCCTCTGGACTTTTCTTGAACAAAACCATCAGCTTTGACATGCACGCTTTTGACAAGGCTTAATAAAGCTTCATCCATTTTACCTCAATCCTCTCCCCATTGATCTAGACAGCTTCGGACTACACCAACAGCTAAGAGATTCAATGCTCTTTTCATTTTTTGTGGGAGAGATCCGTTTTCCCCCGTGCACTTTACCTTCTATTTAAGAGAGAAAGCAAATAATGAGACACATAAGGAGACCGTGAAAGGGAGATTGGTCTGGTTTAGAGTGCTTAGGGAGTCCATTGACAACAACATTGCCATTGAGGGATCGACAGCTGACCGCAACAGTCCCTCAAGGTCCAAAGCATTAAAAAAGACATTGCTTTCAAGACACGAGATTACATAACATTTATACAGAGTGCACAGGTTGAAAAAACTAGAGCGAAATATGAAGAGACTAGATTAAGAATCCCGGTTGCATCAAGCAATTTCTTGAAAGGAACACATGAAACCCTTGATCAGTCAATTCACCGACGAAGAACACTTCATCGAAACATTTACATTTTTTCTGGCCACTTACATGGTATATAAGCTTATCTCCATAAATACCTTATGTACACTGAATCGTGAAATTCTAATATTCACGTTGCCCCGACGGCACAGACGACCCAATATCATCCACCGATCGAACCTTGACAAATATAGCATTATCAAGTTAACACATTGTCGTCAATCTGATGGGAACCTTCTCCCTCGCGGCATCACCAATTCCCTCCACCGCTAAACTCCTCAGCATTTTCTTGAAGGCGAAATGCGCGCAATTCGACAGCGCAATCCAACACATGACCTCATATACAAAGTCGAGCGCGAAGCCGGAACTGGGACCGAACCGCGACGCCGAATCGTCCTCCCAATTCGGCCCTCCGAAATTCCATCCGCCGCCGTCTCCTCCTCCTCCGCCGCTGCCGCCGCCGCCGCTAGGGCCGAAACCCCCGCCAAACGGGTCGCCGCCGTAAAATCCGGAGTCCCCAACGTCGCCCCCTTCGTCGGGGCAACCTCCCGACAGTGACCTCCGCTTCAACCGCCGCTTCCTCCGGACGAGGCGGCGGGGTAGGGTCCTGCAGGCCGAGGATTTCAGCGAGCTAGGGGTGAGATGGGCCCTGGGCCCGCGCGGAAACGAGAAAAGGGTTTGGAGTCAGGCCTAGCCCCCAAAGCCAACGTTTTCTTCCTAAAAAAAAAAAATTAATTAGTAATAATAATTTTTTTAAATTTCTATCTATCCGAAATGCAGTAAAATAAGGAAAAATAAAATTTAATTGAAACAAATAATATTAATGCACATGTGATGTAAAAATCCTTTTTGTTGGGGCTGAATTGGTACCTAATTTTCCATATAATTCAATCCTAAATATTTAACCAAAATTTAGGTGTCGCCAGTCAAGTCCTAAAATGTTCTCATCCTTTCTCTTCATCAAGCAGCCGATCAAGGAACATGATGCCAGATTGCTTCGATTGTAACATCAATCCAATTATGTATCTAAACCCTCTATAGTTATGTGTTGAAAATTTATACGCGTGATTCGGTAAAATCTACGCCCTTTCTTTCTTTGAGAAGGAAGATGACAAAATTAATACTGACACAATTGAACGTGTTGATTTTAAAAGGTTAAAGTCGAAGAAGTATGGTGCACATAATATTTTTCGATATGAAAACCGTCTTCCCTCACATGAAGGGCGATAAAATGATGAAAGCAACGTGCACAGATTTGGTATGCATTGCCGAAACCAAGCTTATAATCAATTCGTGTCAAACTATATCTATATAATTCGACCACTAAAAGTGGGAGATTTGTGAATGGAGTTAAAGAACACATTTGATGCCAATGATAAAAATGGTCAACTCAAGGAAAATGGATATTGGATCCAGACTATTTTTATTTCTTATTCGCACGTAAATAAGGGATAATGATACAAATGATTCTTGAAATTTTGCCCAATGTGTAATTTGATCGCTGAATTTTTTATTTGTTTAATGTGATCCCTAAACTTTTTATTTGTTTAATGTAATCCTTGAACTTTTGGTACATATTTAATATAGTTCTTAGCAATATACAAATGTCCTTATCATTCTTCCATTATTCAAGATCAAAGACAATATTGAACATTTTCATATAATTTATGGATCAAATTAAATATGTACAAAAAGTTCAAGGACCTTATTGAATAAATTTAAAGTTTAGAGACCGTATTGCATTTTGGGTTACAGTTCAGAGATCAAATTAAACAAATTAAAAATTCAGGGATTATTTGTATCATTTTTCCCATAATCAACATCAACAACAACAAATCAATCTAATGATAACTCAATCAGCTTGGTATTGTCATGGCCGGCATCCTGACCGGCCACCCAAAAAAAAAGAAAAAAAAAAGGGAAGAAAAGGACTTCATGGTATTCACTTGATGTAAGTAGGCAATAGTTGTAGGCAAGGCAGTATTCCTGCATTAGGGTTTTAATGAAATTTGCCCAATTGTCCTCCCTGAACTCAGGTTATCTTAATTCCCATTTTTATAGTGGCCAAAAGAGAGAGTTCACATTACGTTAGAATTTTATCATTGGAATACACATTTTGACTGACTTTATTAATGTCATACCCCTATTAACAAAATATTCGTTCTTCTAACATAAAATACACGTCCGCGTATGTTCTTTTTTACTTATTGTCTACATTTCACTATTTACATTATACCGAATGATATGATTGTGTCCTTCTACTTTATCATTAACATAGTACGAAATAATTAATTGGAAGCAATGAAGCCATGTCTACCGCGATGGATCTCCACTTGAGTGAGGGACAAGGGGAGAAAGGATTTTA
Organism: Eucalyptus caleyi; assembly: GCA_014182885.2. Classification (NCBI taxonomy): domain Eukaryota; kingdom Viridiplantae; phylum Streptophyta; class Magnoliopsida; order Myrtales; family Myrtaceae; genus Eucalyptus; species Eucalyptus caleyi. The sequence goes on along the minus strand of CM024466.2, from coordinate 23,350,310 downwards.
GAAATGATCACACGTTGAGTTCTTTGAAGAGCGATCGAGACTATTCCACGGCTCCATCCTCGAGCAGAAAGAGCACAAATGGGGCTTTAGATGGAGTAATGAAACTAGGCCAATCTAACCGCGAGAGAAAATGTAAATTGCAAGGAATTGATACGCTCCGAATTGAAGTTGTATTGAATATAACGTAAAAGGACGATACAAGGATAAGGTTGCAATAATCATTCTTGTTAAGCTTTCTGCCAATTCAGATGACCAAAAGAAAGTGATAGTGTAAGCTCTAGTAAAAGTTGCTGTGGTCATTCTTGTCATGCTAATCTACCAATTCAGATGTTGTATTTGTTGAAATTTACTACATTAGAACTGATTTCGCAAAGTATGCAGAGGGAACAAAGGGGCAATATTGGATGAAAAACCGCTCTCATGGAGAAGAGAACAGCCATTGCAACAAGGCCAGAATTCTCCGAGTCAGCTAGGGATGAGATTGATGCAATGGGCGGGGGGGTGGCGCGGTGAGGGAAGCGTCACATTGCATTATCGTCCAGTTTTCGGAAATCTTTTTTTTCCCACTTGAATTAGCAGCAGCTGACGCGTGAATCAGCAACAAGTCTTCGTTATGTATCAGATCTTTGATGAAGTTTTTTCAAAATGTTGGTGTTGAAATTTGTACCATGCACCTAAGAGAGAAATGTTATGTTTTCATGTTATATGATTGGGATCATATTACAGAAACTTTTTGACAAATAGATGATAGCCTTAGAATTAGGACATCATATCTGTAATAGTTGTAGCATTGCAGAAGGGTTCAGGACAGAGGGCAGTGATCCCTCAAGGGTTTTTACTAGTGTAGACTCTCCAACATAGGGTTCAAATTTCTGGAGCATCCAAGCCAAGTTGAGGTGATCTTGGATCTCTACCTCATCATGCCCCCAGGAGGGACTGGAGCCATTGGGATTCCTCTGTTCTGCCTTTTCATGTTCATATGCCATCCTAAACATGATCACAAAAAATGAAGTTTAGGAATGAAATCATCGGTCCGTTTTTTTCTAATAATCTCCATCATCGGAAGAACCCTGTTTAGTTTACGGCATTACTATGATATACGGCATTACTATAATACAATGCTCATAATTTAGGACTATTTACTGTATGATAATTGATTGTCTCAAATTGTTCTGGAAATCGGCATTTCCAGGGGAACATCATTTCGTGCAGGTTGATCAAAAGGAGGAGATTTATGCCTACCAATGGACATGTCAAATCCTTGCTTTTCGAGCTCACAGTACTCCTGGGTTAAAGCACAGGATTCACAGCAGAAATGGACTAAGCAATCGGCGCAAGGATCCTCTTGCAGCTGGTATTGCTGTCTCATCTTGGTGCGGTAGAAGCAGGAGTAGCAGCAAGCGCACCTGGTCAACAAGGCGATCACTGTGTAAATAGCTCCGTGCACAGGGCATGCTGCAACAAAAACCAATCCGAGTGAGCAAGTCTAATAATGTCGATCCTTCTTCAATTCGTGCGAATGTGATTGATTCTCCTTACAATCTGATCCCCATGATCAGCAATCTCCGCGATTTGCCCGAATGTGATGCAGGGGCACCAAAATGACAAGCAACCTGTGAGATTAACAAGATATCAACCTTCATGAGCCATAGATAACACCAATTTATCTCTGGATCCACTTAAACTCAACTAATACCAAAGTGGTATAAGATCATTCGATCGCTAAATTCTGATAACCCCGCGACACTAGGCAATTGCAATTGGATTCTCCAGTCTATAAACTGTCCGACTTTTGCTCGTAGATGTCGCCCAGTAGTTGTATACATGGCATAACTGTTCTATCAAGTGTTAATCTACCTCTAAACCAAATGGATTGCGAGGAAAATTCCAGAGGACTTGCAAGTTGGAACGTCGTCGAAGCAACTGAAAAGCCCAGAGGACCAAGGCATGTTGTTAATGGGTCGAGCTTGAAGACTCGCAGGGGGCAGAGGATTGCTCGGGGCCCCGAAATTTGCATAACTTTGGTTCATGGGTTGCACCGGAATGCCATCCATGGGTGGCGGCGGTGGCGGAGCGGAGGCACCGGGCTTCTGTGGGTAGCCATCAGATGCGTTCGAGGAGTACATAGCTTCAATCCACAACTACAGATACTGGCTCCAACGATCAAAGAAGGACGACACGACACAGCGAAAGATCGAACGAGGAAGTGAATCGGGCGAGGGCTAGAGAGGGTTGAAAGATGATATGTTAGGCGAACTGCACATGATGTATACATCCTGTTTCTATGCATCTAACACTCATATTTGCGTAAAAGAGGGGTTTCGTCACCGAATGCTTTCACCAGAAGCGGCCGTGACCAAGCAAGTCGTTGATCCGCCTTCGAATCTGTTTGCTGGTCGCGGCAATGACGAAGCGCCAACTTTGACGGTTGATGGGTAGTTGAAAAGTAAATGCCTTGTTTAAGCTCTAAGCTATCGTCGTGCGATTAAACTACGTATAGACTTATAGTTTAGCGCGGTGGGCAACGTTGACAATGGTGTAAATTGAGACGAGGTCAGGCAGTTTCGTATGTAATTTTGTTTTTTCTATCGTGATTTTTTTGGACCAAGTTCAGGTTCTAAAGTTGGACGCGACTTCGCTCCCGTGACGCGACTGTCACACTTTCACACGAATCGTGACCTCGTTTGTTTCTAGAACACCGAACGTAGTTTCGAAAGGGGTTTGTCACCTATAATTAGGTGCAATGTTGTTATCAAGATAGCACAGGGTTCAGCAGCTTTTGTTACGTTCCTTTTGGGATTCCGAGGTGAATGTGGGGAGAACTCCATGGAAGAGATGGGTTAGAGATCTCGGCCCTAGGTGAAGGGCTAACTGATTAACTTTTCCGACCGGCCTAGATTGGATTTGTTGGATAGTGTGGACGGCCATTGATTTCATGGGGTTGTGTTTTAGTCCGTGAGAAACGGGTCAGGATTGTTGAGAAGATGCTCAATTTGGTAAGGGCGTCGCGGCTCTCGCCCAATGACTGTTGACCCTTGCCCGGTCTCTTTAAAAAAAAAAGGAAAAATATTTAAAAATGATAAAATTGTCCACATTTGTGCTGGCGGTATCATGTAGGATGCTCAACATTCACATTAGCGATTTCTGGCAAAAATTAGTTATATAGACTTCATTGGTAAATTATCAAAATATTGAGAACTCAATAGGTTAGAACTAAACGGTTTAAGACCAAATTGGCGTAAGTACAATAAGTTTATGACTTTTTTTTTTCCTATTTTCATTGCATCGGCAAGTGCAAATATCGTCAAGTTGGGCTATCCATCGAGTTCTGACTCGCGACTTACCTTGTTGATAAGATTAATGAGGTATTAGGTGGGATTGTTTTACTTAGGTAAATGTCCATTTCATAGAAGAAGATATAGGCTTATTTTTATTTTTTTAATGAAGATATCCTTTCGTATATTGACTACATTCTTCGCTCATGTTGGATGAGCTTTTGCTCATTGACTTATTATGATGCGATTGAGTAAAATTTTATGAAGCCGCTTTATTCACAGGAAAAAAAGAAAAGAAAAGAGAACTTGTATAAAGCCTGATGTATCAGGAGGAAAATTGAGATAGCTTATACAGGGTAAATGCCCTCTTGCTTCTGATCCTGGTCACGTCCTAATATGTTCTCCTCCTTTCTCTTCATCGAGCATCTGATCGAGGAACACGACGCCAAATTGTTCCGATTGCAACATTAATCCAACTATGTATCTGGACCATCTATAGCTTGGTGTCGTAAATTCATGTACGTGATTTCATAAAATGTATACCATTTCCTTCTTCGAGAAGGGCAAACAACAAAACTTATGCTGATAGATCGAGCATGTTACCATTTATTTTAAAAGTGAAAGCCGACGGAGTATGATCCATATAATATCTTTTCGATATGGTAATCGGTTTCTCCCATGTGAAGGGTGAGAAGATGATGAAACCAATGTGCACAAGTCTGGTATGGATTGCCGAAACCAAGCTTATAATTAATTCATGTCATGCTATATATTGTTGGACGCAAATTGCGCAACCCCAAGATCTTCATAACTAGAACAAGAACATGCATAATTGAGTAGAAAGATTAACGCACTTGTTTTGGAATCCATCGTTCTTGAAATGGAAGCGGAAACACAATATTCCACGCGCAAGTCCTTCTCCTCTATTGCCCTCCGTATCACTGGCTCAATGAGACGGCTCCCTTACATTTAGCATTAGGTAAACGCTCCTTAGGTGAGGATACATGTGAGAATTAGGGTTAGAGGAGAGACTTGAGCACTATTTATAGAGTTTCCAGCCAAACCTCCTCATTACGGGCCAGGCTCAATTCGGCCCACACTAGCCAGTCCCATCTTAGACTAATTAAGAAACCTTCTAACTCACCTTAGACCAACCTTGTTTTACGGTAACCGTAAAAACAGTAAATTACAATATCAATAATTTAGTCCACATCAGGAAAATTTTTACATTCTCCCACTTGGACTATATTAATTGAAATCATACCGTGTGTGCGCACATTTGGTCCAGATATAATTCTTAATAATCAATCCTATCTCGTAAAGCCTTAAGTACCAAATCATGGCGATAACTGCATGTATATACACAGAGCCTTCCATGGTCACGAATGTTATCAACTTTATTGATATGGATTCAATATGGTAGTATGGCAAATGGATAACATTTCTCATGGAGAGATTCCATTTGTCAGTCACCATTCTCTTACCTTAGGCAACACAAAAACTTATGCCACTAGAGAATGTCTTTATAGTTCCATGAACTCACATATGTCTTGTCCTTACGGTTAACCTTTATTTATGTATAACAAGACATATGGACAAGGCTAATAACTGGATGCCCCTAGGCTTCACTTAAGGTTTATACAGTACATTGAGACTTTATCAATATGTATTCAACATAACAATAACACATTCAAAATATTTTATTGAATGCAAATGTTGATATATATCAAACCGTTACAAAATGTAACGAACGCAGATGAAACATTTATCAGAGTAAAGCCAAAATAGCTCCCATTAAACAACAGCATCTCATGATACTCCTAGGCCCATGCTAATGACATGTCGCTCAAATACACATGAGCGTAGGCCTTTAATAAGTGGATTTACAACCATATCATCTGTGAAAATATGTTATATTATTACGTCACCTTTCTGTACCGTTTCCTTTTGGTCAAAAATTTTGACAACCATATATTTAGACTCCTTGAGACCTCGGTAGTAAATAAATAATACTACAAATTTGTTATCTCAATACAACCGTATGGGTCTATCCTTAAAGTTAAAACGATTAACTTCTTCATGAAGCCTAAAAGCCCAAGTAACAGCCTAAAAGAATGTTACTAACACTGCTTACATAGTAGAAGACGACATAGAACTTTATTTATTGCACTTCCTGCTAACATAAATATGGATTCTATTATTGATTGCATGTCATCAGAACAGCCAGCAAAATTTACATCTAAATACCCTACTAACTGTAATAATTGAACATGTTTGTAAATTAGCATATAATCTTATGTCCTCTTTAAGTACCTTAAAACCTTTTTGACAGCAACCCAGTGATCACGTCCTGGATTTGACCGATATCTGCCTAGAAGTCCTGTCACAAAGACAATATTTAATCTAGTGCAAATTTGAGCATACATTATACCTTTAAGTGTACTAACACAATGTACACCATTTAATTAGATTTTCTCAATATTTAAATAAGGGCAATATGATAGATTTAGTCCATCACCCTTAACAACAGGAGCAATTTCTGGCTTGCAATGATGTATATTGAATATTTCCAATATACAATAAGCAAATGTCATTCGAGAAAATCTAATATAATATGGAAAAAACAATCATTACAGACCTCAGTACAAATGATATAAAATACCTCAAGGTCACAACTTGTAAGCAAAATATCATGTATATAGAGTATAAGAAAAAACGAATTTCCTCCTACTAACCTTGCAGTATATTGAATTACTTTGTTTTCAATTGAACAAGATAATAACACTATGAAACTTTAATAATATTGTATGGAAACTTGCTTAAGACCATGAATTAGAACTTTTCAGTCTACACACAAGTTTACTTGAATCTGCTGCAAAATCATCCAGTTGCACTATATAGATTTTGTATCTATTTGATGTAACTCAATATCAAAATAAATTATTAATGCCACGTTCACTCTGTAAGAATCTTTAAAAATAGTAGAAAGAAATAATTATTTCTTCACTATAAACTATCCACCCCTCTTTTAGAGTGAAAACTTTAGCTACAAGTTTAGTTTTAAACTTCACAATTTTCCTTTGAAAGCATTTTAATTTTGTACGCAAATTTGCAACTAATAAACTTGTGATCTTTAGGCAAGTAAGTTAGTTTCCAAACACTATGATGTTTCACAGATTTTATATCGCCTTTTATGGTATCTAATCACATACTTGATTGAGAACAAAAACGACATTTATAAATATGCCACTACATCAACCATATAGTGGATATTGCAATCATGCTCTCACAAATAGACTATATAATTTAATGGAATAACTAATCGTCTTTCCCTAACAAATCTCTCGGAAAGTTACCACAACTTCATTCTATACTTGAGAGGTTTGAAAAAATTTCATCATAAACTATATCAAGAATAATACCTTAAACCTCAACAAGTTTAATCTATGGTATATGAGATTCAATAATTGTCTGTACCACAATTATCTGTATAGGCAAAGACAAAGACACAGTAATTTTCCATCGTACTATTATCTTTAATAGTCTGAGAGCAGCTATCCTCTACAATTACTTTGAACTGTAGAAACTTTACAGTATGTGATTCCATAATACTTATACTTTTTTTAGGGTCATAAAATTGATACCCCTTTGAACAATTTAAGTAAGATACAAAATAATTCCAAGTGGATCTAAATTCCAATACACTTAATATTGAATTAGATAACCTCACTTCTGCATGACACCTCTAAATTTAATATGATTCAAGTAATTTATGTCCAATCTATAACTCAAAAGAAGTTTATGAAATAACTTTGATAAGAAACACATTTTGTGTATGAAAATGTCGCTTTCAAAATATCAGCCTACAGAAGATCGGATAAATTAGTATTGCATTTATGCCTTTCAGTCAAATCTTTTTGTCAGGATTTTTAGATATGGTAATTAAGTTACCCCCCAGAATCTACCAAGTATTTGATAAATGACCCTTTAAGCTATTTCGCATTGTCATACTCGCCAATATACTCACGGTCACTATTAAGCCTGACAACCTTTTAAGACTAATTGTAATTGTTTTATTCTTTATCTCGGTAATTTTACTTCTACAATAATTTATAGAAGTCTTTAGATAACCGTTAAGAGGAGACAGAATATCAACATTGTTAACTTTTCTACTCTTCCTTTAGACATATGTGAGATTATTCCTTAAATAATTTTTTTTGAAAACAACCTCTTCAACCATATACGAGATGTATATGCCATTAGAATTTAAACATAATCTTTGTAGATGTGTCCTAATTTCAGTATTAGATAAAACATAACTTTAAGCCATTAAAGCTTTCATCATCTTTTAGCAGTGCAGTTAGTAGACAAGTCATTTTCAAGTGTTCCTGAATGGAACGCTTCATGAACAATAAGCAAATTCTATTGCTTTTTTCTCAAGCAGCAAATCATATGTTTACTACTTAAAATTTGAAGCAGTAAAAACCTCAATAATAATGAAGTTATTAATTACAGAAAATGTGACTGAAAAACAAGCAATATATATAATTAGCATCATGTGAGCACCGTGTAACTTGACGTACAAGTACACATCTAGAGAGTTACACGCATAATTATATAATCACCTTTGGGCAGAATACATACACTCTCCACATGATAGCGGTTATGAGAATATATTCTAATTTTCATGAATTCATCACCTTTGGATAGATGAACCACTGGGATCAGTCAATTCCCTATCACATCATCATGTATCCCTCCATGAACTAATACACAATCACCTCATTTGAGAGTATGACCATGCATTAGACCAGGAGACATCCCAATCAGCATACGAGACCGAAATTTCTCAAATCCAATCAAGCGTGCCACTTTGGCAGTCATTACTCAATTGAATCCTTGAAACTTTCTCATACCAAGGATATAAACTTTACTACTCACATACATCATATACATGTGATTTTAACTTTAGTGATAGGGGCATGTTATCACTAAAATCACATATCATGCTAATTACATTGTTTTATCCATTAATAAAAATTAATCATACATATATATAAATAAATAAATATAGCGAACTTGAAAGACAGATTCCAATGAGATCACCAATCATAGCAACACAAGAAAATTCTCATAACATAGAAGCAAACATCTCTTGTGCACCCCGATTACTGATTACAAGAACAACATTAAAAAGAATGTCGATCCAAAGGATCCCTTACAAGATAACATCAATAGCAATACATGGTACTCCATATTGACAAGCTTGATAGTTGATCAACTATTGCTCATGAGTTTTATAAGGCAAAACATGACTCCAAGGCCAATAGCTGATTTATTAGCTAATTTTAAGTAACAAATTATCATTGTATCAACTAGTGGCCTATAAATCGAATCAAAACACATAACCAAATATCTAAAATATAACAGTAGATACAATTGTTCTGTGTAAATGCTGTCATACTTCTTAACCATAAAAAATATTCAACTTGATAGATATTAACCAGCGACTAGATGAGTTTAGATACAATATGCAATAACTTAACTGACATGCATTACTCATATTTAGTAGATGTGTTAATCAGTACAATCAGTTTGGTCATGAGTTCTTAAGATGCCCATCATTTAAAGATTACCAGCGTGTCAAGGAGTATGCTTGAGAAACAAAAGTTTCATAACTTTTATTGTTTCTTATCACCTCAATACATAGCTCAAATATTATTGTTTCTTATCACCTCAATACATAGCTCAAATATTATCCCACATTGATTGTATCTCATTAAGCCAGCTTCAGTCCATCATAAAGTTTAACTTTTATTAATGAATCACACCATTATAATGTTTATGTGATAACATACCTGTAACTTAACACTTATATTTCGAAAATCACAGAAAATACAAGAAAAATACGAAAAAATACTAAAAATACACGTATTTAGGGCTTTGTATGTATTTTCACATTCACAAAATCATCAAACATATAAAATAAATACACCACAAGATATAGCATGGAGATACGAATCCAACACTACCAACCACGCGCCGAATGGAGACTCCACGCGCCCACATGCGCCTCTGGAGTGCACGACGCGTGGAGCTCACATGCAAGCCACGCCACGTGCGTGGGGGTGCGTGAAGGCACGTGAGGGGCGTCTTCGATGCCCAAGCGATGCGTGGGGGCGCGTCGGCGCATGCGGCCTCCTCTGGCGACGCGCCGCCCATGGTTCTGCTAGTCTCAACGAGCTCAATCCAAATATATAATTTTATTCTATTTTTATTGAACGAAAAAATCTCGAAAATCTCAAATTATGGAAAAATCTTATGCGTTTGAGTTCTAGGGTTATGGAGGTTCTGATACCACATGTTGGACGCAAATTGCGTAACCCCAAGATCTCCATAACTAGAACAAGAACATGGATAATTGAGTAGAAAGATTAACGCACCTGTTTTGGGATCCATCGTTCTTGAAGCGAAAGTGGAAACACAATGTTCTATGCGCAAGTTCTTCTCCTTTATCGCCCCCCGTATCACTGGCTCAATGAGGCGGCCCCTTCACATTTAGCGTTAGGTAAACGCTCCTTAGGTGATGATACATGTGAGAATTAGGGTTAGAGGAGAGACTTGAGCACTATTTATAGAGTTTCCAGTCAGATCCTCTCATTACGGGCCAGGCTCAACTCGGCTCACACTAGCTAGTTCCATATTAGACTAATTAAGAAACCTTCTATCTCACCTTAGACCAACCCTGTTTTACGGTAACCGTAAAAATAGTAAATTACAATATTAATTAATTTAGTCAACATTAGGAAAACTCTTACATATATATGATTCAACCAACTAAAAGTGGGAGTTTGTGTATGGAGTTAAAGAATATATTTGATGCCAACTATGGAAATGGTCAACTCAAGGAAAATGGACATTGGATCCAAGCTATTTTTATTTCCGATTCACATGTAAATAAAGGATAATACAAATGGTCATTGAACTTTTATTCGATGTGCAATTTAATCCCCTTAAACTTTTAATTTGTTCAATGTGACCTCTAACTCTGGGCCAGTTTGTAATATTGTTCATGAACTTTTAGTACATGTTCATTATAGCTCCTGAACTATACACAAATATTCAATGTTATCCTTCTATTAATTTAAGATTAGTGACAACACTGAACATATATAAAAAAAATTAGGGACCGCTTTGTACATTCAGTTAAAGTTTAGGGATCATATTACATAGTTGACCAATGTTTAGAAATCATTCGTGTTATTTTCCTCGTAGACAACAACAACATTAACAATAAAAAAAATCAATCTAATGATAAGTCAATCAGCTTGGTATTGTCATGGCTGGCATCCTTGATTGGCCACCTAGAACTTAGGTTATTTTAGTTCCCATTTAGGGTCTGTTCGTTTCGCGGAAAATGTGGCATTTCCGAAAAATATTTTCAAGAAAGCCATTTTCTAGGAAAATGTAATTATTTTCTAGTGTTCGGGCGAAATTTGAAAATGAAGTGGAAAATATTTTTCGCTGTTCGGTAAGGAAAATCTTTTCCTTCATACACTCTTTTTCATTTATTTTATTTTTAAAATTGATTTGTCATTTTTTATTTTTTAAAAATACATTTTTAATTATTTTTATTTTTTTAAAAATCGATTATTAAATTACTTTTTCTTTTTGTTTTCTTTTTCCTTTTTCTTTTCCTTGTTTTCCTCCTCTTTTCTTGGCCGATCGCCGGCCAAGGTGATGGCGGGCGATTGGCCCAGTGGTGGTTGCCCACTGGTGAGATCAGGCTCGCAGTTCACTGATCGTGCTCGTCGGCGAGTGGTGAGGCTGGTGAGCTCGAGCTTGTCAATCTGGCGAGTTAATGAGCGGTGAGCCTCGAGCTCATTGGCCTTAGGCCTCACAAGATTGGCGAGCTTTGAGCTCATCGGCCTTGAGCCTCGAGCTTGATGCTTGTGCTCGCCAATTTGGTGAACGGTGAGCCTAAGCTCGTTAGAGATGGGCGAGCCTCGTGCTTGCCAGCACACTTAAGACTTACCTATCTCCGGTTGCCGGTTGCCGGTCGCCAGTCGTCACCGTGGTTGGTAATCGACCAATAAAGAAGAAGCGGGGAAACAAAGGAAATAAAAAGAAAAATAAAAAATAATTCAAATTTTAAAAAGTAAACAAACAATAAGTTTAAAAAGAAGAAGAAGAAGAAGAAGGAAGGAGGAGGAGGAGGAGGAAGTGAGGGCTTATAGGGGTATGAGATAAGGAAATCAAGTGAGGAAAATGTTTTCCACTTTTGAAATGTAGAAAACATTTTTCCCTAATTTAAAAGACATTTTTCTTTTCATGGAAATTTTTTCCCCAAACAATTTATTTTATGTGAAATGAAAGCGGGAAAATCCAAAAAATGTTTTCTTGAAAGTTATTTTGTCACGTCCCAATCCTCGGGGACGCGCCCATCCTTCTACTTGGTTGATTTTAAAGTACGATATCCCAGGATTAAGTATCGCCGACCCTTTCTTTTTAACTTGCATGCGGAAGCAGTTTTAAATCCCCAGATAATAAAACAATGGGATAGAAAAGCATGCCATATTTTTCATAGTGAAATTCACAACCACACTTTTATTAACAGCACAACTCATAGTATATTTACAATACTATTTATAGCAAACAAGTCCCACACCTATCTACACTAAGACAGGGTTCACAAAAAGGGATGAGATCTCAATCCACATCCGGGTTATACTCAAGATCCCTCTCTAGATCATCTTCTTTTTCAAAAGTCTTTCTCCCCTTCAGGTTCCTCCTCCTCAGCTTCTCCTCCGGGTCCTGAAATGGTTATTCAATAACCAATGAGACCATGTCTCAGCGAGTTCTATCCCTAAGACCCGATTAGTAAACTAATACGCCAAACGGTTGCCTAAGCACAACACGAGTCAGAGGACTTACCTTGGCCTCAGTTTCAACCTGCAATTCAAGGTTAAACACAGATATTCAAACAATTCATGACATCCGATCAAGCATTGATCAATCGACTTAGTCGATTACATGTTAGTCAGACCATCTCTAGGTCCTTCCGACTCATACCATGATTTCCCAATGGTGTACTCCTTCACCAAATCACATGTGTTTCTCGGGCGTCGTTTTCGCCAATGACATACCGATCACCGACACCATACGTTCTTTAAGGCGTCGTTTTCACCAGTAATATCCTCGATCACCGAACCACGTGTCCTTTCTAGGGCACCATTTTCGCCAAGGTGACATCGGCAATAAACAATATCGTGAGTTCTTTAAGGCGTCGTTTTCATCAGTGATATTTCCTTAATCATCGAACCACGTTTGTCTATAAGTCATTCACATGCGTTCTTTAAGGCGCCGTTTTCGCCAGTGATATTTCCAATCACCAAACCACGTATGTCCAATAATATCGTACCTGATTGGTCTCAGCCAAAAACATTCTCAGTTAGCTCTCACTATTCTCTCTACTATATAGCCCATCAACGTAACTGGTGCTATATATCCATACTCGGCCATCTACCAATCAAATTTTCAATAACAAACAATATAGGACAAATCCTCAAATTTCACAATTTACATCAATTCCATATAAATTGAAGCTCAATTAAATAAACAAACTACACCACGACAATCAGCACGAAATTCCAGTCATCGGCTATCCGGTTGAATTTCTGGAATAATAATTAAATAATTAATTTCGAAAAATAAATAAATAAATATTAAAAATCCAATTTAGGCCTGTATTGCCTGATTGGAGCCCGAAACGGGTCGGGAAAAATCCCAAGATACATTCAATAAATATTAGAGGCTCTCTACTTGCTAATGACTAAGTCTAACCACTTAACCTGCATTTAGTCACTAATTTAATTGTTCTAACCTAATCTAACCACCTAATTGCACTTAATTAAATCTAATCAACCCTAAGAATAATTAGCAAACTAATAAAGCATTAGTGAGTAAAACTCACTTGCACTAAACGAAGGCCGGGACACCGAGACAACAACATAATGGCGGCCGAACTTGGGCCGGGCCAAGAACTTCGCAAGCCCGAAGAAACTTTGGACTTCAAGATTGGGCTGACTTCTTTAATCACTTGGGCTTGAAAATACTGAATTGTGGGCTGCTTGCTAGGCCAGAATTAAACTGAAAATGGGCTCTCTCTTTGGGCTGAAATAAGCCAAATTGTTAGGCTTTAATTCTAATTGATGATGAGTTGAGTTTCCTTGGGCTGATGGGCCAACCAAGAGGCAACAAAAGCTGCCGATGGGCCTCTGGATTGCAAGGCCAATGTTGCTGAAATCTACGGCAACTGGACTCCACGAGCTGAGTTGGGCCGAATGTTGGATTGGGGAAGCTCGAGCGTGAAGATGGAAGAAACGGAAGCAGCTTGCGTCTCTGTGGTGTCTCGGACGTGGGGACGGAGAGATCTCTCGGTGGAGCTGGCCACGTGGATGAAGAGGAAGCAGCTTCAGTCTTCAATTCGGTGGAGAAGCAAAATCAAGATGGAGCAGCTTCGGCGTCGTTGGCGGCTTGCGAGAAGACACGGAGCAGCAATCCGTTGGACGTGTGGCGAGCTGGGAATTTCGGTGTTGCAGCTGGCGGAACATCGAAATTGCAGTGGTCCAAGACGAGGGGAGGGCTTCAATCGAGTGTTGACCGAGTGGGGTTGAAGGCGCGCAAACCGGTGAAGCTGAAATCAAATTGCTGCCAACAAACCCTAATGGTGCAGCTGTTCTTCGGTCCAATCTTCAATGGACTCCTCTGGGCGTGCAAGGATGTGAAGATGGCCGTGTGGATGAAGGACAACATATCAATGAGTCAACAACTCAGCTTTGTTGGACTCTTTTGTGGACCGAATTTGGCAGAGAAATGGAGCTCCGTGGATGAAGATGGAGTCCTCGCTGGGTTGTTTCGAAGGAGCTCTGGGGAGTTGAAAAATAAAATGGAGACGTGCGCAGGAGGGGATAGGGACGGCAAGAAATTGGAGGGCAGCTGGAAATTCTTGTTCAAGAAGCTAAGAATAGGGCCAAAAGTCAAGGACTTAGCCAATCCATTTAATGCTTGTCCCCTCTCATTACTTTCCAACTAAAATTCCACTAAAACAATCCAATTTTGATGTCAAAAAATGCTGTCCAGGCATAATTCCGAATTTCATGACTTAGTCTTTAATTTCTTTAATAAATTCCCAAATTGAGGTCCAATTTCGATGTAGAAAAATCTCAAATGATTTTCTATAAATCCCCGACACGCAAAGGCTTGGCCTAAAAGTCCAATTTTTCATTAATTTAGCAAATCTGAATTTCCGTTAATTTTCCGTAATGTCCGAATCCATTTTCCGTAAAAATCTCAGGACCTCCGAAAATTTTCTGAGACTAAGTTGACGTTCCTAAAATAGCTTGTGACACCACAGAACTTTCAATTTTTGAAATCGAACTCGAATTGGCGGTTAATTTTCATTCGGCGCGTTTTTAGCGTGACCTAAACTATCGGGTAGTTTTCAGAACTTTTTAAGGCAAATGACCCGTGGTTGATTTTCTTCGAGCCACTATGAACCCACTCGACTCAATGGCGACTCTTGATTGTCATGAAAATCTCAAGGATTCAATTACGGACACAGGGTACCAAAACAATAAGAAAATCAGTCTAATGTCGGCTGACGAGAATTTTCTAATTCAGTGGTGTCACCCACAATTAGCCACATATCTCTATCGATCTAATCTATCTTTGATTTCAAATCGATTTTTAATAGTGCCGTAATGACCTCTAAAGATGGACACAGTCGAGAAACCGATTCCTAATCGAGTTCTCAAGTCTATTGCCTTAAAATTCCTTAATAATTTCCCCAGATAGTCTAGTTATCTCGAGAGTGATCGGCTCTGAGAATAACCTATAGGCGCGTCAATGAAATGCCCGATTTATTCAATAGAAGACAAGGTCGAAAAATCTGGATGTCACATATTTTTCATGAACGAACGGAGCCTTAAATCATGGCCAAAAGAGAGAGTTCACGTTACTATAGAATTTCATCATTGGAGTATGCATTTTGACCGAATTCATTATCATTATACCCTGTTTAGCAAAAAGCTTGTATATTAGTAAAAGGCTAGAATTCGACCAAGTCAGCTAGGGGTGAGATTGATGCAATGGCGGGGAAGCGAGGGAAGCACCACATTGCATTATATTGTCCAATTTTTGGCAATCATTTTTCCCCACTTGAATTAGCAGCAGCTGACGCATGAATTGACAACGAGTCTTCGTTATGCATCAGATCTTTAATGATGAAGTTTTTTCGAACTGTTGGTGTTGAATTTGGACCATGCACCGAAGAGAGAAATGTTATGTTTTCATGTTATATGATTGGGATCATATTGTGGGAACTTTCTGACTAGGAGCTGATAGCCCTAGAATTGGGACATCATATTTGTAGTAGTTGTAGCACAGTATAAGGGTTTAGCAAATGGCTTTGTTTTAACGTTTGAGGATTTTGCTAGCTTTTATGTAATACAAAGAGTTCGTAATGTACATAAGCTACTAATACAATGTTCCTGATCATGAAGAGAGGAACTTCTAAGTTTATGATACAGATGTATGTCTATCTATCGAATATGATATGTTTCTTCAACTCTCACGAATGTTGCTTAATGCTTGGGGTCGTGCTTGAGGTCCATATTTGGTAATCACCTCTCCTACAACATGTCATATACATAATCAAAACTTTACCTGTTGACTTCAAGAAGATCAAAGAAACTACTCAGATTTCATACCAAGGTTAGCATGGAATCATGTATTGAATAACTGTGAGCATGTGTTAGTGTGCTTACTAAGTAGAGAGAGAGGGGTTAGCATGGAACCATGTATTGAATAACTGTGAGCATGTGTTAGTGTGCTTACTAAGTAGAGAGAGAGAGACAGAGATTCCTACGTAGGTCCTACAAGTAAGTACCTGAAAAGCCCTTTTGAACCGAAGCATGGTAATCATCCCTGATATCATCAACTTTTCGGTGATCTTATCTATTGCTTGAAAGTATGATATCCTCCAAGATTGCTTGAAATGCAATGCACTACAAAATTTCAAGAATCCAATTGCGAATCCCGGTCCCAGGCCCGCATAGAACCAATTATGGGTGTCCAGATTGCCTTCATTAGATTCACCTCCATTCCGAGAATCACCATCTTGTCCATCGATATTAGGATGTTGCTCATCTCTAGGGAAAACTTTCAAAAGAGGAGCTCCACAAAGTCCATCGTTACCGCGATACATAGATTCATCATCCACGGTATGCAAATGAATGCTTGAAGGAATAGGGCCCGATAAATTATTGAATGAGAGGTTAAGACAACTCAAAGAGTCCATGCTGGATATGCTAGGAGGGATTCTACCCGAAATCTTATTGTTGAATAGGTCAAGGGATTCTAATTTTTTGAGGTTGCCAATGTTTGCAGGGATTTTCCCACTCAAATTGTTTTGAGAGAGGTTCAAATTCTGAAGTTTGATGAGCCCAGTAAACTCTTTTGGTATTTCGCCATTTAAATTGTTTGCAGATAAGTCAATGGAATGGAAGCATTGGAGTGTCTTGTTGTATATTCGGGTAGTTCTCTTTGCATGAACCATGACGTAAATGATTGTCGGATCTGACCAAAAGTTGCCTATCGGATCTATGCCTTCAACCATAGATAACAATCCATTAAAACACAACGGAATGCTTCTGGAAATGTTGTTCCGTGCTAGGCTTAAAAACTAGAGATAATGAAGTTGGCAGAGTTGCGTGGGAATGCCTCCGGTGAAACTATTCTTCTTAAGATTGATGATGGCTAATGTTCGAAAATGTCGTCCAAATGGAGGAATTTTACCAGTGAAGTCATTATCACTTAGATCAAGGAATGCAAGTCTAGTTAGGTTTGACAAACATTGGGGAAGCACTTTGTCGAAGCCATTTTTATGTAGGTTCAGAACTTCTAATTGCTGAAAATGGCAGAAAGAGTTAGTAATCTAACCTCTTAACCTGTTGTCACTCAGCGAAATCATTACCAATGCTTTCAACTTTTTCAGACATAAGGGTAGTCTCCCGGATAGTTGGTTCTTTGACAGACCAAGAGATCCTAGGCTCTCCATCGCACATAGTGAATTTGGTATGCTGCCGCTGAGATTGTTACTAAAAAGAAACAGTAACCCTAACTGTGGCATCTTGTTTCCGTCCATTCTGGAAATGGGGCTTAGAGAGGGTATTCTCCCGGATAGTTGGTTCTTTGACAGATCAAGATAATATAGGTTCTCCATCGCCCATAGAGAATTCGGTATGCTGCCGCTGAGATTGTTACCAGAAAGATAAAGAGATTCTAACAGTGGCATCTTGTTTCCGTCCATTCTGGAAATGGGGCCTTTGAGCATATTGTTAGTGAGATCAAGCACTATAGCGTTAAGTAAAATGTCGGAAAGCCAATTGGGAACTTCATCTGAGATGTTTGCATTGGACATGCGCAAGACTGAAATATTCCTGTGCGTTTGAAGCCACGGTGGAAATTTCGGTCCCACGTCACAACCTGACATGTCAATCCATTGAACTTGGAATGGAGGAACCCAGGAGGGATCAAAACTTAAAACAAGTTCATTAGACGAAATGAACAAATAGGTCAGGCTCGTGAGATTAGCAAAGTGCGATTCACTAACAACTCTGTTTAAAGAATTATTTGTTATGTCCAACACCTCCAGATTAGATAGTCGCCCAATACTTACCGGGATGTTCTCACTCAATTTGTTGCTGCTGAGATGTAACTCTCTTAGAGATGATAGCTCCCCCAGAGTTACCGGAATAGGTCCCCAAATCGAGTTTTGTGACAGACTTAGGTACTCGAGATCTTTGAAACTCTCCAATTGGCTTGGTAGAAAACCAATGAAATTATTGGCAGTGAAATCACAAATACTCAAGTTACTTTGTGCTGACTCCAAAGGACCATGGATGATGCTCCAAACATCTCCATCGAAGTTATTAAATCCCAACCTTAATACACGCAACTTGTAGAGACTGCTTAAGTTTTTCAGAATTTGACATCTAGGTAATTAGTAGACACATCGAGAAAGGAAAGTTGTTGATTATTATCAAAGAGTGCCATTGGAAATGAGCCTTTCAATTGATTTGCGCTCAAATCGATATGCTCGAGCTTGCTAAAGTTGTAGAACCGGGGAGGAATAGTAGAATTTATGGAATTGCCTGATAGATCCAGGAATCTTAAAGAAGTGAAGTTGACGGATAGAGAGTGAGGAAGTTTTTCGAGAGAACAATACTTCAACTGCAAAGATTGTAGTGAAGAAAGCATATTAATGGAACTAAACCAATCTTTGGCTTTCCCAAGGTCAATGCTAGAGAGGTGAAAGTATTTCAAGGAAGATAATTTCGACACCCATTGAAGGTTACCACTTGTTAAATAACCCTCGCCAAACTCACTGGCAAGATCCAGATACTGCAAGTTGGATAGGTTACTGAGGTGATGAGGTATGTTTCCATCAAAACCTGCGGATGATAGATTAAGATACTCTAGTCTCTGGAGAGTACCAAAGAATTGGGGGATTTTTTGCTTGGAAAAATTGTTGAGGCTAAGGTCTAGATACTTCAAATGCTTCAGTTCAGCCAAAGATGCATGGATTTTACTTGCCAAGCTGCTCTTATCTAGACAATATCCGTCGGGGGAGGTCTCAAAGCATGGATTACGAAGATCGAGTTTGAAAACATGGCCAGTCTTTTTGCTGCATTCGACTCCTTTCCACTCACAATAGTCCTTGCTAGTCGACGATGACAAGCGTTTAGAATGGTTGATGAGACCTTGTTGAATTTCAAGAGAGCTTCTCTCTCTGTACCAAAGCAGCTCACATTGGCGAAAGCTTCGGAATGGCCAAACTCAAATGATTGAAACACGAGAAGAGTCCACAATATGAGGGGTGCAAAGGCAGGGGCTGATGCCATTGCTTTCGATAATATGGGATTAGGAAATGCAGTATACTTCCTCCGTTTTATGGTGACATGGGTCTTGGGAAGTTCATAATTGAACTTCATCAAGAAAAGGACATTACTCGTTTCCTACTTATTTGATTTGGCCATCACTCTCGATCAATGTTGTCACACCTCGAATCCTAATAGAAAAAGGGAATGACACAGCTGTCATTCAGATTCTATGCAACAAACATATATATTAATAACTCAAAATATATCAAATCTTCATCACTTTAAGATGTGAGTTTACAAATTCATAGAATAGATAGCACAACTTATCTCAAAATGCCTACGACCAAACAACAAATGTTACTTGAATTGTCAAATTCGTGATTCTATCGAATAATCGAGAAACAACGTTAAAATCAAGTAAAACGCTACCTCAACTACAAAATGGTTAAACTATGCCTAAATGCTAACAAAACGACTTATATGTATTAACGAATCATGTATCCAAAACAATTATTCAAGGTATTCGCAAAGCCAAACTTGAACGTGAAATCCTAAAATTTCACTCCAACTAAACGGTTAATTCACATCAACTTTCACAAAATCTCATGGTTGTACAATGACATAATTTATATTTTCCATGAAATCCCGAAGCTCCACAGCTCGAGAATCAAACTTTGCAGCTCAATTTTCACTAAATTTTAACTTTGAGCCATAATTTTGAAAACTACTATGATTAGACAAACGAAGGGCACAAGCACTTACCGAACGTTGCGATATGAAGTCAAATCAGCTTGGCAAAGCATCTATGGTGTGAATGCGCAAAACCCTCTCTCTCTTTTCCTTTTCTTCTTCTTTCCCTTTTTCTCTATCCTTTTCTTTTTGTTTGTGTGAGTCTCGGCCATTGGCCCGTCTTTAAAAGCTGAAGGTGTCCACTATTCCTTGTTTTTGTTGACTTAGTCAAGTTCTTTTTTTTTTTTGCTTTGATCGGTCAAAGTCCATATTTACAAGACCGCCATGTATATATGTAAATTATAAATCACGCATTCAACTAACAGTTTAAATTTTTATATTACTTAGTCGTGATCTCACAAAATCTTACATTATATTAGAGTTGAAGGTTCTAATCTCAAATTTTATCAAGCCCTATTTGCCTCCCTAATCAAATATGTCCATGCTTAGTATTAAGCAAAGGGATTAGACTAACCGTGAGGAGGAGTGTTATAATATTTATATAATAAACAACATTTTCATCTAACAGTTTGAACTTTTAAAACAGTTGGCAGATGTCTCACAAAATCTTTCAAAAACAAACAAGAAATGCTTTGAAAAGAAAATAGCAAGAACGGTAGAGAGATAAAGTAAACACTGGAAAGCTTTGGTTGAAAGTTGTGGTAGTCAATGTGAAACCTCTAAAGGTTTCATTTTGACTAGAACCTACCAACGTGTTTCTTCCTTCATGTACCAACCATTTGAGATGAGTATATGAATGCTTTATGACCTCTTTCTTGTTATGACCATTTGGTAGTTTCCTCTTTTATAGTTCTTTTAACAAACAAAAATCAAGAATGACTTGGACCACTTAGATCACAGAATCAAATCAAAATGAAAGCAACTCGGCATTCTTGACATCAAATTCATGACATACAGTTGTCACCGAAATCTTCCTGATTTGGTTTCGATTTAGGCCGCGACTGAAGGTGTGGATCAATAGTTTTGCACTGGTGTTCCACTTTATTTTATTATATGGTCGACTGTTGGTCCTCTGAGTGCTCCACCTTCTTTTAGCTTGTTCTATTCTCCCTAAGATGATGCATCACGTGTTTTGCAAAATTGATCATCCACTTGTCTTTTGACATGTCTTCTTTCTTCAACGCGTCATATGCTTATGCATATCAATCTCTAATACTCTTTTACATAGCGAACCAGCCTCCTTTGCTCATCCAAGTGTAACTTTTTTGACTACTGCTGCATTCAGATGGAGGTGATCATTGTTGGAGAAATCTTTCCAGAATATTTTGAAGCTGACAAAACGTTTCTATCAGTCTAGTCTGGATAATTGCAGACCTTCTGTTCAGAGTCTGAAGACTTTCAGATCACCAGACTCAGCACTCAAGACTCAAGACTCAAGACTATTCTCATTGACGGTTCTTCTAATCCAGTGACAAAGGCAATCCAGAGCCGAAGTATTTGGTTGAGGATTTAGTCCTATCCTCTGGAGAAAATCTCTTGGCTGGATAATTATAACGGATTATTTTATTCGTAATCAAGATCGTTTGAAGATCCGATGGTCGACGAAATACTCTTGGAAGGTTCTGTTCTTGGAAACCAAGATCCTGATTGTATGGGCGAACATGATTGATGGGCTATCGTCAGGTTCCTTTAATAGCTCGAATGATCTTCTTGATTGATTCCGTCCAACGGGTAGATTGGAGGAATTCCTTTGGTAAGTGCCAACGGGTATGATGGCATAAAGGAGTATAAAAGGAAGACGTTCTAGTTGCTTTAGTGCATGATCGATAGACAAATTCCAGAGTCTGAAGCACATTGATTATTAGTCGATACATTTTGAGCGAAGTTGTAATACACAAAGAGTGTCTATACTTAGTGATACCTTGAGCAAGTGTGGTAGATTATCTACACCAAGAAATAAAGGAAGAACAACGCTGTAACATCTCTTTGTTCATAGTGGAATCCAGCCAATAGGCTGTTAGTGCAGAAGAGTGGACATAAACCGCGTGTTCAATTTTCTCTTCTCTCAGTCTTACTTTGATTATTGTTTGTCTCAAATCTATCAACTGTCTAGTATTGTGCAATTATTGAGAAAAATCTTTTATATACCTATTCACCCCCCTAGGTACTTATTCTAGCTATATCAATTGGTATCAGAGCCCGTGTACTCACTTTATTTGAAGTGTTTTACTTCAGAGTAAAAGATCCATGGCTAGTATGCTAGCACCAGGGCTGGTGGAAGGGCAAAGCAATACCAGACCACCCTACTTTGATGGGAAGGATTCCAACATCTAGAAGAACAAGATGAAAGCCTTCCTACGATCAAAGGATCCTCTGGAATGGGACGTTGTAGAAAAAGGAATTACTCCTACAACTGCATCAGTCTCTGAAAGAGGGAAAGAAACTGTTGAGACCAGCGGAATGACTCAGGAAGAGATATTCAAGAGACAAGCACTCGATGCAAAAGCAATTTATTCTTTATATTATGCTTTGTCACCAACTGAATATAACAGAATATCTTCTTGTGTTACAACAAAAGAAGTTTGGGACATATTACATATCACCTATGAAGGAACAGATCGAGTGAAGGAAACCAGAATTAACATTCTCCTCGGTCAATATGAAGCCTTCAAGATGAAACTAGGAGAATCTATAACTGACATGTTTAGCCATTTTACAGATATTGTCAATGGTCTTGAGAATCAAGGACAAAAAATTTCTGATCCCATGAAGGTAAACAAGCTACTGCGTGGACTCTCCAAGGATTGGAATCACATAAAGACTTCAATAAGGGAGACGCAAAGAATCATGTCACTATCTGTCGACGAGCTGATTGGAACTCTTCAGTCTTATGAAGTGGAACGAATTAATGAAGACGAAGATCCAAGAGGTAAGAAATCCATTGCATTAAAATCAAATGATGATTCTGATGTTACAGATTCTGAAGATGATATGGACGATGAGGAGCTTGCTCTCATGATAAGAAGATTCAGAAAACTGAATAGAAAAGGAAGAAGGTTCAACTCAAAGAAACAAAGTTTTCAAAGACAGTAGACCAAGTCTGTTGATGATGAGGAACCAAACAAAGATGTAGTTTGCTTTGAATGTAAGAAAAATGGACACATCAGACCCAACTGTCCTCTTCTGAAGAAGAAGAGAGGAAAAGCTGAAAAATTTCGAAAAGCTCTCAAAGCCGAAACTTGGAGTGATACAGAGTGTGAAGAAAGTGATAATGAGTAGGCCAATCTATGTCTGATGGCACAATCAGACTCAGACTCAGATTCTGGATCAGACTCAGACAGTGAATTTGAGGTAAGTGATTCCAAAATTCCTGTCAAAGTTTCTAAATACATTGATGAACTGCGTCTTAGTCTTAAGACTTCTCTTAAAAGAATTTCCGAACTTAAAAAGGAAAACTCAGCTCTAAAACAAAAGGAAAACGTTTTAGAAGAAAGAGTTAAAAGTTTAGACTTGAATGTTTCCACTCTTAAAGAAAATGAAAATAGTCTTTTGAAAGAAAATGCTCTTTTAAAAACCGACTTATCAAATATTTCAAAGAAATTTTCAATAGGGTCCAAAAACTTGAAAAATTCTTTCAGCTCAAAGACCTTACTTCAATAAGTATGGTCTAGGTATGACAGTAGAAACTATTCCCTTGATTGATTTTCCTAAAGTAAAAGAAAGAATCAAGCAAAGACCCTCGAGAGAGGCTTACAAAAATCATTTCAAGAAAGTTTTTGTAAAGTCTGTAGGTCGGAATGCTCTCAAGTGTTCAAAGTGTAACAGTCCGGATCACTTTGAAAAAGAGTGTCCTATGGTTTGGAAACCTGTTAAGAAAACATGGGCTAATACTGTTTATCTTACTAACACCAAAGGACCCAAGAAAATTTGGGTACCAAAGAAAGCTTGAGACTCTCTTTTAAATGCAGGTCTCCGTCAAGAAAAAGGTAAAGTGGTATCTTGACAGTGGATGCTCAAGACACATGACAGGAGACTCAAATTGCTTCATAAAGCTTGTCCAAGTAAATGGTGGAAAAGTTTCTTTTGGAGGAAGCAGCAAAGGAAGTATTGTGGGATTTGGAACTATGAAAATTGGAAATCTCACAATAAGTAATGTTTCCTTAGTGGAAGGACTCAATTACAATCTTCTCAGCATCAGTCAATTGTGTGATACTAGCTTTAAGATCTTCTTTCAAGAAGGAATATGTTCTGGAACTAGTAAAGACTCTACTTAGTCTTTCATGGGTCGAAGGCATGGAAACATCTATCTCTTAGATGTGAAACCAAATGAATCGCAATGCCTAATCTCAATTCAAGACGAAGCAAGCTTATGGCACAGAAAGCTTGGTCATGTCAACATGAAGCAATTAGCCAAAATCTCATCAAAGCAGCTTGTTCGAGGTCTACCAAAATTACCATACCAAAAGTCCGATCCATGCACTCCATGTATTCTGGGAAAGCAGGTAAGAAATTCATTTAACCCAATAAATCATGTCTCTACTAATCATGTACTACAGTTGCTGCATATGGATCTCTTCGGACTAACCAGAACTCAGAGCATTGGAGGTAAGAAATATTGCCTAGTAATTGTGGACGATTACTCCCGCTTTACTTGGGTATATTTCCTTGCAAGTAAGTCCGAAACCTTCTCGTATTTTGAAAAATTTGCTAAAAAGGTTCAAAATGAAAAAAAAGGTTGTGTTATCTCAAGTATAAGAACAGATCATGGAGGTGAATTTGAAAATCAAGAGCAAAATGGAGTTGTGGAAAGAAAGAATAGATCTCTTCAAGAAATGGCTAGAACTCTTTTAATTGAAAGTAAGATTTCTTCACGATTTTGGGCTGAAGCTGTTTCAACAGCGTGCTATATCATCAATAGAGTCTTCTTAAGACCTATTCTAGAGAAAACCCCTTATGAGTTATTCAAAGGTAAGAAGCCTATTGTTTCATACTTTCATGTGTTTGGTTGCAAATGTTTTATATTGAAAAATGCTAAAGATCGAGTTGGTAAGTTTGAAGAAAGATCAGATGAAGGCATCTTCCTTGGATATTCTACATCAAGCAAAGCCTACAGAGTCTATAACAAGAAGAGTCAGTCTGTGGAGGAGTCAATTAATGTCAAATTTCAAGACTCTACGCAAGATGAATCCATTCCGACTCATCATGAAGAGTTCGAACTCGCTCCAACCCTCCAAAGCTTACAACTCAAGAAGCTTCTCAGACTCTGGAAGACCAGCATCAAGCTGTTCGTGAAGATTCAAATAAAGAAAGAGATCATCATCCAGACAAATCAACCAGTAACTAGAAGCATAAGTCCAGTCATCCTAAAGATCTCATTATCGGCGAAATTAATGAAGGAATTCGTACCAGATCCAAAAGGCGTGAAGAGTCTAGTGCTGTAGCTCTCATTTCTGAAATTGAACCAAAAAGCATAGAAGAAGCTTTATCTGATGAAAGCTGGATTGAAGCTATGCAAGAAGAGCTCAGACAGTTCAACATTAATGATGTCTGGGAATTGACATCTAAACCAAAAGGCAAAACTGTTATTGGAGCTAAATGGGTGTTCAGGAACAAGATGAATGAGAAAGGAAAAGTCGTACGAAACAAAGCAAGACTCGTGGCCAAGGGATATACGCAAGAAGAAGGAATAGACTATGATGAGACCTATGCACCAGTAGCAAGGTTAGAAGCTATTTGACTATTACTTGCGTTTGCTTGTTATAAAAATTTCAGGTTATTCCAAATGGACGTCAAAAGTGCCTTCCTAAATGAATTTATCCATGAGGAAGTTTACGTGGAACAACCTCCAGGGTTTGAAGACCCAAAGAAGCCAGACTCAGTCTTCAGATTGAAAAATGCCTTGTATGGTTTAAAGCAAGCATCTCGAGCTTGGTATGATAGACTAACTAAGTTTTTAATACATAATGGTTTTGTCAAAGGTAAAGTAGATACTACTTTATTTATCAAAAAGGAAAACAAAAGCTTTTTACTTGTTCAAATATATGTGGACGATATTATTTTTGGATCCTCTAATGAAAGTCTGTGCAAGAAATTTTCAAAGTCTATGCAGGATGAGTTTGAAATGAGTATGATGGGAGAGTTAACGTTCTTTCTTGGTCTTCAAATAAAACAATTGAAGGAAGGAACTTTTATTCATCAAGAAAAATTTGCTAATGATCTTGTCAAAAGGTTTGGACTGGAAAAGTGCAAAAAGACCGACACACCAATGTCAAGTTCTTTAAAGATAGACAAAGATGAAGAAGGGAAGAAAGTTGATCAAAAGCTGTACAGGAGTATCATTGGTTCACTTCTTTATCTTACCGCTTCTAGACCCCGACATTTTGTTGAGTGTTTGCATCTCGTGCTAGGTTTCAATCGATCCTAGAGAATCCCATCTCGGTGCTGCGAAACGTATTATCAAATACGTTGCTTCATCTTCAAGCATCGGTCTTTGGTATCCTAAGAAGGGAGACTTTAATCTTCTGGGATATTCAAACGCAGATATGGCTGGTTGCAGAGTCGATAGAAAAAGCACTTCGGGAACTTGCCAGTTGCTTGGAAGCAGGACAGTGTCTTGGTTTTCAAGGAAACAAAGCACTGTGGCTCTCTCAACAACAGAAGCAGAGTATGTAGCTCTTGGAAGTTGCTGTTCGCAAATTCTATGGATAAAACAACAGCTACAAGACTTTGGAATTGAAGACTCATGCACAGAGATTAGATGTGACAACACCAGCGCAATCAATCTCACTAAAAATCCAATCCTTCACTCAAGAGCAAAGCATATAGAGATTCGACATCATTTCATTAGAGATCATGTTCAAAATGGAGAAATCTCGATTCAATTTGTTGATTCAAAGAGCCAACTAGCAGATATTTTCGCAAAGCCATTGGAGAAGAATCAATTCGATCATATCCGCTCTAGACTCAACATTTTGAAGCTTGAAGAAGTTAAAGCCTAGAGACTCTCCAACCCTCAGACTCAGACATTCATGGCTATAGACTGTAAGTTGTTATATTCAAACTCGAAAAGGTACGATCTTTAGTTCAGTTAATTTATAATTTCCATGAAAAACGGAATCTTGTATTTTCAAAAAGGATTAACCTCTATTTGGCAGTTATTGATTTTAAAACGAGGTGACTGTTCACTTTCCTTTGTGCCGATTGATCTTTCCTTTTTAAAACTGAGTTATATATATGCAGTTTTCTTTTTCGCTTAAACTTCAAAACCCTAAAAGGCATTCTCCTCCCAATCCTGTCTCTACTTCATGTTCATCTTAGAGAAAGTTGTCATCTTTTCTTGGGAAAGCGAGTAAAGTAATCTTTCAACGACAAGGAAGGATGTCTTCTTCGAGGAAGTCTTCAAGAATCGCGAACAGGGGACCACAGAGAATGAGGGAGGGGCCTACCCATTTCAATCTCACCGAAGATGAAGATTTATCGAGTCAGCAACAGAGCCCGATTCACTCTCCACCACGTCACTCTTCACCATCTACCCCACAAGGTGCGGGTCAACAACCGGAGGAAGAAATAATCGAGGACGCAAACCCTGTAAGAGTCCAAAAACCCTCTTATATTTACAAGCTCTATCGTGCGTTGAAAAGCACTGGTACTCCGCTGAACTATATAGATGATTTCCTTAAAGATAAGAATTATGGGAACGAGTATATCTTTTTGCGAAAAATGGAGGATTTGGGAATTGCTCCCAAAGAAAAGGCTGAGGAAGCACTTGTGAACATTCCAAGTGACCCTCGTGTAGGAGGATTGAATCCCACTGACGGGAATGATGATGATAAAATGTTCAGTGAATTTCAACCTAGAATGGGTGTTGCTGCGAAGGTGAAGGGAAAAAGGATGGATTTGTTTAAATCGAAGGAATAGGAGAACCTGTTCTTCAGACTGTTGAAACGAGGGGTGATAAACCCTAGAAGTGTTGATTTCGATTTCTTGGATGCCATTAATGTGAACTTAAGGGAGAAGTTCAATCTGCTTCAACTTGAGCAATTTTGCTCCGATACCACAGACGGTTATGCGCAATTGACAGCATACTTCTATTCGAATCTTAGCTTTTTAGATGCAAATAGAATATCCTTCAGTGTTCGAGACCAAGACCATGTGGTAGATGTGGACATGTTGGCTGACATAATTGGAGTTGAACGAGGACGCTATCAACTGATCAAAGTTTCGATTGCTCATGCCACACTGGAGCTTGTCAAAGACAGGTCTACAGAGGGAAGAATTACCTATACAAGAATGCGTGCCATCAACATCTTGCTTCACAAAATTGTGATCAACTGTATCAGGCCAAAGTCTACATCCAAGACTGACATGTCTAACTCCGAGGCGAAATTGATGTACGCGATCAATACAGGGAAGAAGTTCTCTCTCCCTCACACCATTCTCTTTCACATGTACAGAGCAATGGCGAAGGACAAGGGCCAATTGCCTTACCAGTGTTGTGACCAAGATCTTCGACACTTGAACATTGAACCTCCACACACTCTTTGTGTTCGACCATGCGACAAAATGGTGGTAGGTCTGAAAATGCTGACAAAAATGCGTCTAAAAGAGCTTGATAAGGCAATGGAGAAGTTCAAAGTGAAGACTCCAGCATCTTCTGCATCTAAGAGAAAAGGGAAGGAGCCCATGAGTGCCCCATCCAAAAAGAAAAGAACTCTTATCTTGGAGGATGAAGAAGAAGAGGAAGATCTCACTATCTCTGCATTGATAAGAACTAGACGTTCTGTACCTGAATCAACATAACGACAGATGAAAGAAAAAGAAGCAGAGGAAAAAGAACAGAGAGAAGAAGAGGAGCAAGCAAAGAACAGAGAAGCAGAGGAGCAGCAAGAGAAAGAGAAAGAGAAAGAAGCTGAAGAAGAAGGAGAAGCAGAAAAAGAAAAGTCTGCAGATGCTGAAGAGCATGACCATCACTCTTCCCCATTTGAGGTCCTAGAGATAGGGGGAGATGGCGAGCAAGGAAGGACTACACCACATGCTGTCAACAGTGAAGGTGTAAGTCGCTCACCAGCAAATCCAGAAGATTTTCAGGCTTCTCAAATGCCTGAGGAAGGACATGATGCATCTACACCAAATCTGCAAGATTACACAGAAGTTCCATCGTCTGACTTCACTCCATCCGAGAGAGCAAATGCGAGCACACAGACGGACAATACATCAGATTTTCGTCGTATTCTTGATGTTCTTTTGGAAATGAAGGGTCAAATCTATGCTCTGGACTGTAAACTTCAAGTCATGAAGAATGCTGGACAAGCATCTTCTGTTACTCTGGCGGATCAAATGAAAGACCTCGCTCTTCAAATTCAAGCCAATGCCAAAGGAGAAGAGGTGGCTCATCTACGGGAAGACTTGAAGAGGCTGGAAGGGATCGTACGTCGATGGGAGATTTCCAGTTGTGCGCATTCCCAAGAAGACTTGACTCTTTTCTCACCTTTTTAATGATGACAAAAAGGGGGAGAATTGCAATTTGAACTCTTTAAACTTTGACTTTAAATTTCTTTTGTGTGTTTGAATATGTTTGTTTTTGAGTATGACTTGAGTGAACTTGGGTGTGAACTCGAATTTGACTGACTTGAGTGTTGTGGATTTTGATTGATGCTTGACCGTTTGCATTTATATCAAGTGTTGTTGTATGGTATTACTCATGAAAGACTAACCGATTTTCTGTGGATGCAGAGTCTGGTTGTTTTATTAATCTTTATGAGATAGCCATATTGCTTGAGTAATGTTTTGCGGGTCAAAGTTGTTCAAATCTACAAGAAAGTTTTGTCACCATCAAAAAGGGGAGATTGTTGGAGAAATCTTTCCAGAATATTTTGAAGCGACAAAACGTTTCTATCGGTCTAGTCGGATAATTGCAGACCTTCGTTTAGTCCGAAGACTTTCAGATCACCGGACTCAGCACTCAAGACTCAAGACTCAAGACTATTCTCATTGACAGTTCTTCTAATCCAGTGACAAAGGCAATCCAGAGCCGAAGTATTTGGTTGAGGATTTAGTCTTATCCTCTGGAGAAGATCTCTTGGCTGGATAATTATAACGGATTATTTTATTCGTAACCAAGATCGTTTGAATATCCGATGGTCGACGAAATACTCTTGGAAGGTTCTATTCTTGGAAACCAAGATCTTGATTGTATGGGCGAACATGATTGATGGGCTATCGTCAGGTTCCTTTAATAGCTCGAATGATCTTCTTGATTGATTTCGTCCAACGGGTAGATTTGAGGAATTCCTTTGGTAAGTGCCAACGGGTATGATGGCATAAAGGAGTATAAAAGGAAGACGTTCTAGTTGCTTTAGTGCATGATCGATAGACAAATTCCAGAGTCTGAAGCACCTTGATTATTAGTCGATACATTTTGAGCGAAGTTGTAATACACAAAGAGTATCTATACTTAGTGATACCTTGAGCAAGCGTGGTAGATTATCTACACCGAGAAATCAAGGAAGAACAACGCTATAACATCTTTTTGTTCATAGTGGAATCCAGCCAATAAGCTGTCAGTGCAGAAGAGTGGACGTAGGCTTGAAATAAGCCAAACCACTATAAACCGCGTGTTCAATTTTCTCTTCTCTCAGTCTTACTTTGATTATTTTTTGTCTCAAATCTATCAACTGTCTAGTATTGTGCAATTATTGAGAAAAATCTTTTATATACCTATTCACCCCCTCTAGGTACTTATTCTAGCTATATCAATCATCCATGTCTTGACGAAGAGTACATGACCAAATCAATATACACGTGCATTGTCTAAATCACTTACACCATGTTAATCTTGTGAAAGCTAGTACGAGCACCTAGAGGGGGTGAATAGGTGCGAAAACAAATTTTGCAGAGTAAATATTATAATTTTACTTTTGAATTGACTTTGTTCAGCAATAGATTATGAAAAGAAAATTAGACTCTAACAAACAAATATTGTTACGATCAAGGTAAAGAGCTTAGGGAAGAAAATAAGAACACAAAGTTTATAGTGGTTCAGCTTGATCCAAGCCTACGTCCCCTCTTCCGCACTAACAGCCCACCGGCTGGATTTCACTAAGAATCAAAAGAGTTGTTACAGTATAGCTCTTCTTTGATTCCACAGTGTAGAGACTCTGCCACACTTCCTCAAGGTCTCACAGAAATATAAACACTCTTTTGAGTACAAGTTTTCGCTCAACAATTGAATTGACAAAGAACAAGGAGCTTCAGACTTTGAAATTCTTCTATCGCGCATGCACTCGAATAATTGGAACGACTTCCTTATATACTTCTTCATGCCTTCATACCCGTTGGCACTTACCAAAGGAGTTCTTCTAATCTACCCATTGGACAGAATCAATTAGGAAGATTTTGAGTTATTTAAGGAATATGACGATAGCCCATCAATCCTGCTCGCCCATACAATCAAGATCTAGGTTTCCATAAGTAGAACCTTTCAAGTATCCTTCGTCAATCAATGGATCTAAATTACCCGAATTGAAATCAAAACGAATAACAGATTCTAAGATGCTATCTCCAGCCGAGAGATCTTCTTCACTCGATAGAATCAAATCCTTAACAAGATACTCAGTTCTGGATAAGTCTTCATCGACGGTCTAGAAACTGTCAATGAGGATAGATTCTGAATCTTGAGTCTGGCGGATTGACGATCTTCAGACTTTGACTAAAGAGTCTGCAAGTCTTTAGACTAGACTGATGGAAACGTTTTGTCATCTTCAAAATACACAAGGAAGTTTTCTCCAACAAATCTTAGGTCGAAATCACTTTTCTCGAGCTTAATTAAATGAACCAAGACATGGTCAAAGTGGACACGCACGAATTTTATATTAGTTAGTCGTGATCTTACAAAATTTTACATTAAATTAGAGTTGATGGTCCAAGGTTCAAATCTTATCAAGCCCCATCTGCCTCCCCAATCAAATATGTCCGTGCTTAGTATTAGGCAAAAGGATCAGACTAATCGTGAGGAGGAGTGTTATAATATTTATATAATAAATCACGTTTTCATTTAACAACTTAAGCTTTTAAAACAGTCGGCAGATGTCTCACGAAATTTTTCAGAAACAAATAAGAAATGATGTGAAAAGAAAATAGCAAGAATGATAGAGAGATAAAGTAAACACTAGAAAACTTTGGCCGAAAGTTGTCATAGTCAATGCGAAACCTTTAAAGATTTCATTTTCACTAGAAACTACCAACGTGTTTCTTCTTTCATGTACCAACCATTTGAGATGAGTCTATGAAAGCTTTATGACCTCTTTTTGTTATGACCATTTGGTAGTTTCCTCTTTTATAGTTCTTTTAACAAACAAACATCTAGAAATGATACATACCACTTAGATCACAAAATCAAATCAAAATAAAAGCAACTCGGCATTCTCGACATCAAATTTGTGACGCATAGTTGTCATCAAAATCTTCCCGATTTGGTTTCGATTTAGGCTGCGACTTAATGTGTGGATCAATAGTTTTGTGTTGGTGTTCCACTTTCTTTTATTATATGGTCGATTGTTGGTCCTCTAAGTGCTCCACCTTCTTTTTAGCTTGTTCTATTCTCCCCAAGATGATGCATCTCATGTTTTGCAAAATTGATCATCTACTTGTCTTTTGACGTGTCTTCTTTCTTTAACACATCATATGCTTACACATATCAATCGCTAATACATTTTTACATGGTGAACCAGCCTCCTTTGCTCATCCAAGTGTAACTTTTTGGACTACTGCCGCATTTGGACAGAGGTGATCATCCACTTCGCGACGAAGAGTACATGACCAAATTGATATACACGTGCATTGTCCAAAAATTGTATCCTCTTGTATTGGAACCCTCTTCTCACGGGTAAATTTCCTCTTAGAATGGTGCATGATAAAAAATTCGACATTGACATTGAACATCCATTGCACCATGTTAATCTTAGGTCGAAATCACTTTTCTTGAGCTTGATTAAATGAACCAAGACATGGTCAAAGTGAACACACACGAATTTTATATTAGTTAGTCGTGATCTCACAAAATCTTACATTATATTAGAGTTGAAGGTCCTGGGTTTAAATTTTATCAAGCCCCATTTGCTTCCCCAATCAAATATGTCCGTGCTTAGTGTTAGGCAAAAGGATCGGACTAACCGTGAAGAGGAGTGCTATAATATTTATATAATAAATCATAGTTTTATCTAACAGCTTAAACTTTTAAAACAGTTGGTAGATGTCTCACAAAATATTTCAAAAACAAACAAGAAATGCTTTGAAAAGAAAATAGCAAGAATGATAGAGAGATAAAATAAACACTGGAAAACTTTGGCCGAAAGCTGTCGTAGTCAATGTGAAACCTTTAAAGGTTTCATTTTGACTAGAACCTACCAACGTGTTTCTTCCTTCATGCACCAACCATTTGAGACGAGTCTATGAATGCTTTATGACCTCTTTCTTGTTATGACCATTTGGTAGTTTCCTCTTTTATAGTTATTTTAACAAACAAAAATCTAGAAATGACTCGGACCACTTAGATCACAGAATCAAATCAAAATAAAAGCAACTCGACATTCTTGACGTCAAATTTGTGATGCAGAGTTGTCACCGAAATCTTCCTTATTTTGTTTCGATTTAGGCCATGGCTGAATGTGTGGATCAATAATTTTGTGCTGGTGTTCCACTTGCTTTTATTATATGGCCAACTGTTGATCCTCTGAGTGCTCCACCTTCTTTTTAGCTTGTTCTATTCTCCCTAAGATGATGCATCTTGTGTTTTGCAAAATTGATCATCCGCTTGTCTTTTGACGTGTCTTCTTTCTTCAACACATCATATGCTTACACATATCAATCACTAATACTTTTTTACATGGCGAACCAGCCTCCTTTTCTCATCCAAGTGTGACTTTTTCGACTATTGCCGCATTCAGACAAAGGTGATCATCCACATCTTGACGAAGAGTACATGACCAAATCGATATACACATGCTTTGTACAAAAATTGTATCCTCTTGTATCGGAACCCTCTTCTCACGGGTAAATTTCCTCTTAGAATGGTGCATGGTTAAAAATTTGGCATCGACATTGAACATCAATTGCACCATGTTAATCTTAGGTCGAAATCACTTTTCATGAGCTTAATTAAATGAACCAAGACAAGGTCAAAGTGGACACACACAAGTTTTATATTAGTTAGTCATGATCTCAAAAATCTTACATTATATTAGAGTTGATGGTCCCGGGTTCAAATCTTATCAAGCCCCATTTGCCTCCCCAATCAAATATGTCCGTGCTTAGTATTAGGAAAAAGGATCAGACTAACCGTGAGGAGGAGTGTTATAATATTTGTATAATAAACCACATTTTCATTTTACAGCTTAATCTTTTAAAATAGTTGGCATATGTCTCACAAATTTTTTTAGAAACAAATAAGAAATGCTGTGAAAAGAAAATAGCAAGAACGATAGAGAGATAAAGTAAACACTGGAAAACTTTGGCCGAAAGCTGTTGTAGTCAATGCGAAACCTTTAAAGATTTCATTTTCACTAGAACCTACCAATGTGTTTCTTCTTTCATGTACCAACCATTTGAGACTAGTCTATGAATGCTTTATGACCTTTTTCTTGTTATGACCATTTGGTAGTTTCCTCTTTTATAGTTCTTTTAACAAACAAAAATCTAGAATGACTCGGACCAGTTAGATCACAGAATCAAATCAAAATGAAAGCAACTTGGCATTCTCGACATCAAATTCATGACAT
This sequence comes from Eucalyptus caleyi, assembly GCA_014182885.2. Taxonomy (NCBI): domain Eukaryota; kingdom Viridiplantae; phylum Streptophyta; class Magnoliopsida; order Myrtales; family Myrtaceae; genus Eucalyptus; species Eucalyptus caleyi. The sequence goes on along the minus strand of CM024466.2, from coordinate 23,315,627 downwards.
ACAGTTGTCACTGAAATCTTCCTGATTTGGTTTTGATTTAGGCCGCGACTGAATGTGTGGATCAATAGTTTTGTGCTGGTGTTCCACTTTCTTTTATTATATGGTCGACTGTTGGTCCTCTGAGTGCTCCACCTTCTTTTTAGCTTGTTCTATTCTCCCCAAGATGATGCATCTCAGGTTTTGCAAAATTGATCATCCGCTTGTCTTTTGACGTGTCTTCTTTCTTCAACATAGCATATGCTTACACATATCAATCGCTAATACTTTTTTACATAGCAAACCAGCCTCCTTTGCTCATCCAAGTGTAACTTTTTGGACTACTACCGCATTCGGAAAGAGGTGATCATCCACGTCTTGACGAAGAGTACATGACCAAATCGATGCACACGTGCATTGTACAAAAATTGTATTCTCTTGTATCGGGACCCTCTTCTCAGGGGTAAATTTCCTCTTAGAATTGTGCATGGTAAAAAATTTGGCATCGACATTAAACATCAATTGCACCATGTTAATCTTAGGTCGAAATCACTTTTCATGAGCTTAATTAAATGAACCAAGACATGGTCTGTGGCATCCCAAAATTCATAATGACCTCTAGTTACATTAAAGTCTATGAATAGGTGATGGAAGTACCATCAAGTTATTTTATGGCCATTTAATCCATAATTTGTAATAAGATTTATGACCAAGCTTTTAAGGGATAATTATGTGATAGGAAAGAAAATCCTATCATTGGCCATGTGTTTTATAAATTCGGATTTATGGAATTATGATTTCAAGATTTTGGCCATGTGGAATTTAGTAATTAAATTCTTAAAAGAAAGAATTAAAGATGAATAATTAAAAGGTGAAATTAGGATTTAAATTAGGAATGGGCCTTGGACCCATTTGGCCTAAGCTTGATGGGCCAAGCTAGTCGGCCCAAGGGGGGGATTCGACCGGCCCATTAAGGCCCAAAGGAAGAGGTGGCCGGCCCATCTTGCATGAAGGAGGCCATGTGTTTCCTCCGAGTTGCCAAGTGGCGTGGAGGCTGTGCAAGGTGTGGCTGCCCCCATTGGCCATCTTGGGCGGCCACATGCAATATAAAAGCATCCAAAGAAGAGAGAGAATGGCTGGTTAGCCATTCAGCCAAGAGAGAGAGAGGTTGTGCGAGAGAGGGAGAGTGAGGCCGAGAGGGAGGAGGAGCCGAGAGGAAGGAGTTGCTGTCCGCTCGTGCTGTTTGTGAGGTCTAGAGGCAAGTTGGGAATCCACTTTCTACTCTTGCACCAATGTTTTCGCATGAACTGTTTGGAGTCAGAAACTTGTTTGAGCTTGTATGTGTGTTTAGAGTCCGATTTTGGTTTCGATTTCTTCATGAAAGTTGTAGCTAACATCTTGTACTACAACATAATAAAATTTCGTGGAAAATGATGGAGATTTGAGGGGTCAAACTCTCATCCTACGGAGATGCTAGATCTGGAATATTTTCGTATGAACTGTTTGAGTCAGAATGTTGTGAGAGCTTGCATGCATGTTTAGAGTTTGATTTTGGCTGTGATGTCTTCATGAAAGTTGAAGCTAACGTCTTGTACTATGAGATACTAAAAATTTGTAGAAAACGATGGAGATTTGAGGGGTCAAAAGTTCTATTGTACGGAGACTTTAGATCTGCGAAATTTTCACTGACCTCTTGTTGATTTCTTGATTGCATGTTGATTTCTGTTGGATATCTCACTTTGTTATCTTCTTGAAAGTTTTAGGAAACACCTTAAACTACAACATACTCAAATTTGAAGCAAAAATAACAAGTGTAGCTTGGTGAATCGGCTAGATCTTGGAAATAATGGTTCTGGTGAAGTATCTCGAGACACCCGAGACTTCATGGACTTAAATGGTGACCATACTTTGGTTATTTGACCTAGATCTCTTCACGAAACTTGTAAAGGACACCTTGGTACATAACATACTCAAATTTCAGAAGGAAATAAAGAGAATAGATGGGTGAAATCTAAAAATTTCGGAGAAGTGTGTTCTGGACGACGCGGTCGTGGTTCCAGAAGCTTCGTAGGGTTGTATAAATTAATCTAAAAAGAATTTGGCTTAGAGTTCTTAATGAAAAAGGTACGAAAATGTGTTGGCTATCACCCTGTAAAATGTCGTAATTTTTGAAGGCCATATGAGTATTTTAATCAAATTTATTTGGAAACTGTGCAAGTCTGGCCATTATCCGAATATAAGGTGCTATTTTGTGAAAATTGTGAAATTATAAGAAATTCAATTTGGCCACAAATTTTGTATGAAATTGTGATTCTATTTGTTTGCTTAATGATTTTTGAGTATCATGATTTTGGGAAAAATCATAGATATTAAATTTAATATTTATGGAAATAAATAATAATATAATAATAAAATAATAATAAAATAATAAAATAATAATAAAATAAAATAAAATGGATTTTTATTTGGCCATGGATTCAATTCCATTTGTGTGGCACTTGTGTGATGAGGTCTTTGTACATGTATTAAGTTGAAATGCATATGTGATTAAGCTTTGGCATGTGTATGACATGTGAATTGAAATGCAAGTGTGATTTGTTTGATGCCATGCCAATTGCCATGTTAAATTGAGATAAAAGGATAAATGTGGATGAGGAAGAGGTTGTGGTGGAGGATGATGTCTGGTGGCCGAGTGGCATAATTCCAGAGATTCCCCAGGAGTGTCGGGATGCCCGGTGGTATACAGTACGTAATTCCAGGGGAGGCCTGGTGGTATGTCGGTACATAATTCTGGAAGCCTTGTCGGAGGTCTTTGCCCGAAAGGAATACCTCGCGATGCCAGAATTGGGGTGCGAGATGCCTGGCTAGAAGGGTAAAGGCCGGAAGCCCTGTCGGAGGTTTCTGCCCGAAGGGAATGCCTCGTGATGCTAGTTGGGATGCGAGATGCCCGGAATGTGGGGGGCCGGAAGCCCGGTGGCCATGGGATGGCTGAGTTTGCCGGGAACCCTGTCGGAGGTTTCTGCCCGAAGGGTTGATGATGGAACCCTGTCGGAGGTTTCTGCCCGAAGGGTTGATGATGAGGTTGATGATTTGAGAAATGGGTGATGTGGTGATCAAAATTGAAAAATAAAGATGATAATTAACTCATGACATGATGATGCATGATGATGATGGCATGTGATGTGATATGATGATCACCTATGATAATATATGCATGATGTCGCATGATGATGATGGCATGTGATGTGATATGATGATCACCTATGATAATATATGCATGATGATGCATGATGATGATGGCATGTGATGTGATATGATGATCACCTATGATAATATATGCATGATGATATGCATGATGATGATGATGATATGTGATGTGATATGATGATCACCCATGGTATGATATGCATGATGATATGCATGATGATGATGATGATATGTGATGTGATGATGTCATGATAAGGATGACATGTATGATATAATGATGCCATGATGATGATTATGATGATGACATATGATGATATGATATGCATGATGATAAGGCATGATGATGCATGATAGTATTACGCATGGCTGCAAGGTAAGTTATGTCTGCAATGCATGTATGACTTGTATGATGCATTGAGTGGTTATTGGATTTCTTTACCTGCTGAGTGGTTGTACTCACCCCTTTTGGGGACCAACATTTCAGATTAGTAGATGGATTGAGCGGTTGGATATGACCGCAAGGGGAAGGATAGCAAAGGAGGGAACCTTTGGACGCTGACACTGGTTGATGGACCTTAAGCATACGATTGTGGGAGGAGATGTCGGTCATCTTTTAAAGTATAGCCGAGTATAGAAACATTGGCATTTTGATGTACCGATGAATGATGTACCGATGAATGATGTCCATCTGCTCTATGTAAATAAACGTGTTCGGTTTTAACTTATGTAAGATGTTTAGTAGGTGTGCATCGATTTTTGAATGTAGGGAAGGGAATTGTTGGATATGCTTCCGTTATGTAAATTGCGCAAGGGACCGTTAATAAAAGATGTAAACCCCCATGGTTGTATGGACCCGCTGCAACTAAAAATGGTATCAGAGTGACTTGTTATTTGGGAAAGAAAAAGGAAAAGCGAACTGTGGTGACTCTAGCGGATCGGGGGCCGTCGAGGGGTGCCACATGGTCAAAGTGGACAAACACGAATTATATATTAGTTAGTCGTGATCTCACAAAATCTTACATTATATTAGAGTTGATGGTCCCGGGTTCAAATCTTATCAAGGCCCATTTGCCTCCCCAATCAAATATATCCGTGCTTAGTATTAGGAAAAAGTATCAGACTAATCGTGAGGAGGAGTGTTATAATATTTGTATAATAAACCACGTTTTCATTTTACAGCTTAATCTTTTAAAACAGTTGGCATATGTCTCACAAAATTTTTCAGAAACAAATAAGAAATGCTGTGAAAAGAAAATAGCAAGAACGATAGAGAGATAAAGTAAACACTGGAAAACTTTGGCCGAAAGCTGTCGTAGTCAATGCGAAACCTTTAAATATTTCATTTTCACTAGAACCTACCAATGTGTTTCTTCTTTCATGTACCAACCATTTGAGATGAGTCTATGAATGCTTTTTGACCTTTTTCTTGTTATGACCATTTGGTAGTTTCCTCTTTTATAGTTCTTTTAACAAACAAAAATCTAGAATGACTCGGACCAGTTAGATCACATAATCAAATCAAAATGAAAGCAACTTGGCATTCTCGACATCAAATTCATGACATACAGTTGTCACTGAAATCTTCCTAATTTGGTTTCGATTTAGGCCGCGACTGAATGTGTGTATCAATAGTTTTGTACTGGTGTTCCACTTTCTTTTATTATATGGTTGACTGTTGGTCCACTGCGTGCTCCACCTTCTTTTTAGCTTGTTCTATTCTCCCTAAGATGATGCATCTCAGGTTTTGCAAAATTGATCATCTGCTTGTCTTTTGACGTGTGTTCTTTCTTCAACACATCATATGCTTACACATATCGATCGCTAATACTTTTTTACATAGCGAACCAGCCTCCTTTGCTCATCCAAGTGTCACTTTTTGGACTATTGCCGCATTCGGAAAGAGGTGATCATCCACTTCTTGACGAAGAGTACATGACCAAATCGATATACACGTGCATTGTACAAAAATTGTATTCTCTTGTATCGGAACCCTCTTCTCACGAGTAAATTTCCTCTTAGAATTGTGCATGGTAAAAAATGTGGCATCGACATTGAACATCAATTGCACCATGTTAATCTTAGGTCGAAATCACTTTTCACGAGCTTAATTAAATGAACCAAGACATGGTCAAAGTGGACAAACACGAATTATATATTAGTTAGACGTGATCTCACAAAATCTTACATTATATTAGAGTTGATGGTCCCGGGTTCAAATCTTATCAAGCCCCATTTGCCTCCCCAATCAAATATATCCGTGCTTAGTATTAGGAAAAAGGATCGGACTAACCATGAGGAGGAGTGTTATAATATTTGTATAATAAACCACGTTTTCATTTTACAGCTTAATCTTTTAAAACAGTTGTCATATGTCTCACAAAATTTTTAAGAAACAAATAAGAAATGCTGTGAAAAGAAAATAGCAAGAACGATAGAGAGATAAAGTAAACATTGGAAAACTTTGGCCAAAAGCTGTTGTAGTCAATGCGAAACCTTTAAAAGATTTCATTTTCACTAGAACCTACCAATGTGTTTCTTCTGTCATGTACCAACCATTTGAGACGAGTCTATGAATGCTTTATGACCTTTTTCTTGTTATGACCATTTGGCAGTTTCCTCTTTTATAGTTCTTTTAACAAACAAAAACCTAGAATTACTCGAACCACTTAGATCATAGAATCAAATCAAAATGAAAGCAACTTGGCATTCTCGACTTCAAATTCATGACATATGGTTGTCACTGAAATCTTCCTGATTTGGTTTTGATTTAGGCCGCGACTGAGTGTGGATCAATAGTTTTGTGCTGGTGTTCCACTTTCTTTTATTATATGGTCGACTGGTTGTCCTCTGAGTTCTCCACCTTCTTTTTAGCTTGTTCTATTCTCCCCAAGATGATGCATCTCAGGTTTTGCAAAATTGATCATCCGCTTGTCTTTTGACGTGTCTTCTTTCTTCAACACATCATATGCTTACACATATCAATCGCTAATACTTTTTACATAGCGAACCAGCCTCCTTTGCTCATCCAAGTGTAACTTTTTGGACTACTGCCACATTCGGAAAGAGGTGATCATCCACGTCTTGACGAAGAGTACATGACCAAATTGATATACACGTGCATTGTCCAAAAATTGTTTCCTCTTGTATCGGAACCCTCTTCTCAGGGGTAAATTTGTCACGCCCCAACTCTCGGTCACGTGATCATCATTCAAACTTGGTCGATTTTATAATGCGATATCCCAGGACTACATATCGCCGATCCTTTTTTCATTTTTTTATAGCACATGCGGAAGTAGTTATAAAACCCCCAGACAATAAAGCAATGGGATATACAAGTAGGACTAGGAAATTGAACCTGAAAACCAACACCCTTTGTTCATATACAAGCCATACTAAAACGATTGGTTTCTACTCAAATTGATTCTATAGCAAAAGTCATTAGGATCCTACTCTGGATCATCCTTGGGGTTCTCCTTCAACTACTCCTCTTCGAGTTCTTTCTCCTTAGGTTCTTCATCAGGGTCCTGAAATATTTTCCCCAAACCGGGATGAGACTATGTTTTAGCAAGTTCTACCACACTAAGACCCGATTAGTAAACTAATACACCTTAGGGTTGCCTATGCACAACATGAGTCAGAGAGCTTACCTTAACCTCAGATTCCACCTGCATATTAGCACAGATCAAATAGGCACTCAAGCAATCACATCATAGATCGAAACATCGATCTAATCGACCTAGTTGATTACACACCAAGAAGACCACTCGCGGTCATCTCCATTCAATCGTTCAATCCACAACATCAAATCAAGGTAATGATCAATAAACCTAATCGATTACGTACCAACAAGACCACTCATGGTCATTTCAATTATTCCAACTCAATTTCCAAATATAAATCACGGTCTTTAGGGCGCAACTCATTTATATGAGGTAATCACGGCCCCACCAAGCAATTTTCTTAGATTCAGTGGCTTTACGGTCCCACCCGACCTTTCCAAGATTCAGTGGCTTTATGGTCCCACCCGACTCTTTCAAGATCTAGTGGCTTTATGGTCCCACCTGACCCTCTCAAGATCTAGTGGCTTTATGGTCCCACCCGACCCTTTTTACGATGCCATACTCTGTCACCGAGCCACGTGCCCTTCTCAGGTGACACTCCAATTCACCGGGCCACGTGTATTCTCCAGGTGATTTACCAACTCACTTTCGACACTAACAACTGATACTCGACCAATCCCTAATCACATAGCCAAAATTGAATTATTTAAGAACATAACTTCAAAATGCACCGCCAAATCAATTCGACACGAATTAAAGCTCAAATAAATAATCGGACTACTCCACGACAATCAGCACGAGATTTCGGTCACCGGCCATCCCGGTTGAATTTCCGGAAAATAAATAATTAAATAAATAATTTCGAAAAATAAATAAATAAATACAATAAATTCAATTTAGCACAATATAAAGCTCAATTAAATAAACGGACCGCGCCACGATCATTTGCATAAAATCCCGGTCATTGGCCATCCCAGTTGAATTTTCGGAAAATAAATAATTAAATAATTAATTTCGAAAATTAATATTTAAGTCCTAAAAATACCATTTAGGCCCGAATTGCCTAATTAACACCCGATAAGGGTCGGGAAAAATCCCACGAAGCATCCAATAAATACTATAGGCAATTCTCTATCCAAGTACACTAATTATTTCACTAATATGCAATGCAATTAACTAATAATCACTAATCAATTCTAATCTAACCACCTAATTACACTTAATTAACACTAATCAACCTTTAAGTATAATTAGCAAACTAAGAAGGCTTTAGTGAGTAAAACTCACACAAAACGACGGTCTCGACGTGAGGATTGACTTTCCTCAAAGCGGGCCAAGCATCCAAGCTCGGGAAGGCGGCCAAAACGGGCCAAACGTCCGCTGCCATACCCATTTTTGCACTCTCTGTGCGCTGCTGGTTGGAGGCAAAGGAGGGCAGATTCGGGGCTGGTTAGGGTCGGGAATGGGCGGAGGAGCCGAACCGAACCTAGGCGGGGCTTCACGGTGGTCGGAGGTGGGCTAGACGGCTCCGGCGGAGCTCCACCAGATCTGAAACGATTGCTGGAACAGAGGCTGGATAGCAGGGACAATGGTGAGAGGGAGACGGAGATAGATGGAGCCGCAGCGGTGCACAAGACGGCGAGCTGGCTGGGCGGCGGCTTCGGCGGTCCTTGCTGGCTGCGATGGTGGCTGGCCCAGCTTGCACGACAGCTTGGACAAGCAGATCCAGGTGAAGTAGTGACTGGACGAGCTGGGGAGGCGCGACGACAGCAGTTGGCTCCAGTTGGCTTCCACGAGCGAGCAACGGCGAGGACGACGTGCGGCGGTGAGGCCTCAACGGCGAGCTAGCTTCGTCGGTCTTCTGCTTGCAGGGGTGTCGAACAACAAGGAAACAGGGGAGAGAGATGGAGGTGCGCGCGAGTAGGGCGAAGTAACGATGGCGGTGTCGTGGGCTGTGACAACGTGCGACAGCGACGACTCCGGCTCCGGCTGCTTGCTATGATGGTGCCGAGAGGAATCGCTGCTGCTTCGGCCTGCTGGTTCGCTGGTCTTCGGTTGCTGTTGAAGAAGGAACCGAAAGGAAGGGGAAGAAGATGGAGATGCTTGACGGAGGAGAGAGGAAAAACCGATTTTCTCTTCCTCTCTCTCTCTCTCTCTCTCTCTCTCTCTCTCTCTCTCTCTCTTTGGCCCCACCATTCCAGCTATCTTACACTCACTTTTCCTTGCCAAAAATACCCCTTCTAGAAGCTTTAAGGTAGGCCAAAATGTGGGGGTAGAGGTGGCATACGAATTTTGCTAAGTTTTCTTCCCAATTGGACCTTAATCCCTCTTGATTCAATTTAAATTGACTCCCATAATTTCATTCAACACCTCATCATTCCAATTGGTATTTTTTCCTTACCAATGTAGCCCACTTGCATCCCAATTTCACAATCCCTAGCTTCAACTGAACAAAAACGGCCCTATTTATCCAGTCGAAATTAGAACTCGAAAATCTGGATGTCACAAAATTTCCTCTTAGAATGTGCATGGTAAAAAATTTGGCATTGACATTGAAAAACAATTGCACCATGTTAATCTTAGGTTGAAATCACTTTTCTCAAGCTTGATTAAATGAACCAAGACATGGTCAAAGTGAACACACGAATTTTATATTAGTTAGTCGTGATCTCACAAAATCTTACATTATATTAGAGTTGAAGTGTAACGACCTGAGCCCGGGTTGTTACATGAAGGTCCTGAGTTTAAATTTTATCAAGCCCCATTTGCCTCACCAAGTACTAGGCAAAAGGATCAGACTAACCGTGAAGAGGAGTGCTATAATATTTATATAATAAACCACATTTTATCTAACAGTTTAAACTTTTAAAATAGTTGGCAGAAGTCTCACAAAATCTTTCAGAAACAAACAAGAAATGCTTTGAAAAGAAAATAGCAAGAATGATAGAGAGATAAAGTAAACACTGGAAAACTTTGGCCGAAAGCTGTGTTAGTCAATATGAAACCTTTAAAGGTTTCATTTTGACTAGAATCTACCAATGTGTTACTTCCTTCATATACCAACCATTTGAGACGAGTCTATGAATGCTTTACGACCTCTTTCTTGTTATGACCATTTGGTAGTTTCCTCTTTTATAGTTCTTTTAACAAACAAAAATCTAGAAATGACTCGGACCACTTAGATCATAGAATCAAATCAAAATAAAAGCAATTCGGCATTCTCGACATCAAATTTGTGACGCATAGTTGTCACCGAAATCTTCCTGTTTGGTTTCGATCTAGGCCGCAACTAAATGTGTGGATCAATAGTTTTGTGCTGGTGTTATACTTTCTTTTATTATATGGTCGACTTGTTGGTCCCCTGAGTGCTCCACCTTCTTTTTAGCTTGTTCTATTCTCCCCAAGATGATGCATCACATGTTTTGCAAAATCGATCATCCACTTGTCTTTTGACATGTCTTCTTTCTTCAACACATCGTATGCTTACACATATCAATCGCTAATACCTTTTTACATGTCGAACCAACCTCCTTTGCTCATCCAAGTGTAACTTTTTTGATTATTGCCGCAATCAGATTGAGTTGATCATTCACGTTTTGACGAAGAGTACATGACCAAATTGACATACACGTTCGTTGTTGAAAAATTGTATCCTCTCGTATCGGAACCCTCTTCTCTGGGGTAAATTTCCTCTTAGAATGGTGCATGGTAAAAAAGTCGACATTGAACATCAATTGCACCATGTTAATCTTAGGTCGAAATCACTTTTCTCGAGCTTAATTAAATGAACCAATACATGGTCAAAGTGGACACACACGAATTATATGCTAATTGAAATCACATCTTTGACTTCAAGTATCGACGCTAGTTGCAACAGTCAAAGCTAAACCCTTAAATCTACATCAATTTCTCAATATGCATTTGTAAGGTACAATACACGCACCCTAGGTTAATTAGAAAGAGATGCACGATAACACTCAATCATATATGCACCTGAATCTAGTTCAGGTAGTTTTGTATGTAATTTCATTTTTCTATCGTGATTTTTTAGACGAAGATCATATTTTAGAGTTGGACACGACTTGGCCCTCGTGACTCGACTATCGCACTTTTACATGGATCGCAACTTCGTTTTCTAGAATTCCAAAGGTAGTTTCAAAAAGGATTTGTTTCCTATAATTAGGTGTCATTATCAAGACAGCACAAGGCTCAACAGCTTGTTTAGGTTCATTTTGGGGTTGCGGGTGAGTCTAGGAAGAGATGAGCTAGAGAACTCGGTCCTTTTTTCTTGTTCGTAAAAAGGACTTGGTCTTGGGGGAGGGGATGATTGATTAATTTTTCCAACCGGTGTAGATTAGATTTGTTGGATGGTGTGGACGGTCACTGATTGTATGGGGTTGTGTTTTATTATGTGATAAATGGTTGGGATTGTAAGAGAAGTGTTGACACCTTAAATTTTTGTCGACATTTTCAACAAATATTTTGCAAAAATATAAAAAATAGAGAAAAAAAGAAAAGAAGAAAACGAACAAAAACGAGAGAAAAGAAAAGAAAAAAAAAGAAATAAAGAAAAAAATATATAAAATGGACGCTCGTGAAGCAAAGGGGAGGGCCATTTGACGATTTTTTCTCTCTTGGAGGTCTCTCTCTCTAAAAAAAAAAAAAAACGGTTCGCGCGAGGATTCTTTCTCCTGCTCTTTCTCCATCATGATCTCTAAGGGGGCTCTCTCTCGGCTCTTTCTCCATGGAGGATTCTTGGGCTCGCTTGCTCGGGGGGCACTTTTTTCTCTCTCGGAACTCCTCTCGAAAATTCTCTTTGGCGGAGCCGATTTCTAGGGTTCTTTGAGCTCAACTGATGACCTCAGAGCTGACGATTGAACGCGGTGGCAGAGGCAGCGACGGTAGTGGCTCGTTCTCTTCGCTCTCCCTTAAGATGAAATCGGATCGCGATCTCCTCCTCCGCTAAAATCCCTATCTCCGGCTGAGTGGAGTGGGAGTTCGTGGGGGATTTCGTCACTGGTGTTCGTCCGCGCAAGAAGTCAGAGAGTTGGTTTTCTCTCAGGAGCTGGTTATCTCTCGATTGTTTGTTCTCAAGCTCTCTCTGGGGAAGACGGCCGAACAGACTCTCTTGATCGGAATCTCTCCACAAATCTGTTTGGTTCAAAGGATTTTGATCGATCAGAACCGACCGACGAGGATCGGTGAAGACGGTGGCGGCGATGGCGACGACAACGACGCTTAACCGATCTTCTCTCTGGATCGGGCTCACTGGATCGGTGAGCTCTCTTTCTATCCTTCTCGATCTGTTAGGGTTTCGATTTCTGTTCTCTCTTTGAATCTGTTCGGGTCATGGATTCTGACCTCTCTCTCTCTCTCATTTGGACGCTCGCTCACTTGATCAATCTGATGCCGTCGTTGCAGATCACGCCCTTCTGGAGCTCGAGATACAGGGGTTCAGGTTCGCGCCGAGTGGGAAGTCTCAGCTTAGCTCTAAAGATAGAGCTCCGAAACTGATCGGTGACAGTGGCCCTCTGTCTCTGGCTTGATTAGGTTTTCTCTCTCTCTTGATTGCTCTGTCTCGCGCATGATCTGTTACTCTCTCTTTGGTTTGATCGCTATCTTTTTCTCGATCACTCTTTCTCTATCGATTTTGTACTTGTATCTGTTTTTTTAGCTCCGAGGTTGTGTGTTTTCATTAGCCTCTTCTGCCAAGTCACTTTAGCTTGCATGTCGTTCGCGATAATTGTCATGTTCGTGATGTTCTGTTTGACGCCATTTGCTCCATAACCTGGAAATGCCCTCCACCTGTTCGATGTAATAAACCAATGTCGGCCTTGTCCTTATTGAAGAAAAGAAAATGGTCTTTCAAGGCATGTGGAAGTCCTTGAATTGGATAGCTATGGAGTATTTGTTTATTTTGATATGAAAAGATCGAAGCTCGGCCTTTAGCTAAGGAGGACGATATGGTTAGACTTTGTTCTGTGGAGATACCAGTGCCACTCACTTTCAGCTTAGAACATATAGTTATGGATGCTCCTTTTGGTGATATCCTGTACTGGGAAGCTGATGTGGACCATTGAAAGTCTTAGATTGTGATGAACTAACCGAGATGTTGGGACTTTTGTTAGTTGTTGAAGGAAAGGGGGTGACTTGCTCAAAGCGTCTGATTCTGAACAAGCGTGCTTTATGTCTTTGACTATTACAAGAATTGTGTCATAACATCATTTTAACTAGTTTTGGTAATTAGGATTTTCTCTCAATTTTTCATAGCATAATGGGGTGCCTTCGATATCATGCATTCTAAAATATGATTTTGTTGAGATTGTTGCTATATGCATACTTTGACATGCAGGATGATGTTATGTTATGCGGTTACATAATCATCTACTCATGTTGCTGGTGCGAACAATGATTTAGTCATGATTGGTGAGGAATTGACTTTTGGTGGAGTGGAGTTTAGATCGTAGATCGGACCTTGTTGTTGATTCTTTACTGATATGCATTGTTCAACCTTGTGCTGATTTTCTGCTGGATGTTATACTTGGATTCATGAATCGATGCTTTATGAAATGCCTTCGGTTATAACATACAGTTCTTTTCTATTTTGGAATTGATTCGATTAGGGAAATGTTGTCTTTTCTGTGGCTAGTTGCTGTTAGTTTTAAGATGAGATAGTAGATTTGTCCAATTGCTTTCAATATGTTGTAGAATGACGGTGTGACATGCTACCATGTTCTATTCATGATTAACTTGTTCATGTTCTTGAATTTTTAGAAATTCACATGTTAAAAATTTTGAGAAGCTTCCTCGTGAAATTTGTTCTTATGATGCTGATTTCACATGATTTGCATATCAATTGGACTCAACTTCTCTTGTGATTCGCATGATAGAAATCTGTCATAAAATGAAATTCATGACCCCTGTTTTTCCCTTGTCGAAGCTGACCTCGTCATTTTTCTATGATTTTTTCTTTTTAAGGAATTCTAAGATTGGATCCTTAACAAAAGTTGTTCGTCTCTCTTTTGTTCGCGCTGTGGTAAAATTTCATATTCTTTAGATTTTCTTTTAGGTCAAATCACTATTAATGTGTCATGACATCCCGATATTTTGCTGCAATTCCAACGTGACATTGCGTATTCTTGAATTTTCATAAACTTCTATGTAGCTCACGTTAAAAAAAAACTTTTTCCATGAAAGTTGTTTCCCATGATTGGGTGTGTATTTGATTCCATCTTGAGGCTAGTTTGGTTATGGATTGATGCCATTTTGATCAAGTAGACTCATACGTGCTTGTGAGAAGATATAGCTTCAATTTTATGGCAATTTGTCATCAAACAATCACAATTTGCAGTCTAGTGTGCTCTGTTACAATTCTGATTGCGTGTTGGAAGTTGTGGATTAAGCATAGATTAGATGGATTTTGTCTTAGCTTATTTGCCCGTGGGACAATGATATCACGTGTCAAGTCTCTTGTCAATTTTACATGTTCAAAGATACATATTTTTTTAGTAAGTGATCCTTAGTCAGCTCATTCATTTGTTTGATGAACTGAGAACCAAGATTATATGGCTTGGATGCTTGTCATGTTATATGCTTTGTATGTGATCATTAGATGAATGATTTAGGTGTGGCACATAACAATGCTGAACCTTGAGATGTCAGATAGAACTTGACTTAGGGACTTCGTGACTTTAGGGCACGCATGACAACCATTCTGTTCCAGAAATAATTTCTGGAATAGAAATAAATTTTTCTATTTCTATTTCTAGAAGAGTTTTTAAGCAAAAATAACCGTTTGATAACGACACAAAATTTCTACTCTAAAAATAGAAATTCGTTTGATAACGACACAAAATTTCTTCCTTTCGGACGGCGGCGGCGACGACCGACGACCTTTAATATAAAAAATAAAATAAAAATGATTTAGTAACAAAAAAATTAAGAATAAAATAAAATAAATCATTAAAAAATAAAATAAAAATATCATTTTATTTTAAAATTAAAATATCCTTAAAATGATTTTATTTTATTTTATTTTATTTTATTTTACGAATAAATTTATTTTAAAATGAATAAAAAATAAAATAAAAATAAATTTATTTGGCAAAACACTCAAGGAAAATAAAAATAAATTTATTAAATTTATTTTTAATAAAAATAAATTATTTTAATTTATCATAAATAATTTTTTTAATAATTTTTAATAAACTAAAAATAAAATGATAAATAAAAATAATTTATTTATTTTTAATAAGTTTATTTTTAATAAATTTATTTTATTTTTAAATGAATAAAATGAATATATTTATTTTATTTTTAATAAAATGAGGAGAGGCGAAGGAGGAGGAGGAGGCAAAGACGTAGAGGAGATGAGGGAGGACTCACCGAAATTAGGGTTTAGTGGAAGAAATTATTTCTGATTTCTCTTCCAAATCAATTTTTGAAATAGAAATCTATTCCAGAAATAGAAAAACTGAGTATGTTTATCAAACAGGTTTCTATTCCAGAAACAGGTCTGGAATAGAAAAATTATTTCTGGAACAGAAATTTTGGTTATCATGCACCCCCTAGTCACCATTTGTGAACATAAAAAATGTCTTGCTTTTGTTTGTTTTGATACGTGATGATTGTTTCTTTCATTATATGCATCTAGTTATCCGGATTTCTTAGATTAGGTTTAGAATAGGATTCTGAACATGGATAAAGCGTGAAGATGGTGAAGGTCGATGTCCATTCCGACCATTGTCATGTAATAGTCGTTTTCCCAACATATGTCTCAGGTTCCATGCATTGTATAAAACCCGACGAGTTGCAGGTTTTCTTTCTTTTTTCCAATTGTTTTCTCTTTTATATTTTTAGAATTGCATGATTAGGTTTAACTGCTTTCCTTGATTGTCTACTTAATGTCTTGCAATTTCATTTTCATTGTTTGTTTTCCTTTCATTTCTTAGGAATAGAATATAATGAAAGTAATCCACCACGCATGATCATTTAGTATAGAATTGATGATCCTGAAAATATAAAAAAGAAATGCATGAACATGTTAGGAAAAACACAACATACTGTTTAGGTACCGAAATGATGCTAATAGCAATATTAGCGTAACCCAAGTCCCCGAACCTAGATATCTGGTTACGTAGGAATCGAGGGAATACTCCCAACCCTCGATTGGGTTTCTAGCCGACCCTCAAAATGAGGCTAGTGGCGACTCCTGTATATTTTTTAGGTTGTTAAATACCTAGATCATATAAATAAATCCGTTGTCGCGCGGGCGACTCCTGTTTCCCACCTTGGACTTTTTGAGGGGCGGCGAGATTGGGTCGCGACAAGAAGTTGCTCAAAATGGCGAGGGACTCACAGACCTTACTCAGTGCCGGTGGTGACATGTAGAATGCTTAGAGTTTATGTCAGTGATTTTTGGCAAAAATTAGTCCAATAGACTTTATTGACAAATTGTTAAAAGATTTAGAACTGAATTATTTAGATTGAAAAGTTTAAGACTGAATTGATACAAGTATAATAAGTTTAGGAATTTTTTTTTTTTTGGTAATTATCTTGATTTGCACTCACCGTCACATTGGTGAGTGCAAATAATGTCAAGTTGGGCTATCCATTGACTTGTGACTTACCTTGCTGATAAGATTAATGAGGTACTAGATGGGATTGTTCTACTCAGGCAAATGTCCATTTCGTAGAAGAACATATAGGCTTATCTTATTTTCCAATGTGGATATCCCTTCGTAAATGACTAGATTCTTGCTCACGTCGGATGAGCTTTAGCGTATCGACTTATTATGATGTAATTGAGTGAATTTTTATAAAACCACTTTATTCAAAAGAAAAGAAAGAAAAGAAAAGAGAACTTGTATAAAGCCTAATGTCTCATGAGGAGAATTGAGAAAGTTTGTTGTGGACTCTTTTATACATTTGTCATTGGGGTAAATGCCCTCTTGCTTCTGACCATGGTCAATGTTGTGACCTCTTTAGAGCCCTCCCACCAGCGCGGAGGTTAATGGCTGGCGTTAACTCTAGGCTTAGCCTGGGCTTTCCCAAGCTCACCAATTCGTGACTTATGGTCTGAGTTTTTAATTTACAACATTTTAATTTAGAAATCGTCACTAATCGATTTGTGGTGAGTCGATTAGAAACCCAAGTAATATATTAAGAAAAAAAAATTTATTCATGCGTAACCAGAAAAATTAGATTAGGGGACTTGATTATACTAGTTAATCAACTAATACTCTTTCAGTACAACGTCAAATAAAGCATTTGTGTAGCATTTTATACCAATCATGAGTTTTAGGATTTAATTCCTAACCAGATTAAGGAAATAGCAATCCATGCATCATCAGTGCGCAATTGGAGAAAAGGAAATGTGCAAACAACAATCTGACATTTACTGTCAATGATTTAAGCACAATTTTTCCGGACTGGGTGTGATACGCGAGCCCAGTCCGGTCCCCCAACCACTAGCCCGCTTGCGAAATGAAAAGGTGCCCGGCCTGAAGCAAAGCTAACCCTCGATTAAGCCAGCCCAGTTTTATCTCCTATCCAAAGCCCATTTTCAATTAAAAGAAACACCCAGCCCACAATTTAAACTAAACCAAAACTGGCCCATCAAGGAAAAACCCTAGCCCGAAAACCAAAAAGAATCGGGTTGGTCAAACTTGCGAACCAACTCGGTTGACATGACTCGCGCCTGTTGCCCAGCTCCTTGTGGTGTCAACGGGGATGGCCAGGTGGCGCCGCTTGCCCCTGTCTCGGCTGAGCCACACTCCCTCTCTGGTGCTGCCTCGGTCGGCCTAGGTCGAGGGTTTGACCTCTGCCTAGGACCGTCGTCCCTCAGCCGACATGAACACTCCCGGCATCCTTGGCCGAACAGAAACCAAAAAAGGCGACGTCGGTGAAATTGGCTAGAAATGACCTAATGGCCAACACTCGGGACGTCAACTATCTCGCGAGGAATTTGACTCGATGGAACGATGCCCAGGCGGCTTGATACCGGCCTAAAAGGACGAAAATGAGACCAGATCTCGTTGGGGCATTTCGTCGAACAAGCGGAGTGCACACTGGAATGAGGGGTTCTTGGTTCGAATGGGACTGAAATCTATGTTGGGACCCTCAGCAAAGAGGAGATGACCACACAGCAGTAAAAGTAAGGACGGTCGAGGCCGAAGTTAGTGCAAGCCGGACGACCGCGAGCTCCAGCCCGACGTGCCCAAAAGGAGGGCAAGATGGGGTCGGGGGCTTGCCGGCTTGAATCGAGGGCGTTGGCTGAGCGCGGTTGTCGGGCGGAGGTCATCGGACGGAGCTCGTGCGAGGCCGAGGTTGGCTGAAGCCATCTCATTGCAATCTCCCTCTCTCTCGACCTCTCGATCTCACCCAAACCCCCACTCTTTCTCTCTCGGTGCATCTCTCTCTCTCTCTCTCTCTCTCTCTCTCTCTCTCTCTCTCTCTCCCTAAAACTCCCTCTTGAATTCCCTCACTTTCACTCCCCTTCACCAAGCTCCAGAAGGTCGTATTTATAGGCTGGAGGGTCTGGTCGATAGGGGTTTTGGACGTCGGTCCTTGGCAACGCCGACTGGCCCTGGCGTGGCCGAACCGGCATCCCATCATGTTTTCTTCACGGACGCCTGCTCGGCATTGAAGGCGTCCGCCAATTTGTCCCCTTCCATCGGGGTTTCTCGTCAGATCTTGCCCTGCTCCGTTCGGCGGCATTGATGGGGCCTGTGAGACGTCCCCTCCATTGCTGGTCTACCCTCCTCTCTCTGCCATAGGTCGTCTTGCGCGTGTGGTGGGCAAGGCAAGGAAGACGAGGAAGGAAGGAGGAAGAAGAAGGACAGGGCCTGGCTGCGAAGTCAGCGAGCTAGGGGTGAGATGGGCCCTGGGCCCGCGCGGAAACGAGAAAAGGGGCGGGGGTCGGGCCCGGCCCTAAAGCCAACATTTTCTTCCTTTAAAAAAAAAAAATAATTAGTAATAATACTTTTTTTTTAAAAAAATTCTATTTATCCGAATTGCAGTAAAATAAGGAAAAACTGAATTTAATTGATACAAATAATATTAATGTTACCTTACCAAAAAAAAAAAAAATATTAATGCATATGCGATGTGAAAATCCTTTTTGTTAGGGCCGAATTGGTACCTAATTTTCCGCACAAACAAATCCCTAAATATTTAATCAAAATTTATGTGTCAACAATCAAGTCCTAAAATGTTCTCATTTCTCTTCAGCTACTCTCTTCATTGAGCAGCTGATCAAGGAACACGATGCTAGATTGCCCCGATTGCAATGTCAATCCAATTATGTATCTAAAACCTCTATAGTTCGGTGTCGTAAATTTATACATGCGATTCAGTAAAATTTATGCCATTTCTTTCTTCGAGAAGGGAAGATGACAAAATTAATACCGACAGAATCGAATGTGTTGCTATTTATTATAAAAAGTTAAAGTCGAAGAAGTATGGTGAACATAATATTTTCGATATAGTAGCCGTCTTCCCTCACATGAAGGACAATAAGATGATGAAGGCAATGTGCACATATCTAGTATGCATTGCCGAAACCAAACTTATAATCAATGCATATCAAGCTATATCTATATGATTCGACCACTAGGATGCTCGGCGTTCACATTAGTGATTTTTGGCAAAAATTAGTTATATAGATTTCATTGGTAAATTATCAAAAGATTCATAACTCAATGGGTCAAAATTGAAAGGTTTAATACTGAATTGACGTAAATACAATAAGTTTACAATTTTTTTTTTCCTATTTTCATCACATCGGCAAGTGCAAATGTTATCAAGTTGGGCTATCCATCGAGTTCTGACTCGCAACTTACCTTGCGGATAAGATTAATGAGGTATTAGGTGGGATTGTTTTACTTACTTAGGTAAATGTCCCTTTCATAGAAGAACATATAGGCTTATTTTTATTTTTTCAATGTGGATATCCTTTCGTATATTGACTAGATTCTTCGCTCATGTTGGATGAGCTTTTGTGTATTGACTTATTATGAAGCGATTGAGTGAAATTTTATAAAGCCGCTTTATTCACAGGAAAAAGAAAATAAAAGAAAAGAGAACTTGTATAAAGCCTGGTATTCATGAGGAGAATTGAGATAGCTTATACAGGGTAAATGCCCTCTTGCTTCTGACCCCGGTCACGTCCTGATATGTTCTCCTCCTTTCTCTTCATCGAGCATCTGATCGAGGAACGTGAGGCCAAATTGTTCCGATTGCAACATCAATCCAACTATGTATCTAGACCATCTATAGCTTGGTGTCGTAAATTCATGTATGCGATTTCATAAAATGTATACCATTTCCTTCTTCGAGAAGGGCAAACAACAAAACTTATGCTGATAGATCGAGCATGTTACCATTTACTTTAAAAGTGAAAGCCGATGGAGTATGATCCATATAATATCTTTTCGATATGGTAATCGGCTTCTCCCATGTGAAGGGTGATAAGATGATGAAAGCAATGTGCACAAATCTGGTATGGATTGCCGAAACCAAGCTTATAATTAATTCATGTCATGCTATATCTATATGATTCAACCAACTAAAAGTGGGAGTTTTTGTATGGAGTTAAAGAATACATTCGATGCCAACGATGGAAATGGTTAACTCAAGGAAAATGGACATTTATTTCCTATTCACATGTCAACAAAGGATAATACAAATGGTCATTGAACTTTGACCCGGTGTGCAATTTAATCTCCTTGAACTTTTAATTTATTCAATGTAGTCCTAACTTTGGGCCAATTTGTAATGTTGTTCCCGAACTTTTAGTACGTGTTCATTATAGCTCCCGAACTATACACAAATATTGAATGTTGTCATTCTATTAATTTAAGATTAGTGACAACACTGAACATATATAAAAAAAAATTAGGGATCTCATTGTATATTCAGCTAAAGTTTAGGGATCATATTGCATAGTAGACCAATGTTTAGAAATCATTTGTGTTATTTTCGCCATTGACAACAACAACAATAAAAAATCAATCTAATGGTAACTCAATCAGCTTGGTATTGTCATGGCCGGCATCCTTGATTGGTCACCCAGAACTTAGGTTATTTTAGTTCCAATTTAGGGACCATTCCATTTCATGAAAAATGTGGCGTTTTCAAAAATATTTTCCAAAAAACCATTTTCTAGGAAAATATAATTATTTTATAGTATTTAGGTGAAATTTGAAAATAACGTGGAAAATATTTTCCGCTATTCGGTAAGGAAAATCTTTTCCTTCATACACTCTTTTTCATTATTTTATTTTTTAAAATTGATTTCTCATTATTTCTTATTTTTTTTTTAGAAAAATAGATTTTTAATTTTAAATTTTTTATAAAAATCGATTATTAAATTACTTTTTCATTTTCTTTTCTTTGTTTTCCTTTCCTTCTTCTTGGTTGGTTGTCGGCCACAAGTGCTTGCCCACTGGTGAGCTTAGGCTTGCTGCTCACCGATTGTGCTCACCAACGAGTGCCAAGGCGAGGCTAGTGAGCTCGAGCTTGTTGATCTAGCGAGTTGGCGAGCAGTGTTACGCCCTGATCCTCCGAGCGCGTGCCCATTCCTCCTTGGTTGATTAAATGCGACATCCCAGGACGAGTTGCCGACCCATTCATTGTAATGCGCATGCGGAAACGACAATAAAAATCCCCATACAACAATCAGATGCGATAGAAAGGTAGGGCCAATTTTTCAAACAAAACAAACCTTTTATAAACAAACATGTTTATTTACAAGACAAGACTATTTACAAAAGTGTCGGCTCATTCAAAAGCGAACTGCCCTATGACTTACTAGTTAGACCCGTTTACCGATTCTGGTCTCCCCACCTTTCCAAACTCCGGGGCTTCAAGTGTCCCATGACCACCATCTAGGGACTTGAAAATGTTATCCAACAATGGGGTGAGACAACATCTCAGCAAGTTCAACTCCCTAAGCCCTGATTAGGAAGAAAATACATCTTAAGGGCTGCCTATGCACAATCACGAGATAGATGACTTACCTTTGCCTTAGATTTCTCCTGCAAGTTAGTTATATGCATACAAATCACATCAATCAATTAAACTCGATCAAATCATCGATCAATTGACTCAGTCGATTACATGTCACCGAGACCATTCCCCGGTCGTTCCAATTACTCAACCCCAACGCTGAATTACGACTCAACGGACAAAGCCTACTAAATCTTCAGGAGTAATGCTGAATTACGGTTCAGCAAACATGGGCTACTAAATCTTCGGCGGTAATGCTGAATTAGGGCTCGACGGACACAATCGGTTCCAAGTTTGGTGGTAATGCTAAAATATGGCTCAACGAACACAACCGATTTCAAGTTCGGTGGTAATGCTGAATTACGGCTCTGCAAACACAATTGATTCCAAGTTCGGTGGTAATGCTGAATTACGGCTCAGCGAACACAACCTTTAGGAGGTGGATAATTACGACCACGTGGGCACAACTTCTATAAGGTGGATTTTCTTAACCTAATTCAAAACCTTACAGGGTTATTCATCTACGGCCAAAGGCATTGCATTTCACAGTTAAACTCCTCAATTAAGAATTATGACTTGGCCCATTTTCCTCATATTAATAATACCCAGTGAAAATAGCCATGTGTGGGTACACGGTCGATCTTAGCAAAAATGAAATAATTTCCTTTTTGAACATCCCACCATTTTCAACAGCCCATAATATATTTTTGGCGCTGTAAACCGACGCCCGGTAATTTCCCAATCAATTACTGAAATTAAATAAATTTAGGAATAATTTCTTAAAATACAAATTATACACAATCAGAACAAATTAAGGCTCAGCATAAATAAATAATTAGATCACACCACTGCAATCAGCATAAAATTCCGATCACCATTTTATCCCGGTCTAATTTCTGGAAAATAAATAAATAATTAAATAATTACGAAAAATAATAAAATAATGCCAATAAACACCAAAAATGCATACTTAGGCCCGTAAAGCCTAATTATATGTTGGAACGGGCCCAGAAAAATTCCGAGACTCATAAAATAAATGTTTTATTTACTCGCTAATTACATAAAACTAACCACTTAACATGCATCCGAAATTAACTAATTCACTAAATCGTTCTAATTATCCATTAAACCAATCTTAGTCTAAACTAATCAATCCTTAAGTGTCATTAACCTACTAAGTGAGGATTAGTGAGTTAAACGCACCTGTTTAATGATCTGCTCGGATCAAAACGATAGGGACGCGATGGCAGCTAATAAACCCCAAAGCAGGACCACCAAGCGGGGCTGGGACGGGCTCGAAAATGGGCCTCGATGCCGACAAACCCTAGCTGATTCGGCTTCAGAATTTGAGCCCAAGGAGTTGCAACGGCAGTTGATTTGGGCACGGCTCGAGGCTAGACTCGGCAGCCGCGGTTGGTGGTGCGAGCCATGACTGAAACGGCCATGAGCCGAGCTGAGTTGAGGCGATTGAGCTTGCTGAAATGGAGGTGCTGATTGGGCTTCTGTCCAAACAAAAAGGCTAGGATGAAGTTGTAGCCGTTGATGTCGACTTGTTGGAAGAAAAGGACCGAATTGGTGGGCTCAATGGAAAAGCGGTGAGCAAACCGCACGTGGGATGGTGCTTCGGTGGTGATGGCGAAGAAGAAATGGATGTAGGTGGGGGCATCGGTGGGACAAAATATGTGAGGGAAATGGACAATGAAAAGAACAAAAGGAGAAGAGTCCATCGGTCTTGGTGGGGACAATGAACTAGCAAAGGGAAAAAGAAAACGTGTAGGGGAAAAAGAATAAAAGAAGGAGAGAGAGAGGAATAATGAAAAAGGATAAGCATGGTTTTACCAGCCAAAGAGAAAAAGTGAAGAGGAGACCAGTGCTTGGTCAGCCAAGAGGAGAGAGAAAAGAAAAAAAACGTGAGTGAGATGGGGGAAACGTCGGCCGAAGGGGAAAAAGGAAAAATTGAAAAGAAAATATCCTATTTAAATCCAAATTTGGTCCTACAAATTTCCATGTAAAAAGTTTGGTCTTCACTTATTTCGCACTATAATTCTCCCAAAATAACAAGTCTTGGGTAGCAAAAACGGCCATCCCTTTCAATTTCGAATTTTACTTCATTTTTCGGAATCGATTTTTCAACAAACTTCTTCGATTGAGGTCCTATTTGTTCAGGAAAAAGCCCATGAAATTATCTTTCACCAAATCATTCACACCCAATGCCAAAAATCCCTTTAATTGGCCAATATGAATTTCCGTTCGTTTTCCGAATCGTTCGAATCGATTTTTGTAAAATCCCGAACTCGACGAAAATTCCTCAAAAGCTGAGTCGACGTTCCTAAAATGACTCATGACATGACATAACTTTCAATTTCTGAAATTGAATTTACATTCGCGGTTAATTTCAATCAGACGTGATTTTAACGTGACCTAACCTACTGGTTAGCTTTTAGAAATTTTTGTTGCAATTGACCCGTGGTTGATTTTCTTCGAGCCACACGTACCTCTTCGACACATTAGTGACTCTCGGTGGTTGTGAAAATCTTGAAGTTTCATATACGGATACATGGTACCCAAAATGACAGAAAATCGGTTTAGTGCTGATCGACGAGAATTTTGCAATTAGGTAGAATCACCCACACTTTGATCACACTTCTCAGTCGAATCAACCTATCTCTAATCTCTAATCAATTTTTAATTGTGCCGTAATGACCATTGTAGACTAGCACGGTCGAGCAGTCGATTCCTAGTCGAATTCTCAAGTCTATTGCATTAAAATCCCTTAACGGCTTCACCTGATAGGTCAGTTATCTTATGAGCGGCAATCTTAGAGAAAAGCACTATAGTCACGTCGATGAAAATCCCGACTTATCCAATCAAAATCAGAATCTGAAAATTAGGATGTCACAACTCTTCCCTTTTTATAAAAATTTTGTCCTCGAAATTTAAACCTTTACCAATCCTTAAACAAAAATGTGGGGGTATCGTCGTCTCATTGAGTCTTATTTTTTCTGGTTGCTTCTTTAGTGTCGTGGTGTTGTCAGACTACTTTGACCAAGGGAAGCATCTTTGTATACAAAATATGCTCTTTTTGAATCACACTCTGAACCGGGTTTTCGACATACGACACTCTGTCGTCCATGTCTAATTCCTCAAGATTTAGCACATGAGTTGAGTCAGGCTCATACGTCCTCAACAATGACACGTGAAAGATGTCATGCACTCGCGCCAACCTCAGCAGTAATGCAAGATGATACGTTAGGATCTCGATTCCTTCCAGAACCTTAAAGGGACCTACGTACTTTGGTTCAGTTTTCCCTCCTTGCCGAAGTGCAATGTTCCCTCATTGGTGACACCTTCAGAAAGATGTAATCACCAATTTGGAGCTCTAAGGGTCTTCGATGTTCAATGAGCAAACTTTCTTGGCGACTTTGAGTGGTCTTTAATCTGTTTCTGATCACAGCAACTGCAATCACTGATTGCTGAACTGTCTCTGGGCTGTGATCTTTCATCATCTAACTCCTTTCCCATAAACTGAAGTTCTGTACACTTTGCCATGCAATAATTCGAAAAAGAACCATCTAATTGCTCTGCTGAAACTAGGAATCCTCGGTTCTAGATTCGACATAAAATTCATCCCTAGTACTTCATGCAGATGAATTATCTGACACACATACACTTCTATATGCCTATTCAAACGAAATCTTTTCGTATTGCATTGAAGTGAGTCGGCTTCGTTCATCTGTTGACCACTATGCCACCTGTCCTGCGATATTTATCTATATATCGGTTTACTAATTGAGCTGACAACGATTCTAAATTACTTTGTACTGTTTGGTCGAATACTGCAACTGCTACAGTGAATTTCTAACAAAGTCTCTTCCTTGAGTGCTACATCGTCAGGTACACCTAATCACTCTCGGAACTTGAGTGTTCCATCCTCAGAAATCTGAAAGTCAGTCTCTTTCTTATCAATATCCTCTTGCAGGATCTTCTAAACATCCCGGTTTGTCAACTGAAGCGTTTGATTCTAACTTGAATATCCGGTTCTATTCTGAGGGTAGCCATAAAATTTGAAAGGTGGCCTATCTCAAATTTGAAAACTGAATTTCGAACCTTCTCACGTAAGGTCCATACTTTAACCATCATATGCACTAATGAAGACTCTCGACTCAATGCATCGGTGATTTCTTTCATCCTTCCAAGGTGATAACAATTACCACCATCCTAGCCCTTTAAAAGTTCTAATTCACAACGCCATCTCATATTTAATTTCTTCTGAGAGAATAAATACTGGAGATTTTGTTGGTCAGTGAAGATCCAGAATCTTTCTCCACACAACTAACATCTCCAAATCTTTAGTGCGAAAATTAATGCTGCGAGTTCCAAGTCATGCGTCGGGTAGTTCAACTCGCGAGATCACAACTGATGGAATGCGTATGCAACAACAATCCTACCATGTTGCATCAATTCGCAATCCAGTCCCCTAAACGACGCATCATTATAAATCTCGCTTCCTCCAGAACCAGATGGAATGGTTAGCACATGTGCGGTAGTTAGCTTCTTTTTAAGCTCTTGGAAACTACACTCGCACTTGTCTATTCCCACGAACTTTTCTTTTTTCTTCAGGAGTTGAGTCAACAACGACATAGATGCTGAAATTCCTTCCACAAATCCTCTGTAATAATTTGTCCAACCCATACGACTTCTGATCTCTAATATTGCTGTCGGTCTTGGTCCACTAACAATTGTTTCGATCTTGGTCGGGTCCACGGAGATTCCTTCACCTAAAATCTCGTGACCATTCTCAAATGGCTCTTGTGCTCCTTAGCATTCTTCGAATACACCAGAATATCATTGAAAGACACCATCACAACTGATCTAGATATTCTTTGAACACTTGATTTGCCAGATCCATGATGGTAGCTGGAGCATTCGTTAGACCCGATGGCATTACTATATTCTCACAAAGGCCATATCGGGTATGAAACATTGTCTTCGGTATAACATTTTTTCTAATTCTCAACTGATGATAACCTATCCTCAAGTTGATCTTTGAAAGTGTCGACACTCTTTGCAACTGGTCACACAATTCGTTGATCTTCAGCCATGAACACTTGTTCTTGTTCGTCACTTGATTGAGTTGACGATAGTTGATGCCTAATTGCAACAAACCATCTTTCTCTTGCACCAATGAAACTGGTGCTCCCCAAAGTGATGTACTGGTATGTATAAATCCCTTACCCAGTAATTCTCGCATCCACACCATCAGTTCTTTTAACTCAGACAACGACAACTAGTAAGAAGCCTTAGAGAGTGGCTTTGTCCTGGGTGTTGACTCAATTGCGAATTTTGTTTCTTTTACTGACGACCGGCCTGACAATATCTATGGAAACACATCTAGAAATTCTTGGACTATTGAGATGTCCTCAATATTCAGTTTTTCAATTTGTCTTATTTATGAAAATCATCCAATAACCTAGGCAATCCTTGTCTAACAAACGGGTTGCCTTCAAGCGACGGGATTAAAGAAATCAAGGGTCCTTCTCGACTCCCAATAAAACCCAGCACTTCCACATGCTAATGGACTAAGCTGGGGTACTCCATGATAACAATTTATCACCACACGATGCTCCAAGAGCTAATTCTTTCCACACTTGACGACAAGGTTGTACACCAACAGCTAATCAAGTACAACTTTAGTCAGTAGTTCTTCTCTTACAACCTTAACACAAGATTGAAATTCCACAACTTAACTCCCAAAACTCTGTGGCACTAATCCAATAAAATCACCTCAAAATATTCTTCCTCTAATCGGTACATGGTCAGTTCAACTCCTATCCCTTTCGCCATCCTAAAGGCGTCCTATCTGTGGTAGCAGTGCTTGTGTTCCCTTGGACTTGTACTGACAGTCCCTTACCTGATAGCCGTGCTGGTCACAACTAAAGCACATTCTTGCCATACTTGGACACTAGATTAATTCATGCTTCCTTCTGCAAATTCGGCACACCACTGACGGGTCTTCTGTCTCCTGTCAAGTGACAGCATGTACTCTTTCTTGTACCGAAGGCCTGTTCTAAAAACCTTGTGGTGTGTTCTACGGCGCACTCCCGCTGATCTATCCTATCAATAGTGATGGCGCTTGCGATCTCCTCAGTGGTGACATCAACTGCTGCTGTGGTCCCATCGACCTTCTGAAACAATTTTTTACCAAGTGACCTTGTCGGTCACAGTCAGAACAACCACCCGTCCTAAAATGGCGCGGGGCTGATTCATGTTGTTTTCCACGACACACAACATTCTGATTCGATGCTAACTTGTCCATCCCACCTTTCCTGTTGGGCAGAATAGAATACATTTTTTCGGTCATAGACTCCTTTCCAAACTGGTTTATATCTCTGTCTGACTAAACCTTGCCCAGATGTGGTAGCTTGATCCCCCAATCGCAATTTTAGGTTGGATCTCGGCAGGTGTGGTGACAACAATGGTTACGGCACTGACGGCGGTAAAGACAATGGCAACAACGACGGCTTGATCCTGAGCTTACTGACATGACAGGTTCCCAAGGAACACTAGCGCTTAAATAATCCCGTCGAACCTAGGATCGCTCGGTGCTGCTACAGTAGTACCAACTTGTGGCGGTACTTTTACACTCAAGCTGGCCTGAGCCGCCACTCTACCACAACCACCTTGGCCACTGATCCTTGTCGGCATTCTTTCTCGAGTCCCAGAGGCTACTGCCCTCTCACTAGGAGTTCTCAGTTCCTAATCACTCAAGCTACATGATCTTTATAGAAACTTGTTTTCTAATTCCAATACCAGATTAGAATTTGAGTGACCTACAAACAAGCTACCAATCACATACACCAGCATGAAATAATGACCATTCCTACTAACTATCTCATGACTCATCGCACCTTATCACTCCAACTATCGACCCGCTCTAATACCACTTAAACAGGGATGTCACACCTCGAGCCTTCAAGCGCGTGCCCATCCCTCCTTGGTCGATTAAATGTGACGTCCCAGGACGTGTCGCTGACCTATTCATTTTAATGCGCATGTGGAAATGACAATATAAATCCCCATACAACAATCAGATGTGATAGAAAAGTAGGGCCAATTTTTCAAACCAAAACAAACCTTTTATAAACAAGCATGTTTATTTACAAGACCGGACTATTTACAAAAGTGTTGGCTCATTCAAAAGTGAACTATCCTATGACCTACTAGTCAGACCCGTTTGCCGATTCTGGTCTCCCCACCTTTCCAAACTCCGGGGCTTCAAGTCTCCCACGACCACCATCTAGGGACCTAAAAATGTTATCCCACAATGGGGTAAGATAACGTCTTAGTAAACTCAACTCTTTAAGCCCCGATTAGGAAGAAAATACGCCCTAAGGGTTGTCTAAGTACAATCACGAGATAGATGACTTACCTTTGTCTCAGATTTCTCCTACAAGTTAGTATCACTTACACACATACAATCACATCAATCAATTACACTCAATCAAATCATCGATCAATTGACTCAGTTGATTACATGTCATCTAGACCATTCCCCGGTCATTCCAATTACTCAACCTTAACACTGAATTACGGCTTAGCAGACACAGCCTACTAAATCTTCAGCGGTAATGCTGAATTACGGCTCAGCGAATACGACCTACTAAATCTTCGGCGGTAATGATGAATTAGGGCTCAGTGGACACAATCGGTTCCAAGTTCGGTGGCAATGCTAAATTATGGCCCAACGAACACAACCGATTCCAAGTCGATGGTAATGTTGAATTACGGCTCAGCGAGCACAACCTTTAGGAGGTGGATAATTACGGCCACGTGGGCACAACTTCTATAAGGTGGATTTTCTTAACCTGATTCAAAACCTTACAAGGTTATTCATCTACGGCCAAAGGCATTGCATTTCACAATTAAATTCCTCAATTAAGAATTATTTCTTGGCCCATTTTCCTCATATTAATAATACCCGGTGAAAATAGCCGTGTGTGGGTACACGGTCGATTTTAGCCAAAATGTAATAATTTCCTTTTTGAACATCCCACCAGTTTCAACAGCCCATAATATATTTTTGGTGCTGTAAACCAACACTCGGTAATTTCCCAATCAATTACTAAAATTAAATAAATTTAGGAATAATTTCTTAAAATATAAATCATACACAATTAGCACAAATTAAGGCTCAATTAAATAAACAGATCACACCACCGCAATCGCATAAAATTCCGATCACCGACTATCCCTGGCCTAATTTCGGAAAGTAAATAATTAATTAAATAATTACGGAAAATAATAAAATAATGCCAATAAATAGCAAAAACGCATACTTAGGCCCGTAAAGCCTAATTATATGTCGAAACAGGCTCAGAAAAATTTCGAGACTCGTTAAATAAATATTAGAGTTTATTTACTCGCTAATTACATAAAACTAACCACCTAACATGCATCGGAAATTAACTAATTCACTAAATCGTTCTAACATGCATCGGAAATTAATCAATCTTAGTCTAAATTAATCAATCCTTAAGCGTCATTAACCTAATAAGTGAGGATTAGTGAGTTAAACGCACCTGTTTAACGATCCGCTCGGATCAAAACGATGGGGACGCAACGGCAGTCGATAAACCCCAAAGCGGACCGCCAAGAGGGGCCGAGACGGGCTCGAAAACAAGCCTCATTGCCGACAAACCCTAGCTGATTCAGCTTCAGAATTTGAGCCCAAGGACGGCAGTTGATTCGAGCACGGCTCGGGGCTAGACTTGGTGGCTATGGTTGGTGGTGTGGGCCGTGATTGAAATGGCCATGAACCGGGCCGAGTTGAGGTGATTGAGCTTGCTGAAATGGAGCTACTGATTGGGCTTCTGTCCGAACAAAAACGCCAGGATGAAGCTACAGCCGTTGATGTTGACTTGCTAGAAGAAAATGGCCGAATTGGTGGGCTCAAGGGAAAAGCAGGGAGCGAATTGCACGTGGGATGGTGCTTCTGTGGTGACAGCGAAGAAGAAATGGGTGCAGGTGGGGGCGTCGGTGGGACAGAATATGCGAGGGAAATGGACAGCAAAAAGAACAAAAGGAGAAGAGTCCGTCGGTCTTGGTGGGGACAACGGACCGGCAAAGGGAAAAAGAAAACGTGTAGGGGAAAAAGAATAAAATAAGGAGAGAGAGAGAGAGGAATAATGAGAGAGGATAAGTATGGTTTTTCCAGTCAAAGAGAAAAAGTGAAGAGGAGACCAGTGCTTGGTCGGCCAAGAGGTAGAAAGAAAAGAGAAAAAATCGTGCGTGAGATGGGGGGAGGGAAACGTCAACGGAAGGGGAAAAATGAAAAATTGAAAAGAAAATATCCCATTTAAATCCAAATTTGGTCCTACAAATTTCCATGTAAAAATTTTGGTCTTTACTTATTTCCTTGCACTATAATTCTCCCAAAATAAGTCCCAGGTAGCAAAATGGCCATCCCTTTCAATTCCAAAATTTACTTCCTTTTTCTAATCCGATTTTTCAACAAACTTCTCCAATTGAGGTCCGATTTATTGAGGAAAAAGCCCACGGAATTACCTTTCACCAAATCACTCACACCCGGTGCCAAAAATCCCTTCAATTGGCCAATCTGAATTTCCATTCGTTTTCCGAATTGTTCGAATCGATTTTCCGTAAAAATCCCGAACTCGCTAGAAATTCCTCGAAAGATGAGTTGACGTTCCTAAAATGACTCATGATATGATAGAACTTTCAATTTCTGAAATCGAATTCAAATTCGTTGTTAATTTCAATCAGACGCGGTTTTAGCGTGACCTAGTCTATCTGGTAGCTTTTAGAAATTTTTGTTACAATTGACCTGTGGTCGATTTTCTCCGAGCCACATGTACCTCTTCGACACATTGGCAAGTCTTGGTGGTTGTGAAAATCTTGATATTTCAAATATGGACACAGGGTACCCAAAACGACAGAAAATCGGTTTAGTGTCGATCGACGAGAATTTTGCAATCAGGTGGAATCACCCACACTTTGATCACACATTTCAGTCGAATCGACCTATCTCCAGTCTCTGATCAATTTTTAATTGTGTCGTAATGACCATTGTAGACTAACACGATCGAGTAGTCGATTCTTGGTTGAATTCTCAAGTCTATTGCATTAAAATCCCGTAATGGCTTCACCTGATAGGTCAGTCATCTCATGAGTGGCCATCTTAGAGAAAAACACTATAGTCGCGTCCATGAAAATCCTGACTTATTCAATTGAAATTAGAATCTGAAAATCAGGATGTCACAAGCGGCGAGCCTTGAGCACGCTAGCCTTGGGCCTCACAATATCGGCGAGCATTGAGCTCGTCGGCCTTGAGCCTCGAGCTCGATGCTCGTGCTCACCGATTTGCTGAGTAGCGAGCCTAAACTCGCTAGAGATGGGCGAGCCTCATACTTGCTGGTGTGCTTAAAGCTCGCCTGTCGACAATCGCCGGTTGTCGGTCGCCAGTCTTACTGTGGCCGGTGATCGGCCAATAAAGAAGAAGCAGGGAAACAAAGGAAAGAAAAAGAAAAAGAAAAAATAATTTGAATTTAAATAATAAACAAATAATAAGTTTAAAAAAAGAAGAAGAAGAATAAAAAGAAGAAAAAAGGAGGAGGAGGAAATGAGGGCTTGTAGGGGTGTGAGATAAGATAAACTAAGTGAGGAAAAAGTTTTCCACTTTTGAAAAGTAAAAAAAAAAATTCCTCTAATTTAGAAGACTTTTTTCCTTTCATGGAAAATGTTTTCCCAAGCAATTTATTTTCTGTGAAATGAATACTGGAAAATCTGAAAATGTATTTTCCTGGAAGTTATTTTTCCTGAAATGAATGGAACCTTAAATTATGGCCAAAAGAGAGAGTTCGCATTACTATAGAATTTTATCATTGGAGTATGCATTTTGACCGAATTCATTATCGTTATACCCTGTTTAGCAAAAAGCTCGTATATTAGTAAAAGGCTAGAATTCGACCAAGTCAGCTAGGGGTGAGATTGATGCAATGGCGCGGAAGCGAGGGAAGCATCACATTGTATTGTATTGTCTAGTTTTCGGCAATCTTTTTTCCCCACTTGAATTAGCAGCAGCTGACGCATGAATTGGCAACGAGTCTTCATTATGCATCAGATCTTTAATGATGAAATTTTTTCGAATTGTTGGTGTTGAATTTGGACCATGCACCAAAGAGAGAAATGTTATGTTTTCATGTTATATAATTGGGATCATATGAACTCTTTGACTAGGAGCTGATAGCCCTAGAATTGGGACATCATATCTATAGTAGTTGTAGCACAGCAGAAGGGTTTAGCAAATGGCTTTGTTTTGACGTTTGAGGATTTTGCTAGCTTTTACGTAATACAAAGAGTTTGTTATGTACATAAGCTATTGATACAATGTTTCTAATCATGAAGAGAGGAACTTCTAAGTTTATGATACAGATGTATGTCTGTCTATCGAATCTAATAAGTTTCTTCAACTCTCACGAATGCTGCTTAATTCTTGGGGTTGTGCTTGAAGCCCATATTGGTAATCACCTCTCCTACAACATGTCATATACATAATCCAAACTTTACCTGTTGACTACAAGAAGATCAAAGAAACTGCTTAGATTTCACTCCAAGGTTAACATGGAATCATGTATTGAATAACTATGAGCATGTGTTAGTGTGCTTACTAAGTAGAGAGAGAGAGAGAGAGAGGTTAGCATGGAACCATGTATTGAATAACTGTGAACATGTGTTAGTGTGCTTACTAAGTAGAGAGAGAGAGAGAGAGAGAGAGAGATTCCTATGTAGGTCCTACAAGTAAGTACCTGAAAAGCTCTTTTGAACCGAAGTGTGGTAATCATCCCTGATATCATCAACTTTTCGATGATCTTATCTATTGCTTGAAAGTAAGATATCCTCCAAGATTGCTTGAAATGCAATGCACTACAAAATCCCAAGAATCCAATCGCGAATCCCGGTCCTAAGCCTGCATAGAACCAATTATGGGTGTCCACATTGCCTTCATTAGGTTCACCTCCGTTCCGAGAATCACCATCTTGTCCATCAATATCAGGATGTTGCTCATCTCCAGGGCAAACTTTCAAAAGAGGAGCTCCACAAAGTCCATTGTTACCGCGATACACAGATTCATCATCCACAGTACGCAGATGAATGCTTGAAGAAATTGGGCCTGATAAATTATTGAATGAGAGATTGAGACGATTCAGAAAGTCCATGCTGGATATGCTAGGAGGGATTCTACCAAAAATTTTATTGTTGGATAGGTCAAGGGATTCTAATTTTTTGAGGTTGCCAATGTTTGTGGGGGATTTTCCCACTCAAATTGTTACGAGAGAGGTTCAAATTCTGAAGTTCGACAAGCCTAGTAAACTCTTTTGGTATTTCGCCATTTAAATAGTTTGCAGATAAGTCAATGGAATGGAAGAATATGAGTGTCTTGTCATATATCCGGCTAATTTCCCTTTGCATGAACCATGATGTAAATGTGTGTCGGATTAAACAGAAGGGTCCGATGGGGCCAATCTTCAACCGTAGACAACAATCCATTAAAACACAGCGGAATGCTTCCAGAAATATTGTTCCATGCTAGGCTTAAAAACTGGAGATAAGGAAGTTGGCAGAGTTGCGTAGGAATGCCTCCGGTGAAACTATTCTTCTCAAGATCGATGATGGCTAATGTTTGAAAATGTCATCCAAATGGAGGAATTTCACCAGTTCAGTCATTATCACTTAGATCGAGGAACATAAGTTCAGCTAGGTTTGACAAACATTGGGGAAGCACTTTGTTGAAGCCATTTTTATGCAGGTTCAGAACTTCTAATTGCTTAAAATGGCAGAAAGAGTCAGTAATCTGACCTCTTAACCTGTTGTCACCTAGCGAAATCACTCGCAATGCTTTCAACATTTTCAGACATAAGGGTAGTCTCCCAGATAATTGGTTCTTTGACAGATCAAGATATAATAGGTTCTCCATCGCACATAGTGAATTTGGCATGCTGCCGTTGAGACTGTTACTAGAAAGAATCAGATATTCTAACCATGGCATCTTGTTTCTGTCCATTCTGGAAATGGGGCTTAGAGTCTAGAGAGGGTAGTCTCCCAGATAGTTGGTTCGTTGACAGATCAAGAGCATATAGGTTCTCCATCGCCAATAGAGAATTCGGTATGCTGCCACTGAGATTGTTATCAGAAAGAAAAAGACCTTCTAACAGCGGCATCTTGCTTCCGTCCATTCTGGGAATGGGGCCTCTGAGCATATTGTGACTGAGATCGAGCATTACAACGTGAAGTAAAATGTCTGAAAGCCAATTGGGAACTTCATCTGAGATGTTTTCCTTGGACATGAACAAGAATGAAATATTCCTCTGTGTTTGAAGCCACAACGGAAATTTCGGTCCCACATCACAACCTGATATGTCAATAGATTGAACTTGGAATGGAGGAACCCAGGCGGGATCAAAACTTAAAACAAGTTCATTAACCGAAATGTCCAAAGCGGTCAGGCTTGTGAGATTTGCAAAGTGCATTTCACCAACAACTCCGTCCAATGTATTTTTTGATATGTAAAACCCCTCTAATCTAGATAATCGACCGATACTTTCCGGGATGTTCCCACTCAATTTGTTGTTGCCGAGTCGTAACTCTCTTAGAGATGATAGCTCCCCCAAAGTTACCGAAATAGGTCCAGACATTGAGTTTCCCGACAAACTTAGGTACTCGAGATCCTTGAAACTCCCAAATTGGTTTGGTATATGGCCACTGAAATGATTGCCACTGAAATCACAAATCTTCAAGTCACTTTGTGCCTACTCCAAAGGACCATGGGTGATGCTCCCAACATCTCCATCGAAGTTATTATTCGCCAAACTTAATACATACAACTTGTAGAGACTGCTGAAGTTTTTCAGAATTTGACTGTCTAGCAAATTATCAGACACATCAAGAAAGGAAAGTTGTTGATTATTATCAAAGAGTGTCCTGGGAAATGTGCCTTTCAAATAAGTTCTGCTCAAATCGATATGCTCGAGCTTGCTAAAGTTGCAGAACTAGGGAGGAATAGTAGAATTTATGATACTGTCTCGTAGATCCAGGATTCTTAAAGAAGTGAAGTTGACAGATAGAGACACAGGAAGTTTTCCAAGAGGACAACGATTCAACTGCAGAGATTGCAGTGAAGAAAGCATATTAATTGAACTCAACCAATCTTTGGCATTCCAAAGGGATATGTCAGAGAGGTGAAAGTATTTCAAGGAAGATAATTTCGACACCCATTGGAGGTTATCAGTTCTTAAATAACTCTTGCCAAACCCACTACCAAGGTCCAGAGACTGCAAGTTGGACAGGTTACCAAGGTGAGGAGGTATGTTTCCATCAAAACTTGCGTATGATAGATTAAGATACTCTAGCCTCTGGAGAGTACCAAAGAATTGGGGGATTTTTTGCTTGAAAAATTTGTTGAGGCTAAGGTCTAGATACTTCAAATGCTTCAGTTCAGCCAAAGATGCGTGGATTTTACCTCCCAAGCTACACATATCTGGACCAAAGATATATCCACTGAGGGAGGTCTCAAAGCATGGATTATGAAGATTGAGTTTGAAGACATGGCCAGTCTTTTTGCTGCAATTGACTCCTTTCCACTCACAACAGTCCCTGCTAGTCCACGATGACAAGCGTTTAGAAAGGTCGATGAGACCTTGCCTGAATTTCAAGAGAGCTTCCCTCTGTGTACCAAAGCAACTGACAATGGTTAAAGCTTCGGAATGGCCAAATTCAAATGATTGAAACACGAGAAGAGTCCACAATATGAGAGGTGCAAAGGCGGGGGATGATGCCATTGCTTTCGGTAATCTGGGATTAGGAAATGCAGTCTTCCTCCGATTTATGGTGACACGGGTCTTGGGAAGGTCTTAATTGATTTTCATCGAGAAAAGGACATTACTCATTTCCTACTTATTTTGATTTGGCCATCACTCTCAATCAATGTTGTCACATTCCAAATCTCAGTAGAAAAAAGGGGATAATATGGCTGTCCTTCTGCCAGAAGGATGTGGCCTTTAACCACCCAAATATCAACTCCCAAAAGTCCCCATCAATATTTCTCTCGCTTTATTGTCCCCTAATCGATGAATCTAAAAATATTGGGAAGGAATGAGATGAGTAACCATAGTTCAGTGAATAATACATATCTCTTATAAGCAGATCAAGCAGCTACTATGTATAAAATATAAGTATAGAGTACTACCAGAAACTAATAATCCAACTCTTTATTATATATATAATCATGTATGAGTCATTTCATCTCAACAATCTTTATACAATTTAGAAAATATTTATTTAAATCATCATAAACATCAATTGTCAAATCTATTGATCGATTTTATTAAAATCACACACTAATGGTCTACTTTATTGATCAATCTCATATCAAAACAAACGTCAATGGTTCATCCATCGACCAATCTTTTGTTCAATATCAAACTATGGTCACAATAGCACGTCATATGACAAAGTGACCAAGATTCCTCCTTATCAAGGTCTTTACTTACAAAGTCGGTGGCTTGACCCAAAAGAGTATCCTAAACCCAATATATATACTCACAACAGACTCACAACACTATTGAGCACTAAACCCACATTCTCCAATACCAACAATCAAATTCACAATCAATATGAGCAATTAATTTCACAAAACAAAACGCATAATCTTTCTAAACTTCGTTCATCAAACTGAAACATTTTACACAACATTTCTCACATCATTTTAGAATTCTTCATAAAACAAAATTCACAAATCAATATATATAACATTTCACACAACATTTCTCACATCATTTTAGAATTCTTCATAAACCAAATTCACAAATCGATATATATAACTTTTCGAAATGTCTTTCATAAAAAGTTTCTAAAAACGTCTTTCATAAATGTTTCTCAAATCATTATACAACTCATTTCATAAACTAATTTTACAAATCATATATAACGTTTCACAATACCTTTCCTAAAACATGTTTTCAAATCATTTAAAATCTGATCTAGATTTTATGCTACAAACATAAACTCATAATATATCAAATCTTCATTGCTTTTGAAATGTGAGTTTACAAAATCATAGAAGAGATAGCACCACTTATTTTGGAATGCCTATGACCAAACAATAAACGTTACTTGAATCGTCAAATTCGTGATCCTATCTAATAATTGAGAAACAATGTTAAAATTGAGTAAAATGCTACCTCAACTACAAAATGGTTAAACTATGCCTAAATACTAACAAAATGACTCTACGCACTAAAAATCGCACACCAAAAGCGATTATTCAAGCCATTTTTAATGCGAAACTTAAACGCGAAATCCTAAAATTTCGCTCCAACTAAATTGTTGCTTCAAATCAACTTTCATGAAACCCGACGGCTCTACAATGACATAATTTATAGCTTCTATGAAATTCCGGAGCTCCACAACTCAAGAATCAGACTTTGCAGCTCAATTTTTACTAAACTTTTAATTTGAGCCATAATTCTGAAAACTACTTTGACTAGTTGAGCGAAGGGCATGAGTACTTGCCAGACGTTGTGATATGAAGTTGAGTTAGCTTGGCGATGCGTCTGTGGCATGAAAATGCAAAGACCCTCTCTCTTCTTTCCTTTTTCCTCTTTCCTTTTCTTTTAGTTTGTGTGAGTCTCCGCCTCCCTGTCTTTAAAAGCTGAAGGTGTCCACTGTTCATTGTTTTTGTTGACTGAGTCAACTTCCTTATTTTTCTTTTTGCTTTGACCGAGTCAAAGTCCATATATATAAATGCGATGAAAGGCCCCATGTTCCAGAGATGCCTTCCGAGGCAGGACCAACCAATCACCAAATGTAGCCAAAAGCATAACGTTGCCTAAGGGCAATCTTTTGCAAGTTATTAATCAGGAGTACTAGAGTCAATGATCAAAAGTTTTGCTTGATAATCATGTGTAGAAGATATTAGAATATTTAAATAATAAATCATGTATTCATTTAACAACTTAAACTTTTAGAACAGTTAGTCGTGATCTTATAAAATCTCACATGATATTAAGGTTGAAGGTTTTGAGTTCAAACTTTTACCATGCCTCATTTACCTCCCCAATTAAATATGTCCACACTAAGTACTAGACAAAAAGACCGGACTATGCATGAGGGGAAGTATTAGAATATTTAAATAATAAATCATACATTCATCTAATAACGTAAGCTTTTAATGTAGTTGGTAGAAGTCTCACAAAATCTTTTAAAAGCAAACAAGGATGAGAAACAAGAATATCGTGAAAAGAAAACGGCAAGAACAATAGAGAGATTAAGTAAACATTAGAACACTTTGGCTGAAAGCTGTTGTAGTCAATGCAGAGCCTTCGAAGGCTTCACTTTGGCTAAACACTTTGGCTGAAGGTTTGATTGATGTATTGCATCCTTCAAGTAGCAACCATTTGAGACGAGTCTACGAATGCTTTATGACCTCTTTGTTGTTAGGACCAGTTGGTAGTTTCCTCTTTCATAGTTCTTTTAACAAACAAAAATCTAGAAATGACTTGGACAATTTAGATCACGGAATTAAATCAAAATAGGAGCAACTCAACATTCTCGACATCAAATTCGTGATGCGCAATGATTACCAAAATCTTCTTGATTTGGCTTTGACTTACGCCACGACCAAATGTGTGGATCAAAAGTTTTGCGTGGATCAACAGTTTTGTTTTGGTGTTCCACTTTCTTTTATTATATGGTCGACTATTGATCCACCGAGTGCTCCACCTTCTTTTTAGCTTGTCCTATTCTCCCAAGATGATGCATCATGTGGTTTGCAAAATTGATCATCTGCCTGCCTTTTGACATGTCTTCTTTCTTCATCGCATCATATGCTAACACATATCAACGTGAATACTTTTAGACAGCAAACCTGCCTTCTTTGCTAATCCAAGTGCAACTTTCTTGACCACCACCGCATTCAGACAGAGGTGATCATTGGCGTCTTAAGGAAGAGTACATGAGCAAATCAATATACACGTGCATTGTCCAAAAATTGTATCCTCTTATATCGAAACCCTCTTCTCACGAGTAAAT
The DNA here is from genome assembly GCA_014182885.2 of Eucalyptus caleyi. Lineage (NCBI taxonomy): Eukaryota > Viridiplantae > Streptophyta > Magnoliopsida > Myrtales > Myrtaceae > Eucalyptus > Eucalyptus caleyi. Next base: position 23,275,770 of record CM024466.2, on the reverse strand, counting down.
TTCCTCTTAGAATGGTGCATGGTCAAAAATTCAGCATTGACATTGAACATCAATTGCACCATGTTAATCTTAGGTCTAAATCACTTTTCTCAAGCTTAATTAAATGAACCAAGACATGGTCAAAATGGATATACATGAATTATATGCTAATTGAAATCATCTCTGTATTGACGCTAGTTGCGACTATCACGCCCCGATTCTCGGGCACGAACACATCCTTCTACTTGGTCGATTTTATTATGCAATATCCCAGGATTATGTATCGCCGACCCTTTCATTTATTAAGCACATGCGGAAGCAGTTATAAATCCTCAGACAATAAAACGATGGGATAGAAAAGCAGGATCAAAATTTTCAAACCAAGACAAGTCTTTATAGACAAACTGGTTAATTACAAACTTAGGCTATTTACAAAATTGTCGGCTTATAAAAAATGGGACTGTCTTAACATCCACTTGTCAGACCAATTTGTTGATTCTTCAGCCTCCACCTTCCGAACTCCAGGACTTCCGGTCCTCCATTACTGTCATCTAGGGACTTGAAATATTGTCCCACAACTAGGATGAGACTATGTCTTAGCAAGTTCTATTCCACTAAGACTTGATTAGGAAACCAATACGCTAACCAGGCTACCTATGCACGCACGGGTCAGAAGACTTACCTTAGCCTCAGATTCCACCTGCAATTCAAGGTTATATACGTATGCTTCATAAATTGCATCAAACAATCAATCAATTCACGACAATCGGATCAAATCATTGATCAATCGACCTAGTCAATTACATGTCAGTCGCACCATTTCTAGGTCATTTCATTTCTCACTATAGCCTCCAATAGTACACTCAGTCACAGAGCCATGTTAATGCTCTTGGGTGTCGTTTTTGCCGGGGTGATATATTAATCACAGAGCTAATATAACCAATTCACTATGCTCTCAGGCGTCGTCTTCGCCGGGGTGATATATTAATCATAGAGCTAATACAATCAAATCACTATGCTATCGGGCGACGTTTTCGCCGGGGTGATATATTAATCACAGAGCCACGTGCTACGTCATTCTCTCCTAACTTGATAATACCCGATATTATCGTACCTAATTGATATCGGCAGAGAGTATAATTAATTCACCCTCACAACTATCTTCACTTTACAACCCATCCAGCATGATAAATGCTAAATAATCATACTCGGCCATCCACCGATAAATCATTCAATTGCACTCAATTTCAATCAATTTAGGATAATTCTTCAATTATCACAGTTAAATCAATTTCACGCAACGTAGAGCTCAAATAAATAAACGGACCGCACCACGACGATCAGCACAAAATTTCGGTGATCGACTATCCTGCCTAATTTTCGAAAAATAAATAATTATTTAATTAGTTTCGAAAATTAATAAATAAATACCAAAAATCCAATTTAGGCTCGTATTGCCTAATTGAAGTCCAAGAAGGGTCGGGAAAAATCCTGAGATGCAATCATTAAATATTAAAGGTAATTCTCTAGCTAAGTACACTAACCGTTTAACTAATATGCAATGCAATTAGCTAATAATCACTAATCCATTCTAATCTAACCACCTAATCCTACTTAATTAACACTAATCAACCCTTAAGCATAATTAATCTACTAAGCAAGGATTAGTGAGATTACTCACCGGAATTTAGCGCAAAACGTATCAATCTGACGAGGATGACATGAGGATTGATTCTTCCCGAAGCAAGTCTTAGGTTCGTGGCTCGGAAATGCTCCAAAAGCAGGCCGAAGGGGGCTGGAAACCCACTAACCAGCGGTTGTTCTTGGCTAGCCGGGGCTGGTCCGGTGGCTGAGATGGCGAGGCAAGGCCGATAGAGGGTGAGGGGAGCGCCGGTGAGGCATAACGGTGGCCGGAGATGGTTGGGCAGCTGCCTGTGGTGGCCGAATAGGGTCTGGGCAAAGGCGACTGGAGCTGGACGGCGCTGGACTGGCGTGAGGGGAGAGATGGCAGGTTGGTGGTGGTGGATGGCGGAATGGTGGCGTGCAGTGGAGCAGACAACGGTCCGGCGTGGCTGCGGCTCCTTCAGGCGACACTGGTCGTTGCTTCTGCTTCTGTCGGTCTTCGCATGAAACAGAGGGGGAGAAGGAGAGCGTGGACGGCGGTTGAATGAGGGGTGAGGGAGAGGCGAAGGGCGAGCGGCGAAGCGCACGGGCGACGTGCGGGTGGTGGAGCGTGGGCGGTGATGGCGAGTTGCTCCGGTTTTCTTCTCTCAGTGCTGCTGTCTCTACTTCGGCTTCGTCTCGTTCGAACAAGAGGGGTGAGAGAGAGAGAGAGAGAGAGAGAAGAAGAAGAAGAAGAAGAAGAGATAAGAGAGAGAGTGTGTTTGAAAAGTCAAAAAGAAAAAGAGAAAAAGGAGAAGCAAAGTTGGAACCGTCAGAGGGGGAGTCGATGGGGGATTCCGCACGAGGGAAAAAGAGGGAAGGAGAGAGAGAGAGAAAGGGGAAAGATCACGTGGGGGAAGGGGGAGAGAGAAGAGAGAAAAGGGAGAGAGGGAGAGAGAGAAATAACAAAATAATAATAATAATAATACAACAACAACAACAACAACAACAACAACAACAATTATTATTATTATTATTATTATTATTATTATTATTATTATTATTATTATTATTATTCCTTTCTCTTTCCCTTTCTATTTTCTTCTGGTCTTCGATTTTTCCTCTGATAATTTCCATTCCGAAATTTCGGACTCGTCAATAATTCTACGGACGATGTGACAAGGTCCTAAAAATAAATTATGACACACTCGAATATTCGATTTCCGAAACCGGATTCAATTCCGTGGTTAAAATCGATCAGATGCGATTTTAGTCCAATCCAACCAATTAAATAGCTTTTAGGGATTTTACCGCGGATACATCCCTTAATGGCTTCACCCAATAGGTTAGTTAACTCGTGAGTGATCAGCTCAGAGAAAAAGGACCATAGGTATGTCAATAAAATGCCCATTTCACTTTATCGAAACGGGGTCGAAATTCAGGATGTCACAGCGACAATCAAAGCTAAACCCTAAAATCCACATCAATTTCTCAATTTGCATTTGTAAGGTACAATACATGCACCCCCGGTTAATTAGAAAGAGATGCATGATAACACCCAATCATATATGCACTCAAATCTAGTTCAGGTAGTTTTGTATTTAATTTGATTTTTCTAGAGTGATTTTTTAGGCCAAGATCATATTCTAGAATTGGACATGACTTGGTCCTCGTGACTCGACTGTTGCACTTTTACATATGTCCACACTTAGTACTAGACAAAAAGAGTGGACTAAGCGTGAGAAGGAGTGTTATAATATTTAAATAATAAAAGATACTTTCATCTAACAATGGAAGCTTTTAAAACAGTTGGTAGATATCTCACAAAATCTTTTAGAAGCAAACAAGAAATGCTGTGAAAAGAAAACAGCAAGAACAATAGAGATATAAAGTAAACATTGGAAAACTTTGGCTGAAAGCTGCTGTAGTCAATGCGAAGCCTTTAAAGGTTTCATTTTGAATAGAACCTACTTACTAACGTGTTCCATCCTTCAAGTAGCAACCATTTGAGACGAGTCTACAAATGCTTTATGACCTCTTTCTTGTTATGACAATTTGGTAGTTTCCTCTTTTATAATTCTTTTAACAAACAAAAATCTAGAAATGAGTCGGACCACTTTGATCACGGAATTAAATCAAAATAAAAGTAACTCAGCATTCTCGGCATCAAATTCGTGACGCGCAGTCGCTACTGAAATCTTCCTGATTTGGCTTTGATTTAGGCCACGATTGAATGCGTGGATCAATAATTTTGTGTGGATCAATAATTTTGTGTGGATCAATAGTTTTGTAGTGGCATTCCACTTTCTTTCATTAAATGGTCGATTGTTGGTCCTCTCATTGCTCCACCTCTTTTTAGCTTGTCCTATTCTCGCCACAATGATGCATCATGTGTTCTGGCGAAATGGATCATTCGCTTGTCTTGGGGTTTGACATGTCTTCTTTCTTTAACACATCATATGCTTGCACATGTCACTCACTAATACCTTTTAAAATGGCGAACCTACCTCCTTTGCTCATCTAAGTGCAACTTTCTCGACCACTGCTGCATTTAGATAGAGGTGATCGTCCACGTCTTGACAAAGACTACGTGACCAAATCGATATACACGTGCATTGTCCAAAAATTGTATCCTCTTGAATCAAAACCCTCTTCTCACAAGTAAATTTCCTCTTGGAATGGCGAATTATAAAATATTCAGCATTGACATTGAACATCAATTGCCCCATGTTAATCTTAGGTCGAAATTACTTTTCTCGAGCTTAATTAAATGAACCAAGACATGGCCAAAGTGGACATACACGAATTATATGCTAATTGAAACCTTATCTCTGACTCTAAGTATTGACACTAGTTGCAACGGTAAAAGCTAAACCCTTAAATCTACATCAATTTCTCAATTTGCATTTGTAAGGTACAATACACGCACCCCCAGTTAATTAGAAAGAGATGCACGATAACACTCAATCATGTATGCACGCGAATCTAGTTCAGGTAGTTTTGTATGTAATTTGATTTTTCAATCGTGATTTTTTAGACCAAAATTATATTCTAGAGTTGGATGCGACTTGGCTCTCGTGACTCGACTGTTGCACTTTTACATATGTCCACACTTAGTACTAGATAAAAAGACTGAACTAAGTGTAAGGCAAGTATTAGAATATTTAAATAATAAATAATGCATTCCTTTAAAAGAGTAAGCTTTTAAAACAATCGGTAGAGATCTTACAAAAATTTTTAGAAACAAACAAGAAATGTTGTGAAAAGAAAACAACAAGAATGATAGAGAGATAAAGTAAACATTGGAAAACCTTGGCTGAAAGCTGTTGTAGTCAATACGAAGTCTTTAAAGGTTTCATTTTGAATAGAACCTACTAACATGTTTCATCCTTCAAGTAGCAACCATTTGAGACGAGTCTACAAATGCTTTATGACCTCTTTCTCGTTATGACCATTTGGTAGTCTCCTCTTTTGTAGCTCTTTTAACAAACAAAGATCTTGAAATGACTCGGACCACTTAGATCATAGAATCAAATCAAAATAAAAGCAACTCAGCATTCTCGGCATCAAATTCGTGACATGCAATTGTTACCAAAATCTTCCTGATTTGCTTTGATTTAGGTCGCGATTGAATGTGTGGATCAATAGTTTTGTGTTGGTGTTCCACTTTCTTTTATTATATGGTCGATTGTTGGTCCTCTAAGTGCTCCACCTTCTTTTTAGCTTGTCCTATTCTCCCCACAATGATGCATCATGTGTTTTGGCGAAATGGATCATCCCCCTTGTCTTGGGGTTTGACATGCCTTCTTTCTTCAACACATCATATGCTTGTGTCACAGGTCGGTTGATTACGATTGATCAAACACCGTGCGGTCTTAGGATTTCACTCTCAAGTCTGCCTCACACGCACACGCACTAACACGAGGGTTGGATGAGTAGTGGGACGAATGTATTTGCTTGTGAATGAGCTGAATACAATGAGGGGTAGGGACCCTTATTTATACAAGTTTGAGTCTCATCTCATCCGTTGATCGTCCCTCTGATCCAATAGTTGTGTTTGAACGAAAGCCATCATTACAAGTCTGTACACTAGGCCACTCAATAGCTAGGCCTTGGGAAAGCCCTTGGGGTGTGTGTCAGAAGAAAGGGCTGGCTGCCTAACACGAGCAGGTGGACAGTCACAGATTGCACATGGGCCGGCTGAGTATAAATCATGGGTCACATATAGGCTTTTGTTCGGATTACGCATGGGCTGGTCACGCACTGATCGTGGATCATTCATGGATCGCTCATGGGTTGTTCATGGACAAGCCATTGTGCGTGACACAGCTCCATCATGGATGGTCTTAGATCATGCTTTGTCCATGGGCCGTATCACTCTCCCCCACCTAATCGGGCGACGTCCTTATCACGTCTGTGGCATGGGAGGCATCGATATGTTTCTTGAACTACCACAGAGCCTCGAACGGTTCCTACCTAGCTTCGCTCTCGAGAAGGCCCTTCCATCCGACAAGGTACTCCTTCTTTGGTGCACAATATCTCTTTCGTATGACCCGGTCCACCATGATGCATTCAACGTCTCGATCATAGGAGGTTTTCGCTCCAAGGGGCGCCCGTTGTGACTCGCCTCTATCTGGATCATCCTCGTTTGCATGGAAAGGTTTCGGCATACTCGCATGGAATACGGGGTGTACCTTGAGCTTGGCTGGCAAGTCTTGCTTGTATGCCACCCTCCCGATCTGCTACAACACTTGAAAAGGGCCTTCATACCAACGAATCAACCCTTTGTGCACGTCGCGGTACTGAAGGACTAGGTGTTGCTTGGCCAACACCAAGTCCCCAACCTGAAACTCCACATGCCGTTGCTTCTTGTTGGCCCACTGCCTTATGTGCTTTGCGGCCCTATGTAGGCATGCCCGCGCCAAGTTCGCATGTTCATCCCATTCCTTGGCAAACTTGTAAGCGGAGGGATTGCTTCCTCGATATCCCGAAGCAATTGTGCTTGGTGTAAGCAACTGTTGCCCAGTCACAATCTCGAATAAGCTTTGGTACGTGGACTCACTTTGCTGCAAATTGTAGGAGAATTGGGCTACGTCGATCAGCTATGCTAGTTCACTTGCGTGTTGCTCACATAATGCCAGAGGTAGATTTCTAGGAGTGCATTCATCCTCTCCATCTGCCCGTCAGTTTGAGGATGCAAGCTCGTGGAGAAATTGGGGTTTGTCCCTAGCAACTTGAAGAGTTCAGTCTAGAACCACTCGGTGAATCAAGGATCACGATCGCTTATGATCGTGCGTGGTGTGCCCCAGTACTTGACAATGTGGTTGAGGAATAGCTTGACTGCTTCCTTGGCTGGGCAATCCTTCGTGGCCGGCACGAATGTCGCATACTTGGAGAAACGATCCACCACGACCATGAGGGTTTGACACCCTTTGGACTTCGGCAAGTTCATGATCAAGTCCATGGAGATGCTCTTTAATGGACGTTCTGGGATAAGGAATGGTTCAAGGAGCCTCGTTGGTGACCGTTGCTCTATCTTGTCTTGTTGGCACACAAGATATGTTTGCACATAGGCCTCCACGTCGTCCCGTATGTGTGGCCAATAGTATTGTTCTTTAACGAGTGCCATGGTGCGGTGGATTCCCAGATGACCCACCCATTTAGAATCATGGCACTAGTGCATCACCTCCTTCCCGAGTTTCTCATGGAGCGGCACATATAGTCACCGTCCCTTGGTGTAAAGGAGATCATCATCGCACCAAAATTGCCTCATCTTGCCCTCTTGAGCGTATCAAAGGAGGGCTTGGGCCGTTTGGTCGTGCTTCAGCCCCTCCTTGATACAATTGACCCATGGACAATTGGGTCGACTCATCATATTAGCCAACTCCAACTTCCTGCTTAAGGCATCGGCCATGGAATTGGATTTTCCTGGCTTGTATTCCAACACATAATCAAACTTGGTCAGGAAGTCTTGCTATCGAGCTTGCTTCAGGTTGAGCTTTTTCTGACTTTGGAAGTAGCTCGTGGTCACATTATCGGTCCTTACAACAAACTGTGATCCCAAGATATAGTGCCTCCACATATGAAGGTAGTGCACCATTGCAGTCATCTCCTTCTCTTGGACCGTGTATCATTACTCGGTAACATTCAATTTCTGAGACTCGAAGGCAATTTGATGCCCTTCCTACATCAAGACGCCACTAATAGCAAAATCAAAGGCATAAGTTTCTACCTCATACGGTTTGGTGTGGTCAGGCAACACGAGCACCAGCTTTTCGGTCATGGCCCGCTTCAACCAATCGAATGCCCTTTGACACTGATTCCTCCACTCCCACAGCCTTTCTTTCTGCAACATGTTTGTGAGTGGCATGGTGAGACTCGAGTATCCTCAGATGAAGCGCTAATAATAGCTCGTGAGACCGACGAAGGATCTCAATTCCATCACCTTAGTCAGTGGCTCCCATTCAACGATGGCACGGATTTTGGCCGCATCCATCCACACTCGCTTGCGTTCGACGATATGCCTAAGGAAAGGAACTTCATTTTGTGTGAAAGTGCATTTCTCACACTTCACGTATAAATCATTTTCTCGAAAAACTTGGAAAACTTGTCTCAAATGCTCGAAGTGTTCCTCGAGCGTCCGATTGTACACGACGATGTCGTCAAGGTAAACCACAATGAACTGATCAAGGAATGGATGGAGTACCTTGTTCATGAGAGTGCAGAATGTAGTCGGCACATTGGTCAGGCCGAAAGGCATGACAAGGAACCCGTATGATCCGTAATGGGTCACGCATGCGGTTTTCAGCTCATCTCCTTTGGCAATCCGAACTTGGTAGTATGCCGATTGAAGATCGAGCCTGGAGAACCATCAAGCTCCCTTGAGCTCATCGAACAAGTCTGAAATGAAGGGGATTGGATACTCATTCTTGATGGTGAGCTTATTCAATGCTCGGTAGTCTATGCACACATGAAGGGATCTGTCATGTTTCTTTTGGAACAAAACTGGAGCACCAAATGGGGCCTTAGACGGCCGAATGTATCCCGTGTCAAGTAATTCTTTAAGTTGTTTCCGCAGCTCTTCCAACTCAGGTGGGGCCATGCGATAGGGTGCCATGGCCGATGGTTGACCATTGGACAGGAGCTTGATCCGATGATCCACTTCTCTCCGAGGAGGCAGCTTCTTGAGCAGTTCAGGCGGCATCACATCTTGGAAGGCGTCAAGGACTTGGGATACCTCCTTCGGTACCTCACCTTCTTCCATGCCCTCCTCCTTCAACGCTGCCAAGAAGGTCACCTCGCCCTTTCTTAATTTCTTCATCAGCTGCATGGCCGATAGCATCTTCCTATTCTATCCCGATTCACGATAGATCAGGACTATGCACTAGCATTGCTTATCTAAAATGCAAATATAGTCCGCGAAGGGCATAAGTCCGTATTGATCTGATCAAGGAATCCTAGACCAATCACAAAATCATAGTCGTCAAAGGGGATTACCTCAATGTCCTCTTTACTGGTCCATGGACCAAGGTGAAGCTCTATGTCCCTAGCCACGCTGCTAGTCGGGTTTTCCTTAGAGTTCACCGTCTTGAGCCAACCAGTTTTTCCCTTCTCGATCGAAAGATTCAGCTTCTTCGTATCCTCATGGGATATGAAGAGGTCGGATGCCTCGGTATCCACAAGTGCACTCATTGTGGTACTGTCAATTTTCACGTCCATGAACATCATCACCTTGGGTTCCTTGACTTTCTTGGCCTTGATCGACCCAAGGATCCACAATGATCCCAATCGTGCCTTCTCTCGTGGTTCATCCTCCTTGCACAAGGTTGCAAATTTTCCTCTTTTTAGACAATCTCAGTCCATATGGGGACCGTCACAAAAGAAGCACTTACAAGTGTGTACCTTGCGATGATATCTTCCATTGCTTGACTCGGGTTGAGTCCTAGGAGAGGCTGATGGTGGTTTACCTCCATCTAGATGGTTATATCGATTCCAATTTCCCTCACCATTGGCCTTTTCCTTCGAATGAGAGTCTAGTTTAGTCGAGGATGGTGGTTTGTATTCCACAAGCGATTTGGCCACGGAAGTAGCCGTTGCGAGATCCGTTGCATGGCACCGTTTAAGCTCTTGCTTGACCCGTGGTTTGAGTCCGCTCATGAGCTGATGGAATGCCTCCATCTCGATCATGGATAGGATTTGAAGTAGAAACTCTGAGAACCGCTTCATGTTGTCGCGGGTGCCTTTTTTCTCTAGGCGTTTGAGTTCCCTGCAAGCTTCCTCCTATGCATAAGCGGGGTAGTAGGTTCGCTGAAATTCTTCCATGAACTTCGTCCATGTTGTGATAAGGTCGTCACTCCTACCATCTGACCTACGATGCCACCACAGTAATGCATCATCAACTAAATACATAGCTGTGGTGTTTACCTGGATCACGTCGTTGGTCATTCCCATGGTCTGGAAGTATCATTCCATGTACTGTAAGAACTTGTCAACGTCCTTCGCCACTCGTGAGCCCTTGAACTCTTTCGGCTTAGGTGCATCGGCTTGTGGTTGCGTGGTGATTAGCTCATTCACGTGCGCCACTTCAACCTTAGCGAGCTTCCCTTTGAGCTCAAAAACTTCAGCATGCATGGCCGCCATTGCCACTTCCCACATCTCGTCCCATTGCCTTAGCTCATGGATTAGGGACCCCAGCAACTCGCCTTGGAGCTCTTCCATGCTGGCTTTGAGCTCTTGCATCTCATCCTAGAGCTCTTCCTTTCTGGCTTCCGCTCTTTCGATGGTCTGGCACAAGTCCTCGACTTGTCCTTGAATGTTCGAGACAGTTTCCTCCATGATCGTCACTCGGCGTTCCAGGTCGCCCATTTGATCCCTTGAACTCGAGGCACCACGGGTTTTCTTCGGCCTGGTAGGAGCCTTCTCATTGGTCTTACCACGGTCCTCGTGATCCTCGACCTGAGTGATCGCAACATTGGGATACTAATCAGCCATCGTGCTTGTAATGAAGGCTTTGATACCACTTGTCACGGGTTGGTTGATTATGATCGATCAAACATCGTGTGGCCTTACGATTTCACTCCCAAGTCAACCTCACACACACGCACTAGCACGAGGGTTGGATGAGTAGTGGGGTGAATGTATTTGCTTGTGAACGAGTTAAATATAATGAGAGGGAGGGCCCATATTTATATAAGTTCGAGTCTCATCTCATCCGTTGATCGTCCCTCTGATCCAACGATTGTGTTTGAACGAAAGCTATCATTACAAGTCTGTACACTAGGCTACTTAATGGCTAGGCCTTGGGAAAGCCCATGGGGCGTGTGTTAGAAGCAAGGGCAGGCCGCCTAACACAAGCAGGTGGATAGTCACGGGTTGCACATGGGCCGACCGAGCATGAATCATGGGTTGCGCATGGGCTTTTGTCCGAATTACGCATGGGCTGGTCGTGTGCTGATCGTGGGTCGTTCATGGATTGTTCATGGGCTATTCATAGACAAGCCCTTATGCATGACACGGCCCCATCACGGATGGTCTTGGATCATGCTTTGTCTATGGGCCATGTCACTTGCATATATCAATCACTAATACATTTTCACATGGTGAACCAGCTTCCTTTACTAATCCAAGTGCAACTTTCTCGACCACTGCCGCATTCAGACAGAGGTGATCATCCACACCTTGATGAAGAGTACATGATGCAATCAATATACACGCGCATTGTCCAAATATTATATCCTCTTGAATCAAAACCCTCTTCTCATGAGTAAATTTCTTCTTAGAATGGTGAATTGTAAGAAATTCGACATTGACATCGAACATCAATTGCACCATGCTAATCTTAGGTCGAAATCACTTTTCTCGAGCTTAATTAAATGAACCAAGACATGGTCAAAGTGGACATACATGAATTATATGCTAATTGAAACCATATCTCTGACCCCAAGTATCGACGCTAGTTGCAACAGTCAAAGCTAAACCCTTAAATCCACATCAATTGCTCAATATGCATTTGTAAGGTACAATAGGCGCATCCCCAATTAATTAGAAAGAGATGCACAAAAACACTCAATCACATATGCACCTGAATCTAGTTAAGGTAGCTTCGTATGTAATTTGATTTTTCTATTGTGAAATTTTTAGACCAAGATCGTATTCTAGAGTTGGACATGACTTCGTACTCGTGACTCGACTGTTGCACTTTCACATGGATCGCAACCTCGTTTTCTAGAACACTGAACGTAGTTTTGAAAAGGATTTGTTTCCTATAATGAGGTGCGATGTCATTATCAATACAGCACAAGGCTCAACGGCTTTTGTTTAGGTTACTTTTGGGATTGCGGGTGAGTCTAGGAAGAACTCCATGGAAGAGGTGAGTTAGAGAACTCGGTCCTTTTTTTTCTTTTTCGAAATAAGGACTCGGTCTTGGGGAAAGGGATAATTGATTAACTTTTCCAACTGTCGTAGATTAGATAGGTTGGATGGTGTGGACGGCCGTTGATTGAATGGGGTTGTGTTTTATTATGTGAGAAAGGGCGAGGGAGTCACAGCCCTTACCCAGTGATAGTAGACCCTTGCCCGATCTCATTTAAAAAAAGAAAAGAAAAAAATTATCTAAAAAATTACAGAAATTGTTTAAGTTCGTGTCGGTGGTGACATGTAAAATATTCAGTGTTCACGTTAATGATTTTTGGCAAAAATTAGCCGGATAGACTTCATTGACAAATTGATAAAAGATTTAGGACTGAATTGGTTAGATTGAAAAGTTTAAGACTAAATTGGTTCAAGTGTAATAGGTTTATGACTCTCTTTTTTTTTTTTTTTTTTTGTAACTATCTTGATTTTCATCACATCAGCGAGTGCAAATAATATCAAGTTGGGCCATCTGTTTAGTTTTAACTTGCGACTTACTGTGTCAATAGGATTAATGAGGTATTAGATGAGATTGTTCTACTTAGGCAAATGTCCATTTCATAGAAGAACATGTAGGCTTATCTTTTTTTCCAAAGTGGATTTCCCTTCGTAAATGACTAGATTCTTGATCACCTCGGATGAGCTCGACTTATTATGATGTGCTTGAGTGAATTTTTATCAAGCAATTTATTCATAGGAAAAGAAAGAAAAAAAAAAAAGAAAAAGAAAAGAGAACTTGTACAAAGCTTGATGTCTCATGAGGAGAATAGAGAAAGTTTATTGCGGACTCTTTTATACATTGTTCATAGGGTAAATGCCCTCTTTCTTTTGACCATGGTCAATGTTGCAACCTCTTCGGAGCCCTCCCGCAAGCACGGAGGCTAATGGCTAGTGCTAATTTTAGGCTTAGTTTGAGCTCTTCCAAGCTCATTAATTTGCGACTTATAATTCGAATTTTTAACTTGCAAGTTATTTTTATTTATGAGTTGTCACTGATCGATTTGTGATGGGTCGATTTGAAACTCAAGCAAAATATTGAGAGAAATATTTTACTCATGTGCAACTAGAAAAATTAGATTTAGGGATTTAATTACACTAGTTAAACAATTAATACCCTTTTGGTAATTAAAAACATCAAGTATACCATTTCCAATCACAAGTTTTAAGATTCAATTCTTAACCAGATTAAGGAAATAGCCATCCATGCATCATTAGTGCACAATTGGAAAAAATGAAATGTGCAAACGACAATCCAACATTTATTTTCAAGGACTTAAGCACAATTTGTTTTTGTTTTCTGCAATTTTTAAGCTTTTTCTGATTTTTGTAAGAAAATATATATTTTTTACGATTTTTCTATTTTTTATATAAAAATTAATAATAAATAATAATATATTATATTATAAAAAGGGTCGGAACCGACCCGGGTCGCGTAATCCTATAGCCGGACTAGGTGTGATACGCGAGCCCAGTCTGGTCCCCTAACCACTAGCCCGATCACGAAATGAAAAAGGGGCCCGGCCTTAAGTGAAGCTAACCCTAGATTAAGCCAGCCCATTTTTATCTCTTATCCAAAGCCCACTTTAAATTAAAAGAAACGCCCAGCCCACAATTTAAACTAAACCAAATCCGGCCCATTAAAGAAAACCCCTAGCCCAAAAACAAAGAAGAATCAGGTTGGTGAAACCCGTGAACCAAGCCGGCTGACCCGACTCGCACCTATCGCCCAGCTCCATATGGCGTCGGCGGGGATGGCTGAGACGGGCGGCACCGCTTGCCTCAGCCAAGCCAAACTCCCTCTCTGGTGCCGCCACATCCGACCTAGGTCGAGGGTCTGACCTCTGCTTAGAGCTGCCGCCCCTCAGCCAACATGAACACCACTAGGAATTTGACTCGATGGGACATTGCCCAGGCAGCTCGATACTGGGCTGAAACGACGAAACTAAAACCAGATCTCATCGGGGCATTTTGTCGAACAAGTGGAGTGCGCATTGGAACGAGGGGTTCTTGGCTCGAACGAGACTGGAATCTGTGTTGGGACCCTTAGCAAACAAGTGATGACCACATAGCAGCTGAAGCAAAGATGGTTGGGGCTAGAGTTAGCGCCAGCCGGACGGCCACGAGCTCTAGCTCGACATGCCTAAAAGGAGGGCAAAACGGGGTTGGGGGCTTGTTGGCTTGAATCGAGGGCGTCGGCTGAGCATGGTTATCGAGCAGGGGTCGTCGGGTAGAGCGCGTGCGCGGTCGAGGTCGGCTGAAGCCCTCTCGCTACGATCTCCCTCTCTCTCGGCCTCTCAATCTCACCCAAACCCCCACTCTTTCTCTCTCGGTGCATCTCTCTCTCTCTCTCTCTCTCTCTCTCTCTCTCTCTCTCTCTCTCTCTCTCTCTCTCTCCAAAGCTCCCTCTCGAATTCCCTCACTTTCACCCCCCCTTCACCGAGCTCCAAAAGGTCCTATTTATAGGCTGGAGGGCCCAGTCGACAGGGGGTTTCAGTCGCCGGTCCTTCGCACGTCGATTGGCCCTGGTGTGGCTGAACCGACGTCCTATCCTGTCTTCTCCGCGAATGCCTGCTCGGCATTGAAGGCGTCCGCCAAGACGTCCCCTTCCGTCGGGGTTTCTCGTCGGATCTCGCGCTGCTCTGTTCGGCGGCATTGATGGGGCCCGCGAGACGTCCCCTTCGTTGTTGGGCTACCCTCCTCTCTCTGCTGGAGGTCGTACTGCATGCATGGTGTGCAGCGCGAGGAAGGAAGGAGGAAGAAGAACGAGAGGGCCGGGCTGCGAAGACAGCGAGCCGAAAGTGAGATGGGCCCTGGGCTGGCGTGGGAACGAGAAAAAGGGCTGGGTTCAAGCCTAGCCCCCAAAGCCAACGTTTTCTTTTTTCTTTTTATGTAAAAAAAAAAAAAAGAGAGTTCACATTACTAGCGTTGATATCATTGGAGTATGAGGTTTTTATTGAATTTTGCTTAATTTTACTCCTCGAACTTAGGTTATCTTAGTTGCCATTTAAATTGTGGCCAAAAAAGAGAGTTCACATTACTATAGAATTTTATCATTTGACTGACTTCAATTAATGTTATACCGCTGTTAGCAAAATGCTCGTAATTTGGCAATGAAACTACATGAATCTAACTGCAAGAAAATGTAAATGACAAGGAATTGATACGCCTCAAATCAAGTTGTATAGAAGATAAATCACAAGGAATTGAAATTACGCAAAAGGACGATACAAGGATGAGGTTGCTATAATCATTCATGTTATGCTTTCAACCAATTCAGATGATTAAAAAAAAGTGACAGTATATATAAGTTGCCGTAATCATTCTTGCAATGCTATCTACCAATTCACATGCTGTTGTATTTGTTCAAATTTACTCCATTAGAACTGATTTGGCTAGTATGCAGAGCGAACAACTAGGAGCAATATTAGATGAGGAACCGGCTCTCGTGTAGAAGAGAACAGCCATTGCAAAAGGCTAGAATTTTGTCGAGTCAGCTAGGGATGAGACTAATGCGGTGGCGGGAAGTAAGGGAAGCATCACATTGCATTATATCGGCCAGTTTTCCGCAATCTTTTTTCTCACTTGAATTACCAGTAGTTGACGCGTGAATCGGCAACAAGACTTCGTTATGTATCACATCTTTGATGAAGTTTCTTCAAACTGTTGGTGTTGAAATTTGTACCATGTACCGAAGAGAGAAATGTTGTGTTTTCATTTTATATGATTGGGATCATATTACAAATTTTTTTTGACAAAGAGATGATAGCCTTAGAATTGGGACATCATATCTGTAATAGTTGTAGCATTGCAGAAGGGTTTAGCAAATGGCTTTGTCATCATGTTGGAGGCTTTTGCTAGCTTTTATATAATACAAAGAGTTCGTTACATACATAAGTTACCGGTACAATGTATATGATCACAGAGGAATTTCTAAATTTATGACACTGATGTATGTCTTATGAATCTGACAAGTTTGTTAAACTCTCACAAACGTTGCTTCATCTTGCCCATATTTAATAATTACCTCTCCTACAACATGTCATATAAATGATCAAAACTGTACCTATCGACTACAAGAAGATCAAAGAAGCTACTTAGATTTCATACTAAGGGTTAGCAAAAAATCATGTATTGAATAACCAAGAGCATGTATTAGTGTGCTTACCAAGTAGAGAGAGAGAGAGAGAGAGAGAGAGAGTCCTTAGTAGTTCCTACAAGTGCATACCTAAAAAGCTCTTTTGAAAAAAAGCATGGTAATCGTCCTTGATAGTCCTTAGTAGTTCCTACAAGTGCATACCTAAAAAGCTCTTTTGAAAAAAAGCATGGTAATCGTCCTTGATATCATTAGCTTTTCGATGATCCTATCTATTAAGATATCCTCCAAAACTGCTTGAAATGCAATGCACTACAAAATCCCAAGAATCCAATTGTGAATCTCGGTCCCAGGCCCGCATAGAACCAATTATGGGTGTCCAGACTGCCATCATTAGGTTCACCTCTGTTTTGAAAATTGCTATCTTGTCTATTGATATCCTAATGTTGCTTATCTCTAGGGAAAACTTTCAAAGAGGAGCTCCACAAAGTCCGTCATTACAACGATACACAGATTCATCATCCGCGGTAGGCAGATGAATAAGGCCTGATAAATTATTGAATGAGAGATTGAGACAACTTAGAAAATCCAGTCTAGATATGCTAGGAGGGATTCAACCCGAAATCTTGTTGTTGGATAGGTCAAGGGATTCTAACTTTTTGAGGTTGCCAATGTTTGAAGGGATTTTTCCACTCAAATTGTTTTGAGAGAGGTTCAAATTCTGAAGCTGGATGAGCCTAGTCAACTCTTCTAGTATTTCGCCCTTTAAATTGTTTCTAGAAAGATCAATTGAATGGAAGAATCGGAGTGTCGTGCCATATACTTGGCTAGTTCCCTTTGCATTAACCATGACGCTGATCAAATGCAGACCCATCCAATTGGACCAATAATTGATATCTCCAACCATAGACAAGAATCCCTTAAAACATAGCGGAATGCTTCCGGAAAGGTTGTTCTATGCTAGGCTTAAAAATTGGAGATTATTAAGTTAGTAGAGTTGCAAGGGAATGCCTCCGGTGAAACTATTCTTCTCAAGATCAATGACGGCTAATAATTGAGAATGTCGTCCAAACGGAGGAATTTCACCAGTGAAGTCATTATCACTTAGATCAAGGAGCCAAAGGTCAGTTATGTTTGACGAACATTTGGGAATCACTTTGTCGAAACCATTTTTATGCAGAATCAGAACTCGTAATTGCTTAAAATGGCAGAAAGAGTTAGTAATCTGGCCGCTTAGCTGCTTGTCACCCAGAAAAATCAATTCCAGTGCTTCCAACTTTTTCAAACATAAGGGTAGTCTCCTGGATAGTTGGTTCTTTGACAAATCAAGAAAAAATAGGTTCTCCATTGCACATGGTGAATTTGGTATGCTGCCACTGAGATTGTTACTAGAAAGAATTAGATATCTTAACCGTGGCATCTTATTTCCGTCCATTCTGAAAATGGGGCCTTTGAGCATATTGTTAGTGAGATCAAGCCATATGGCGTTAAGTAAATTGTTGGAAAGCCAATTGGGAACTTCATCTGAAATGTTTGCATTGGACATGAGCAAGTGTGAAATATTCCTCTGTGTTTGAAGCCACAATGGAAATTTCAGTTTCACATCACAATCTGACATGTCAATCCTTTGAAGTTGGAATGGAAGAACCCAGGCAGGATCAAAAAAAGAAGAGAGTTTGGTACAGGTTCAAGTTCCAATCATCCTGCCTTGAATAAGATCTCATTTGGGAGAGAGAGAGAGAAAAAAAAAAAAAAAAAAAAAAGAGAACATTTATGGGGAGTTGGCCATGGGGGAAGAGAGCGTTCACATGTGGGTCATGACTTTGTTTTGTTTTTTTTTTTGTTTTTTTTTTTGTAAAGGGTAATAATATATAGCTTAAACCAACAATTACAAAAGATTCGGTACCACAAAACTTGCAGCAACCCAATTGGCCATAACTTTAGTAATGCACTTGTAGATGGTATTACAACAGGCGATTGGCCTGTAGTCATCCACAGAAGTTGCATTCAGGCTTTTTGGTACCATGACCAAAATGGTGTTGTTGATCTCCTTTAAGAGCCTACCTGAGATGAAGAAAACCTTCACTGCCGATACAACCAATTGACCCACCATCTCCCAATTATGCTTAAAGAATTCAACTATGAAACCATCAGGTTCAGGAGCTTTGCCTCTAGCTAGAGAGAAGAGAGTATCACGGATCTTTGAGTTAGAAACGGGCAGATCAAGGAGGCTAACCTGTTCAGCATTGAGGGGAAATTGAATAGTCTCCCTGATATCCCCAATCGAGGGTCTTCCTTGTATAATCTGTGGCAACAAAAGATCCTACTAATGCCTAACAAAATACTAGTGAACAAGCCACTTAACTATGGATACCTGACACATCCATAACCGAAAGAATTATATTCCTTATTTACCTTTTGTTGACATAATGATGATAGAATCTAGTGTTGTGATCCCCCTCCTTTAGCCACTTAACTTTGGAATTTTGCCTGAAAAATGATTATTCTATAGAGCGCAAGTCCAAGAAGGTACGCCATCGACACTTTTCCAAATCTGCAAGGGTAACTGAGTTTGGGTCTTGCTGAAGGTCAAGCTGAGTGATCCGGAGTGCAGCCCTTGCTTTAGAAGTCCTGATGGAGATGTTGGAAAAGGATTTGTTGTTGATAGTCATGAGACGAGCTTTGAGGGCCTTGAGCTTGCACACTAGTCTAAACATGGGCACTTCCTCATTCAGCATTTCCCAAACTTGGTTGACAATTGGAATGAAATCAGGATGATCCATCCAAAAGTCAAAGAATTTGAAAGGCTTCCTTCGATGAACCGAGTTTAAAACTTTGAACACTATAGGGGAATGGTCAGAGATACCTAGTGCAAGGAAGGAAGCTTCTAAGAAGGAAAAAACCTGGCACCACTTGGAATTGACTAGGACTCTGTCAATCTTCCTTCCTTCCGCAAAGGACCAGAAGAAGTAGTCTAGGTAAAACGACATCCAACATACCGCAAATCATCTAACTTAACAGAGATAAGCACTGTCTAAATTTATCGAAGCAAGGTATCCAGCTGTCTGTACCCCTAAGTCTATCGGTCAGGTCTCTAATAGCGTTGAAATCACCTACAACTAGCCAAGGCAAATCTTGTAGAGCTGCACTTTTCAAGATAAGGTCTTTCTAGAGTGATCTCCTAGATGTGAAAGAGTGCTAGCCATAGACAACCGATACACAACAAACCATATCCGAAGAGAGCATCTTAAGAGTCCCATGTATCACCTGTGCATCTACCGAAGACATTTCAAAGCTAATAACCGAAGGGTTCTAGCCAATCCAAATCTTCCCTCTAGGAGCACAGCTATTGTCACGCCCCGATCCTCAAGCACGCACACATCCGTCTCACTTGGTCGATTTTATAATGCGATATCCCAGGACAATGTATGGCCGACCCTTTCATTTTTAAGCACATGTGGAAGCAGTTAAAATCCCCATACAATAAAACGATGAGATAGAAAAGCAGGGCCATATTTTTCATATTGAAATTTATAACCAAACTTTTATACAGACCACAAACCCAACCATAACTATTCACATCAAAACGGAGATCTCAAAAGAAGACAGAAACTTAGATGAACTAGGCCGTACTCAAGGCCCCTCTCAGGATTGTCTTCTTCTTCCAAAAATCCTTCTCTTCAGATCTCACCTCCGAGTTCTCTTCTCAGATTCCTCCTTCTCAGCTCTTCAGCGGGGTCCTAAAATGGTTTTCCCCAAACTGGGATGAGACTACGTCTCAACGAGTTCTACCCCACTAAGCCCGATTAGTAAACCATTATACTAAAGGCTGCCTAAACACGCACAGGGCAGATGACTTACCTTGACCTCTGATCCCACCTGCAAGTCAGTACAATTCACAATAGGCACCCATTTACTTCAAACAAATCGAACCAGTCGATTACATGTCATACAATTCAATCCCCACTATGGGATATTTAAAAGCTAGGCCACGTGCATTCTCCAGGACGACCTTCCAAGTCTCCGAGTTCACGTGCCTCGAACCTTGGGCCCACGTGCATTCTCTAAGGCGACCTCTTCGCCAAAGTGATACATCAAGTCACCGAGCCCACGTGCCCTTTTAAATGCCTGCGCCCACGTGCATTCTCTCAGGTGCTATCTCACCAAAGTGATGCATCAAATCACCGAGCCCACGTGCCCTTTTAGATGCCAAACTCTGTCATCGAGCCCACGTGCATTCTTCAGGACGACATACCGAGTCTCCGAGCCACGTGCATTCTCTCAGGCGACCTTTTCGCCAAGGTGACATATTCAACCACTGAATTCACGTGCATTCTCCAGGTGATATTCCAATTCACCGAGCCCACGTGTCCTCTTTCAAATGGTTACCAATTTACTTTCAATATCGACAACCAATGCCCAACAATTTCTCAATCAAATAATTAAACCAACTCAACAAAGCATTATAAATGCTAAATAACATACTTGGCCATTTACCAATCAACAATTCAATCTCAATCAATTCCAATCAATTTAGGGTAAATTCCTAAAATATCACAATTTATTCAATTCCATACAACGTGGAGCTCAAATAAATAAACGGACTATGCCACGACGATCAGCATGAGATTTCGATCGTCGGCCATCAAAATCTTAATTTCCGAAAAATAAATAATTAATTAATTAATTTCGAAAATTAATTATTAATTACTAAAAATTCAATTTAGCTCAAAATAAAGCCCGATTAAATAAACGGACTTCACCACACTCATCACCATAATTTTCCGATTCCAGGACATCTCAGTTGAATTTTCGGAAAATAAATAATTATTTAATTTAATTCCGAAAATTAATATTTAAATACTAAAAAATCCACTTAGGCCCGAAAAGCCTAATTGAAGCCCACTAAGGGTCGGGAAAAATCCCGAGGCACTTCCAATAATTAGTAGACCATGTCTACTTGCTAATTACACATTCAATTTATCTAATTCGCATCACAATTGGCTAATAATTGCTAATTTAATCTAATCTAACAACCTAAACATAATTAATTAAATCTAAACCAACCTTAAGCATAATTAGCCACTAATCCTAGATTAGTGAGATTACTCACCAAATTGCGCGCAAATCGGATCAATCCGACGGCGGCGACGCGAGGAACGATTGTTCCCAAAGCACGGCTCGGGTTCGGGGCCGGGAAACAGCCCAAAAGCGGGCCCGAAGTGCTGGAAACCCACTTCATGGGTCTGTTCGACGGAGCCGATCGGGGCTGCTCCGGCGGCTAAGGCAGCGAGGGGAAGCCAGCGGAGGGCGAGAGGGTCGCGGGGGTGGTCCGGCGGGGCTAGGCGGTGGCCGGAGGTGGCTGGACGGTGGCTGGTCGGTGCGGAACAGGGCTGATTCGCGCGGAGGGAGGAGCGGCAGCGAGCGATGGACGGCGGGACGGCGGCGGGCGCACCAGCGCGACGCGTGCGGCGGTGCGGCAGTGCGACGGCGGGACGAGCGGCGAGCGGACGGCTGCAATCGTGTGGCTCCTGCTCGAGCTTCCTCTTCTGGTTCGCTTCTTCGGATGCGCGGGGAGGAAGAAGAAGAAAAAGAAACAGAGAGAAAGAGAGGAGAGAGAAGAGAGAGAAGGATATGCATTGACCGGTCAAAGAAAGAGAGAGAGAGGGAATGGGCGGTGGGGGCAATTCGCACGAGGGGGAGGGAAAAAGGGGAGAGGAGAGAGAAGGAAAAGGAAGAAAAAGAGAAAAAGGAAAGGAAAAAGAGAGAGAAAGAAAAAGGGGGAAAGAGAAAAAGGAAAAAGAAATTACATAATACCTTTATGCAAATTTTCCTTTTCTCATTTCCTTTTCCTTTCTATTTTCTTTTTTGGTCTTCAATTTTCTTCCGATAATTTCTTTATTGAAATTCGGACTCGTCAATAAATTGACGAGCGATGAGACAGGATCCTAAAAATAAGAATTATGACGTGCTTAAAATTCGATTCCCGAAATCGACTTCAATTTCGTGGTTAAAAATCGATCAGACGTGATTTTAGCTCAATCCAACCAATTAGGTAGCTTTTAGGGATTTTACAGCTGATACATCCCTTAACGGCTTCACCCAATAGGTTAGTTAACTCGTGAGTGATCAGCTCAGAGAAAAAGGCCATAGGCACGCCTACGAAATGCCCATTTCACTTTATCGAAACGGGGTCGAATTTCAAGATGTCACAACTCTTCGCCTCTTATAAAAATTTCGTCCTCGAAATTTAAACCATTACACTTTGCTCAAAAAGGTAGGGGTACAACTGTCTCATCGATTCTTCAGTCTCCCAAGTTGCTCCTTCAATGCCGTGGTGTTGCCAGACCACTTTGACCAACGGAATGGTCTTTGTACGCAGAACTTGCTCTTTACGATCGACAATCTGGACCGGGCTTTCAACGTATGACACACGGTCATCCACGTCCAATTCCTCGAAATTGAGCACGTGGGTCGGGTCAGGCTCGTACTTCCTTAACATCGACACATGAAAGATGTCATGCACTTGCGCCAATCTTGGCGGCAACGCAAGACGATACGCTAGGTTTCCGATTCTTTCAAGAATCTCAAACGGACCTACGTACCTCGGACTCAGCTTGCCTTTCTTACCAAATCGCGAAGTTCCCCTCATTGGTGACACTTTCAGAAAAAAGTGATCACCAACTTGGAATTCCAAAGACCTTCGGCGCTTATCTGCATAACTCTTTTCCGCCTCGCTCCGCGCTGTCTTCAATCTGTCTCCGATCACGCCACGGTATCTACCGATTCTGAACCAACTCGGGCTGTTATCTTCCTTTCTCCGACTTCATCCCAACACACCGGAGTTACGCATGCTCTACCATACAACGCTTCAAATAGAGCCATCTTGATGCTCTGCTGATAACTGTTGTTGTAGGCGAATTCCACCAGATGAAGCTGATCCTCCCAACTTCCTTTGAAATCTATTACACACGCTCTCAGCATGTCTTCAAGAGTCTGAATTGTCCTTTCAGACTGGCCATCCGTCTGAGGATGATATGCTGATCTTATCTTTGAAGCTTTGTACCTAAAGTACTCGCAAGCTCTTCCAAAAAGCAGCAGTAAATCTCGGGTCTCTATCGGATGTTATCGTAAGCGGCACTCCATGCATACGAACCACCGACGCACATACAGGTCCTGCGTGTCTATCCGCACTCGAGTCCTTTCGAACCGCAATGAAGTGAGCCGACTTTGTCAGCCTGTCGACTACTACCCAAATTGAATCATTTCCCCTTTGGCTTCTTGGTAGTCCAGTCACGAAGTCCATCGTGATATGCTCCCATTTCCACTCTGGGATCGCGAGAGGTTGCAGAAATCCTCCCGGCTTGCAATGCTGAGCTTTTACTTGCTGACAAGTCAAACACTTGGCCACATGCTTGGCGATGTCCGCCTTCATACCTGACCACCAATAGTGTTGACGCAAATTCTAATACATCTTAGTGCTTCCAGGATGAACGCTGTAATTGCTACGAGGTGCTTCAGATAAAATTTCTTCTCTAAGCTCTACATCGTCAGGTACAACCAAACGTCCACGAAGCCTTAGTACCCCATCATCAGAAACTTGAAAATCAGCTTTTCTTTTGTCAGTATCCTCTTGAAGAATTTTCTGTACGTCCGGATCTGTCGGTTGAAGTTGCTTGATTCTGACCTGGACATCCGGCTCAATTCTTAGGGTGGCCATAAAACTTGAAAGGTGGCCTACCTCAAATTTGAATTCTGAATCTCGAGCTCTCTCGATTAAGTTCCACTCCTTAACCAAGATCCGTGCCACTGAAGACTTCCGACTCAATGCATCGGCGACCTTGTTCGCGTTTCCCAGGTGATATAGAATGTCATAGTCGTAGTCTTTCAGCAATTCCATCCATTGCCGTTGTCTCATGTTCAACTCCTTCTGAGAGAATAAATACCTGAGACTCTGATGGTCCGTGAAGATCTGAAACTTTTCCCCACACAAGTAATGCCTCCAAATCTTCAACGCAAATATGATGGTTGCGAGTTCTAAGTCATGCGTCAAATAATTCAATTCATGAGGTCTCAACTACCGGGAAACGTATGCAACAACTCTATCATGTTGCATCAGCACGCAACCCAACCCTCTAAATGACGCATCACTATAGATCTCGAATCCTCCAGGACCAGATGGGATCGTCAGCACAGGTGCGGTAGTCAACTTTTCCTTCAGCTCTTGGAAACTACGCTCGCACTTGTCTGTCCATATGAACTTCTCATTTTTCTTCGTGAGCTTTATCAGAGGCGACGTTATCGATGAAAACCCTTCCACAAACCGTCTGTAATAACTCCGCTAACCTTGAGAGAAAACTTCGATCTCTCGTCACCGATGTCGGTCTCGGCCACTTGATCACGGCTTCTATCTTGCTCGGGTCGACGGAGATTCCTTCTCCGGAAATCACATGACCTAAGAACGCAACACGAGTCAGCCAAAACTCGCATTTGCTAAACTTAGCATATAGCTTATGTGTTCTTAAGGTCCAAGCGCTAATCTCGGATGATTCTCGTGCTCTTCATTACTTCTCGAATAGACCAGGATATCATCTATAAACACGATCACAAATTGATCTAGATATTCCTTGAACACTTTGTTCATCGGATCCATAAAGGCAAATTTGGAGCATTCGTTAATCCAAACGGCATCACTTTGTGAACTCGTAATGCCGCACGGTACGAAATGCGACTTAGGAATATCCTCTTTCCGAATCCTCGGTGATGGTATCCTGTCCTCAAGTCGATCTTCGAGAATATTGACGCTCCTTGCGATTGATCAAACAAGTCATCTATCCTCGGCAATGGATACTTGTTCTTGATCGTTACGATTGAGCCGCCGATAGTCGATGCACAAACGCAACGAACCATCTTTCTTCTTAACAAACGTAAGCGGGTGCTCCCCAAGGCGATGCACTAGGACGAATAAATCCTTTATCCAGTAACTCTTGCATCTGCACCTTCAGTTCCTTCAACTCATATAACGCCATTCGGTAAGGTGCCTTTGAGATCGGTTCTGTCCCTGGTGCTAGCTCGATTACAAATTCAATCTCTCTTTCTAGCGGTAACCCTGGCAATTCTTTTGGAAAGACATCTGGAAACTCCTGGAAACTCCTGTACCACTGCAATATCTTCCATTTTCAACTCTTCAACTGTCGTATCCACGACAGTCGCTAAGTACCCTCGGCAACCCTCGTCTAACAAACGAGCTGCTTCCGGCGACAAGATTAAGGAAATCGAAGGTCCTCCTCGATTCCCGACAAACTCGAAGCTCTTACCCCCTAATGGGTTAAACTGAATCGCCTTGCGATAACAGTCCATTTTAGCTCGTTGATTGGTGAGCCAGTCCATGCCAATTATCAAATCAAAATCATACATGGCTCACAAGTCAATTTTCCCCACTCGCTCACCAATCTCTAACTTACACCCCGAACATCCCAAAGCAGCAATAACTTTATCTTTCAAGGGTGTAGATATGCAAATTGCCGATTCCAACAATACAAGATTCAATCCTAGCATCCTAACATATTGCTCGGCAATGAAGGAATGGGTTGCTCCCGAATCAAACAAAGCATAAACAGGTTGGTCGTTAAGCGAGACCGTACCTGTAATCACGCCAGGCGCAGCTTCTGCCTGACCTTAGGTAATCGCGTACACAGTGCCCTGAGCTGGAGGTCTCTGCTGTCCTCCTTGCGGTGCATTTTGAGGGGCATACCCTCCTATCTGTCTCATCGGTGGCGGCGGCGGCAACAGAGGTTGTCCTCTTTGCTTCTTAGGACAACATCTGGGCACAGTCCTTCCCCATGTCTTCTCCCACAGAAGCGACACTCATTAGTCCTAATAGGTCCTGACCTATTAAATCCACTCTTCTTGCTGGGCGGACTTTGGAATCTATTTCCAAACATCGGCCTCTTCCCTTGGCGGATGTTGTCTCTGTGCGAGCTAAACCTTGATCCAGATGAGGCTGCTTGCTCCGATATACCTCTCTCTATCATCTGAGCCCGACGGTAGACTTCACGATAATCTACCAAATCCAATGGTAATAGAGGTTGTTTCAGTTCTGTACGAAGACCATTCCTAAATCTCCGAGCTTTCTCCTTAAGGTCCTCGATCAATCTTAGGGCATACTGAGATAGTTCAGCGAACTTAACCCTATACTGATCGATAGTCATCGATCCTTGGTGAAGGCGTTGGAACTCCTCCATCTTCAACTCTCGGGCAGCACTCGAAAAATATTGATCATTAAAGGCTTTGAGGAAGGTGTTCCACACCCTTGGTACTCCTTCCGGGAACACAGCATCCTTGGTGGCTCTCCACCAAATATTGGCATTATCTTGAAGTTGATACACAGCTAGTATCACCTTTTCTTCTTCATTACACATCAAGACTGCGAATGCTTTCTCCATATCTTGTACCCACTGTGATGCAGCCTCAGGGTCTCCAGTACCCCTAAATCTTGGTGGATCTAGCCTTCGAAAGTGCCCCACTAGCTTACTTATTGGTCTTTCTGCAACCACTACTCCTGGTTGACCTTCAACGTTCACTGCAGGAGGAACTATGGCAGGTGCGACTGCGGGTGCGGCAGCAGGAGCGGCCTGAGCAGCGGCGGCAGCTACGGCATTAGCGGCGGCTTCAACTGTAGCGGCTTGCTGATCCATTCTATTACCCATTGCTTCCAAAACACGCAAGATCCCATCCACCTTGGGATCATTAGGAGCTGCTACCCCGACATCTATGACAGGTGGATTCACTCCACTCGCGCTAGCCTGTGCTGGCGCTCGACCACGTCCACCTCGGGTTCCGACACGAGTCGGAGCTCTACCCCGAATAACGGCCCTACTAGTCCTCTTTGCAGGAGTTCTCGGCTCCTGATCGCTCATGGTGTAGCTTTACTCAACTAACACCTGTTTCCAATTCAACACCGAATTAGAAACAGAGCGATCCAAACAACAACCAATTTTAGCACTCAGCTAACACAGACATGCACCAGCATGAATTTAAAGGCCATCCTACTAACTATCCCATGGTCAACGCTCCTTATCACTCCAATCTTCAACTTCGCTCTAATACCACTTAAACTGGATGTCACGCCCCGATCCTCAGGCACGCACACATCCGTCTCACTTGGTCGATTTTATAATGCGATATCCCATGACAATGTATCGCCGACCCTTTCATTTTTAAGCACATGCGGAAGCAGTTAAAATCTCCAGACAATAAAACGATGAGATAGAAAAGCAGGGCCATATTTTTCATATTAAAATTTATAACCAAACTTTTATACAGACCACAAACCCATCCATAACTATTCACATCAAAACGGAGATCTCAAAAGAAGACAGAAACTTAGATGAACTAAGCCGTACTCAAGGCCCCTCTCAGGATTGTCTTCTTCTTCCAAAAATCCTTCTCTTCAGATCTCACCTCCGAGTTCTCTTCTCGGATTCCTCCTTCTCAGCTCTTCAGCGGGGTCTTGAAATGGTTTTCCCCAAACTGGGATGAGACTACGTCTCAGCGAGTTCTACCCCTCTAAGCCCGATTAGTAAACCATTATACTAAAGGCTGCCTAAACACGCACAGGGCAGATGACTTACCTTGGCCTCTGATCCCACCTGCAAGTCAGTACAATTCACAATAGGCACCCATTTACTTCAAACAAATCGAACTAGTCGATTACATGTCACACAATTCAATCCCCACTATGGGATATTTAAAAGCTAGGCCACGTGCATTCTCCAGGACGACCTTCCAAGTCTCCGAGTTCACGTGCCTCGAACCTTGGGTCCACGTGCATTCTCTAAGGCGACCTCTTCGCCAAAATGATACATCAAGTCACCGAGCCCACGTGCCCTTTTAGATGCCTGGGCCCACGTGCATTCTCTCAGGTGCTATCTCACCAAAGTGATGCATCAAATCACCGAGCCCACGTGCCCTTTTAGATGCCAAACTCTGTCACCGAGCCCACGTGCATTCTTCAGGATGACATACCGAGTCTCCGAGCCACGTGCATTCTCTCAGGGGACCTTTTCGCCAAGGTGACATATTCAACCACTGAATTCACGTGCATTCTCCAGGTGATATTTCAATTCACCGAGCCCACGTGTCCTCTTTCAAATGGTTACCAATTTACTTTCAATATCGACAACCAATGCCCAACAATTTCTCAATTAAATAATCAAATCAACTCAACAAAGCATTATAAATGCTAAATAACATACTTGGCCATTTACCAATCAACAATTCAATCTCAATCATTTCCAATCAATTTAGGGTAAATCCCTAAAATATCACAATTTATTCAATTCCATACAACGTGGAGCTCAAATAAATAAACGGACTGCGCCACGACGATCAACACGAGATTTCGATCGTCGGCCATCAAAATCTTAATTTCCCAAAAATAATTAATTAATTAATTAATTTCGAAAATTAATTATTAATTACTAAAAATTCAATTTAGCTCAAAATAAAGCCCGATTAAATAAACGGACTTCACCACACTCATCACCATAATTTTCCGGTTCCAGGCCATCTCAGTTGAATTTTCGGAAAATAAATAATTATTTAATTTAATTCCGAAAATTAATATTTAAATACTAAAAATCCACTTAGGCCCGAAAAGCCTAATTGAAGCCCACTAAGGGTCGGGAAAAATCCCGAGGAACTTCCAATAATTAGTAGACCACGTCTACTTGCTAATTACACATTCAATTTATCTAATTCGCATCACAATTGGCTAATAATTGCTAATTTAATCTAATCGAACAACCTAAACATAATTAATTAAATCTAAACCAACCTTAAGCATAATTAGCCACTAATCCTGGGTTAGTGAGATTACTCACCAAATCGCGCGTAAATCGGATCAATCCGACGGCGGCGACGCGAGGAACGATTGTTCCCAAAGCACGGCTCAGGTTTGGGGCCGGGAAACGGCCCAAAAGCGGGCCCAAAGTGCTGGAAACCCACTTCGTGGGTCTGCTGGATGGAGCCGATCAGGGCTGCTCCGGCGGCTAGGGCGGCGAGGGGAAGCCGGCGGAGGGCGAGGGGGTAGCGGGGGTGGTCCGGCGGGGCTAGGCGGTGGCCGGAGGTGGCCGGACGGTGGCTGGTCGGTGTGGAACAGGGCTGATTCGCGCGGAGGGAGGAGCCGCAGCGAATGACGGATGGCGGGACGGCGGCGGGCGCACAGGCGCAGCGCGGGCGGCGGTGCGGCAGTGCGACGGCAGGACGAGCGGCGAGCGGGCGGCTGCGATCGTGCGGCTCCTGCTCGAGCTTCCTCTTCTGGTTCGCTTCTTCGGATGCGCGGGGAGGAAGAAGAAGAAAAAGAAAGAGAGAGAGAGAGAGGAGAGAGAAGATAGAGAAGGATATGCATTGACCGGTCAAAGAAAGAGAGAGAGAGGGAATGGGCGGTGGGGGCAATTCGCACGAGGGGGAGGGAAAAGGGGAGAGGGAGAGAGAGAAGGAAAAGGAAGAAAAGAAAAAGGAAAGGAAAAGAGAGAGAAAGAAAAGGGGAAAGAGAAAAGGAAAAGAAATTACATAATACCTTTATGCAAATTTTCCTTTTCTCATTTCCTTTTCCTTTCTATTTTCTTTTTGGTCTTCAATTTTCTTCCTATAATTTCTTTATTGAAATTTCGGACTCGTCAATAAATTGACGAGCGATGAGTGAGGATCCTAAAAATAAGAATTATGACGCGCTTAAAATTCGATTCCCGAAATCGAGTTCAATTTCGTAGTTAAAAATCGATCAAACGTGATTTTAGCTCAATCCAACCAATTAGGTAGCTTTTAGGGATTTTACAAGGCGATACATCCCTTAACGGCTTCACCCAATAGGTTAGTTAACTCGTGAGTGATCAGCTCAGAGAAAAAGGCCATAGGCACGCCGACGAAATGTCCATTTCACTTTATCGAAACGGGGTCGAATTTCAGGATGTCACGGCTATAATTCGAAATCTAACTCCAATCCCTTATCATATTAGAAGAGATAGAAGAGAACATGGCTTCCGATACTTTAGTTTCCAGAACGCCAATGTAGCAAAGTCTATTTGAGGAAACCAAACTATGGACCTCGGCTTGTCTAGTAGGGTCAACAAGACCCCTAATATTCCAGATATCTATGTACATAGATAATATATACTAGTTGAAGGACTAGAAATGGTTACCTTAGCTTCGGAGGTTTCCGGCAAGAGGTAGCTGGAACCACAGGAGTCGTGGCAGGAGGTGGATCAGGGAGTAAAGTCAGCAGCTTGTCCTGCATCGTCACCAATCTTCTGGAGGCCACCCTTGGGGAAGGACCAGGGGAGAGCAAATCCTCATTCTCGTAGCTAGACTGGCTAGACAAGATATCCGATTCGGCTCCTCTATCTTACGGTTCCAAAAGCCTGAAGTTAGTCGGTCTGGGGCTAGACATAGATAGGACCCCTTTTGAAGGAGTGATCATTCCCTTCGCCGGCTTGCGTGAAGAGATGGGAGGTTCGAGTTTCCCTGAAGCTGAAGACTTCGCTGCTCGGTGGATGCCCTCATCATCGGAGCTGTTATGGCAAGAAGTGATACCTTCCTTGGGAGTAGCAGCCTTCTTTTTCTTTCCTTTTACTTGTTTCCAGGTCTAGTGAGGCACCACCTCCACTTCGACTTCAACCGGTGTTTCAAGGGCCTGCTTCGTCTCATGCTGCTATTCTTCAGGTTCCTCCGCTAGGACAGGGACCATCGGGAGATGGATGTGAAGTTGGATAGCGGCTGTCGGGGTAGGGACATGAGGGGCTATCGGGGTAGGGATGTGAGACGGTCCAGCCACCATCGATGAAGGAGCATTCTGGCCCCGCTGCACGGCTCTATCGGCTCTGGAATTTGGTGGGGGGCAGTGCAATTGTGACCGAAGCAACCATATCTTCCGCACTCCACCGGTGTCCACTCATACTCGATAGCTATCGAGCGAACGATTCCCTCCAAAACCACATCTATAGAGTTGCTCCTAGGTTGTCTCGCATGGAGCAGCACATATACCCTTGTGAAGGAGATCATCTTCCTTTGTTCCGTTTGCTTATCCACATACAATGGTTTCCCCATAATACTTGCTATAGCACTAATGGAATGTGCCGACCAAAGTTCGAAGGGTAGGTTCTTCAACCTAATTCATACGGGGATAGAGTCTTGTTTTTCCTTCTTTAGCTCCATGAGGGGCCTCCATTGCTTCAAGATAAGGGGCATCCTTGCAACCGTAAGAGGACCATCTTCAAGGATTTCCTCCGGAAGGTAGGGTTCGGAATGTGGAAATAGTAGAATCCTAGGTCATCTGCCAAAACTTCAACAAGTTTGGAGCCCTAAGCATGCTTCAATGATTCCTCCGTAAGCTTGTAGGGCAGCCTTCTCCTTATATAATAGCCAACAAGGTACTCGTTCCACACGGGGTCCGAAGCCTCCATAGCCTCCCCCAAGAGATGGGCGATAGGTTTGTTATCCACAAAAGTAGGTGGAACATAGGATAGATCATATCCTTTTGCCGCAAGGCGAGCCACACTCGCCCACGAATGAGCAGGGGTTGCCTTTGGATCACCTGGTCGCTGAGCAGGCGATTGTGACCTCTTGGAAGAGGATCGGCCGCAACTACAGCCTCTCGAGCGGCTCGGTCGGGTTGGGGGCATTAGCGGCCCTTTCCGCTTGACAACTGGACCAGCAGGAGCTGGTGTGATAGGAGTATCTTGACCTGGGAACCCCTAGGAAGTGCTACCATGAGCACGGGAGGTGGGGCTTCGTTCCCTAGAGGTACTAGCCGGTTGCTGGGTTTCTCGGCTAGGGCCAGTCGCATCAGAAGAAACAACAGCCATTTCCACAAACACCTGGTGTGCAGTTCGAATCCTACCAATGAAAATCCATTGGATGGAGGAGACTTACCAGGTCCAGCTTCAATGGCACAATGTGGGATAGTAGAAGAGATAAACCAGCACAGCACCAGTCCAGAAAGAAGCTTCAATCACAACAGACTCTCGAAATCGCAGCAGCAGAACCCGAGAGGCTGAAATGGCTAGATCCGGACTTGTAGGCCACCTGCTGCAAAACGGTTCGGTAGGGATGGTAAGGGATGCAAGGCGACCTCACTCTCCAAATTTGAGCTCAATATGACAACAGGAACTCTCTCAGCAACCGAAACACCAGTTCGCAGGCCTGAACTCGCGTGCACACCTAAGGAAGGGGAGATCTCGAGTTGCAAGTCGACCCACTGGAATTCCTTCGGTGGGTATCAAGAGGAAGGTCAGAGGGACCTGTCCTCCAAATTTGAGGCCAAACCAATGGCTAGAACTCCAGGAATGATCGAAGGAGTATGCTGGTGCCATATTTCGCCCAGAAGAGAGGATGAAGGAGAGAATTGTTGGTCCTTATTTACCTATAAACTTTGTTTCTCTCTCCTTGGACCAAAAGAGGTTTTTTTTCCCCCCTTCCAGGGATAGTAAAATAAGTTCTCCACGATAGACTTCAAGCAAGTTATGTTTGGAATCATCTCCTGTTGCGTCCCAGCTCATATGGCAGTCCCCAGATAGCTTAGCGCACAGGTTCATACATGGCTTGCGTCTTGACCAAAGTGCCCTTTAACTTTTACTCTAGAGGGTCGGTCAAGTGGCAGGACAAATTGTACTCTAATTAGCAAAAGAACATGCAGCTGATTTGGACCATTAGGATGCATGTATGGTCCCAATCTATTTTTCTTTATTGAGCGCGTCTTGTTTGTTTTCTGAGGGATACCATTCAATAGAAGGATCCGGCATTCAAGAGGATGTAGCCACTCGTGTTCTCGCATTTGTCTCATATACTTCATTCGATTTATATGTAGTAATGCTGATCACGCTAGTGTGTTAGTCAGCTTGGTGTTGTTTTGGTGTGATGCCGAGAAAATTGCGTGACAGAAGCTGTCAAATTTTCGGTTTCTTCGCGATAGGATAAGATGGTTGGTGCTGTTGAAATTGGAAACTTATTTACTAGAGAAGCAGCTGGGATAGTTAAGTATAAGTGTGGCCCACCCAGTTGATAAGGGAGACTAGTGATGTCTCAACTACCCACCAGTAAAAATTTATTAATTACATTTTATGGCTTTGTCAAGATATGTTCTCTGCAAGAAAGTTTCTAAATTAGATGCTCAGGTCAAACAATCATTAATTCCATGTGAAAGTTTTGGATTTTAGTGTATGTCTTCTCTTTGATTATGCTGATCATGGAGTCTGCTCTCTCGTATGCTTCAATTATCCCCAGATCTCTGTCATAAAACTGGATTACAATAGATTAAACAAATGAAGAGTGTACTGACTTTCTCACATTTGTACGCCATAATGTCATTCTCTACTCTCACGTATTCTCTTTGATGTCATTTGATGGAAGGGATTTTGGAACTTCAGTTTTCTAGACTTAGCTCCATATTGCTCTATTATGTTATTTTTTTTACTGTCAGTTGGTTCATTTGCCTTTGTCTAGAAAAGAAGCAAAAATTAAAGAAAAATGGAGTCCACAACTAATAATTATTGCTCTTCGTCGGATACGGTGTATGGAGGACGAAAAAGGTGTCTGCGACCATAACTACCATATGTGGACTTGAGGATGGTGTATACGATATGTACATTCGGGATTTGGTCATTACCAAATGTTTTACTCTATTTTACTGCCTGGACTAGTTAAGCCATTCCCACTCATCCTTATTCTTGGCGTGGCATACTTAAAATGCATCTGTTAAATACTTCAGGTCCCTTCATTGGCGCGAACATAGGCACTGACCTCTCCAACATGCCGAGCCCAACTCAGGTGGTGGCGCTTCTAAGAGCTCCGAACATACGACATGTTAGGCTTTACGACACTGATCACGCCATGCTCCTTGCACTTGCTGACTCTGGCATCCGCGTCACTGTTTCTGCTCCTAATGACCAGCTACTCGGCATTGGGCAGTCCAATGCCACCGCTGCCTATTGGGTAGCTCGCAATATCGTAGCCCATGTCCCCGCCACCAACATCACTGCCATTGCTGTGGGATCCGAAGTCCTAACGACCCTTCAGAATGCCGCCCCGGTCCTTGTCTCGGCCATGAAGTTCATCCATTCAGCGCTTGTCGCTTTGAATCTCGACAGTTGTATCAAAATCTCAACCCCGCACTCTTCCTCCATCATTATTGACTCCTTCCCACCTTCTCAAGCCTTCTTTAACCGCACTTGGGATCGGGTCATGGTCCCATTGCTTAAGTTTCTTCAGTCTACTGGATCGTACCTCATGCTCAATGTTTATCCGTACTATGACAACATGCAATCAAATGGCGCAATTCCACTGGACTATGCCCTCTTCCGTCCTCTTCCTCCGAACAAGGAAGCTGTCAATTCTAACACGCTCCTCCACTACACCAATGTATTTGATGCCGTTGTTGATGCCGCTTATTTAGCATGTCATATCTAAACTTCACCGATGTCCCCATTGTGGTGACCGAGTCTGGTTGGCCCTCCAAGGGAGACTCCTCCGAACCGGATGCAACTCTTGAAAATGCACACACTTACAACGGTAACTTGATCAAGCACGTGCTTAACAATACAGGAACGCCAAAGCACCCGGGTGTGGCAGTCAGTATATACATTTATGAGCTGTACAATGAGGGTCAGAGACCGGGCTCTGTACCTGAGAAAAATTGGGGCCTGTTTGATGCCAATGGAGTGCCGATCTTTATCTTGCACTTGACGGGTGCGGGAACGGTGTTAGCAAATGACACAACCAATCAGACAATCTGCGTTGCAAAGGATGGTGCGGACAAGAAGATGCTCCAAGCGGCATTGGATTGGGCTTGTGGGCCGGGAAAAGTAGACTGCTCACTGTTGTTGCAGGGGCAAGCTTGCTATGAAACAGACAATGTTGTTGCACATGCAACTTATGCTTTCAATGCGTATTACCAAAAGATGGGGAAAGCTCCAGGCACTTGTGATTTTAAAGGGGTCGCTACAGTCACCACAACTGATCCAAGTAAGAAGTAGCTTGGTAACATTTACCCATGTGTCTACGTCATTCTGAGGAAAGATCTTATCACCGGATCTAGTAATCACAGTTCACTGAATAGAAAAATTGAGGAGTTGTGGTCAGTGGACAATTAATGGCATGCCACAATGCCACAAGATGATAGGGCCTATCTGGTGGTTTAACCTTTGATGAAGCTATTAGCATGTCTATCCTGAACTCTAAACATTTTTCGTAATTTGATGAGCTATTCGTATGTCTGTCCTGAACTCTAATACATGCACATTGCATATGAGCATATAGAGGTTGAGGAATCAGCCTTTTTGCTTTTCCTTTTCCCCTAAATTATGTTTGATTGGTGCAGGTCATGGTTCATGTATATTTCCGGGAAGGTATGTGATTTACTACGTTTTTATAGGTTCTCTGTGTCATCTTTTAAATTTGTTGCAAAATGTCATCCCCAATAATCCAAAATTGTTATTATGCATCTGCAATATACTGACTTACCTGCATGTGCTGCAGCGGTGGAAGAAATGGGACTTCCGTTAATGGTACTATTCTAGCTCCGTCGTCTAATTCAACGACTTCTGGCTGTCCTTCCAAGTATTTCTTTGATGTTGGTTCGATCACAAGCTCGTTGATCATCGCCATTTTGCACCTGGCGTCGGTTCTCTTGTAAAGTTATGGACTTGATATTTGTGCCATATAGATTGATGGCTTTTTAGATCTCTCTTTGAAACATTTAATTACAATTCTTCGATGACAACTTGTGGTCTACCCAATTTTGTGGTTCGTGAAGTGGCAACACGGGTGGGCAGATCCATGCATTTGAGCGGTGACTAGCTGGGTGACTCTTCAATTTTATTCTGTAAAAGCCAACAAAAGGAGTTGTTGGTGTATCTTCTTCCTAAATTCGATTTCAAATTGATTCTTTGAGATGGACACTTGGGCCTGTTCGGCCAAATAGTGCTAATTTCCATTCTTTTGTTCTCGGGAGTAGATTTGAAATAAAAATGCGTTTGGTAAAATTTTTGTTCCCAGGAACAAATTTCTATTTTTTTGTTTCTGGAAGTAGATTTGGAATAAAATCAAGAATTAAAAAAAAAAAGTTGATTCTTTTTCCTGAGAACAATTCTAGAATTAAGCCCATATTTTCTTTCTTCTTGTTCTTCTTCCCTTTCTTCTTCTTCATCTATTGCCACCATTGCAGTTGCCGTCCGCTGCCCATTGCCACTAGTCGCCAGCAACTGGTTCGACGAGCTTGCCAAAGGCTCACCAGGCTAGGGCGAGGTCTAGCAAGCTCGCTGAAGGCAAGCCTAGCCACTAGGAAGGCTGGGTGAGCCTCGCCGGTGGCCAGGTGGGCCTCGCCCAACCCTGGTGAGGCTCAACCAATCCCGCCAAGGCTCGATTGAGCCTCACCTAGCTGCCGGCAAGGCTCGGCCGACGAGGGCCGAAGATGCTTTGGTGAGGTCGCCGGCCCTCGTCTGGCCAGTCGTCGGTCATCCTAAGGCCGGTGACCGGCCACTTGAAGAAGAAGAATAGGAGAAAGAAAGGAAAAAAAGAAAAGAAGAAAAAAAGAAAAAAAGGAAAAAAGTAATAAAATTATTTAAAAATTAAAAGAAAATGATTTGGAGTAGAAATTTTGAGCATGATACTAAACACAATTCTATTCCGGAAATTGAAAGTTTGAACGGTTACCAAACAGTTTTAAATGCTTAAAAATTGTCTCAGGAACAGAATAAAAATGAATCATTTCTGATGACAAATTATTTCCGGGAACAGAAGCCTTACCAAACGCGTCCTTAAAGGGCATATGAAAGTCAGCCAATTCAGGCCATGCTTCTTGTAATCAATAGGCTAGGATGAGTTGCCTCGTTTTCTCATCAACACAGCTAAACTAGTTAAGTTTCTTTTCTTTGCTGGAATTTCAAGCGAGCAGCATTACTCTGATGGATAGTTACTAAGAATTGGCACCGCTCGGAGGAACTTCCGGAAGGAATTGCCTTCATTTTGCCTTCATTTTGCGGCAATTTCAGTAAGTGATTGTTTGCCTTAACGTGCTCTTGGTCTTTCATGTTTATGATTGTTGTGATGGTGCTTCCGAGGGAACTTCGAATGTCAGAACTTGCATACCTACAAAATTTCACCGCGGTGCTGCCCGCAAAATGAATGTTTCTACGCTTCTGGAGGACAGTAAGTTCTGTTGTCAAGCAAGCTTCCGGTGTATTGATGTACTGGTGATATGCATCGTACCAAAGCGATGGACGCTCCATGTTTGATTATACTGTCAAATGAAAGATAAAATCGAAGGGAAAAAAAGAAAGAGGCCCTCAGGACAGAGGGCAGGGATCCGAGGGCTTTTACTAGGGTAGACTCTCGAACATAGGGTTCAAATTTCTCGAGCTTCCAAGCCAAGTTGAGGTGATCTTGGATCTCTACCTCATCATGCCCCCAGGAGGGACTGGAGCCATTGGGATTCCTCTGCTCTGCCTCTCCATGTTCATATGCCATCCTAAACATAATCACAAAAGATGAAGTTTAGGAATAAAATCATCGGTCAATTTTTCCTAGTAATCTCCATTGTCGGAAGAGCCCCGTTTAGTTTATGGCACTAATATGATACAATGCACGAAATTTAGGACTGTTTAGTGTACGGAAATTGATTGTATGGAATTGTTCTGGAAATTGACGTTTCCAGGGAAACGTCATTACGTGCAGGTTGGTAAAAGGAGGAGGGTTACCGTACCAATGGACATGTCGAATCCACGCCTTTCGAGCTCGCAGTGCTCCTGGGTTAAAGCGCAGGATTCGCAGCAAAAATGGACTAAGCAATCGGCGCAAGGATCCTCTTGCAGCTGGTATTGCTGTCTCATCTTGGTGCGGCAGAAGCAGGAGTAGCAGTAGGCGCACCCGGTCAACAAGGCGATCACTGTGTAAATAGCTCCGTGCACAGGGCATGCTGCGACAAAAACCGATCCGAGTAAGTAAGTCTAATAATGACAATCGTTCTTCAATTTGTGCAAATGCGATTGATTCTACTTACAAACCGATCCGTGATCTGCAATTTCCGCGATTCGTCAGAATGTAATGCAGGGGCACCAAAATGACAGGCAACCTGTGAGATTAACAAGATATCAACCTACATGAGCCATAGAAAACTAGTTATATAGACTTCATTGGTAAATTATTAAAAGATTCAGAATTCGATGGGTTAAAACTGAAATGTTTAAGATTGAATTGATATAAGTATAATAAATTTATGAATTTTTTTTCCTATTTTCATCACACCGGCAAGTGCAAATATGGTGAAGTTAAGCTATCCATCGAGTTCTGACTCGTGACTTACCTTGCTGATAAGATTAATGAGGTATTAGGTGGGATTGTTTTACTTAGGCAAATGTCCACTTCATAGAAGAACATATAGGCTTATTTTTATTTTTTCAATGTGGATATCCTTTCGTACATTGACTAGATTCTTCGCTCATGTTGGATGAGCTTTTGCGCATTGACTTATTATGATGCGATTGAGTGAAATTTTATGAAGCCACTTTATTCACAGGAAAAAAGAAAAGAAAAGAAAAAAGAACGTATAAAGCCTGATGTATCATGAGGAAAATTAAGATAGCTTATACAGGGTAAATGCCCTCTTGCTTCTGATCCTGGTCAAGTCCTAATATGTTCTCCTCCTTTCTCTTCATCGAGCATCTGATTGAGGAACGTGACGCCAAATTGTTCCGATTGCAACATCAATCCAACTATGTATCTAGACCATCTATAGCTTGGGGTCGTAAATTCATGTACGTGATTTCATAAAATGTATACCATTTCCTTCTTCGAGAAGGGCAAACAACAAAACTTATGCTAATAGATCGAGCATGTTACCATTTACTTTAAAAGTGAAAGCCGACGGAATATGATCCATATAATATCTTTTCGATTTGGTAACCAGCTTCTCCCATGTGAAGGGTGATAAGATGATGAAAGGAATGTGCACAAATCTGGTATGGATTGCCGAAACCAAGCTTATAATTAATTCATGTCATGCTATATCTATATGATTCAACCAACTAAAAGTGGGAGTTTGTGTACGGAGTTAAAGAATACATTCGATGCCAACGATGGAAATGGTCACCTCAAGGAAAATGGACATTGGATCCAAGCTATTTTTATTTCCTATTCACATGTAAACAAAGGATAATACAAATGGTCATTGAACTTTGACTTGATGTGCAATTTAATCCCCTTTTTGTTCAATGTGGCCCCTAACTGTGGACCAATTTGTAATGCTGTTCTCGAACTTTTAGTACATGTTCATTATAGCTCCCGAACTATACACAAATATTCAATGTTGTCCTTCTATTAATTTAAGATTAGTGACAATATTGAACATGTATAAAAAAATTAGGGACTAACATTCAGCTAAAGTTTAGGGATCATATTGCATAGTGGACCAATGTTCATAAATCATTTGTGTTATTTTCCCTGTCACACCCCGAACCTCAAGCACACGTACATCCCTCGGTGGTTGATTAAATTGCGACGTCCCAGGACGCGTCGCTGACCCAATCGAATCATGCACAAGCGGAAGCGAAAGAAACAATCCCCAAACAACAAACAACTTGAGATAGAAAAGCAAGATAATAATGTCACAAAAACCCCACTTTCATAAATAAACTAATCTGTCTACAAAAAGATTGGCTTTCAAAAAGAAGCTGTCCTATGACCTATTAGTTGGACACATTCGCCGATCCTTCGGACTCCACTTCCATAAGCTTCGGGAGCTTCGGGTCCTCCACAACCCTATCAGGAGGGTTAGCTGCACCCACCCCTGGAGCGACGTTGACCGCAACGGCGCCGATATCAAAACCCTGAAGGGGACCTTTTCTATACCCATTGAGCCCATGGCGAAACCACGCCCTGAATCGATGAGGTACTATTGCGATCTAACATTTGGGTGCACCACCTATGATTTAGGCCAATGGATTACTAAGTCTTAAACTTAGCTCGGGCTCTCCCAAGCCCATATCAATTCGCGACTTAGGTTCTAGTTTTTAACATGCAAATGGATTTTATCTAGGAGTCGCCGCTGATCAGTTTACGGTAGGTTGATTAGACACCTAAGTAAAATAATGGGAGAATTATTTTACTCAAATGAACCAGAGACTATGGGTACGAGGACTTGATGACACTAGATTTCTCTAATGCCCTTTCGGTACCATTCTTTTTATTTTCAAAAATGTTTTTTACAGGCAGCTTGGATTTATTTTAACCTAAATTACTATCATGTCAAAAGATTATCACGCGGGTGCTGAACCATAAAATAAATTGCATCAAAAGAAATAAACACACAAAGCAATCAATTTTTTTTTTTTTTTTTTTTTTTTGGGTTTTCTTGAAATTAGAAGTTTATCATAAAACATGCATTTTAACTACATGACCTGATTTTACTAATAAACAAAATCTAGTTAAATGATCATATTATGTAAACTAGTTAACATGCACGTAGTATTTTTTTAATTGAAATTCGGAATTAATAAAAACACTAATTAAACTATCTAAAAAGAATACTTTTCTAATTTATTTTAGGGATTAATTTGACTTAAACCCTATCCTATCTTAGAGAACTATTTCTTTAGAAAAATGAGATAATTAAAATGTGCAAACATTATCAAAAAACCCTATATATAAGGTTATTTAGGTCAAACCATAACCTATTTAAAAAATTATCTATAAACACAATCCTAAAAAATATAATCCTAAAAAATTCTAAACTACTAAACCTATATGCTCTGATGCAAGATTTTGACTTTTTGATTTTGATTTTTTAGTGTTTTTCCAAGACAAGTAATTATCAAATAAACATTAAATCTAAACAATCAAGATATTCAACAAATAAAGAATTAAAATAATCGAAAAAATAATCCATTGTCTCACGAGTTAAATTAACGATTACTCTAACCTTAAACATCACGACATATAAAAAAAATGTTCAAAATAATTAAAAATATGATCCGAAATCTTACAGATCAAATTAATAATTATAATGATTTAACAATTAAAATACTATCAAAATGCCCAAAAATTAATATAATTAAAAAAATGATCTAACGTCTTACGGATGAAATTAATAATTACAACAATTTTGGACAAAACTCTTGTAGTTAATGCCTACAATATTCATAACCTGAAAGTCACCTCTCAATATTCAAACTTATACAATAATAGCAAAACTTTAAAAAATAAATAAAGTAAAATAACATAAAATAAGAAAGATAAAAATAAAAGAAAAATGAGCAACCTAAAAAAAAGGGGGCAGCGGGTTGGTCGGCGCCGGGTGGACGGTGGCTAGCGTCAGAGCTTTAGCAAGGGGACCGGTGGAGTTATGGCGTTCGGTGTGGGCTGCTGCATGGCGGAGTGGATCGGTCAGGCGGAAGGTGATGTGGGCATAGCGACGGCGTCGAGCGAAGCAGGAACAATGGCGCGGCGTCGGACAGAGGCTCCACAGGGGCATCAGGTTGGAAGGGCAGCAGTCCAGCTTGGGCGAAGGCGCGGCAGAGACCGACGGAGGGCGATCTGTAGAGGTGGGTTGTGTTCAGATCGGGACCTGCTGTCTTCTGGAGCCACGGCGTCGAGCATGGCGAGAATAGGGAGATCGACGAGCAGAGTTGGACGCGAGCACTGTAGGCATTTGGGCTCGCGAGTTGCTGGCTTCGAGCACTGGGTCACAAGCTGCTAGTTGCTGGTTGCAGGGGTCACCGGAAAGAGGACGATGGCGTGGAGGTGCGGCTGGTGTGGAGGTTGAGTGATGCTCGGGCATAGCGGAGCAGGGGTGGTGGTGCTTGGTGGCATGCAGAGACGCTCGGGTGGAGCACGGAGGCGTCGGTGATGGACGGATCGTGGAGGCGGCTGCTACAGGCGTCGGATGCTGAGCGGATGTGGAGGCACGGGCTGCTGGGTGCGGTGGCGTCGGGCTCTAATGAAGGGTGCGGTTGTTGGACACCGGGGTGGTAGTGCTTATGGGGACGAGCAGCAGTGGAGGCTCGGTTGTTGGTTGCGCAGTGATGCGAACGCGGTAGCCGACGCAAGGGCAGATGGGCAGCAGCGACGCGGACGGTGGAGGCAACATTATTCTTCTTCTTCCTCTTTTCCTCCTTTTTTTTTCTTTGCTCACTCACGTCACTTCTTCTCTACACCTTTTCTCTTTTTTTACTAACTTTTCCCTTTCTTTTCTTGTAGGTTGTCAGAATAGAAAACTCTTCTTGGACGACAAAATGTGGGGTTTCCTCTCTATTTTTTTTCTTCTCACTTTCACGAATTCTCTCACTCTTTCTCTTTTCACGAATCTTTTTTTTGCCCTCTCACGAATTTTTTTCTCTCGATTTTTTCGAATTCACCTCCCTTTTTTACAAAAATTGTTGCCCTCTTTATAGTGTTTCCAGACGGCTGTTTTCTATGGTATTTTCCAAGTTTCCATCTTACATTTGCATTGATTTATGGCTACAAATCAAATGTGATTTCGCAATTAGCTCAATTTTGCTACAATTCCTTCCCTTTTATTAGAATCTTTGCCCTTTATTCATCGATCTCCTAATTGCTTCCTCATTTATCAAAATCTGAATATTTATCAGAATTTCCGACTTCCATGCATAATCAATCAAACGATTTTCTCCATTTTTTCCTTTTATATGTTTTGATGCAATTTTTATTTTATTTCTTTTTTAGGGGTTAAAATTACTCCTTAATTTCTATGCAATAAATCAATGATTGGGTCGTCAATAGATGCCCGTTTTTGAAGGTGAGCTCGTAGAGGTTACATTTAAAGACAAATTGAGACCTAAATTTTGATCATGCGTATGCACCGAATGACATTCAAATTTTTTTTTTTTTTTTTTTGGGAAAATGAATCCCATTTTGAAAAGCAATTTATATGTTCCATGGAATTGCTAATGCAAATGATAAAGGAACCTACCTGGAACAACTTACCTTCAAGGAGGGTTGAGTAATTCGAGATAGTTGGCACTACATGTCTAGGACCTGTACCTTTCTATGGTTGGCCAAAATAGTAATGAGGCTTTGAGAGGAGAATGCTATCCTAGGACCCGTACCTTTTTATGGTCACCTAGTATGACAGCAAAGTTTTGTAAGGAACTGCTTTCCTAGGACCCGTAACTTTCTACGGTCGCCTAGTATAGCAGTGTTTGGTTGTGTCTAGAAGCCGTACCTTTCTACGGTCACCTTGACGAAGAAATTGATTTTTCAGGACCTGTACTATTCTACGGTCGCCTGAATGGGGAAATAGATGTTGTTTAGGACCCATACCATTCTACAGTCGCCTAAACAGAGATTTGCCTTTTAGGACCTGTACCATTCTATGGTCGCTTGAATAGGGAAATAAATGTTATTTAGAACCCATACCATTCTACGGTTGCCTTGACGAAAAAATGATTTTCCAAAATTCGTACCATTCTACGATCGCCTGAATAGATGTTGTCTAGGACCCGTACCATTCTACGGTCACCTGAATGGATGTTATCTAAGACCCGTACCATTCTACGGTTGCCTAAACTGAGGTTCACCTTTTAAGACCCATACCATTCTACGGTTGCCTGAATGGGGAAATAAATGTGGTTTAGGATCCGTACCATTCTACGATCTCCTAAACTGAGGTTTTGCTTGGCTAGGACCCGAACCTTTCTTTGGTCACCTAGTGTTGCAACATAGATCATATGAGAAAGACCCGAACCTTTCTTCGATCGCCTTAATCAGACTGAATCTAGAGAAAAATCTTTGGGGGACAACTCAATTGAGTGTCGGTATAATCAAAAGGGAATACCTGTGCAATGACAAGTATTTAAAGTATGGATAGAGATATACTTACCTGGCGGCATCTCTGA
The DNA here is from genome assembly GCA_014182885.2 of Eucalyptus caleyi. NCBI lineage: Eukaryota > Viridiplantae > Streptophyta > Magnoliopsida > Myrtales > Myrtaceae > Eucalyptus > Eucalyptus caleyi. The sequence goes on along the minus strand of CM024466.2, from coordinate 23,231,781 downwards.
TTCTTAGGGATATGTCTCCCAAATTAATGAGGTGACTATGGGCTACGGAAGCACACAATGTCAATGAAGGGGAACTTCGGGCTACGGAAGCACACCAATTTAATAGGGGAACTCTGGGCTACAAAAGCACGCCAGGTCATATCAGGGGACATTAGGCTATGGAAGCATGCCGGGTCAACAAAGAGGGACATCGGGCTATGGAAGCACGCCGAGTCGATGAAAGAGACTTTGGGCTACGAAAGCACACCAAATTAATATAAAGAACACCGGGCTACGGAAGCATACTGGGTCGTTGAAAGGGATTTTGGGTTATGAAAACATGCCAGATCAATTTAAAGGACACCGGGCTATAGAAGCATGCTAGGTTGATGAAAGGGACTCTGGGCTACGAAAACACGCCAAGTCAATATAAAGGACACTGGGCTACGGAAGCATGCCAGATTGTTGAAATGGACGCTGGGCTACGAAAGCACGCTAGGTCAATATAAATGACATCGGGTTACGGAAGCACCCCGGGTCGATGAAATGGACTCTGGGCTATGAAAGGACGCCGGGTCAATATAAAAGACACCGGGCTACGGAAGCACGCCAGGTCGATGAAATGGACTATAGGCTACGAAAGCACGCCAGGTCAATATAAAGGGATAGCTTAACCGAGTCAAGTGTCGAGAATGAATAGAAATATACTTACCTAATGATATATCTGATTCTTGGGGATATGTCTTCTGGAACTTAGATATCCTATGGAGACCTCTCACCTCCTGGTAGAAATAAATTTTGGAACATCAAGAATGCACCTTGAATGTTCGTGATGATTTCTCATCTCCTAATATCATAAGGCATTCTGAAAGGAACCTGAATGTCAGGAGCTCTTGGGTCTTTGAGAAAACATTATCTATCAGACATGATAAGAGTAAAAATGTATTCACCAAAGAAATAAGCAATTAAGGCTATTTTGGAATGCACACTTCAAAATCTACTTAAGCTTTTATCAATTCAATCGGGGTTCATGCATAATGACCTTTGCATCACCCAAATTTCCATTAGAGAGAATTTATCACTTAAGACAATTTTCACTCATGATATGGATTTCCTAAGAATACCAAATGAGAGACTTTCAGTTAGAAATGACTTTCACTCACTCTCATTTAGAAGAGCTATTTTATGAGAATCACTCCATCTCACCATATCGACAGGGATCCGAGTATTCTCGTAAGCGGTACGACCTTACCAATCTGAGAGGTCTTTAACAGAGACCATAATGTGGGCTTGGTCAATGGCTTGAAAATGGACTCTTTGAGTCAAGGCTATTGAAAGAATAGTTTCGCAATCATCTCCAAGTTTATAAGTCAAGCACCCTGCAAAATGAGAAAGAAATAATCTTGCTCGCACTTGTTCGAGCGATGCTTAAAACATGTGAATCTCTACGTTGATTGAAGTGCCTTAATCATAAGAGACTTTGCAAGGGACATAACGTAGGCTAGGTTCATGGGTTGAGAAATGAAAGATTGTTAGGCTCAAAGATGTGTATCATGGTCAAAGTTGATGATCATCTAGGCATTATCGCCGATCTTCTCTTTCACCAGGGATGCACTATTGATCTTGACTTTTTGAGTACTACTCCATTAGGATTCAATTTTGCAATTCATAGCCATCTATCTTGACTCTTTTTTCTATGGGCATCAGTCTTGCTTTTACTAAGCACACCGCTTTTTCATGCCCCTAGTTTTCATGCACTTTTTCTTCACTTCTTTTTCATGGGCATTGGCCTTGCTTTTACTAGGCACACTGCTTTTTCATGCCCCTTAGTTCTATTTTGATTTCAAATCTTGCACACAATGCATGCATTAAGGAATTACACTTTGAATGACACTCGATCTTTCAAGGGTCTTCATCTGCCTTTTGCCTTGCCCCAATGTGGGGGATGATCACCAACTAGGTTTGAAAAAATGAAATTATAGGCTCAAGTGAGCTATGCAAAGGGTATAGATATGTAGGATAGCAAAAGAAATGCTCTTCGTCATCTTATGGCATTTAAATTACTGTACGAGTTACATTGCGAAAGCAATACTCGAAGATTGATGCAAGTGCGAGCAAGAAGATTCCTACCATTCATTTCAAACTTGTCCCATTATGGGATGATCTTTGATAGGGATAATTTAAAAAGAATTTCCATAAGTGTATGGGGCTCAAAGGGGTTAAGTAATGGATCACTTGTAGTGTTTGAGATAGAGAAATGAATTGCCTCTCATCATTTTAGTTGCCGTACCTTTTGCAAGGAACTCTTTACCTTGTGTATATGAACCTTCCTACACTCATCTCACAAGTGTATAAGTAGAGGACCGTGTATAGGATAAGGTTTGCCTTTCATCATCCTGACTCGTCTCATTTAGTATACTCAATCAATTCCACATCATTCATTAAATTAGTCCATTTTGATGTTCTTTAGTGGAATTGGTGGACGAAACATGTAAGAGTCATCATGCAAAATCCCTTTTTAAAAGAGCTCAATAGCTTTAGGCATGAAAAATTGTCAACTTCAAAACAAATAGTTTTTCACACTGCAAAATGGTTTTAAGCATTTATTCAAGGATTCCTCTACAATGGGATTGCCTCAGCAGTTGATGTCTTTGGATTGTCCTTATCATTCAAGACTAAAAATCCACTTTTGCCCCAAAATCTATCATGCCCCCAATCTGTCGCATTAACTCTTTAAAAATGTGTCCTTGATAGTTGGGCCAATTGCAACCTGGTGTGGCTTTTTCATATGCCTTCTCATCAGACCGAAAAAGTAATGCTTTGAAACATGAAGTAAATAAGTTAGAAAATTAAACAGAGCTAACCTAATGCATGCTTTTGGAAATGGCTTCAAAAATGATTTTTTTGTGTTTTTTTTGGACTTTTTTTTATGAGGAAGCATGAAAAAGCCCAATCCTCAGAATTCTCCTTGGATGATATTTTCTTTTCATTGTTGGATATCATCACCGGGTTGATTTGGCATACCTCATCATGTCCTCAAAACTTATAATTTTATTGATATTCATCAATCGAATTACATTTATTAAATGGTAAATACAATGCTTAATTCCTAAATGAAAAACGAAAAAAGAATGAATTGAAAACATTTCCTAGAAAGCAATAAAAATTCCCACACAAGGGAGTGTGCAAAAGCAATAAATAATTCACTCTCGTGGGCTAAGGCCCATTTCTTCTGATGGTCCTTTGTCAACGGTGCCTATAGGGAGGTCATCGAATAGACTCATTATTCCTTCCAATGCATCATTTGGGTTTTCTGTCTTTGAAGGTGTTGGATCGTCCATGCCACCCCATCCATCTGGGACGATATCTCGAGGGTCGATGTAGAAGCTAGGAGGAGCTGAATATTTTACATAGTAGTCGAATTTGCCACTTGGTTGCCCCAAGGTGTCCATCACTTCCACTTTATTTTGCATCATTCTAGGAAGGCCAGGAAACGTCTCGCAAATGTTGGCAGGTAACGAGCTTTGCCTCCCCCGCCCTTGCTCAGGTGGCAAGCTTTGCCTTTCTTGTCTCTGTCCTCTAAAATTTCCTTCACCTCTTCCATGGTGTCCTAATCCAATAGAACGGGATCTCCGATGGGCTTCAGTGGGGTTTCGAATGCCTTGACCCCTTCTTCCAAGACCATATGGCATCATCTTAAGCCTCAAAAGTGGAAGTGAACAGTACGACGTTTCTCCCCTATTGCATATAAAACAAGACTTGAGGGAAACATTGTCATGGACTGATAAAATCGCAATAAAGTAAGTAAATTGCAAAGTAAGATTTTAGACAACTTACTTTCACCGGAAAGGGATGACAATCAAATAGACACACGCATGAAGTGTGAGGCTTGATTTTTATCTAGGTGGCTTAACAAAGTGGAGCTAAGAGGATGATCTGACCGTTGTAGTCTCGCATTAACGTGTCAAGTCCTCATAACTCCGGCTCAGTCGAATGGAATGCCCAATAGTCACGCAGTCTCGCGGATATAGATAAACACATTTGACACCATGAAAAAAATTTCGGGGAAGAGAAAGTCAACCTTTACATAGCAGTCTCGCTTTGGATGAAGTATCATTCTCAACACCATCCTAAAAATCCTATCGCAGCTCGGGTTTGGCCACAGGTTGTGTGTACAATAGTGTAGTGCTCAAAGCAATAAAACATGCATAACAGTTTAAATGCAAACAACACTTCAATTAGGGAAAAATAAATCATACATCACCACACCTTCCTGTAAGACAAGGATTAGCAATGACTACTCCCCTTATACCTCCTATCTGCAAGAACATTTAACACCTTAGAAATGTTAGGGACATACCTGGTGTCCTCGCTGCCAAAAATATTTTTGAAAGAAAAAGAAAAATTGGCCTAAGTCCACTAAGTGTTTTAATACAAGTCCCCAGTGGAGTCGCTAAGCTGTCACGACCTAAAATTTGGGTGCACCACCTATGATTTACGCTAATGGACTACAAAGTCTTAAACTTAGCTCGGGCTCTCCCAAACCATTTATATATAAAAAAAAAAAAAAAAAGGTTATTTAGGTCAAACCATAACCTATTTAAAAATTATCTAAAAAATATAATCCTAAAAAATATAATCCTAAAAAATTCTAAACTACTAAACCTATATGCTCGGATGCAAGATTTTGATTTTTTTGATTTTTGATTTTTAGTGTTTTTCCAAGATAAGTAATTATCAAATAAAAATTAAATCTAAACAATCAAGATATTCAACAAATAAAGAATTAAAATAATCAAAAAATAATCCATTGTCTCACGAGTTAAATTAACGATTACTCTAACCCTAAACATCATGATATATAAAAAAAGTTCAAAATAATTAAAAATATGATCCGAAGTCTTACAAATCAAATTAATAATTATAATGATTTAACAATTAAAATACTATCAAAATGCCCAAAAATTAATATAATTTAAAAAAAAAAAATTATCCGATGTCTTACGGATCAAATTAATAATTACAACAACTTTAGACAAAACTCCTGCAGTTAATGCCTACAATATTCATAACTTGAAAATCACCTCTCAATATTCAAAATTATAAAATAATAGCAAAACTTAAAAAATAAAATAAACTAAAATAACATAAAATCACAAAGATAAAAATAAAATAAAAATGAACAACCTAAGAAAAAGGGGGGCAGCGGGTTGGTCGGCGCCGGGTGGACAGTGGCCGGCGTCGGAGCTCCGGTGAGGGGACCGGCGAAGGTATGGCGTCCAGTGTGGGCTGCTGCGCGGCAGAGTGGATCGTTCAGGCAGAGGGTGATGCGGGCACGGCAACGGCATTAGGCGGAGCAGGAACAGTGGCGTGGCGTTAGACGGAGGCTCCACAAGGGCGTTGGGTTGGAAAGGCAGCAGTCCAGCTTGGGCGAAGGTGCGGTAGAGACCGGCGGACGGCCATCTGTAGAGGTGGGTCGCGTTCAGATCGGAACCTATTGTCTTCGGTAGCCGCGATGTTGAGCACAGTGAGAATAGGGAGATCGGCGAGCGGAGCTAGACGTGAGCGCTGTAGGCATTTGGGCTCGCGAGTTGTTGGCTTCGGGCTGCTAGGTCGCGAGCTACTAGCTGCTAGTTGTAGGGGTCGCCGAAACGAGGACGATGGCATGGAGGTGCGGATGGTGCAAAGGCTGAGTGTTGCTCGGGCACGGCGGAGCAGGGGTGGTGGTGCTCGGTGGCATGTAGAGATGCTCGAGTGGAGCACGGAGGCATTGGTGACGAACGGATCGCGGAGGCGGCTGCTGTAGGCGTCGGACGCTGGGCAGATACTGAGGCACGAGCTGCTGGGTGCGGTGGCATCGGGCTTCGACGAAGGGTGCGGTCCTGGACGTCGAGGCGGCAGTGCTTACGGGGACAAGCAGTGGCGGAGGCTCGGTTGCTGGTTGTGCAGTGATGCGAATGCGGCAGCCGATGCAAGGGCGGACGAGCAGCAGCGACGCGGACGGTGGAGGCAACACTGTTCTTCTTCTTCCTCTTTTTCTCTTTTTTTTTTTCCCTCTGCTCATTCACGTCACTTCTTCTCTGCACTTTTTCTCTTTTTTTTATTGACTTTTCCCTTTCTTTTCTTGCAAGTTGTCAGAAGAGAAAACTCTTCCTGGACGACAAAAGGGGGGGCTTTCCTCTCTTTTTTTTTTTCTTCTCACTTTCACGAATTCTCTCACTCTTGCTCTTTTCACGAATTTTTTTTCCCTCTCAAAATTTTTTTTCTCTCGATTTTTCCGAATTCGCCTCCCTTTGTTACGAAAATTGTGCCCCTTTTTATAGTGTTTCCAGACGGTCGGTTTCTATGATATTTTCTGAGTTTCCATCTTCTGTTGCATTGATTTATGGCTACAAATCAAACATGATTTCGCAATTAGCTTGATTTTTGCTACGATTCCTTCCCTTTTATCAAAATCTTTGCCCTTTATTCACCTGATCTCCTAATTGCTTCTGCATTTATCAAAATCTGAATATTTATTAGAATTTCCGACTTCCATGCATAATCAATCAGACTGATTTTCTCCATTCTTTCCTTTTATTTGTTATGATTCAATTTTTATTTTATTTCTTTTTTTAGGGGTCAAAATTAATCCCTAATTTCTATGCATTAAATCAATGACTGAGTCGTCAAAATTTAGGTGTTAATAGGTACCCTCTAGGGTAGGCCCTCATCAACCTAGTTAATGGTCACAACAAGCTCATGGATCCAGTGACTCCCGGGGATAGGGACATCTATACTCCACTTAGTAATCCCCTGAGGCTATCCAAAATGAACCGAAGGGACCACCATCTAAGGACCTAGAAAGTTAAGTCCACGATGGGGTGAGACAACGTCTTAGCAAATTCACGCCCTAAACTCCGATTAGGAAGGAAACACGTCTAGAGGCAGCCTATACACACAATACAGAGGGCTTACCTCGCCTCAATTCTCTCCTGCACGTCAGTACAATTCATATATCATATATGTGCAATAATAACATTCGACAATTGGAACGACTCAATTCACCTCTCCATCAATCAATCAATCATAAGGGTCCCGAATATAAGGCAAAATCGTTATGACACGTCACATTCCGTATCACACAATTTTGTCTTATAATCAGGCGTGTTTAACTTAATCAATCATGTGTTCTAATTGATTACTGCCCGCACATGCACGATCTACCCAACGCGTATCGGTCTTCCGGCATAGCCAGGCATCGTCTCACTCCATGGAGCACGGCAACGTCCACCTGACGCACATCAAGGACGGCATTCCCGAAGGAGCTTCGGTTCGATCTCTACCGCGATCCGGCATCCATTGTTAGGGCATCCCATATAGGGGCATCGTCCACCTAACGCACATCGGAGACGGGTTCTCATAACCATCACACGATCAATCAATTCCGGCCAAAGACATTGTGTTTTGCACTCAAATGCCTCAATTAAGATAACATGCTTGACCTATTTTCTTCGTATTAAAAACATTTGATAAAATAATCGTGTGTGGGTACACGATTTGAACGAACCAGAAAAAGTGATATCATTCCTTTTAAAATCCCACTTTTTGAAATAATATCTAAAAACATTTTCAGTGTCAAAACCAAACACCCGGTATTCCCTAATTAAATACCAAAATTTCACAATTTTGAAATAATGATTCAAAAATCACAATCACCACTCAATTGCACAAATTATCATTCAATTGCATAAACCGATCATATCAAGACAATTAGCACGAAATTCCGACTACGGGCTATCTCAGTATAATTTCCGAAAAGTATTAAATAATTAAATAAATTACAAAAATAATTAAATAAATACAAATTAAATGGTAAATGCCTAATTAAGTCTAACATGCTAATCTAACCACCTAATTGGACCTAGAAAAATAATACACCTATCTACATAAATCAAGCAATCTAATTAACCCTTAACTAATATAATCTAATCACCTAATAAGCCTAATTAAGTAACTAAACCACTAATTAATCTAAAATAACCACCTAAACCAATATTAAGCTAATCTAATCCTACTCTAAGCATAATTAACTCCCTAAGTAGAGTTTAACAATTAAATTCACCGGTTTTGCGATCTGATGAGTTCACCGCGATGGCAACGCCAAGGCGGGTGAGACTCAAGCCTGGAGCGATGCCAAGGGAGGTCAGAACGGGCTCGGAAAAGGCCCACAAAGCCCATAGGAAAGTTGTTGGGCTCGATTCTGTTCTAGAAGAACCGAGCTGGATCGAGCGGCTGGAAATGGCAAGGCGGGATGTATCATGCCCCGATCCTCTAAGCGCGTGCCTATCCCTTAGTAGTCGATTAAATAGCGACGTCCCAGGATACGTCACTGACCCGTTTATTTTAATGCGTATGCGGAAGCGAATAATTAATCCACAGACAATACAAAGTTGGGATAGAAAAGTAGGGCTACAATTTTTCTAATCACAACACACTTATACATATCAAACTATGTCATATACAATATTAGTCGATATATACAAGGTTTGCAAAAAAGGGGTTTCGGAGTGCTACAGATCCTCTAAGCATTCAAGTCCTCAACTTAATACTCCGGGGACCCTGGATCCGACAGACATCGGTCCACCACTGAACCACCAGGAGGGTTTGCTATGCCTTTTCCAAAAGCAACCTCTAGCACCGACATAGGGATCTCGGATTCCGGTATGGGGCCTTCTCTTTGTCCATTCCGCTCGCGACAATACCACGACCTGTATTGATGGGGTACCTTATGGGGTAGACCCACATCAACCTAGACCATGGATCTCACGAGTTCATAGACCCATCCCTTAGGGTTCCCATGAAGCGAAATATAAGATACCTGCTTGGTGACCTTCTTCGGCTAGCCAAAATGCTCGGGAGGAGCTGCCATCTAAGGACTTGAAAATGTTATCCCACAACGGGATGAGACGACGTTTCAACAAGTTCACCCATTAAGTCCCGACTAGGAAGAAAATACACTTCGAGGGTTGCCTAAGCATAAGCACAAGTTAGAGGACTTACCTTTATCTTAGAGTATACTTCTCACCAAAAGCTAAGCCCACATGCTGATATAGTATACTCACAATGCTCACCAAAAGCTGCTAAGGTATACTGCCCACCCAAAACTGATATATCAAAGCCCGCAGGCTGATATAGTATACAGGCATACTGCTCACCCAAAGCTGATATATCAAAGCCCGCAGGCTGATATATTATAACATTCAAATCAACTGACAATTTCACCACTTTTATCATACCCGATAAAAATAATCGTGTGTGGGTACACGGTCGACCTTAGCTAAAATATAATATTTTCCCTTTTGAAAATCCTACTAATTTCAATAATCCATAATCACTTCTTTGGCGATGTAAATCGATGCCCGGTATTTTCTAATTAAAAAGTGAAATTAATAAATTTTGGGATAAATACCCAAAATCACAAATGTCACTTAATTTGCATAAATTAGTACCCAAATAAATAAAACCAAACACACCATTGCAATTAGCACAAAATTCCGATCACCACTATCCCGATCTAATTTCTGGAAATAATAAATAATAAATTAATTACCAAAATTAATTAATAAATACCAATAAATACAAAAAAAAAAAATAGCAACTTAGGTCAGAAAAGCCTAATTAGATACTGAAACGGGCCCGAATAATATCCGAACTTACCTAGATAAATATTACAGCTTATCCAGTCTCTAATTACACTACTCTAACACCTAACATACAATAACGATTAATTAAATTGCTAATCCATTCTAACTAACCACCTAATCCATATTTAACATAGACTAATCAACTCTTAAATATCATTAACTCTCTAAGCGGAGATTAGTGAGTAAACTCACCGGTTTTTAATTTTGATGAGTTCACGAGGACGGCGAGGCGGAGATGAGCGATAAACTTCGAAGCAGCGAAACCTTTCGAGGCTTGGAAGCGGTCCAAAGCGAGCCAAATAGTGCACGGCCGACCTAGGGGCTTCGATTTCTTGATGGGGGCCAATAGGGCTGATCAAGTGGCCAGTTAGGCAAGCAAGGGTCGGCAGAGTTGCTACGGTTAGGCGGGCGACTTTAGTGGCTAGACGACGGTGGCACAGCTCCGACGGTGGCCTAACGAGGCTCGGGCTGGCAGGGGACGCGAGCAGGAGGCTCGCACGCCGGCAGGGTAGCGAGATGACGCGCGATGAGCAAGCGAGCTCGCGGCTGGGCGCGATGGTCTACGATGGCTCCAGCAAGGCTTGCGACGGCTAGGGGGGAAGATGGCCAGTTTCTCTACAAATTTTGAAGCTCCTCTACTCTGGAAATGGAGAAGCCAACCAAGGGGGAAGAAGAATAGAGATAACAGCACATGGAGGGGGCCACCTCTCTCCCTTTCTATCCTCTTGTTCCCTTGACTTGGCCCCACCGGTTGCTGGCTTTCCCAGCACACTTGTAGCCCACAAATCTTCCTCTAGAAGCTATTGAGATGGTCCAAAGGTGGTGGTCCAAGGGAGGCTACGAATTTTGCACAAATTTCCCTCAATTTGGACCAATCTCTCTCCAATTGAAGTCAAATTCGGCCTTATAAAATCCACCGACGTGTCCACGATCAAATTGACATTTTTCCTTGCTAATAGAACCAACTTGCATCTCAAAAACGTGATAAAAAACAATGTCCTAAATTTCCCTATAAAAAACGTTATCACTTTGAAATTTCGCCAAAAATCTCGGCTTGCAGAAAAATTTTCAGAAAATGAGTTGACGTTCCTAAAATGACTTGTGACATGACATAACTTTCAATTTCTGAAATCGGATTCAAATTCAAGGTTAATTTCAATTTGGCACGATTTTAGCGTGAGCTAGGCTACCGGGTAACTTTTAGAAATTTTTAATGCAATTGACCCGTGGTCAATTTTCTTCAAGCCACAATGTACCTCTTCGACACATTGACAACTCTCGGTGGTCGTGAAAATCCTAAGGTTTCAAACACGGACACAGGATACCAAAATGACAGAAAAATCAGTCTAGTGCCGATCGACGAGAATTTCGTAATTTGGTGGAATCACCCACGTTTAGCCACACATCTCAGTCGAACGAACCTATCTCTGATCCCTAATCAGTTTTTAACTATGCCTTAGTGATCTCTATAGATGAGCACGGTTAAGTAGTCGATTCCTGGTCGAATTCTCAAGTCTATTGCATTAAAATCCCTTAATGACTTCCCTAGATAGTCTCGTTATCTCATGAGTGATCAGCTCAAAAAATAGTACTATAAGTACGTCGATGAAAGGCCCGATTTATTTAATTGAAAACAGGCCTAAAATTCCAGGATGTCACAACTCTTCCCCTCTTATAAAAATTTCATCTTCGAAATTTAAACAATTACAATTCATTAAACAAAAAGGTAGGGGTACAATCGTCTCATCGAATCCTCACTTTCCCAGGTTGCTCCTTTAGTGCCGTGGTGTTGCCAGACCATTTTAACCAACGGAATTGTCTTAGTACACAAGATTTGCTCTTTTCGATCCATAATCTGAGCCGGGCTTTATACATACGACACTCGGTCGTCCACGCCCAATTCCTTAAAATTAAGCACGTGGGTCGGGTCAAGCTCATACTTCCTCAACATCGATATGTGAACGACGTCATGCACTTGTGCAAACCTCAGCGGTAATGCAAGACAATACGCCAGGATTTTGATTCTCTCTAGAATCTCAAAAGTACCTACATACCTCGGACTCAGTTTTCCCTTTTTGCCAAAGCGCGAAATCCCCCTCGTTGGTGACACCTTCAGAAAAACGTGATCACAAGCTTAGAATTCCAATACTCTCCGGCACTTATCTGCGTAGCTTTTCTGGCGGTTCTGAGCGGTCTTTAACCTGTCTCTGATGACAATAACTACATCCACTTACTACTGAACCAACTCTGGGCCTGTAATTTTTCTTTCTCTGACTTCATTCTAACACACGGGCGTTCGACACGCTCTACCATACAACGCTTCGAAAGGAGCCATCTGAATACTCTACTGGTAGCTGTTGTTGTAGTCAAACTCGACAAGGTGAAGCTATTCCTCCCAGCTTCCCTTGAAATCCAACACGCAAGCTCGTAGTATGTCTTCAAGGGTCTGGATCGTCCTTTTAGATTGGCCATTCGTTTGAGGATGATATGCCGTACTGTACTGCAACTTCGTTCCTAAAGCAGCCTGTAAACTCTTTCAAAATGCAGTTGTGAATCTCGGGTCTTGGTTTAATACAATCGTCATCGGCACCCCATGCAGATGAACTATCTGACGTACATACAACTCTACATGTCTGTCCAAGTCAAGGTCCTTCCATACTGTAATGAAGTGAGCCAACTTCGTCAGTCTATCGACCACTACCCAAATGGAATCATTACCATTCTGATCCCTCTGTAAGCCTGTCACAAAATCCATCATGATATGCTCCCATTTCCACTCGGGAATCTCGAGAGGTTGTAAAAGTCCTCCTAGCTTACAATACTGTGCCTTTATTTGCTGACACGTCAAATACTTGGCGACATGCTTGGCGATGTCTGCCTTCATACTAGACCACCAATAGTGTTGGCGCAAATTCTGATACATTTTCGTACTGCTAGGATGGATGCTATAATTGCTACAATGAGCTTCTGATAAAATCTCCTCTCTAAGCTCCGCATCGTCAGGTACATACAACTGTTCTCAAAACCTCAATGTTCCATCCTCAGAAATCATAAAGTCAGCCTTCCTCTTATCGGTATCTTCTTGCAGAATCTTCTGAATATCCGGATCTGTTGGCTGGAGCATCTTGATTTTGATATGCACTTTCCGCTCAATTTTGAGGGCGGCCATAAGATTTGAAAGGTGGCTTACCTCAAACTTATAAATTGAATCTTGAGCTTTCTCGAGTAAAGTCCATTCCCTGATTGCCATATGCGCAATTGAAGACTTTCGACTCAGCACATCTATGACTTTATTCGCCTTCCCAGGGTGATATAATATATCACAATTATAGTCCTTCAGAAGTTCCATCCAGCGGCGCTGTCTTATATTCAACTCATTCTGAGAGAATAGATACTTGAGACTTTGATGGTCAATGAAGATTTGGAACCTTTCTCCACACAAGTAATGCCTCCAAATCTTCAGAGCAAAAATGATGGCCGCGAGTCCTAAGTTGTGCGTCGGGTAATTCTATTCATGAGGTCTCAATTGACGGGAGGCGTATGCAACAACCCTACCATGTTACATCAGCACGCAACCCAGTTCTCTGAACGATGCGTTACTATAAATCTCGAATCCTCCAAGACCGGATAGAATGGTCAGCACTAGTGAGGTAGTCAGCTTCTGCTTAAGCTCTTGGCAAACTACGCTCGCACTTGTCTATCCACACAAATTTCTCTTCCTTCTTCAAGAGTCGAGTCATCGGTGAAGCTAAGGCTAAAAATCCTTCCACGAACCATCTGTAGTAACATGCTAAACCTAGAAAACTTATGATGTCTGTCACGGTTGTCGGTCTTGGCTAGTTGATTACTGCTTCGATCTCGGATGGGTCCATGGAGATTCCTTCACTTGAAATCACATGGCCTAAGAACACAACACGAGTCAACTAAAACTCGCACTTGCTAAACTTAGCGTAAAACTGATGAATCCTCAGGATTTGGAGTACCATCCTCAGGTGCCTCTCATGTTCCTCAGCACTCCTCGTATACACCAGAATATCATCGATGAACACGATCACAAATTGATCCATATATTCTTTAAACACTCGGTTCATCAAATCCATGAAAGCAGTTGGAGTGTTCGTCAAACCAAACAGTATTACAATAAACTCATAATTGCCATATTGAGTACGAAATGTTGACTTCAGTACGTCCTCTTTTCTGATCCTCAACTGATGATACCCCGTCCTCAAGTCAATCTTCGAAAATATCGACACTCCTTATAGCTGGTCAAACAAGTCGTTGATCATCGGGAGTGGATACTTGTTCTTGATCGTCATCTGATTGAGTTGACGATAGTCGATACAGGCGTAACGAACCATCTTTCTTCTTCACGAACAGAACTGGTGCTCCTCAAGGTGATGCACTAGGATGTATGAATCCCTTATCCAACAATTCATGCATATGCACCTTCAGTTCTTTCTAATTTAACGACATCCGGTAAAGAGCCTTAAAGATTGGCTTTGTTCCGGGTGCTAGCTCGATCACGAACTCGATTTCTCTTTCTGGAGGTAGGCCTGGCAATTCCATCGGAAATATGTCTGGAAATTCATGCACCACTAAGATGTCTTCAATCCTCAATTGTCGTATCCATGACAGTCGCCAAATAACCTTGACAACCCTCATCTAACAAACGGGTTGCCTCAAGCGACGAGATCAAAGTAATAGAGAGTCCTCCTCGATTCCCGACAAACTCAAAACTTTCACTCTCTAACGATTCAAACTGAATTGCTTTACGATAATAGTCCATCTTAGCTCGTTGTTTGGTGAGCTAGTCCATGCTAATTATCAAATCAAAGTCATACATGGCTAGGACTAACAAGTTTATTTTCCCCTCTCGCTCACCAATCACTAACTTGCAACTAGAACAACCCAATGCAAACAACACTTTATCCTTTAACGGTGTAGCTATGCTAACCACTAACTCCAGCAACTCAGGACTTAATCCTATTAGCTTAACATATTGCTCAGTAATAAAAGAATAAGTCACGCCAGGGTCAATAAAGCATATGCAATATAGTCATTCAGCGAAACCATACCTGTAATCAAATTAGGCGTGTCCTCTGCCTGACCTCTTGTGATGGCATACACTATCCCTTGAGTTGGGGGTTTGTTCTGTCCACCCTACGGTACGTTCTGTGGCATGAATCCTCTTATCTAACCCATTGGTGGCAGTGGTGGTAATTGCTGTTGTCTTCTTAGCCTTCTTGGACAATCTTTGGCTATATGATCCTGCTGGCCACATTCAAAACAAGTGCCCGGCCTCCGAGGGCATGGAGCTGTACCATGTCACCTTCCACAAAAGTGACACACACCGTTATGGCTTGGCCCTAACTTGCCAACTCCTCCCTTCCTATTGGGCGGGACGTGGAACCTTCCTCCTGTCATGGGCTTCTTCCCATATCGATTCCCATCTCAGTTAGATCCAAACCACGATTCAAATGCAGCGGCTCGTTCATTTTGATCTCTCTATCAGTTGGGCTCATTCATAAAGGTCGTTATAATTCTTCAAATTCAATGGCACTAACGGGCTTCTCACTTTTGGTCTGAGCCCATCTCTAAACCTTCTAGCTCGGTTTGCCAGATTCTCGACCAGTTCAGGGGCGTATTGTGATAGTTCCACGAACTTCGCCTCATACTAATCTATAGTCATTGAACCTTGGCAAAGTGACGGAATTTTGCCATCTTCAGTTCTCTGGCACTGTTAGAGAAGTACTTGTTGTTGAAAAGGTGTTCCACTCTAAGACTACACTTTAAGGGAATAATATTCCTTGGGTGGCTCTCCACCAAGTACTCGCAATTCCCTGTAGCTGGCAAGTTGCAAGGACTACCTTTTCCTCCTCGGTGCACATTAGCAATGCAAATGCCTTCTCCAAACCCTGGATCCATAGGGCTACAGCTTTGGGGTCTCCTGCCCCAGTAAACTTCGGGGGGTTCATTTTCAGAAATTTTTCCACCAACTCATGGGGTCTTCCAGTGACCACGTTCCTTGGTGGAAACCCAACAGGCGTCGCAGCAGTAGTGGCAGCATCCGTGGCAGCATTAGCCGCAGCTGTGGTAGCGGCGGCTGAAGCGGCAGCACTGGCAGCTTGAATCTGAGCCTACTGATCCATCCTATTCCCCAACATTTCTAACGCCTACATGATCCTAGCGAACCTTGGATCATCAGGGGCTACTACCCTAGCACTAACAGGAGGTGGTGCTACTCCACTAGCGCTACCTGAGCTGGCGCTCGACCACGACCTCCTCGGGTACTGATCCTTGTCGGCATCCTTCCTCGAGTCGCAGGTCCAATGGTACGCTTCCTAGAAGTCCTCTATTCCAGATCATTCATTTTGCAAGTTTTCTACAAAAACCCACCTTCCAATTCCACACAGAATTAGAAGCTGAGCGATCTCAAACAAACAAATATACTAAACAGCTATCACAGACATGCACCAGCATGAAATAAAGGCCTTTCCTATTGACTATCCCATAACCCATCGCACCTTATCACTCCAACCACTCACCTTCAGTTAATACCACTAAACTGGATGTTACGCCCCGATCCTTTGAGCATGTGCCCATCCCTTAGCGGTCGATTATATAGTGACGTCTCAGGACGTGTCGCTGTCCCATTTATTTTAATGCGCATGCGGAAGCAAATAATTAATCCCCAGGCAACACAAAGATGAGATAGAAAAATAGGGCCGCAATTTTTCAAACCATAACACACTTATACATATCAAACTATGTCATATACAATATTAGCCGATATATACAAGATATGCAAAACGGGGGTTTCAGAGTGCTACAGATCCTCTAAGCATTCGAGTCCTCAATTGAATACTCTGAGGACCCTGGATCCGACTGACACGGGTCCACCACTGAACCACCAGGAGGGTCTGCCGTGCCTTTTCCAAAAGCAACCTCTAGCACCGACATAGGGATCTCGGATTCCGATATGGGACATTATTTTTGTCCATTCCGCTCACGACAATACCACGGCCTGTATTGATGAGGTACTTTATGGGGTAAATCCGCATCAACCCCGACCACGGACCTCACGAGTTCATAGACCCATTCCTTAGGGTTCCCATGAAGCGGAGTATAAGATACCTGCTCGGTGACCTTCTTCAGCTGGCTAAAATGCTCAGAAGGAGCTGCCATCTAAGGACTTGAAAATGTTATCCCACAACAAGATGAGACGATGTCTCAGCAAGTTCACCCCCTAAGTCCCGACTAGGAAGAAAATACGCCCCAAGGGTTACCTAAGCACAAGCACAAGTTGTGAAAGCTAGTACGAACACCTAAAGGGGGGTAAATAGGTGTTTAAAATAAATCTTGGCAAATATATGCGGAATAAAATAAACTTCAAATAAAACAAAGGAGTTAGGGAAGAGAATAAGAACACAAGGTTTATAGTGGTTTGGCTTAATCCAAGCTTACGTTCACTCTCCCACGCTAACAGCCTTCTTGGCTGGATTCCACTATGCAATCAACAAGAGATTACAACTTCGAGTGCAAACACTTAGTAGATCACACTATCTCACTAAGTCACTCTTTTGGTATTTCTCTCACGATCACAAACGTTTAAGCTCTCCAAAGACAAGTGTATGATCGAAGGTCGCTCAGACTTTGGAATTATAAATTCTACTTTCTATCTCTTACTTGCAAATCGGTCCTTCATCTCCTTAAATACTCCTCCACTTCCAAACTAGCCGTTGGACAGTATCCCGGAGAATCGTCTTCTAATATACCCATTGGACAGCTCTGTATTTAGAAGATTTGGTAGCCGTTGAGTGACAAAGGTAGAATCCCAAATTGATTCCGATCGCCTATACAAACGGAACCTTGGTTTCCATAAGTAAAGCTTCTTCGTATAGAAAGTTCTTGTCTTCAAGATCCAATCGTCAATCAATTAGATTGAGTCAATCAAATCAATCTTGATGTGGAATCCAAACTAGATCACTAGCCGTTATATGATTGGGCTTGAGTTCTGTCGAATTTGGATGTAAAGTCTGAGAGCAATAGACTTTACAATCTGAGTCTGAGTGCGATAGACTTTGCAATCTGAGTCTGAACATATTCTGCTTCTAATCAGATTTAGCTTTAAGGTCTGAACACCGTCTGAATAAGTTCAGCTTCAGTATAGAGTCTGTCTTCTGGTTCATCATTCACGTTCAGTCTGGAATTTGTCAGAGTAGACAGACTTCTGATATAGAACAGACTTTGACACTAAAGTCTGGCAGTCTTCAGACTTTGACACAGAAGTCTGGAAATCTTCAGAATATACTTTGGACATGTGTTACGTTCAGTCTTCTGGCCGTCTTCTGACTTTGATAATATCCTTTACATGTTCTATCATCTGCATGGTCTTTTACTTAACCATTAAACATGTTAGTAGCCTTTGATTTATTTTGTCATCTTCAAAACATCATAAGGGATTTTCCTAACAATCTCCCCTTTTTTGATGATGACAAAACAATCTCTGAATATGTAGATTTGTAAACATGCTTTTAAAAATATTAATTTAAATCAAAGGATATCATAAGATAGCAAATAGATTGAGCATAACAATATATAGAAAAAATAATCGTAGCTCAATATTATGCAATAAATATTATTAACCAATAAACACATATGCATATTCATATCTTCTCCCCCTTTTTGTCATAATCAAAAAGCGATAACAATAGATTCACGTAGAAAATATAAAATGATAACAAATGTGTCTTGCATAATTTCCAAAAATCAGCTTTTATAAATCGAATATTAAAGATATGCAATGTAACTTACTTCGATCATATATATCAGCAAATATCCAATAAAAATCACGGATGCATCATAAAATTCACGTACCCTTTCCTTCCATCCATAATAAGATCACGATCAATCCAAAAAGATTTTTCCATAATTAATCAAAGCTCCCTCTCAATTTGTTGCCTTTTTGAGATGATCACGATTATTTTCCTTTTCTTTTGGATTTGCTTTCTACCCCTGTGATCATGACAATATTTGCGAATAGAAACAATTGTTGCTTGTTGAACATAATATTTTTCCAATATTTCCTTTGTAGCATCAACATCTGCAACGATCACTTGCATTTTGAAATTCAATGCAAAAAATTATTTTCTTCAATCAGGCTCATCTTGAATTCAACCTGCATCAACTTAACAAACGTCAAAAGATAGTACAGAATTTCCATGATTTTCAAATTTAGCTTTCCAAAATCCAAATGGAAGATTTTTTGTGACCTGCAAATTCAGATAATAATCCTTGCAAAAATATCACGTAATATCTTCCTATGATTTGCGAATCAAACTTGCTAGATATAAGATATCTTCTAAGAATATAGCAAGAATATAGCAAGAATATACATAAATATGCAGTAATATCTTTCGAGATCAAAGAGATTTCCTTGAGCATAAATTTCAGATATGCATTTTGCAAAAGGAAAATAAATATTTCTGTCACATGCCAAAATTGCAATACCTTATATTTATAAAAAAGATATTCGCAATATAATAAACAATCATCCAAAATCATGATAAATGCACGTAGAAATTTACAAGGCGGGATGAAAATTTCTTTTACCCAGGTATATGTTTCAAATATACCATTGGTAAAAAAAAAATCATTACCACTCTTCGCCTGAGATTCTTTTCTTGTTGCACCAAAATCTGCGTAGATTTGTAATCATTCTTGCATTATTGAATTTCCTGCGATCAACTCATTTCCTTTTTTGGTATCCATCAATTTGGATCCTTCCTTGACGTTAGAGAAAAATATAAAATCTCATAGATAATCAAATATTCTTTTTAAACTCATCATAACATGTTATTTAAGGAAAGAATATTATGCATAATAATATCTTGAAAAATAAATTCTCACTTAGTCATAATACGATAAAATCAGAGAGAATGAAATCTTTGAATATTTAAGAATATCTTGTATCATCACGTAAAACATATTTTCACTTTGCAAAATATGATTATTATAAAATCTTAATCAACCAAGGATATATCGAATATCAAGCATAATGAGAAATTTTAAATTGTGTACTCAAACCAAATTGAGAATAAAAATATTCCTTACCAAATCCTCTTTTTCTTTCTTCTTCATATCCTGCAAAAAAGAACTCATTTTTTCTTTGGTACCCATTTTTCTTGGGTCCATGAGAGTTAGTAGAATATGCTGCTTTCATCCAATCTTTCTTAATAGGTCTCCAGACTTTAGGACAATCTTTCTCAAAGTGTTCCAAATCTCCACAATTTGAACACTTGAGGGCATTTCGACCAACAGGTTTTACAAACACTTTTTGAAAATGATTTTTGTAAAATGTCTTTGGAGGTCTTTGTTTAAGTCTCTCCTTGACTCTGGGAAAATCAATTAGAGAATCATTTTCCTTATTGAAACCAAGTCCTGACTTATTATAGTAAGGAACTTGTATAGAAATGATATGCTCTAATGTTTTTGAACCATTTGAAAATCTTGTCGAAATATTTGAAAATTTTTCTTTAAAGAATTGTTTTCTTTGACGAGTAAATCTCGACTTTCTTTTGTTTGTAGAAAATCTTTTTGCAAAATTTCAAAATTTTCTTTTTGAGAAAGATCATGTTGCCTAAGCCGAGAATTCTCATTTTTAAGTTCGGAGATTCTTTTAAGAGAAGATTTGAGATTTGAGCAAAGCTCATTTATATACTTTGAAACTTTGAGAGGAATTTTGGAATGGCTTAACTCGATTTCCTCATCGGATTCTGAGTTTGTGTCTGAGTCAGACTCTGATTCTGAGTCTGTGTCTGAGTCAAACTCAGATTCTGAATGTGCGGTCAAGCATATATTTTCTTGCTCATCATCTTCTTTAATGATTCTTTTCTGGCCATTCTGCTTGTATTGACTTCTTCTATCGAATTTTCTTCCTTTTCTACTCGACTTTTTTAATTTCTTGACCATAAAGGCAAGTTCTTCATCGTCCATGTCATTTTCTGAGTCTGTTTCATCAAAAACAGCATTAGATATTAAAGCAATAGACTTCTTACCTTCGGGATCTTCGTCATTAAGTTGTTCCACTTCATAGGATTGAAGAGTGCCAATCAATTCATCAACGGAGAGTGGCATAATCCTCTGAGTCTCCCGGATTGAGGTCTTGACATGATTCTAATCTTTTGAGAGACCTCGCAAGAGTTTGTTGACCTTCATCGGGGTAGAAATTTGCTGACCTTGATATGCTAAACCACTTACAATTTCTGTAAAACGGCTGAACATATCTCCAATTGACTCTCCTTGCTTCATCTTGAAGGATTCATATTGGCTAAGCAAGAAGTTTACTTTTGTCTCTTTTACACGATCGGTCCCTTCATATGTAACATGAAGTCTATCCCAAACTTCTTTTGCCCTTTCACATGAAGAGATTCTGTTATATTCAGTAGGAGACAAAGCACAATATAAAGAATAAATAGCTTTTGCATCAAGCGCTTCTCTTTTGGACAATTCCGTCCGAGACATAAGAGCGGGGGGTTTGGTTTCTTTGTCTTTGCCATTCTTATTTGATGTAGACGCGGCAATGGGGTTGATTCCTCTTTCCACAACATCCCATTGTAAGAGATCTCTGGATCTTAGGAATGCTTTCATTTTGTTCTTCCATACGTCGTATTCCTTTCCATCAAAATATGGTGGCCTTGTGTTGCTTTGTCCCTCCATAAGTCCTGGTGCCAAGATACTAGCCATAAAAGATCTTTAGCTCAAAAGTAAAAACACTTTTATAAACCGAGCACTTGGCTTTGATACCAATTGTGAAAGCTAGTACGAACACCTAGAGAGGGGTAAATAGGTGTTTAAAATAAATCTTGGCAA
This sequence comes from Eucalyptus caleyi, assembly GCA_014182885.2. Lineage (NCBI taxonomy): Eukaryota > Viridiplantae > Streptophyta > Magnoliopsida > Myrtales > Myrtaceae > Eucalyptus > Eucalyptus caleyi. The sequence continues at coordinate 23,210,245 of CM024466.2, read as the reverse complement.
ATATATGCGGAATAAAATAAACTTAAAATAAAATAAAGGAGTTAGGGAAGAGAATAATAACACAAGGTTTATAGTGGTTCGGCTTAATCCAAGCCTACGTCCACTCTCCCACGCTAACAACCTTCTTGGCTGGATTCCACTATGCAATCAACAAGAGATTACAACTTCGAGTGCAAACACTTAGTAGATCACACTATCTCACTAAGTCACTCTTTTGGTATTTCTCTCACGATCACAAACGTTTATGCTCTCCAAAGACAAGTGTATGATCGAAGGTCGCTCAGACTTTGGAATTATAAATTCTACGCTCTATCTCTTACTTGCTCATTGGTCCTTCATCTCCTTAAATACTCCTCCACTTCCAAACTAGCCGTTGGACAGTATCCCGGATAATCGTCTTCCAATATACCCATTGGACAGCTCTGTATCTAGAAGATTTGGTAGCCGTTGAGTGACAAAGGTAGAATCCAAAATTGATTCCGATCGCCCATACAAACGGAATCTTAGTTTCCATAAGCAAAGCTTCTTCGTATAGAAAGTTCTTGTCTTCAAGATCCATTCGTCAATCAATTAGATTGAGTCAATCAAATCAATCTTGATGTGGAATCCAAATCAGATCACTAGCCGTTATATGATTGGGCTTGAGTTCTGTCGAATCTGGATGTAAAGTCTGAGAGCAATAGACTTTACAATCTGAGTCTGAGTGCGATAGACTTTGCAATCTGAGTCTGAACATATTCTGCTTCTGAACAGATTTAGCTTTAAGGTCTGAACACCGTCTGAATAAGTTCAGCTTCAATATAGAGCCTGTCTTCTGGTTCATCATTCACGTTCAGTCTGGAATTTGTCAGAGTAGACAGACTTCTGATATAGAACAGACTTTGACACTAAAGTCTGGCAGTCTTCAGACTTTGACACAGAAGTCTGGAAATCTTCAGAATATACTTTGGACATGTGTTACGTTCAGTCTTCTGGCCATCTTCTGACTTTGATAATATCCTTTACATGTTCTATCATCTGCATGGTCTTTTACTTAACCATTAAACATGTTAGTAGCATTTGATTTATTTTGTCATCTTCAAAACGTCATAAGAGATTTCCCTAACACAAGTCAAATGACTTACCTTTGCCTCAGTTCTTTTCTGCAAGCCAGTACAATTCAACCACTTAACTATTCATTTCCACTCAAATCAAATCAAGTCATTGATTAATCGATCCCACCAATTCCATACCATTTCTCAGTTAACCCCTTCAATGCTATATATTAAGTTCGACCGCATCAAGAACTACTCACCCTAAGCTAAAGATAGATAGTACATCTCACCAAAAGTTGATAAATAACATAGCTCGCCAGAAGCTGATAACAGAGTATACTGCTCACCCAAAGTTGATATATCAAAGCTCGCAGGCTAATATAGTATACTCACAATGCTCACCAAAAGCTGCTAAGGTATATTGCTTACCCAAGGCTGATATATCAAAGTCCGCAGGCTGATATAGTATACTAGCATACTGTTCACTCAAAGCTGATATATCAAAGCCCGCAGGGTGATATAGTATACCATTCAAATCAACCGACAATTTCACAACTTTGATGATACCCGATAAAAATAATTGTGTGTGGGTACACGGTCGGTCTTAGCCAAAATACAATATTTTCCCTTTTGAAAATTCCACTAAATCCAATAATCCATAAACACAATTTTGGCATTGTAAACTAACGCCCGGTATTTTCCAATTAAAAATTGAAATTAATAAATTTTGGGATAAATACCCAAAATCACAAATGTCACTCAATTTGCACAAATTAGTAGCCGATAACTAAACCAAACACACCATCGCAATTAGCACAAAATTTCGGTTACCGACTATCCCGATCTAATTTTTGGAAAATAATAAATAATTGAATAATTACCAAAATTAATTAATAAAAACCAACAAACACCAAAAATAGCAATTTAGGCTGGAAAAGCCTAATTAGATACCAAAATGGGTCTGGAAAATTTCCAAACCGAATTAGATAATTACTGCAACTTATCAAGTCTCTAATTACGCTACTCTAACCACCTAACATGCGATAACGATTAATTAAATTGCGAATCAATTCTAACTAACCACCTAATCCATACTTAACTTATACTAATCAACCCTTAAGTATAATTAACTCTCTAAGCGGAGATTAGTTAGTAAACTCATCGGTTTTGAATTTTGATGAGTTCACGAGGACAGCGAAGTGGAGAGGAGCGATAAACTCCAAAGTGGTGACACCTTTCAAGGCCCGTAAGCAGTCCAAAACGGGCCAAATAGTGCACGATGACCTAGGGGCTTTGGTTTCTAAATGGGGGCTGAGAGGGCTGATCGAGCAGTCGGTTGGGCGAGCAAGGGTCTACGGAGCTGCTGTGGCCTAGGCAGGTGACTTCAGTGCCTAGACGGCGACGGCACGGTGTGACACCCCGAACCCTTCGGCGGTCGCCACAAGCACCAGTGTTATACCTTATTACCCTCTTGTACTTATACTTATAACAAAAGCGTCGTTATTCACAGGCATTTTTTTTTTTTTAAAAGCGGTCCCAGCGTGACTCATTAGCGGAAGCAAAATAAAGCATCATCATCTATCCCCCTACCAATCCATGATACCAATACACACCACTAAACGTCAGGATTTTATAAACAAGCAACGACATTTTATTTACATATTCTTTCAGGATGGGACTTCTTTTCGGGTCGATACATAACAAGGAAAGCTAGGAGTCTGCCATGTCCAGCCTAAAACCTCAAAAAGATCCTCGACCCTCTACATCACATGCGTACGGCCTCCCATCATATGTGTCGGCTACTAACTCCCAAAAAAACACAGCCCCTACTCGTCACGCTCAGGTCTCACACCCAGTCCGGTGCATCAGGCGGTGGCGGTGGCAGCATCCCTCTCATCACCCCATCGCGGCGAATGTGGACAGAGACAAACTCCTGAACGACTGGGCCCCCAGCTAAGCCTATGTCGTACATGACAAGACAGCGCACGCGTATGTAGGTGAGTCCAGGCACGGAAGGATAGCCGAACTCCTCACACTCTACCTCAACGTCGGACGGTAACCCGTAAAATGTATCTCGCGTGACGGTAGGAAGCGGCATACTGGCTAATCTAAAATGTTATCCCCAAAAGGGGTGAGTACAACCACTCAGCAGATAAAGAATCCAATAACAACTCAATGCAGCATACAAATCATACATGCATTGCAGGCGTTACTTACCTTGTAACCATGCGCATACTATCATGCATCATTATCATAGTCATAACACGTACAAGTGCATCATCATATCAAGTATGTACATCACCATACCATATAATCATCATCTTCATCATCATCATGCATATCATCATGCCACATCATCATCCTCATATCTGGCATATCATTATGCATGTCTTCATTATCATGCATCTCCTCATGCATATCATCATCATCATGCATATCATCATGCCACATCATCATCCTCATATCTGGCATATCATTATGCATGTCTTCATTATCATGCATCTCCTCATGCATATCATCATCATCATGCATATCATCATGCATATCATCATGCCACATCATCATCCACATCATCAGGCATATCATTATGCATATCTTCATTATCATGCATCTCCTCATGCATATCATCATTATCATGCATATCATCATGCCACATCATCATCCGCATCATCAGGCATATCATTATGCATATCTTCATTATCATGCATCTCCTCATGCATATCATCATTATATTTATCTCCTCGGGCAAAGACCTCTGAGGCTTCCGGCATTCAGCCTCCCAGGCCACCGGGCATCCGGCCCCCCACATTCCGGGCATCTCGCATCTCAACTAGCATCATGAGGCATTCCCTTCGGGCAGAAACCTCCGGGCACCCCGACACTCCTGGGGCCATCCGGCAATGCATCTCTATACATTCCGGGCATCATCATCCACCACAACCACCTCCTCATTTACCATCATCCATGTTTTCCAGTATTTTAATCTCATTTTAACATGGCACATGGCGTGACATCAAAAAAATCGTACTTGGCAAGAAATTCACACATGCATTTCGATTCAATGCCATACATATATCAAGACTTTATCATATATACATCTCAATTCAATGTCATACACATACCAAGACTTTATCACATATACATCTCAATTCAATGTCATACACATACCAAGACTTTATCACATATACAACATGAATTTATTAAATGGAATCTATGGCCAACAAAATAATCCATTTATTTATTTATTATTTTTTATAACTATAAATTCCCAAACTTATCAAAATTCAAGAAATTATTAAAAAACCCATAGGATGATAATTACTTGCAAAATTCATGGCCAAATAAATTTTTTTCCAAAATCTATAATTTTCACAAAACATCCTATGCTTCTCGGATGAAACCAGAATGCACGGTTTCTGAATAAATTCAACTAAAATATCCATATGGCCTCCAAAAATTATGAAATTTTACTGGATTATAGCCAAGACATTTTCGTACAACTTTCATGCAGAACTCCAAGCCATATTCCTCATAGATTATTTTATTCAACCTCACGAAGCTTCTGGACCCGTTACCGCATCGTCCAGTGCACACATCTCCGAAATATGAAGTTTTAACCTACCTATTCTCTTTCGTTTTCTCTGAAATTTAGGTATGTTATACATGAAGATATCCTTTACAAGTTTCATGAAGAGATCTAGGTCAAAAAACTAGAGTATAGTCATCATTTAGGTCCTTGAATTCTCGGCTGTCTCGGAATACATCACCAGAATCATCGTCTTCAAGATCTAGTCGGTTTACCAAGCTCTACTTGTTCTTTTCACTTAAAATTTGAGTATGTTGTATTTTAAGATGTTCCCTACAACTTTCATGAAGAAATAGAAGTGAGATTCTCAACAAAAACCAACATGCAACCATGAATCCAGCAAAAGGTCAGTAAAAACTCTCCAGATCTGAGGTCTCCGTAAAATGAGACTTTAACCCCTCAAATCTCCATCATTTTCCACGAAATTTTAGTATGTTGTAGTAAAAGATGTTATATACAACTTTCATGAAGACATCAAAGCCAAAATCGGACTCCAAACACACATGCAAGCTCAAACAAGTTGCTTCCTAATGTCAGTCCTCAACCCTTTCAGGAATCTCTTAGCCTTCTCTTCCTGATCCTCAATCAATCTAGGAGCATATCTAGACAATTCAGAAAATCTAGCCTCATACTGATCTACTGTCAACCCCTTTTGTTCTAGCTGAACAAATTCAGTAATCTTTCTATCCTTAGCACAATCAGAAAAATGCTTCCTATTGAAAGCTCTAACGAACTCCTCCCAGTTAACATCAGTACCTGGTGGAAAGATTATGTCCTTCGAAGCTCTCCACCAAAACTTTGCATTTCCCTCCAACTGGTACTCTGCTAAAACTATTTTCTCAACATTAGTGCAGTCCAACAGCCGGAAAATTCGTTCCATCCCATCAATCCATTGCTCCGCCTTCTCAGGACTTCCCATTCCATTGAACTTAAGTGGCTTCAGCTTTAAAAACTGCTCCACCAGTCCTTGAGTACGGCGTTCTACTCCGAGCTGTTGCTGCGCCTGCCTCTCCATCAGATTTCCAATATTGGCTAATGCCTGCAGGATGTCTTCCATTCGGGGTTCAGCCCTTGCAGCAGAGGCTTCAGCCCTCGATGGATGAGCACTTCCAGCTCGCACCATGACTTTCCTGCAATTTCCAAGCATTGCCTCAGGAATAATCTGAGACTCATTACCTCCATTCAAAACAACAACTACTACTACTACATAGGTAACATATACATGTTACCGGTACCTGAAGACAGCTCAAAATAAACTACTAGGGATCTACGAGTGAATTCTCATCACCCGTTATTCATTTATTTCGCTTTATATCCTATGGTGTGCATTGTCATCATGTTCCTCAATATCCAATTGAGGCTCCTTATCACTCCACCTATAACCATTTGCTCTGATACCAAAAAGACCGGCTGTGACACCCCGAACCCTTCGGCGGTCGCCACAAGCACCAGTGTTACACCTTATTACCCTCTTGTACTTATACTTATAACAAAAGCGTCGTTATTCACAGGCATTTCTTTTTAAAGCAGTCCCAACGCGACTCATTAGCGGAAGCAAAATAAAGCATCATCATCTATCCCCCTACCAATCCATGATACCAATACACACCACTAAACGTCAGGATTTTATAAACAAGCGACGACACTTTATTTACATATTCTTTCAAGATGGGACTTCTTTTCGGGTCGATACATAACAAGGAAAGCTAGGAGTCTGCCATGTCCAGCCTAAAACCTCAAAAAGATCCTCGACCCTCTACATCACATGCGTACGGCCTCCCATCATATGTGTCGGCTACTAACTCCCAAAAAAACACAGCCCCTACTCGTCACGCTCAGGTCTCACACTCAGTCCAGTGCATCAGGCGGTGGCGGTGGCAGCATCCCTCTCATCACCCCATCGCGGCGAACGTGGACAAAGACAAACTCCTGAACGACTGGGCCCCCAGCCAGGCCTATGTCGTACATGACAAGACAGCGCACGCGTATGTAGGTGAGTCCAGGCACGGAAGGACAGCCGAACTCCTCACACTCTACCTCAACGTCGGACGGTAACCCGTAAAATGTACCTCGTATGACGGTAGGAAGTGGCATACTGGCTAATCTGAAATGTTCCCCAAAAGGGGTGAGTACAACCACTCAGCAGATAAGGAATCCAATAACAACTCAATGTATCATACAAATCATACATGCATTGCAGGCGTTACTTATCTTGTAACCATGCGCATACTATCATGCATCATTATCATAGTCATAACACGTACAAGTGCATCATCATATCAAGTATGTACATCACCATACCATATCATCATCATCATCATCATCATCATCATGCATATCATCATGCCACATCATCATCCTCATCATCAGGCATATCATTATGCATGTCTTCATTATCATGCATCTCCTCATGCATATCATCATTATCATGCATATCATCATGCATATCATCATGCCACATCATCATCCTCATCATCAGGCATATCATTATGCATATCTTTATTATCATGCATCTCCTCATGCATATCATTATTATATTTATCTCCTCGGGCAAAGACCTCCGAGGCTTCCAGCATTCAGCCTCCCAGGCCACTGGGCATCCGGCCCCCCACATTCCGGGCATCTCACATCTCAACTAGCATCACGAGGCATTCCCTTCGGGCAGAAACCTCCGATAGGGCTTCCGGCATTTACACTCCCTGGCCGGGCATCTCGCACCCTAATCCTGGCATTGCGAGGCATTCCCTTCGGGCAGAAACCTCCGACATGGCTTCCGGAATTATGTACCGACATACCACCAGGCCTCCCCTGGAATTACGTACCGTATACCACCGGGCATCCCGACACTCCCGGGGCCATCCGGCAATGCATCTCTATACATTCCGGGCATCATCATCCACCACAACCACCTCCTCATTTACCATCATCCATGTTTTCCAGTATTTTAATCTCATTTTAACATGGCACATGGCGTGACATCAAACAAATAGTACTTGGCATGAAATTCACACATGCATTTCGATTCAATGCCATACACATACCAAGACTTTATCACATATACATCTCAATTCAATGTCATACACATACCAAGACTTTATCACATATACATCTCAATTCAATATCATACACATACCAAAACTTTATCACATATACAACATGAATTTATTAAATGGAATCTATGGCCAACAAAATAATCCATTTCATCTATTTATTTATTTATTTATTTATTTTATTTATAACTATAAATTCCCAAAATTATCAAAATTCAAGAAATTATTAAACAAACCCATAGGATGATAATTGCTTGCAAAATTCATGGCCAAATTGAATTTTTTTTTTCCAAAATCTATAATTTTCACAAAACATCCTATGCTTCTCGGATGAAACCAGAATGCACGGTATCTGAATAAATTCAACTAAAATATTCATATGGCGTCCAAAAATTATGAAATTTTACTGGATTATAGCCAAGACATTTTCGTACAACTTTAATGCAGAACTCCAAGCCAGATTCCTTATAGATTATTTTATTTAACCTCACGAAGCTTCTGGACCCGTTACCGCATCGTCCAGTGCACACATCTCCGAAATATGAAGTTTTAACCTACCTATTCTCTTTAGTTTTCTCTGAATTTAGGTATGTTATACATCAATATATCATTTACAAGTTTCATGAAGAGATCTAGGTCAAATAACCAGAGTATAGTCATCATTTAGGTCCTTGAAGTCTCAGGTGTCTCGGAATACATCACCAGAATCATCGTCTTCAAGATCTAGTCGATTTACCAAGCTATACTTGTTATTTTCACTTCAAATTTGAGTATGTTGTATTTTAATATTTTCCCTACAACTTTCATGAAGAAATCGAAGTGATATTCTCAACAAAAACCAACATGAAACCATGAATCCAGCAAAAGGTCAGTAAAAACTCTCCAGATCTGAGGTCTCCGTAAAATGAGACTTTAACCCCTCAAATCTCCATCATTTTCCACGAAATTTTAGTATGTTGTAGTAAAAGATGTTAGCTACAACTTTGATGAAGACATCGAAGCCAAAATATGACTCCAAATACACATGCAAGCTCAAACAAGTTACTGACTCATACAATCCGAGCAAGAACTGTCACGCGATTTAAGAACAAGCCAACCATACCTCGGTTTTTCTCACTTAAACACCCAAAATCTAACATGCAAACAACATACAAGCATGCAAGAGAAGCTAGAGGACTCCCACTTGCCTCTAGACCGAACGGACGACGGCGTAGGGCAGCGAACACGGTGGACGGACGGCAAGCGACGGCGACTCCCTCCTTCCTCTCTCTCTCTCGGCCGCTCCTCCCTCTCGCACGATCTCTCTCTCTCTCTCACACTCTCTTTCTCGGCCAAATGAAATCCGGCCACCTTCTCTCTCTCTTCCCTTCTTATACCCCAAAATCCTCATGATTAACAATCATTACTTGCCTACAAACCAACCAATGCATGGCCTTCTCCTTTGCCACTTGTCTTATTGAATTTTTTTGAATTAAATTTGGGCTTCTTGGGCTTGGGCCTTCCTCTTGGGCCTTCTTTGTGGCCAGCGACCACATCTCCTTGGGCCTAGATAGGCCGGCGACAGCCCCCTTCCATGGGCTTCTATTGGGCCGACTAGCTTGGCCCACTAAAATCTCCCTTTTTGGGCCTAAGGCCCACACCTAATTCAAATCAATTTCATTTTCAATTATTCATCTTTAATTTATTTCTTTTATAGATTTCAAATTTTAAATTTTAAATTCCACATGACCAAAGTCTTGTGACATCTTGTTTATTGAAATTTAATTTATAAAGTATATGGCCAAACATAGATTATTATCATAATCTATCAAATTTAAATTTTCACAATCACATGCACAAATCATCTCAATAAAAAGACTAATGGCTAAAGCATAAGTCAAGGGAAATTTTATCACCTAATTAGAGACTTTAACACACCTTATGGCTTGTCATAGAATTTTGGGATGCCACAAACGGCTCCGACGGTTGCCTGAGGAGGCTCGGGTTGGCAGGGGACGTGACCAGGAGGCTTGAACGTTGGCGGGGTAGCGGGATGATGCGCGATTAGCAAGTGAGCTCGCGGCTAGGCATGACGGTCAGCAATGGCTCCAGCGAGGCTTGTGATAGCTAGAACCAACTTGCATCCGAAAAACGCGATAAAAAACGGTCCCCTGAATTTCCTGATAAAAAACGATCTCACTTTGATATTTCGCCAAAAATCTCGGTTTGCAGAAAAATTTTCGGAAGATGAGTTAACGTTCCTAAAATGACTTGTGACGTGAAAGAACTTTCAATTTCTGAAATCGGATTCAAATTCGCAATTAATTTTAATCTGGCACGATTTTAGTATGACTTAGGCTACTTGGTAGCTTTTAGAAATCTTTATTGCAATTGACCCATGGTCAATTTTTTTTAGCCACAATGTATCTTTTCGACACATTGGCGACTCTCGGCGGGCGTAAAAATCTCGAGGTTTCAAATACGGACACAGGGTACCAAAACGACAGAAAAATCAGTCTAGTGCCGATCGACGAGAATTTCGCAATTTGGTGGAATCACCCACGTTTAGCCACACATCTCAGTCGAACGGACTTATCTTTCATCTCTAATCGATTTTTAACTATGCCGTAGTGATCTCTACAGATGAGCACGATCGAGTAGTTGATTCCTAGTCGAATTCTCAAGTCTATGTTATTAAAATCTCTTAATGACTTCCCTAGATAGTCTAGTTATCTCATGAGTGATCAGTTTAGAGAATAGCACCATAGGCGTGTCGATTAAAGGCTCGATTTATTTAATTGAAAACAAGCTTGAAATTCCAGGATGTAACAGGAGGCGGACCAGGCGGCTAGGACGGGTGGCGGAGAAGTCTTAGCTGGCTGGATGGACGCTCGGGATGGTGGCCTGGGCTTGCGAGGACGGCGAGCAGGCGCGGGACGAGTGGGATGGCTTGCGGGCGGCCAACGGGCTTGGGTGGCAGCAATAGCGCTTGAACTTAATAGATAGCATTGAAGGCCAAGGAAGAAGAAAGGGCGGTTGACGATGGCTGCCGTTCTTCTCTGGTTTTCTTGAGCTCTCAAACTAGCATAAAAATGGAGAAAGCAAGGCCAAGGAAAGAAGAAGAAGGCTCAACTGAAGGGGGACTACCAAATGGCCTCCAAAGACTTCTAAAATATCTCCATTCACTCAAGTAACTACCCCACCTTGTTCAGCCATATCCATAGCCCATTTCTCTCTCTCAAATCTTCCTTAGCAAGCCAAGATGGTTGCCCAAATGTTGCACCCCACAAGGCCTACGAATTTTGTGCATTTCCCCTTCAAATCCATTCAATTCCTCTTCAATTGGTCTCAAATTAAATGACCAAACGCCAAGGAGAAAGCTCACACTCAATTCCATAGTTTTCCTTGCCAAAAGATCCAACTTGATGGTCAAACGTGCACTAAAAAATGGTCCTCTTAATTTCCCGGTCTAGTTTCGCCAAACTTTGAATTTTCGCCAAAAACTCGGGTTTACAGAAAAATCTTCGGAGGATGAGTTGACGTTCCTAAAATGAATCGTTACATGACAGAACTTTTTATTTTTGAAATAGGGTTCAATTTCGTGGTTAATTTCAACTGGACGTGATTTTAGCGTGACCTATCCTATCAGTTAGGTTTTAGGAATTTTTAGCGCATCTGACTCGTGGTTGATTATTTTCGAGCCACATTGTGCAGTTTTGACTCATAGGCGGCTCTCGATTATCGTGAAAATTTTGAGGTTTCAAATACGGGCACAGAGTACAAAAATGACAGAAAAATCGATCTAGTGCCAATCAACAAGAATTTTGCAATCAGGTGGGATCACCCACACTCTAATCACATGCCTTTGTCGAATCGACCTATCTTTGATCTCTGATCGATTTGACATTGCTGTATTGATTCTTGCATATTAGTACAGTCGAGCAGTTGATTTTTGGTCGAATTCTCAAGTCTATTGCATTTATATTCCTTAATGGCTTCACTTAACAGACTAGTTATCCCATGAGTGATCAACTCGGGGGAAAAGAACTATAGACGCATCGATGAAAAGCCCAACAATAGAAAAATCAATCTAATGATAACTCAATCAACTTAATATTGTCATGGCTAACATACTTGATTAGCCACCTAGAACTTAGGTTATTTTAGTTCCTATTTAGGGTCCGTTCATTTCATGGAAAAGGTGGTGTTTTCGAAAAATATATTCTAAAGCCATTTTCCAGAAAAATATAATTATTTTCTAGTGTTCGGGCGAAATTTGAAAATAAAGTGGAAAAAATTTTCCGCTGTTAGTTAAGGAAAATATTTTTCCTTCATACACTTATTTTCATTTATTTTATTTTTCGAAATTGATTTTTCATTATTTTTTTTTAATTTTTTAAATAGATTTTAAATTTTAAATTTATTTTTTAAATCGATTGTTAAATTACTTTTTCATTTTATTTTCTTTGTTTTCCTCTTCTTCTTGTTAGTTGGTTGTCGGCCATGGCGATGGTTGGCAATCGGCGATGGCTGGCGATCGGCCACAGGTGCTTGCCCACTGGTAAGCTCAGGGTCGCCACTCGCTAATTGTGCTCGCTAGCAAGTGGCTAGGTTAGTGAGCTCGAGCTCGCTGATCTGGCGAGTCGGTGAGCGGCGAGCCTCAAGCTTGCTGGCTCCAGGCCTCACAAGATCAGCAAGCTCTGAGCTCATTGGCCTCGAGCTCGATGCTTGTGCTCGCAGATTTGGCAAGTGATGACCCTAAGCTCGCTAGAGATGGGCAAGCCTCGTGCTTGTCGACGTGCTTAAGGTCCGCTTGTTGTCGGTCGTCGGTTACCAGTCGTCGCCATGGCCGGTGACCGGCCAATAAAGAAGAAGCGGGGAAACAAATAAAAGAAAAAGAAAAAGAAAAATATTTTGAATTTAAATAAATTAAAAAATAATAAGTTTAAGAAGAAGAAGAAGAAGAAGAAGAAGAAGAATGAAGGAGGAGGAGGAAGTGAGGGCCTCTGTAGGGGGTGTGAGATAAGAGAAACCAAGTGAGGAAACTATTTTCCACTTTTGAAAAATAGAAAACATTTTCCCCTAATTTAGAAGACTTTTTTGCTTTCATGGAAAATGTTTTCCCTAAGCAATTTTTTTTTTCAGTGAAACGAACACTAGAAAATCCGGAAAATGTTTTCCTGGAAGTTATTTTTCATGAAATGAACATAGTCTTAAATCATGGCCAAAAAGAGAGTTCACATTACTATAGAATTTTGTTGACACTTAAATTTTGGCGACTCGTTTGGTCATTTATCACATTAAAAAATTAGGGGTTAATTTTATCCCCAAAAAAATATTAATTACATAGCATATAAATTTAGGTACATTTATTTTTAATTTGTATTTATTGGATCGGTGGTGAATGGGCTCGAATTAGTGGTTTTGAGCTTTAATTTGGTAGGCCGGATTAAGCCCATGGAGCGAGCAAAATTGTCCAAAAATTAATCTCATGAAAAATAGGAATTTGAAATTTTTACAGGATATGATGAATTTTTTGGATATGACAGATGTGAAAAGCAAATATTGCGTTTGGAAAAAGAATCTTCGTGGATATGAATTTGGAAAAAATTAAAACTCTAATTATGGACCTATAAATAAGTTGTTTGCGTAGGGTTTCAAAAGGGCCACACAATTGATACATACGGCCACATTGAGTGGAGCTTTTCTTCGTCTTCTCTTGGGTGAAAGAAAATATTCAACACAGAAAAGAAGAATAAAAGTTTCTCTTGGTTTTTCCGTTCGCTCCATTGAAAAGAAGAAGAATGAAGGCTTTTGGGGTTTACTTCGTTTGTGCTTTTTGCACAAGACAATAAAAGAAAAAGCTTTTTGGGGTAAAAGTCAGCAAGGAAACAAAGAGAAGAGACGTGAGATAGACAGGAGGAAAGAGAGAGAGAATTAAAAAAAAAAAAGAAGAAGAATAGTCTTCTTCTTCTTCAGCGAATCCGCCACCTACCTGCTCCGTTTCTGCTCTCCCTTGGCTGCGACTCAGCCGTTCTACTGCCCCGTGGGAGCCCGCATTGCCGCCACACCACAGTGACTAGTGAGCCTGCCAGCTGCTTCTCACGCCAACCCACGATGACAGCTCCTATGACACTGCGAGCTCGCAACACTAGCAACCTACGAAGGTGCTACCGACTCATGCCCTAGACCCTATTATTGTGACGGCGCTCCACCGGCCCGTGCCTCCTCCACTGCAGATCCCACGAGCAACTCGACCACTGAGCGAGACCCTTGCACCTCCGCCAGCCTTCATCTAGTCTACCCAGGAGCCGCGAAGCCGCTAACCCTTACCGCTTCGCCACATCGCCTCGTAAGACCCGAGCCGGATCTACGTCCTTACCGTCGCAAACCACCTCGACCGCAACCTCTGGCTCGCTAAAGCCCTACCGAGGCCAGACTCGAGCTAGATCTGCCCGCCGCCTGCATGCGACTCGTCTCCGCCCGCGAAGCCCTGCCACCATCTCCGTCCGCTTGCACTCGCGCACCCCCCCCTCTCCAAGTGCAGCCCGAAGCTCCGCCTCTACTCTGTCTCTCCAGCAACCGCCAATTAGTGAGCCACAGCTCTTGCACGCCGCTCGAACTTCCTCTCCAAGCGACACCCACAGCTTGACGCCGCTCCTCAGCAGCCGAGCCCCTTGCCGTCGGGTTGCCAACGCCGCCGGAGCTTTAACACCGGCGACCCATCACCTCCGGTAACTAACCACAAGCCGCACAAGCCTAAGCCTTGCTTGGAAGGAAAAGAAAAAAAATATCAATGTAGGTAGTTTTTCCTTTATTTATTTATCTTATTTTATTATTTTTGTTATTTTACTTTTTGTTCTTTTTAGTACAATTATTCCTTGATGCAATGATGAATCGTCCGACATGAAATAGCATGTGAAACTTGTGATTGTCGGTCAATTTTCGCGCCCGAAATCCGACTCACAATTACTTAAAAGAAATCACTAATCCAATCTCCCGCCCAAGATTCGATTCGTGATTTAAATTGGCCAACCCGATCTCATGTATGAGATATGGTTCATCATTTTGGGTATCAACATTGCTTGATTTGCTGCGTGTCACTTAAGTTAATTTTCTTTTAAAAAATAAAAAATGTAGGTTAGAATTAGGTTTATTCCCTATTTTAGGGTTTACATATTTAGAATAGAAATTTTATTTTGAAAAAAAATAAAAAAATCAAATCAAAAATCAAATCAATTAATTTAGGTTGCTATTTTTTTAAACTTGGATTGCATGTTTAATTATTTGGCAATTATTAATTTCAAAATAATAAAAGGAAAAAAGGAAAAAAACAAAAAAATCATCCTGCATATGTCATGTCAAATTAGGGCATCTTTTGTATGTCATTGCATATTAGGGTAAAATTGCACTTAGTTTAATTCTAGATAATATTTTTCTTAATTTATTTTAAGTTTAGATATTAGATAGATTCCATTTTAGGATTATTTGGGTCAAGACAATATTTTTGTTTAAATTAGGATTTGGTTCAACCTAATTCCTAATACAAATTGAATAGAATCTTAATCTAATTAGATAATTTTCACATTTTTCTAATTCCGAATTTCATGAAAAATACAAAAATGCCTTAGAATAAATTAGTTTTATTTTATAGGATAAATAGCATTCTTTTTAAGTAAAAAAAAAAAAAAAAAGAAGAAAAATGTCATAGGATTAGATTCATGAAATGCATGCTATTTAGCGATTGTTGCTAGGTCCATTCAATTAGAAATTGCATGTCATTAGAATTAGGTCATTTAGTTATATTGCATTGCATATTGCATGATTTCCATTAATTAAGTGAAAACAAAAAAAAAATGCGTGTTAATTAGAAATCATATCTAGGGTTGTTGATATGAATTCCGATTTAATATTTCATATGCTTTCGTTGCTATGAGGTAAGTCTTGTAATTTATTCATTGCTTTCTTGGATGTTAAATTGGTGGTTTGCGCATTCGTATGATCACCTCACATGTTAGGGAAATAGATTTAAAATCAATCCAAGCTGCCTGCAAAAAAAATATTTTTGAAAATAAAAGAAATGGTACCGAAAGGGCATTAGAGGAGTCTAGTGTAACCAAGTCCCCGTACCCAAAGTCTCTGGCTTGTAGGAGTAAAGTAAATCTCCCGTTACTTGGGTTTCTAATCGACCCACCAAAAAATAGATTAGTGGCGACTCCTAGATTAAATCCACTTGCATGTTAAGAAACTTGAACCAAAGTCGCGAATTGGTATGGGCTTGGGAGAGCCCGAGCTAAATTTAGGCTTAGTAATCCATTAGCCAAACCCTAGATGGTGCACCTAAAAATTTGGTCGCGACAGCTTGGCGACTCTACTGGGGACTTGAGTTAAAACTCTTAGTGAACTTAAGCCAATTTTTGTTTTCTTTTGAAAAATGTTTTTGCTTGACAGCGAGGATCCCAGGTACGTCCCTAACATTTAAGTTGTTAAATGTTCTTGTGGATTGGGAGGTATAAGGGGTGTAGTGATTGCTAACCCTTGTCTTGCAGGTTGGAGTTGGGGATGAATGTTTTGAATTCAAATTATTGAAGTGGTTTTTGATATAAACTGTTGTGCATGCCTTGCATTTGCACTACACTATTGCACACACAACCTGCCGCTGAATCTGGGCCGCATATAATCATTTAGGATGGTGTTGAGATAGATACCACTCCGACCGCATGCTCGCTGTATGAGTCGCCCATCACAATCCCGAAGTTTCTTTTATGGTGTCAAGAGTACCCACATCGGTCCGCATGCCCGTGACTTGAGTCGGCTCTTTGACCAAGCTGGAGTCATGAGGACCCGACATAGTCCACAAACCCGTGGCTAGTCTAATCATCCTTGTGGCTTCACCTTGCTAAGCCTTATAGATTAGAAATCGAGCCACTTATCATGCGCATGCCTATGTGATTGCCATATATTTTCCTTGGTGAAGTAAGTCTTCTATCCCTATACTATGCAATTTACTTACTTTGTCATACTTTCAGTCCGTCCATGACAATCTAGGTTAGTCATTTGATTTAATTTATTTGTTAATAAGAAATGAAATGAGGAAATTGCCATGCAATGAATCGTTTGAAAAAAAATTGGAGAATTTTCTTTTTCAATTCATGTTTAGGGAATTTAGTCTTGCTAGGGTGTCTATCTTTATTTTCCTAGTCCATTTTTAGGAAATGCCCTTCTTGTACGAACTTTTCATGAATAAATGGAAAAAATTGATTAGATCATTGTCATGGATTGACTTTCTATTTACACCTCGTGTTTACATGTTCCCATTTATTTGAATTAGGTGATTATGAAGCGATCTCGCTCACCCATCCGTTCACAATCGAGAGCTAAAATGATGGATCAAAAAGAGCTAATTTTGTCAAGCAAAAGTGCTGCAATCTATCTTCAATGAGAAATTGCGACTCCAAGGAGAGAGCCAAGAAGACTTTTTGAACCGTCTCATTTTCCTAAGGTAGCCTAATTTGATGCCATCATGAAGAGACTAGTGACATATCTAGAGGGAAGAATATCTGACCTAAAAGGTTCGTATAACAAGATCAAAGAGGGTGAAGAATTCAAGTACACATGATTCGTGGTCCTAAGTACTTCGATTTCCTCATTTAATTAGGGGCATGCACCTTCCCCTACGTGGGAATTTATATCGGTTTTTAGGGATTGATTTCAATTTTTTATGTGCTTGAACATTATATTCCAATAAATGTAATTCGATTGATGATAATCAATAAAATTACAATTTTTGTTTTAAAGACATGATGTGGTATACCAAATCAGCCCGGTGACGATATCCAATAATGAAAAGAAAATATCGTCAATGGAGAAATTCTGAGGAGCTGGGCTTCTTCATGCTTCCTCATCCAAAATATTCCTAAAAAAAAAAAAAAAAAAATCAGTTTTGAAGCCACTTTCAAAAGCATGCATTACGTTACCCTTGTTTATTTTTCTAACTCATTTACCTCATGTCTCAGAGCATAATAGAGAAGCATTTGAAAATAACGCATCAATTTCAGTGATAATGGGCTTGTTGATTTGCGAACTTACATTTGAAGGAAAAATAGATGTGGGGACAAGGGATCATTTCCTAGCTGATCTTGATGACATCTCCCAAGAGTGAAGAAGACATTAAGCACTACTTATTCTCTTACTTGTCCTAAGCGATTTCCTTGCACATCAATAAGAAACCAATGGCAAGTCGAAAGAAGATCATCTAGATTCCAAAGTGTGATGTGTGACACATCTCATTACAATTTGTGTGAGATGTCAAATGAAGTTTTTCATTTCCGTGAGAAAATGATGGAACAAATCAAAAGATGATCATCCGTCTTGGATGAAATGGATACATTGTGTTCATGAATATAATTAATTTTGGAATTGATACTCTGTTCTTTTCCTTGCAAATGACGAATTGGGGCTCTATAGATTCTAGTAGTGACGTAACTGATACAAAATCTCAATCGGAGCCAAAATGGTTGTGCAATTTGAATTTACTCTGATATTGCATGGTATCTTATTCATGCACGTTCTCTTGTGCAAGGGCAAAAACTGATTTTCAAGAACAATCCAAAAACACTCATTCCTGAGACAATCCCCTTGTGGGGACAATTCCTTGAATGAATGCTCAAAATCATGTTTTTCATACTTATGAAAGTATTTTTTGAGTGTGGTAAATTTTTTGTTTTGAAGTTTACAATTTTCATGTTTAAAGCTACTAAGGATTTTGCATGATGACTCTTACATGTTTAGTCCACCAATTCCACTAAAGAACATCAAGATGGACTAATTTAATAAATGATGTGAAATGGATTAGGCATGCTGAATGAGACGTGTCAGGATGATGAAAGGCAAGCCTTATCCTATACATAGTCCCCTAGTTATACACTTGTGAGATGAGTGTATGAAGTTCCATATCTATAAGGTAAAGAGTTTTCTCGCGAAATGTACGATAACTGAAATGATGAGGGGCAATTCATTTCTCTACCCCAAACACTACATATGATCCATTGCTTAACTCATTTGAGCTCCATACACTTATGGAAATTCTTTTCAAATTACCCCTGTCAAGAACCACCCCACATCGGGGCAAATTGGAGGTAAGATAGCATCATGAGGTAAGGAAAATGAAAAGAATTTTCTTGCTCTCACTTACATTAATCTTCAAATCATGCTATTACATTAAATTTATGTGGTAATTTAAGTGCTTTAGGATGACGAAAAGCATTTCTTTCTCTATCCTACATACTTATATCATTTGCATATCCCACATGAGCCTGCAATTTCATTTCTTTTAAACCCAGTTGGTGATCATCCCCCACACTAGGGCAAGGCAAGAGACAGATGAAGACCCTTGAAAGTTCGAGTGTCATTTAAAGTATAATTCCTTGACGCATGCATTGTGCGCAAGAATTGAAATCAAAATAGAACTAAGGGGTATGAAAAAGCAGTGTGCTTGGTAAGAGCAAGGCCAATGCCCATGAAAAATAAATGAAGAAAAAATGCATGAAAACTAGGGGCATGAAAAAGCAGTGTCTGGTAAAAGCAAGGCCGATGCCCATAAATGAAAAAAAAAAGTCAAGAGAGGTGACTATCAATTGTAAAAGGTTGCATCCCTTATGGAGTAGCATTCAAAGAACACAAATGCTGAGCTTTTACAGTTAGTGAAGCACATTGCCAAAACAATCCCTGGTGAAAAAGAAAATTGGTGGCAATGCCAAGATGATCATCAGCTCTCACCCTTTACATATCTTTGAGCCTAATGATCCTTTCATTTTTCAACCCATGAACCCAGCCTATGTTACATCCCTTGCAAAGTCTCTTCTAATTAGGTCACTTGAATTAACATGGGAGTTCATATGTTTATAAGCATTGCTCGAAGAAGTACGAGCAAGATTATTTCTCTTTCATTTTGCAGGGTTCTTGACTTGTAAACCCGAAGTTGATTGTGGAGTTGTTCTTCAATAGCCTTGACTCAAAGAGTCCCTTTGTTATGCCGTTGACCAAGCCCGCATTACGGTCCCTATTAAAGACCTCTCAGATTGGTAAGGTCGTACCGCTTGCGAGAATACTCGGACCCTTATTGGTATGATGATAGTGAGATGGAGTGATTCTCCTTAAATAGCTCTTCCGAATGAGAATGAGTGAAAGTCCTTCCTAACTGGAAAGTCTCTCATTTAGTATTATTAAGAAATTCATGCCATTGTCTTGAACGACAATTCTCTCATGTGGAAATTTGAATGATGCAAATATGGTAAAGTCATTATGCATAAACCTTGATTGAATTGACAAAAACCTCATTGAACTTTGAAATGTGCATTCTAGAGTAGCTCAAATTGTCTACATCTTTAATGAATGCATATCAGTTTTTGCTCTAATCATGTCTGACAGGTAATATTTCCTTGAAAACTGAGTAATACTTGACATTCAAGTTGCTCCTTGAAGCCTTGAGATTCGGCATGCTTTCGTAGCCTGAAGCCCTTTTCACTAACCTAGCGTGCTTTTGTAGCCCAGAATTATTTTTATTTACCCAGCATGCTTCCATAGCCCGATGTCCCTTTCAATAAACTTGGCGTACTTCCGTAGCCCGATGTCTCTTTTGAAAAAGCAGTGTGTCTGGTAAAAGCAAGGCCGATGCCCATAAATGAAAAAAAAAAGTCAAGAGAGGTGACTATCAATTGTAAAAGGTTGCATCCCTTATGGAGTAGCATTCAAAGAACACAAATGCTGAGCTTTTACAGTTAGTGAAGCACATTGCCAAAACAATCCCTGGTGAAAAAGAAAATTGGTGGCAATGCCAAGATGATCATCAGCTCTCACCCTTTACATATCTTTGAGCCTAATGATCCTTTCATTTTTCAACCCATGAACCCAGCCTATGTTACATCCCTTGCAAAGTCTCTTCTAATTAGGTCACTTGAATTAACATGGGAGTTCATATGTTTATATGCATTGCTCGAAGAAGTACGAGCAAGATTATTTCTCTTTCATTTTGCAGGGTTCTTGACTTGTAAACCCGAAGTTGATTGTGGAGTTGTTCTTCAATAGCCTTGACTCAAAGAGTCCCTTTGTTATGCCGTTGACCAAGCCCGCATTACGGTCCCTATTAAAGACCTCTCAGATTAGTAAGGTCGTACTGCTTGCGAGAATACTCGGACCATTATCCATATGATGATGTTGAGATGGAGCGATTCTCATAAAATAGCTATTCTAAATAAGAGTGAGTGAAAATCCTTTCTAACTAAAAGTCTCCCATTTAATATTTTTAAGAAATCCACATCATTGTCTTGAACGACAATTCTCTCTTGTGGAAATTTGGGTGATGCAAATATGGAAAAGTCATTATGCATAAACCTTGATTAAATTGATGAAAACCTCATCGAACTATGAAATGTGCATTCTAGAGTAGCTCCAATTGTCTACATCTTTAATAAATGCATATTGGTTTTTGCTCTAATCATGTCTGACAGGTAATATTTCCTTGAAAGCTGAGTAATACTTGACATTCAAGTTGCTCCTTGAAGCCTTGAGATTCGGCATGCTTTCGTAGCCTGAAGCCCTTTTCACTAACCTAGCGTGCTTTTGTAGCCTAGAATTATTTTTATTTACCCAGCATGCTTCCATAGCCCGATGTCCCTTTCAATAAACTTGGCGTACTTCCGTAGCCCGATGTCTCTTTTAATAAACCTGACGTGCTTTCATAGTCCGGACTTCCTGACCTGGCGTGCGTTGTAGCCTAGAGTCCCTCTTTATCGACCCGACATGCTTTCGTAGCCTGGTGTCCATTTATATCGACTTGGCGTGCTTTCGTAGCCCAGAGTTCCCTTTATCAAATCGGCGTGCTTCCGTAGCACGAAGTTCTTCTTAACTAACACTCAATTGAGTTGTCCCCCAAAGGTTTTTTCCCAGATTCAGTCTGATTCAGGCGACCGTAGAATGGTACAGGTCTTGGAAAGTGAGTTCCTGTTTAGGCGACTGTAGAATGGTATGAGTCTTAGAAAGTGAATCCCCGTTTAGGTGACTGCAGAATGGTATGGGTCTTAAACAACATTTATTCCCTTATTCAGGCGACCGTAGAATGGTACGGGTCCTGGAAAGTGAATCCTCGTTTAGGAAACCGTAGAATGGTACGGGTCTTAGAAAACATTTATTCCCCTATTCAGGTGATCGTAGAATGTTACGGGTCTTGGAAGGTAAATCCTCGTTTAGGCAACTGTAGAATGGTACGGGTCCTAAACAACATTTATTTCCCTATTTAGGCGACTATAGAATGGTACGATGTGGCACCCCGAAACGCCCAAGGTCACCACATCTTACCAATGAAGTACCTAAGTTCCTAGGTATACATTTTTTTTTTTAAATGGTCCCAGCGCATCTTATTTGCGGAAGCATAATCGAGTCTTACTAATTCCCCTTCAACTACCATGATACAATGGCACACCACTAACATAAGAAAAGATAAAGCCACGACACTTTTATTTACATACTTTTATGATGGATTTCCTTGGGTCGGTACATCAAAAGAAAGGCCAAGACTTGTAGCTGCACTCGGCCATAACCCCAAAAAAGAAACACTCGACCCACTATGTCTATCGTGCAAGATCCCCCATCAACTAGTGTCGACTATCATCCAAAAGAGTTGCAGCTCCTATTCTTCACGCACGGGCCCTCACACCCATCTCGGTGCATCAGGCGGTGGCGGTGGCAACATCCCACGCATCACTCCGTTTTGATGGACATGAACGGATATGAACTCTTGAATGACAGGGCCCTTAGCCAAGCCCACGTCATACATTACTAAGGCACGAACTCGAATAAATGTCAGACCAAGAATGGTGGGACAGTCGATCTCCACACACTCGACCTCTACATCCGAAGGAAGGCCGTAAAAGACGCCCCGCGTGACAGCAGGGAGCGGCATCCTGCTAATATGAAATGTTGGTCCCCGAAGGGGTGAGTACAACCACTCAGCAAGTAAAGGACTAATAAACCATTCAATGCATCACACAATACAATCATAGCATGATACATGTTATTCAAGCATCCATGCATAATTTATCTTAATACCATGCATATGTCATCATACCGCATATGCATACATCCTCATATAATCATCACCATCATGTCAAAGATGCACATACATCCATGCACTCATCATCATTATGTCACATATACCATCATGTCAAAGATGCACATATATCCATGCACTTACCATCATCATGTCACATGCACCATCATTGCCATAGGTACACATGCATCCATGCACTCATCATCATGTCACATGTACCATCATGCCATAGGTGCACATGCATCCATGCATTCATCATCATCATGTCACATATACCATCATGCCATAGGTGCACATACATCCATGCACTCATCATCATCATGTCGCATGTACCATATCATGTATATTTCAATTTCAATTTCCCAATTTTATTCTTTCATTTTGGGCTGCCACATTTCTCTTTCCTGGGACCAATGTTTGCATCCCACCTTTATCACTCGCACCCCACCTGGCATCGCGAGAACCCTCCGGCACAATACCTGCCGGGCATCCGGCACAATACCTACCAAGCATCTCGTACCCCAACTAGCATCATGAGGCATCCCCCGGCACAATACCTGCCAGGCTTTCGGCTTCCCCACTCTCCGGGCATTTCGAAACTCCCGAGGACCCTTTGGGCATGCATCATGATACAACCGGGCATCCAGCACAAACCTCCGGGCATGTATCATGACACAACCGGGCATCCGGCCTTACCCTTCTAGCTAGGCATCCCGACACTCCCGGGGCATCGTCGGCTCACACTTTCGACGGCATTCTCATTTTATCATAGTTTATATTCACAATTGTGACTCAATTTCAACATGACATATAATGTGATGGCAAACAAGATCATTTTCATCAATTCAATTCTTTTATGCATTTCCAATCATCATTATACATGCAACAAGATACAACCACAAATGACAAAACAATCAACGGGGTCCATATAACTTAGCATAGTCCATATATCATGCATTTTTGAAATTTACTAAATTCCAGCTTGGTCAAATTTAGAAAACATTTAAATTAAATATCCATATGATTTTAAAAAATCATGAAATCAGGACATGTGATAGACAAGACAAAAAGATAGCAATTTCATGAAGAACGAATGCTCAAAAGAGTTTCGCACAAGGAGATATAGTTCACACAATTACAGCATGTAAATTCGGATAAAATCAGATTGCGTAGTTCTTGAAATATTTCGATTAAAATACCCGAAAAACCTCCAAAAATTATAAAATTTTACCAAGTTGTAGTCAAGACCTTAAGGTATATTTTTCATGCAGACATCTAGGCCATATTCGTTCTAGATAATTTTCTATAGACGCTCGAAGTTACTGTTCCTAGTACCGAACAGTCCAGTGTGGCTGTCTCCGAAATATCGAGGTTTCGCCTACTTATCTTTCTTTGTTTCCTATGAAATTTTGATATATTGTGCCTAAAGAGGTCCCCTAAAACTTTAATTAATGATCTAAGTGAGATTCTCAAGGAATAGTCACCATATAGGTCTAAGAAGTCTCGGGTGTCCAGTACCGTATTTCCAGATTTACCATCTTCAAAAGAAAATCGTTTCACTAGGCTACACTTGCTAATTTTACCTCAAATTTGAGTATGTTAGTCTTTAATATGTTCTCTACAACTTTCATGAAGAAGTCAAAGGGATATTCTCGGTAAAAAGTAACATGCAACCCACAAAACCACCAAGAAGTCGACAAAGCAGTTCCAGATCTAGTGTCTTCGTAGGAGAAGGGTTTCACCCCTTAAAACTCAGTATTTTTGTCTCTAATTTTAGTATGTTATACTTTGAGATGTTTTCTACAACTTTCACGAAGGAGTCGAGGTCAAAATCCAACTCGAAACTCGCATGCAAGCCTCTACAAGTTTCTGGGTCAGGCGGTATACACGAAAACAGCAAGCTATTTCAAGAACAACACACTCTAGCTTCGGTTTTGCCTACCCTAAACATCCGAGATCTACCACGAAACAATCACACATGCAAAACACACATGCAAGAGCAGAATACGGATCCTAACTTGCCTCTAAGATCAAGTGAACGACGGCACACGGATGGCACACGGACGGCGATGGGCAGACGAACGGTGAGCTCCTTCCTCCTCTCTCAGTTCCTCTCTTTCTCACAACTCACCCTCTCTCTCTCACTTGGACGACAGCTCCCCCTTCAATTGGCCACTCTCTCCCTCTTATTTCCCCTAAATCCCATCATTAGCAATCATGAGAAGCTACCCACAATAGCCAATGCATGGAGCCTCCCTTTTGCCACTTGGCAAGGCACATGCAAGATGGGCTTGGAGGAATTGGGCCGGCCTCTCCCTTGTGGCCGACGACAGCCCATTCATGGGCTTCAATGGGCCGGCCATTTGGCCCACCAAAGTCCATACTCTTGGGCCTAAGGCCCAAGCCTAATTAAACTCCAAATATTTTTATTTTTACTTATTCATCTTTAATTCTTTCTTTTATAGATTTCAAGTTTTAAATTTCACATGGCCAAAATCTTGTAACATTTAATCTATAGGAATTTAGTCTATGAGGTGCATAGCCAAGAATAAATTATTCTCATCAATTTATCTATGATACTAATTTTTAACAACTTATGAACACAATTAAATAACACTTGGTACTAAGAGAAAATCAATTGCTAAAGCATAAACCATAGGAAATTTCATTACCTAATCATGGGCTTTAATTCATCTACAAGTTGTCTTGAATTTTTTTGGGATGCCACATATGGGTCTTGGAGGGTAAATCTCTGTTTAGGCGACCGTAGAATGGTACGGGTTCTGGAAAATCAGTTTCTTCATTTAGGCGACTGTAGAAAGGTACGGGTCCTAGGAAAGCAGTCCATTTACAAAGCCTCGATACTATTATAGGCGACCGTAGAAAGGTACAGGTCCTGGACATGTAACACCAACTATCTTGAATCACTCTACCCTCTTTGAAGGTAAGATATTCCAGAGAGGTTCCTTTGACATCTCAGTCTAGATATGGATGTCTCAATTCTTTTCGTTGAACATTTCACTCTGGATGTGAATGTTCTTCAATCTTCCTCATTATACCTTAGTCTGGATTTAGGTATCTCGAGCTTCAAAAGTCATGACATCTTAGTCTGGGCCCAGATGTCTTGATTATTTTCATTCAAACATTTCACTCTAGATGTGAATATTTTTCAACCCTTCTCGTTATACCTTAGTTTGGATCAAGGTATTTCGAGTTCAAAATTTTGACATCTCAGTCTGGATCTGGATGTCTTAATTATTTTTGTCTAAACATTTTACTTTGGATGTGAATATTTTTTTCGATCTTTCTTGTTATGCCTCAGTCTGGATCTAGGTATTTCGAGCTTCAAGTATCTTGACATCTCAATCTGGACCCAGATGTTTTAATTCTTTTCGTTGAACATTTCACTTTGGATGTAAATTTTTTTGAGCTTTCTCGTTATACCTTAGTCTGGATCTAGGTATTTCGAGTTTTAAAAAAATTTTGACATCTCAGTCTGGATTTGGATGTCTCAATTCTTTTCGTTGAACATTTCACTTTGGATGTGAATGTTCTTCTCAATCTCAATGTCTCAATTTATTACTTGTTACACTCTTCAAGGAACCTAAGTGAGAGTTGGATACTTGTGGAGTAAATGGGAATTTATCATGTACCTCAAGATGCTCTACCGCACTAATTGGTAAGTGACTATAGGTACATCCTTTCCTTTCGCATCATGCATTTGCATTAGCATTTCCATGCATCATTAAATTGCATTTTAAAATGGAATTCATTTTCCAAAAAAAAAAAAAACCTTTAGTGCATGCGCGTGGCCAAAATTTAGGTTTCAATTTGTCTTTGAAGGCAATCTCTGCGAGCTCACCTTCAAAGAGGGACAGCTATTGACACCTAAATTTTGGCGACTCGTTTGGTCATTTATCACATTAAAAAGTTAGGAGTTAATTTTACATAGCATATAAATTTAGGTACATTTATTTTTAATTTGCATTTTTTGCATTTATTAACTGGATCGGTGGTGAATGGGCTCGAATTAGTGGTTTTGAGCTTTAATTTGGCAGGCCGGATTAAGCCCACAGAGCAAGAAAAATTGGCCCAAAAATTAATCTCGTGAAAAATAGGAATTAGAAATTTTTACAAGATATGATGAATTTTTCGGATATGACAGATGTGAAAAGAAAATATTGCGTTTGGAAAAATAATCTTTGTGGATATGAATTTGGAAAAAATTAAAACCCTAATTCTAGACCTATAAATAAGTTGCTTGCATAGGGTTTCAAGGGAGCCACACAATTGATACATACGGCCACATTGAGCGGAGCTTTTTTTTTTTTTTTTGGTGACCCAAGAATCCCGTATAGCCGGTAGCTGGCGAGTAAACCTGAGGGGACACGTAAGCGGGAGGACCCACCACCCTTGGTGTTCCAGTTAAGACTCCTAGTGATCGTGAGGGGATTTGAACTTTTCCCCTTTATGAGAGGGAGAGAGCCCAAACCATCGTGGCCACCAAGGAGGTGGTATTGAGCGGAGCTTTTCTTCGTCTTCTCTTAGGTCAAAAAAAAATATTCAACACAGAAAAGAAGAAGAAAAGTTTCTCTTGGCTTATTGCTAGCGAGTAAACTAGGAGCCGTGAAGCCGTTGACCCTTACTACTTTGCCGCATCGCCTCGTGCAACCCGAGCCGGATCTGCGCCCCTGCCGTTGCGAACCACCTCTACCGCAACCTCTGGCCCGCTGAAGCCCTATCGAGGCTGGACCCGAGCCAATTCTGCCCGCCGCCTACACGCGACTCTTCTCTACCCGCGACACCCTGCCACCATCTCTGTACGCTTGCACTCGTGCACCCCCCTCTCCGAGTGCAGCCAGAAGCTTTGCCTCTGCTTTGTCTCTCTAGCAACAGCCAGTCAGCGAGCCACCGCTCCTGCACGCCGCTCGGACTTCCTCTCCAAGTGACACCCACAGCCTAACGCCGCTCCTTAACAGCCGAGCCCCCTGCTGTCGGGTTGCCAACACCGTCGGAGCTCTGTCGCCGGCGACCCATCACCTCCGATAACCAACCACAAGCCGCACAAGCCTAAGCCTTGCTTGGAAGGAAAAGAAAAAAAAATCAATTTAGGTAGTTTTTCCCTTTATTTATTTATCTTATTTTATTATTTTTGTTATTTTACTTTTTTTGTTATTTTTTAGTACAATTATTCCTTGATGCAATGATGAATTGTCCGACATGAAATAACACGTGAAATTTCTGATTGTCAGTCCAATTTTCGCGCCCGAAATCTAACTCGCAGTTACTTAAAAAAAAATCGCTAATCCAATCTCCTGCTCGAGATTCGATTCGCGATTTATGTAAAATTGGCCAACCCGATCTCACACGCGAGATATAGTTCGTCAATTTGGGTATCAACATTACTTGATTTGTTGTCATGTCACTTAAGTTAATTTTCTTTTAAAAAAATAAAAAAATGTAGGTTAGAATTAGGTTTATTCCCTGTTTTAGGGTTTACACATTTAGAATAGAAATTTTATTTCGAAAAATCAAAAAAATCAAAAATCAAATCAATTAATTTAGGTTGCTAGTTTTTTAAACTTGGATTGCATGTTTAATTATTTGGCAATTATTAATTTCGAAATAAAAAAAAGGAAAAAAAAGGAAAAACACAAAAAAATCATCATGCATATGTCATGTAGAATTAGAGCATCTTTTGTACGTCATTGCATATTAGGGTAAAATTGCACTTAGTTTAATTCTAAATAATATTTTTCTTAATTTATTATAAGTTTAGATATTAGATAGATTGCATTTTAGGATTATTTGGGTTAAGATAATATTTTAGTTTAAATTAGGATTTGGTTCAACCTAATTCCTAATACAAATTGAATAGAATCTTAATCTAATTGGATAATTTTCACATTTTTTTTAATTCCGAATTTCATGAAAAATACAAAAAAATGTCTTAGAATAAATTATTTTTATTTTCTAGGATAAATTGCATTCTTTTTAAGTAAAAAGAAAAAGGAAAATATCATAGGATTAGATTCATGAAATGCATGCTATTTAGTGATTGTTGCTAGGTCCATTCAATTAGAAATTGCATGTCATTAGAATTAGGTCATTTAGTTATATTGCATTGCATATTGCATGATTTCCATTAATTAAGTAAAAAGAAAAAGAAATTGCGTGTTAATTAGAAATCATATCTAGGGTCGTTGATATGAATTTTGATTTAATATTGCAGATGTTTTCGTTGCTATGAGGTAAGTCCTGTAATTTATTCATTGCTTTTTGGACGTTAAATTGGTGGTTTGTTCATTCGTATGATCACCTCACATGTTAGGGAAATAGATTTAAAATCAATCCAAGTTGCCTGCAAAAAAAAAAAAAAAAAAAAATTATTTTTGAAAATAAAAGAAATGGTACCGAAAGGGCATTAGAGAAATCTAGTATAACCAAGTCCCCGTACCCAAAGTCTTTAGCTCGTGGGAGTAAAGTAAATCTCCCGTTATTTTACTTAGGTTTTTAATCAACCCACCAAAAAATAGATTAATGGTGACTCTAGATAAAATCCATTTGCATGTTAAGAAACTTGAACCAAAGTTGCGAATTGGTATGGGCTTGGGAGAGCCCGAGCTAAGTTTAGACTTAGTAATCCATTAACCAAATCCTAGATGATTCACCCCCGAAAATTTGGTCGCGACAAATTTTATCATTGGAGTATGCATTTTGACCAAATTCATTATCATTATACCCTGTCTAGCAAAAAGCTCGTATATTAGTAAAAGACTAGAATTCGACCAAGTCAGCTAGGGGTGAGATTGATGCAATGGCGGGGAAGCGAGGGAAGCATCACATTGCATTATATTGTCCAGTTTTCGGCAATATTTTTTCCACACTTGAATTAGTAGCAGCTGACGCATGAATTGGCAATGAGTCTTCGTTATGCATCAAATCTTTAATGATGAAGTGTTTTCGAATTGTTGGTGTTGAATTTGGATCATGCACCAAAGAGAGAAATGTTATGTTTTCATATTATATGATTGGGATCATATTGTGGGAACTTTTTGACTAGGAGCTGATAGCCCTAGAATTGGGACATCATATTTGTAGTAGTTGTAGCTGTGACATCTAGATTTTCAGGTTCTAATTTCGATTAGATAAATTGGCCATTTTTGTTCAGTTGAAGCTAGGGATTAATTCTGGTTGTGAAATTGAGAAGGAAGAGGGATTCTTGGATGAGGAAAATAATCAATTTGATAAGTGAGACATCAATTGATTTTATGAGGGTCATTTGAGAGAAATTCAAGAGGGAATTTGGATGCAGAAATGCAAGTGGGGATCGAGTACTCTAATCTGAAATTTCTAAAAGGGATCTATGAGCTTATTAAAAAGAAAATGGGATGAGAATTTTTTACTTTAGGAAATTCTTTTGTTTAGTCTTCTTCCCATTTCCCTTTTCTTTTTCCATTTTTGGGCCAAGCACCTTTTCTCTTTCCCCTTTTCTTTTGGCCGAAAGCCCCTCTCTCTCTCTCTCTCTCCTTCTCCTTCTCTTTTATCCTCGTGCGAAATGCCCCCACCGACTGCCCTCTACTGGTTCCAACCTTGCTTCCCCACCTTTTTTACTTTTCAAACTTATCCTCTCTCTCTCTTATCTCTTCTTCTTCTCTCTTGGTACTCTCTCTCTCTCTCTCTCCCTCACCGTTCGAATGAAGACAGAAACATAGGAAGAACAGAAGCCACCGAGAGAAGAGGGAAGACCGGATCAGCTCGTCGTCGCCACCTGCGCTCCGCCACCCGCACGTCACCTGTGCGCTCCACCGCTCGGCGTTCACCTCCGTCGACACTCTCTTTCTCTTCCTCTCTATTTTGGACGAAGACCAGTGGAAACAGAAGTAGAAGCAGGAGCGGACATCACTAGGGACCGGAGCTGCCGTCGTCGCCGGTCGCCCTTCCTCGCACTCGCACGTGTGTAGCCGCGCGACCTCCTGCCCTCTCCACTGTCCAGGCGTCCCCACCATGCAACCCCAGCTCCTATTCTGCCTCTGTTCATTCCCGTTCGGCCACCTCAGGCCGTGGTTCGGCCACCTTCGGCCACCGTACGCCGCCACCTCGACCCACCGAAGCCGCGCTCGCCCTCCGTCGGCCTTGCCTTGCCATCTCAGCCTCGGATCTGCCCCTAACCGGCAGTGCACAGAGAGTGCAGAAATGGGTATATGACAGCAGTGTTTTGGCCCGTTTTGGCCCGTTTTGGCCGTCTTCTTGAGCCCGGATGCATGGCCCGCTTTGAGGAAAGTCGATCCTCGCGTCGATCCCGTCATTTTGTGTGAGTTTTACTTACTAATGCCTTCTTAGTTTGCTAATTATACTTAAAGGTTGATTAGTGCTAGTTAAGTGTAATTAGGTGGTTACATTAGACTGGATTAGCGATTATTAGTTAATTGCATTGCATATTAGTTAGGTGGTTAGTGTACTTAGATAGAGAATTGCCTATAGTATTTATTAGATGCTTCTTGGGATTTTTCTTGACCCTTATCGGGTGTTAATTAGGCAATTCGGGCATAATTGGAATTTTTAGGAATTAAATATTAATTTTCGAAATTAGTTATTAAATTATTTATTTTCCAGAAATTCAACTAGGATGGCTAGTGACCGAGATTTTATGCTGATGATCATGGTGCAGTCTGTTTATTTAATTAAGCTTACATTGTGCTAAATTGAATTTATTATATTTTTTTTTTTTATAAATTAATTATTTAATTATTTATTTTCCGGAAATTCAACCGGGATGGACAGTGACCGGAATTTCGTGTTGATTGTCATGGTGCAATCCGTTTATTTAATTAAGCTCCACGTTGTGTTGAATTGAATTGATTGTGCAGTTTGAGGAATTGTTCCTTAATTGTTTGGAATTGAATGAAATTGAATGATTGATTGGTAGATGGCTAAGTATGTTTATTTAGCAATTATAATGCTTTGATGATTTGTAAAGTGGATGGAATCATGAGAGTGAACTTGAAATACTCTGGGCTATAATCGATCAGGTACGGTGTGATGGGCCTACGTGGTTCGGTGATTAAGGATGTCACTAGCGAAAACGGTACCTTAAAGAACGCACGTATCGGTCTAGTACTCATATTGTTATAGGCATGTGTGGTTCGGTGATTTGGGATATCACTGGCGAAAATGGCGCCTTAAAGAACGCACACAATTGTCTATTGGGCACATCGTCATAGGCATGTGTGGTTCGGTGATTAAGGATATCACTGGCGAAAAGGGCACCTTAAAGAACGCACGCAATTTTCTATTGAATACATTGTTATAGGCATGTGTGGTTTGGTTATTTGGGATATCATTGGCGAAAACGGCGCCTTAAAGAACGCACGCAATTGTCTATTGAATACATTGTTATAAGCATGTGTGGTTCGGTGATTTGGGATATCACTGACGAAAACGGCGCCTTAAAGAACGCACACAATTGTCTATTGAATACATTGTTATAGGCATGTGTGGTTCGGTGATTTGAGATATCACTGACGAAAACGACGCCTTAAAGAACACACGCAATTGTCTAGTGTATATGTCACCTTGGCGAAGTTGACACCCGAGAGCATTGATATGGCTCTGTGAGTGAGTGTACTATTGGAGGTTATATGGGATGGAATGAATGACCTAGAAATGGTCTGACTGATATGTAATCGACTAGATCGATTGATCATTACTTTGATCTGATATTGTAAATTGATTAACTGAATTGAAATGACCGTGAGTGGTCTTGTTGGCGTGTAATCGACTAGGTCGATTTGATCGATGCTTTGACTAGTGATGTGATTGTTTGGGTGCCTATTTGATCTGTGCTAATATGCAGGTGGAATCTGAGGCCAAGGTAAGTCCTCTGACTCATGTTGTGCATAGGCAACCCTAAGGTGTATTAGTTTACTAATCGGGTCTTAGGGGGTAGAACTTGCTGAGACGTTGTCTCAGTGGTTATTGAATAACCATTTCAAGACCCAGATGAGGAGCCTAAGGAGGAGGAATTTGACGAGGAGATCCCTGATGAGGAACTCGAAGAGGAGTACGTGTAGAAGGACCCCGAGGATGACCCCGAGTACGACCCGAATGAGGACTGAGATCCCGTCCTGTCTTGTCAGACCTTGTCTGCATGTGAATAGATGTTAGATCAGACTTACATATATATAGTATTGTAGAATACTATGAGATGCGTGTAAAAAGGTGTGGTTGTGAATTTTCAGTATGAAAAATATGGCTTGCTTTTCTATCCCATTATTTTATTGTCTGGAGATTTATAACTGCTTCCGCATGTGCATATTGAAAATGAAAGGGTCGGTGATACGTAGTCCTGGGACATCACATTTTAAAATCGACCAAAGGTAAGGGATGTGCGAGTGCTTGAGGATTGGGGCGTGACAGTAGCACAGCAGAAGGGTTTAGCAAATGGCTTTGTTTTGACGTTTGAGGATTTTGCTAGCTTTTATCTTTTATTTAATACAAAGAGTTCGTTACGTACATAAGCTACTGATACAATGTTTTTGATCATTAAGAGAGGAACTTCTAAGTTTATGATACAGATTTATGTCTATCTATCGAATCTGATAAGTTTCTTCCACTCTCACGAGCATTGCTTGATGCTTGGGGTCGTGCCCGAGGCCCATATTTGGTAATCACCTCTCCTACAACATGTCATATACATAATCAAAACTTTACTAGTTGACTACAAGAAGATCAAAGAAACTGCTCAGATTTCATACCAAGGTTAGCATGGAATCATGTATTGAATAACTGTGAGCATGGGTTAGTGTGCTTACTAAGTAGAGAGAGAGAGGTTTGCATGGAACCATGTATTGAATAACTATGAGCATGTGTTAGTGTGCTTACTAAGGAGAGAGAGAGAGAGAGAGAGAGAGAGAGAGAGAGAGATTCCTAGGTAGTTCCTACAAGTAAGTACCTGAAAAGCTGTCTTGAACCGAAGGGTGATCATCCTTGATATCATCAACTTTTCGATGATTTTATCTATTGCTTGAAAGTAAGATATCCTCCAAGATTGTTTGAAATGCAATACACTACAAAATCCCAAGAATCCAATTGTGAATCCCGGTCCCAAGCCCACATAGAACCAATTATGGGTGTCCAGATTGCCTTCATTAGGCTCACCTCTGTTCTGAGAATTGCCATCTTGTCCATCGATATCAGGATGTTGCTCATCTCTAGGGCAAACTTTCAAAAGAGGAGCTCCACAAAGTCCATCGTTACCACGATACACAGATTCATCATCCACGGTACGCAGATGAATGCTTGAAGGAATAGGGCCTGATAAATTATTGAATGAGAGATTGAGATGACCAGAAAGTCCATGCTGGATATGCTAGGAGGGATTCTACTCGAAATCTTGTTGTGGGATAGGTCAAGGGATTCTAATTTTTTGAGGTTGCCAATGTTTGTAGGGATTTTCCCACTCAAATTGTTTTGAGAGAGGTTCAAATTCTGAAGTTGGATGAGCCTAGTCAACTTTTTTGGTATTTCGCCATTTAAATTGTTTGCAGATAAGTCAATGGAATGGAAGAATTGGAGTGTCTTGTCATATATTCGGCTAGTTCCCTTTGCATGAACCATGACGTAAATGATTGTTGGTTCTGACAAAGGGGTCTGAGGGGGCCGATCTTCAACCATAGACAACAATCGATTAAAACATAGCGGAATGCTTCCGGAAATGTTGTTCCGTGCTAGGCTTAAAAACTGGAGAAGATGAAGTTGGCAGAGTTGCGAGGGAATGCCTCCGGTGAAACTATTCTTCTCAAGATCGATGATGGCTAATGTTTGAAAATGTCGTCCAAATGGAGGAATTTCACCAGTGAAGTCATTATCACTTAGATCAAGGAAGAGAAGTTTAGTTAGGTTTGACAAACATTGGGGAAGCACTTTGTCGAAGCCATTTTTATGCAGGTTCAGAACTTGTAATTGCTTTAAATGGCACAAAGAGTTAGTAATCTGACCTCTTAACCTGTTGTCACTCAGCAAAATCATTTCCAATGCTTTCAACTTTTTCAGACATAAGGGCAGTCTCCCGGATAGTTGATTCTTTGACAGATCAAGATATAATAGGCTCTCCATCGCACATAGTGAATTTGGTATGCTGCCGCTGAGACTGTTACTAGAAAGAATCAGATATCCTAATTGTGGCATCTTGTTTCCATCCATTCTGGAAATGGGGCTTAGAGAGGGTAGTGTCCCGGATAGTTGGTTCTTTGATAGATCAAGAAAACGTAGGTTCTCCATCGCCCATAGAGAATTCGGTATGCTGCCGCTGAGATTGTTACCAGAAAGAACAAGATATCCTAACAGTGGCATCTTGTTTCCGTCCATTCTGGAAATGGGGCCTTTGAGCATATTGTTACTGAGATCAAGCCATTCAACGTTAAGTAAAATGTCGGAAAGCCAATTGGGAACTTCATCTGAGATGTTTGCATTGGACATTGACAAGCGTGAAATATTCCTCTGTGTTTGAAGCCACAATGGAAATTTCGGTCCCACATCACAATCTGACATGCCAATATATTGAAGTTGGAATGGAGGAACCCAGGCGGGATCAAAACTTAAAATAAGTTCATTAGACGAAATGCCCAAAGCGGTCAGGCTCGTGAGATTTGCAAAGTGCAATTCACTAACAACTCCGCTCAATGAATTGTTCCGTATGTCCAAACTCTCTAGATTAGATAGTCGCCCAATACTTTCTGGGATGTTCCAACTCAATTTGTTGTTTCTGAGATCTAACTCTCTTAGAGATGATAGCTCCCCCAAAGTTACCGGAATAGGTCCCGAAATCAAGTTTTGCGACAGAATTAGGTACTTGAGATCCTTGAAACTCCCAAATTGGTTTGGTATATGGCCACTGAAATTATTGCCACTGAAATCACAAATCCTCAAGTCACTTTGTGCCGACTCCAAAGGACCATGGATGATGCTCCCAAGATCTCCATCGAAGTTATTATACGCCAAGCTTAATACATGCAACTTGTAGAGACTGCTGAAGTTTTTCAGAATTTGACCTTCTAGAAAATTATGAGACACATCAAGAAAGGAAAGTTGTTGATAATTATCAAACAGTGTCCTGGGAAATGTGCCTATTAAACTATTCCAGCTCAAATCGATATGTTCGAGCTTGCTAAAGTTGTAGAACCAAGGAGGAATAGTAGAATTTATGAAATTGGTTGATAGACTCAGGAGTCTTAAAGAAGTGAAGTTAACGGATAGAGAGTGAGGAAGTTTTTCGAGAGAACAATAGTTCAATTGCAAAGATTGCAGTGAAGAAAGCATATTAATGGAACTCAACCAATCTATGGCATTCCCAAGGTCATTGCCAGAGA
The DNA here is from genome assembly GCA_014182885.2 of Eucalyptus caleyi. Classification (NCBI taxonomy): domain Eukaryota; kingdom Viridiplantae; phylum Streptophyta; class Magnoliopsida; order Myrtales; family Myrtaceae; genus Eucalyptus; species Eucalyptus caleyi. The sequence goes on along the minus strand of CM024466.2, from coordinate 23,174,120 downwards.
GGCGAAGGTATTTCAAGGAAGATAATTTCGACACCCATTGGAGGTTATCAATTGTTAAACAAGCCTCGCCAAAACTACTAGCAAGATCCAGATACTGCAAGTTGGACAGGTTACCGAGGTGATGAGGTATGTTTCCGTCAAAACCTGCGGATGATAGATTAAGATACTCTAGTCTCTGGAGAGTACCAAAGAATTGGGGGATTTTTTGCTGGGAAAATTTGTTGAGGCTGAGGTCTAGATACTTCAAATGCTTCAGTTCAACCAAAGATGCATGGATTTTACCTGCCAAGCTGCTCTGATCTGAACCTATGATATCTCCGAAGAGGGAGGTCTCCAAGCATGGATTATGAAGATCGAGTTTGAAAACATGGCCAGTCTTTTTGCTGCATTCGACTCCTTTCCACTCACAACAATCCTTGCTAGTCCACGATGACAAGCGTTTAGAATGGTCGATGAGACCTTGCCTGAATTTCAGGAGAGCTTCTCTCTCTGTACCAAAGCAGCTCACATTGGTGAAAGCTTCGGAATGGCCAAACTCAAATGATTGAAACACGAGAAGAGTCCACATTATGAGGGGTGCAAAGGCAGGGACTGATGCCATTGCTTTCGATAATGTGGGATCAGGAAATGCAGTGTACTTCCTCCGTTTTATGGTGACATGGGTCTTGGGAAGGACTTGATTGAATTTCATCAAGAAAAGGACATTACTCATTTCCTACTTATTTGATTTGGCCATCACTATCAATCAATGCTGTCACACTCCGAACCCTAATAAAAAAAGGGATGATACGGTTGTCATTCGGATTTTATGCAATAAACATATTTATTAATAACTCAAAATATATCAAATCTTCTTTTCTTTTAAGATGTGAGTTTACAAATTCATAGAATAGATAGCACAACTTATCTCAAAATGCCTACAACCAAACGACATACATTACTCGAATTGTCAAATTCGCAATTCTATCAAATAATCGAGAAACAATGTTAAAATTGAGGAAAATACTGCCTCAACTTCAAAATGATCAAACTACGCCTAAATGCTAACAAAACATAAGTACTAACAAATCACATACTTAAAGCGATTATTTAAGCTATTCGCAATTCGAAACTTGAACGCGAAATCCTAAAATTTCATTTCGACTTAACCGTTACTGCAAATCAGCCTTCATGAAATCTCATAGCTCTACAACGGCATAATTTATATCTTCCATGAAATCCTGGAGCTCCACAGCTCGAGAATCAAATTTTGCAGCTTGATTTTCACTAAACTTTAACTTTGAGCCATAATTCTGAAAACTACTCTTATTAGACAAATGAAGGGCACAAGCACTTACGGGACATTGCGATATGAAGTCGAATCAGCTTGGCGAAGTGTCTATGACATGAGCACACAAAACCCTCTCTCTTTTCTTCTTTTCTTCTTCTTTCCCTTTTCCTCTATCCTTTTCTTTCCGTTTGTGTGAGGCTCAGCCCGTCTTTAAAAGCTGAAGGGTTCCACTATTCCTTGTTTTTGTTGACTAAGTCAACTTCCCCTTCTTCTTTTTTTTCGCTTTGACCGACACAAAATCCATATTTACAAATTTGATGAAAGACCGCCATGTTCTGGAGATGCCTTCCAAGCCAAGACCAACCAATCACTAGAGCGTGGCAAAAAGCATAACACGTTGCCTAAGTGCAATCGTTTGAAGGGTATTGGACAGGAGGATTAGAGTCAATGGTCAAAAGCTTTGATTGATAATAACGTTCAGACATGTCGAATCCATGCCTTTCAAGCTCGCCGTACTCCTAGGTTAAAGCACAGTATTCGCAGCAGAAATGGCTAAGCAATCTCATCAATCGGCGCAAGGATCCTCTTGCAACTGGTATTGCTGTCTTATCTTGGTGCGATAGAAGCAGGAGTAGCAGCAGGTGCCCCCGGTCAACAAGGCGATCACCGTGTAAATAGCTCCGTGCACAGGGCATGCTGCAACAAAAACCAACATGAGTAAGCAAATCTAATCATGTCGATCCTTCTTCAATTTGTCGAATGCGATTGATTCTACTTACAAACCAATCCGTCATCAGCAATCTCTGTGATTAACCCAAATGTGATTCAGGGGCACCAAAATGACAAGCAACTTCTGAGATAACACCTTTTCATCTCTGGATCTACTTAAAACTTGACATATTACCAAAGTGGTGTAAGATAATTTGATCGCTAAATTCTTATAACCCCGCGACGTTAGGCAATTGCAATTTGATTCTCGAGTCTCTTAACTGTCCTATTTTTCCCCATCGATGTTGCCCAGTAGATGTATACATGGGCATAACTATTCTATCAAGTGTTAATCCACCTCTAAACCAAATGGTTTGCGAGGAAAATTCCAGAGGACTTACAAGTTGGAAATCAAAAGCTTTGATTGATAATCAAGTGTGGACGCAGGTAGAATATTTAAATAATAAATCATGCATTATCTAATAGCTTAATTTTTAGATTAACTAGTCGTGATCTCACAAAATCTTACATTATATTAGAATTGGAGGTCCAAAATTCAAATCTTATTAGGCCCCATTTGCCTCCCCAATCAAAGATGTCCATGTTTAGTATTAGGTAAAATGATCAGACTAACTGTGAGGAGGAGTGTTATAGTATTTATATAATAAACCACATTTTCATCTAACGGCTTAAGCTTTTAAAATAGCCGACAGAGATCTCACAAAATCTTTCAGAGGCAAACAAGAAATGTTGTAAAAAGAAAATGGCAAGAGCAATAGAGAGATAAAGTAAACATTGGAAAACTTTGGCCGAAAGTTGTTGTAGTCAATGTGGAGCCTTTAAAGGTTTCATTTTGACTAGAACCTACTGACGTGTTTCATTCTTTGAGTAGCAACCATTTGAGACGAGTCTATGTATACTTTATGACCTCTTTCTCATTATGACCATTTAGTAGTTTCCTCTTTTATAGTTCTTTTAACAAACAAAAATCTAGAAATGTCTCGGACCACTTAGATCACATAATCAAATCAAAATAAAAGCAACTCGGCATTCTCGACATCAAATTCGTGACGCACAGTTGTCATCGAAATCTTCCTGATTTGGTTTTGATTTAGGCCGCGACTGAATGTGTGGATCAATAGTTTTGTGCTGGTGTTCCGCTTTCTTTGATTATATGGTCGACTGTTGGTCCTCTGAGTGCTCTGCCTTCTTTTTAGCTTGTTCCATTCTCCCCAAGATGATGCATCACTTGTTTTGCAAAATTGATCATCCGCTTGTCTTTTGACATGTCTTCTTTCTTCAACACATCATACGCTTACACATATCAATAGCTAATACTTTTTACATGGCGAACCAGCCTCCTTTGCTCATCCAAGTGTAACTTTTTCAACTACTGCCACATTCAAACAGAAGTGATCATCCACGTCTTGACAAAGAGTACATGACCAAATGGATATACACATGCATTGTCCAAAAATTGTATCCTCTTGTATCAGAAACCTCTTCTCACGGGTAAATTTCCTCTTAGAATGGTGCATGGTAAAAAATTCGGCATCGACATTGGACATCAATTGCACCATGTTAATCTTAGGTCGAAATCACTTTTCTCAAGCTTAATTAAATGAACCAACACATGGTCAAAGTGGACACACATGAATTTTATATTAGTTAGTCGTGATCTCATAAAATATTACATTGTATTAGAATGGAAGGTCCTGAGTTCAAATCTTATCAAGCCATATTTGCCTCCCTAATCAAATATGTTCATGCTTAGTATTAGGCAAAAGGATAAGACTAATCGTGAAGAGGAGTGTCATAATATTTATAAAATAAACCGCATTTCTATCTAACAGTTCAAGGTTTTTAAAGCAGTTGACAAATGTCACACAAATTTTTTTAGAAACAAACAAGAAATGTTGTGAAAGGAAAATAGCAAGAACAATAGAGAGATAAAGTAAACATTGGAAAACTTTCGCCGAAAGCTGTTGTAGTCAATGTGAAACCTTTAAAGGTTTCATTTTGACTAGAACCTACCAACGTGTTTCTTCCTTCATGTCCCAACCATTTGAGACGAGTCTATGAATGCTTTATGACCTCTTTCTTGTTATGACCATTTGGTAGTTTCCTCTTTTATAGTTCTTTTAACAAACAAAAATCTAGAAATGACTCACACCACTTAGATCACATAATCAAATCAAAATAAAAGCAACTCGGCATTCACGACATCAAATTCATGACGCACAGTTGTCCCCAAAATCTTCCTGATTTGGTTTCGATTTAGGCCACGACTGAATGTGTGGATCAATAGTTTTGTGCTGATGTTCCACTTTCTTTTATTATATGGTCGACTGTTGGTCCTTTGAGTGCTCCACCTTCTTTTTAGCTTGTTCTATTCTCCCCAAGATGATGCATCACTTGTTTTGCAAAATTGATCATCCACTTGTCTTTTGACGTGTCTTCTTTCTTCAACACATCATATGCTTACACATATCAATCATTAATACTTTTTTACATGGCGAACCAAACTCCTTTGCTCATCCAAGTGTAACTTTTTTTACTACTACCGCATTCAGGCAGAGGTGATCATCCACGTCGTACATGACCAAGTCGATATACACGTGCATTGTCCAAAAATTGTATCATCTTGTATCGGAACCCTCTTCTCAAGGGTAAATTTCCTCTTAGAATGGTGCATGGTAAAAAATTCGGCATCGACATTGAACATCGATTGCATAATGTTAATCTTTGGTTGAAATTGCTTTTCTCAAGCTTAATTAAATGAACCAAGACATGGTCAAAGTGGACACACACGAATTATACGCTAATTGAAATCATATCTTTGACTTCAAGTATTGACGCTAGTTGCAATAGGTAAAGCTAAACCCTTAAATCTACATCAATTTCTCAATATGCATTTGTAAGGTACAATACACGCACCCCAGGTTAATTAGAAAGAGATACTATAACACTCAATCATATATGCACCTGAATCTAGTTCAGGTAGTTTCGTGTGTAATTTCATTTTTCTATCGTGATTTTTTAGGTCAAGATCATATTTTAGAGTTGGACACGACTTGGCCCTCGTGACTCGACTGTCGCACTTTTACAAGGATCGCAACCTCGTTTTCTAAAATTCCAAACGTAGTTTTGAAAAGGATTTGTTTCCTATAATTAGGTGCGATGTCATTATCAAGATAGTACAAGGCTCAGCAGCTTTTGTTTAGGTTCCTTTTGGGATTGCTGGTGAGTCTAGGAAGAACTCCATGGAAGAGATCCGCTAGAGAAATCAGTCCTTTTTTTTTCTTGTTCGAAAAAAGGACTTGGTCTTGGGGGAAGGGATAATTGATTAAATTTTCCAATCGGCGTAGATTAGATTTGTTGGATGGTGTGGATGGCCACTAATTGTATGGGATTGTGTTTTATTATGTGAGAAACGGTTGGGATTGTCAGAGAAGTTGCTCAACATGGTGAGGGACTCGTGGACCTCACCCAGTGCCAGTGGTAACATGCAAAATGTTCGGCGTTCACGTCAATGATTTTTGGCAAAAATTAGCTTGATAGATTTTATTGATAAATTGTTAAAATTAAAAACTTTAAAATTGAATTGATAAGATTATAAAAAAAAAAAAAAAAGGTGGTTGGAACCGACCCAAGTCGCCAATCCCGCAGCCGGACTGGGTGTCATACGCTAGCCCAGTTTGGTCCCCCAAACACTAGCCCGCTCGTGAAATGAAAAAGGGGCCCAGTCCGAAGAGAAGCTAACCCTAGATTAAGCCAACCCTATTTTATCTCCTATCCAAAGCCCACTTTCAATTAAAAGAAATGCCTAGCCCACAATTTAAACTAAACTAAAACCGGCCCATCAAAGAAAAACCCTAGCCCGAAAACCAAAAAGAACCGGGTCGGTCAAACCGGCGAACCAAACCAATCAACCTGACTCGCGCTTGTTGCCCAGCTCCTTGTGGTGTTGACGAGGATGGCCGAGACAGGCAGCGTTGCTCACCTCGGCTGAGCCACACGCCCTCTCTGGTGCCGCCTTGGCCGACCCAGGTCGAGGGTTTGACCTTTGCCTGGGACCGCTATCCCTCGGCCGGCATGAACACCACCAGCATCCTTGGCTGAACACAAACCGAAAAAGGTGATATCGGTGAAACAAGCTCGAAACGACCAAACGGCCAACACTCGGGACACCGACTATCTCGCGAGGAATTTGACCAGACGGGACGACACCCAAGCGGCTCGATACTGGCCCGAAACGACGAAACTAAGACTAGATCTCTGTTGGGGCATTTCGTCGAACAAGTGGAGCGCGCACTGGAATGAGGGGTTCTTGGCTCAAACAGCACCAAAATCTGCATCGGGACCCTCAACAAAGAAGCGACGACTACACAATAGTCGGAGCAAGGACGATCGCAAGCTCCGGCCCAACGTGCCCGAAAGGAGGGTAAAACGAGGTCGGGGCTTGGTGGCTTGAATCGAGGGCGTCGGTTGAGCTCGGTTGTTGGGTGGGGGTCGTCGGGTGGAGTTCACGCGCGGTTGACATCGGCTGAAGCCCTCTCGCTGCGATCTCCCTCTCTCTCGGTCTCTCAATCTCACCCAAACCCCCACTCTTTCTCTCTCGGTGCATCTCTCTCTCTCCCCCCCTCTCCAAAGCTCCCTCCCAAATTCCCTCACTTTAACCCCCCTTCACCAAGCTCTAGAAGGTCCTATTTATAGGCTGGAGGGTTCGGTCGACGAGGGGTTTCGTCTGCCGGTCCTTGGCACATCGACTGACCCTGGTGTCACCGAACCGGCGTCCCATCCTGTCTTCTCCGCAGAGGCCTGCTTGGCATTGAAGGCATCTGCCAAGACGTCCCCTTCCGTTGGGGTTTCTCGCCGGATCTTGCGTTGCTCCGTTCAGCGGCAGTGATGGGGCCTGCAAGATGTCACCCCCATCGCCGATCTACCCTCCTCTCTCTGTTGGAGGTCATCCTGCGCGCATGGTGTGTAATGCAAGGAAGGAAGGAGGAAGAAGAAGGAGAGGGCGCGGCCGTGAAGTCAGCGAGCTAGGGGTGAGATGGGCCCTGGGCCCGCGCAAAAACAAGAAAAGGGAAATTTGGGGTCAAGCCTAGCCCCCAAAGCCAACGTTTTCTTCCTTTTTTTAATAATTAGTAATAATAATTTTTTTAAAAAAAAATTCTATCTATATGAAATGTAGTAAAATAAAGAAAAATAAAATTTAATTGATACTAATAATATTAATGCATATGTGATGTGAAAATCCTTTTGTTAGGACCGAATTGATACCTAATTTTCCATACAAATTAATCCTAAATATTTAATCAAAATTTAGGTGTCAACAATCAAGTCCTAAAATGTTCTCATCCTTTCTCTTCAGCCGCTCTCTTCATTGAGCAGCTGATCAAGGAACATGATGCTAGATTGCCCCGATTGCAACGTAAATCCAATTATGTATCTAAAACCTCTATAGTTCGATGTTGTAAATTTATGCATGTGATTGGTAAAATTTATGCCCTTTCGCTCTTCGAGAAGGGAAGATGACAAAATTAATGCCGATAGAATCAAATGTGTTGCTATTTATTTTAAAAAGTTAAAGTCGAAGAAGTATGGTGCACATAATATTTTTCAATATGAAAACCGTCTTCCCTCACGTGAAGGGCGATAAGATGATGAAAGCAAGGTGCACAAATTTGGTATGCATTGCCAAAACCAAGCTTATAATCAATTCATGTCAAACTATATCTATATAATTCGACCACTAAAAGTGGGAGATTTGTGAATGGAGTTAAAGAACACATTTGATGCCAACGATGAAAATGGTCAACTCAAGGAAAATGGATACTGGATTCAGACTATTTTTAGTTCTTATTCGCATGTAAATAAGGGATAATGATACAAATGATTCTTGAAATTTTGCCTAATGTGCAATTTGATTGCTGAACTTTTTATTTGTTTAATGTGATCCCTAAACTTTTTATTTGTTTAATGTAATCCTTGAATTTTTGGTACGTGTTCAATATAGTCCTTAGCTATTTAAAAATGTCCAGAATCATTCTTCCGTTATTCAAGATCAAAGACAACATTGAACATTTTTATATAATTTATGGATCAAACCGAATATGTACAAAAAGTTCAAGGATCTTATTAAAAAAACTAAAAGTTTAGGGACCGCATTGCATAATAGGCTACAGTTCAGAGATCAAATTGAACAAATTCAAAATTCAGGGATTACTTGTATCATTTTTCCCATAATCAACGACGACAACAACAAATCAATGTAATGATAACTCAATCAGCTTGGTATTGTCATGGCCGGCATCCTGATGGGCCACCCAAAAAGAAGGAAGAAAAGGGAAGAAAAGGACTTCGTGGTATTCACTTGATGTAAGTAAGCAATAGTTGTAGGAAAGGCAGTATTCCTGCATTAGGGTTTTAATGAATTTTGCTCAATTGTCCTCCCTGAGCTCAGGTTATCTTAGTTCCCATTTTTATAGTGGCCAAAAGAGAGTTCACATTACGATAGAATTTTATCATTGAAGTACACAGTTTGACCGACTTTATTAATGCCATACCCCTATTAACAAAATATTCGTTCTTCTAACTTAAAATACACGTCCGCATACGTTATTTTTTCACTTATTGTCTACATTTCACTATTTACATATATACCGAAATAATCAATTGGAAGCAATGAAGGCATGTCTACCGCAATGGATCTCCACTCAAGTGAGGGACAAGGGGAGAAAGGAGATCATTTGCATTTATATTTTAGATATGATTACACGTTGAGTTCTTTGAAGAGCGATTGAGACTGTTCCACGGCTCCATCCTCGAGCAGAAAGAGCACAAATGGGGCTTTAGATGGAATAATGAAACTACACCAATCTAACCGCGAGAAAATGTAAATTGCGAGGAATTGATGCTCTTCGAATTGAAGTTATATTGAAGATAACGTAAAAGGACGATACAAGGATGAGATTGCTACAATCATCCTTGTTAAGCTTTCTACCAATTCAGATGACCAATAGAAAGTGACAGTATAAGCTCTAGTAAAAGTTGCTGTAGTCATTCTTGTCATGCTATCTACCAATTCAGATGATGTTGTATTTGTTGAAATTTACTACATTAGAACTGATTCCGCAAAGTATGCAGAGGGAACAACCAGGTGCAATATTAGATGAGAAACCGCTCTCATGGAGAAGAGAACAGCCATTGCAAAAAGGCCAGAATTCTCCGAGTCAGCTAGGGATGAGATTGATGCAGTGGTGTTGGGCGGGGGGGTGGTGTGGTGTTGTGGGGGCAAGTGAGGGAAGCGTCACATTGCATTATCGTCCAGTTTTCGGCCATCTTTTTTTTTTCCCACTTGAATTAGCAGCAGATGACGCGTGAATCAGTAACAAGTCTTCATTACGTGTCAGATCTTTGATGAAGTTTTTTCAAACTGTTGGTGTTGAAATTTGTGCCTTGTACCTAAGAGAGAAATGTTATGTTTTCATGCTATATGATTGGGATCATATTAGAGAAACCTTTTGACAAAGAGATGATAGCCTTAGAATTAGGACATCATATCTGTAATAGTTGTAGGATTGCAGAAGGGTTTGGCAAATGGCTTTGTCATCATGTCTGAGACTTTTGCTAGCTTTTATATAATAAAAAGAGTTCGTTACATACATAAGCTACTGATACAATGTATATGATCATGAAGATAGGAACTTCTAAGTTTATGACACAGATGTACGTCTTTCGAATTTGACAAGTTTCTTCAACTCTCACGAACATTGCTTCATGCTGGGGGTCATGCTTGAGGCCCATATTTGGTAATCACCATTCCTACACAAGTGCGTACCTGAAAAGCTCTTTTGAATCGAAGGGTGGTCATTGTTCTTGATATCATTAGCTTTCTGATGATCCTATCCATTGCTTGAAAGTAAGATATCCTCCAAGACTACTTGAAATGCAATGCACTACAAAATCCCAAGAATCCAATTGTGAATCCCGGTCCCAAACCCGCATAGAACCAATTATGGATGTCCATATTGCCTTCATTAGGTTCACCTCCGTTCTGAAAATCACCATCTTGTCCATCAATATCAGGATGTTGCTCATCTCCGAGGCAAACTTTTGAAAGAGGAACTCCACAAAGTTTGTCGTTACTGCGATACACAGATTCATCATCAACGGTACGCAGATGACTACTTGAAGGAATAGGGCCTGATAAATTATTGAATGAGAGATTGAGACAACTTAGAAAGTCTAAGCTGGATATGCTAGGAGGGATTCTACCCGAAATCCTGTTGTTGGACAAGTCAAGGGATTCTAAGTTTTTGAGGTCGCCAATGTTTGAAGGGATTTTCCCACTCAAATTGTTTTGAGAGAGGTTCAAATTTTGAAGTTCAACGAGCCTAGTCAACTCTTCTGGTATTTCACCATTTAAATTGTTTGCAGAAAGGTCAATGGAATGGAAGAATTGTAGTGTCTTGTCATATATTCGGCTAGTTCCCTTTGTATTAACCATGACTTCATACAATCCTAAAGGGAAATAAATATTGATTATATCTATAGCCATGAAAAAGAATCTATTAAAACACGACGGAATGCTTCCGGAAATGTTGTTCTGTGCTAGCCTTAACAACTGGAGATATTGAAGTTCGCAGAGTTGCGAGGGAATGCCTCCAGCGAAACTATTCTTCTCAAGATTGATCACGCATAATGTTCGATAATGTTGTCCAAGAGGAAGAATTTCACTAGTGAAGTCATTATGACTTAGATCAAGTTGATAAAGTTCACTTAGGTTGGACAAACATTTGGGAAGCACTTGGTCGAAGCCATTTTTACGCAAGATCAGAACTTCTAATAGCTCCATATGGCAGAAAGAGTTATTGATTTGACCACTTAACCTGTTGTCACCCAGAAGAATCCATTTCAATGCTTCCAACCTTTTTAGACAAAAGGGTAGTGTCCCGGATAGTTGGTTCTTTGACAGAGCAAGGCCTGGTAGGTTCCCCATTGAACATAGCGAATTCGGTATGCTGCCGCTGAGACTGTTACCAGAAAGAAAAAGATATCGTAACAGTTGCATCTTGTTTCCGTCTATTCTGGAAATGGGGCCTCTGAGCATATTGTCACTGAGATCAAGCACTAAAGCGTTAAGTAAAATGTCGGAAAGCCAATTGGGAACTTCATATGAGATGTTTGCATTGGACATGTACAACTCTAAAATATTCCACTGTGTTTGAAGCCACGGTGGAAATTTCGATCCCACGTCACAACCCGACATGTGAATCCATTGAACTTGGAATGGAGGAACCCAGGCGGGATCAAAACTTAAAACAAGTTCATTAGATGAAATGTCCAAATAGGTCAGGCTCATGAGATTAGCAAAGTGCGATTCACTAACAACTCCATTCAAAGAACTATTACTTATGTCCAACGTCTCTAGACTAGATAGTCGACCGATACTTTCTGGAATGTTCCCACTCAAATTGTTGTTCTTGAGACGTAACTCTCTTAGAGATGATAGCTCCCCCAGGGTTACTGGAATAGGTCCCCAAATCGAGTTGTATGACAGACTTAGGTACTCGAGATTTTTGAAACTCTCCAATTCGCTTGGTAGAAAACCACTAAAATTATTGCCAGAGAAATCACAAATCCTCAAGTTACTTTGTGCCGGCTCCAAAGGACCATGGAAGAAGCTCCAAACATCTCCATCGAAGTTATTATTCACCAACCTTAATACACGCAACTTGTTGAGACTGCTTAAGTTTTTCAGAATTTGACCTTCTAGGTAATTAGCAGACACTTCAAGAAAGGAAAGTTGTTGATTATTATCAAAAAGTGTCGTGGGAAATGCGCATTTCAATCGATTTGCGCTCAAATCAATATGCTCGAGCTTGCTAAAGTTGTAGAACCAGGGAGGAATAGTAGAATTTATGGAATTCCATGATAGATCCAGGAATCTTAAAGAAGTGAAGTTGACGGATAGAGAGTCAGGAAGTTTTTCGAGAGAACAATCCTTCAACTGCAAAGATTGCAGTGAAGAAAGCATATTAATGAAACTTGATGATTTTAATTATTAATATGATGGGCTTAAGTTGGCCCGTCCGCCCATGTTGGACTTAAAAGCCCGGCCCACAATATTAGGGCCCATGGATAGAGGGATATGATGAAGAGACACGTTTCTTTTTGGAGGGGACGTATATAAGAGGGTAATAAAGAGGGAGGAAGACACCTTTTGAAGCAACGTATGTTCCTCCTCCCTCTCTCCCTCAAAAACGCTTCCAAAAGAAAGAACAGTAAGCAAGAGGCGACACCCATCTTCCCTTTATGGCGAATTGGCGTCATCGGATCGAACAGGGCCAAATTCTCTTCCTCATATCAGTGTCAGTGCTTAATCTGTGGCTAACAAGGTACGTTCGATTCTGTGATGTGCCTTAGGATCGGTGGTGCATGTGTTTTTCCCCGGGCTCATCTTCCGCACAAGTTTAGGGATTCGATTTAGTGTCGAATCCGATTTTAGGAATCCGATATTCCCTTCATTGGTATCAGAGATAGGTTCGTGTTTCCCGATCCTTTTTCCATGTTTTTCCCGACCCCTTTCATGTTTATGGATGATTTCTTATTGATTTTTCATTAAATTAATCGGCCGACACCAATCGGGGCGGAAAAATCCCGACACCCGAGCACTGTTCATCCATTTTTTCGAGTTTCTGTAAGTCGAAATCCATTTCTGATGCCGTTGGATGGAAGGTCTCGTCAAGACAAGCGCGGCGAGTGGTGGAAGGCCGCCAGGCGCGCCCCCACGTGCAGCCGGAACGAACTAGCGTCTTCGGCACGTGCAACGCACGCGCTGATATGACAAGGCGGGCGCGTGCGTCGCACGCGCGAGTGGGGCCGACAAGCGCACGTGCAATGCACGTGCCGATTGGTTTGCCCGACCGGCTCGACTGGCCCCACCCGACCCAGCGGCTGAGCCGGCTGACCGTTGACCGTTGACCGTTGACCGTTGACCATTGACTTTGTCCATTAACCCAAAAAGAATGCGTTTCTTTTTCCAATTAAGTCTATGTGGATTATATGTGATCTCTTATTTGTTTTGCATTTGTTGCAAGAACAATACCTCCCCTTAGGTTGCGCACACATGTTTGCCCAATTACCGATGAACAAAAGGAAAGACTTTCTAAGTTGATAGTGAGCTGACTGATCATCGATGGGAGAGTGGTGACTTGATTGATCACGTTCTTAAAGTCAACGGGAAAATTCAAAAGGTCATATGGAATGGTCGTCCCATGCCACAGTCTGAGATGGTGTGGATTATATATGATCCCTTATTTGTTCTGCATTTGTTGCAAGAACAATGCCTCCCCTTAGGTTGCGCACACATGTTCGCGCAATTACCGATGAACAAAAGGAAAGGCTTTCTAAGTTGATAGTGAGCTGACTGATCATCGATGGGAGAGTGGTGACTTGATTGATCACGTTCTTGAAGTCAACGGGAAAATTCAAAAGGTCATATGGAATGGTCGTCCCATGCCACAATCTGAGATGGTGCGATTTTTCATGAACACTCTTCCACCAAAATGGCAAGGAGTGTTGAATCGCATATGGGATGTCAACAAAACCGCTTCATATAGGAAAATTGTGATGGATTTTATAGATGATTATTACTGGATTGTTACAAGGGAAAAGATCAAGAAATTGAACAAAAGAGGATCTTTCCCAGTCCGTGTATCGACTTGGTGTTAGATGTATTGGCTGGTCTTTGTTTAGTGTGCTTTGTGGACATCTTATGTAATGTTTACTACCTGATTGTTGTTGATGTAGCAACTGATATGTAAGTTGTATTATGTGAAAGCATTATTATTCTATTGTATGTCAAATATTATTTGCTTTTCTGTTATTATTAATCGTTGTATGTAGTTCAATGAAATTTTTGTAATTTCAAAGAATTTATTTTACATAGAATGTTATATTAATAATAACTCCAAATTAGGATTTTGGATGATGATTGAAAATATAGTGACCTCTTGACTCTGAAATCTAATTTGAAATTATTCATTAATATGATGGTTTTATGCAAAATAGATGCATAAATGATAGGCATTAATAATTCGTGCATATGTGTCTGATATGTTCAGATCAATGGATTCAGCAACTAAGAACACAATTGCTTATTTGAACAAAGAAGACAAAATGAACGGCTAGAATTGTGAAATATTGAATATGAAAATTCAATGTGTGCTTGAAAAACAAGAAGCACTAGAAGCTCTTGACCATGTTATAAAAGAAATTGAGGATGCTGTGCGCCACCTTGAGCTAGCAGAGGACTGCCTCAAGGCATTTGAGAATGAAACACATATTTGCTATATTGCTTCCAGCTTAGGAGGAGCTTCGAGCTTTAAGGGCAAGCACATTGATTCGTTCAATATGTGGAAATGCAAGGGATCAAGTCCTTCTTGCAAGAAACCAAGAGCTGACCAACATAAGAGAGGAAAACATCCTCGAGTGAAGAGTATTTCAAGGGTGAAGTGTTACAACTGTGACCAGAAGGGTCACTGTGCTCGCGACTGTCGCAAGTCAAAGAAGGTACTCACCCCTTGTACTCTTAAGAACTTTGCTAATGTGTCAAGTTCTGTATTCTTAACTGAATCTGACCCTTTGTGGACTATAGATTCGGGAGCAACAGACCATGTAGCGAAGGATAGAGAATCCTTTGTAGAATTTCGATGAGTTCCGACTGGAACTAAGTGGATCTATGTAGGAAATAACTCCAGAGCTGAAGTTAAAGGGATTGGCACCTGCCAATTGAACATGCGTGGTGGACGCACCTTGTTCCTACATGATGTTTTATATCCTTTGGAAATTCATCGAAATTTAATGTATGTTTTAGTATTGGTTAAGCTTGATTTTAGTGTGAACTTCCATAATAGCGGTGTAGATTTGTATTTGGATACAAACTACTATGGTTGTGGTCATTTTCTAGATGGTTTTATTGTACTAAATATTGACTGTGGTGATATCAATGTTTATTATTCCCTTTTCACGTCTTCCACTTCATATGATAATGATGTGAATGTGTGGCATGCTAGACTTGGTCATATTGGCCAACAATATATGAATAGACTAGCCAAAGAGGGCTTGTTGGGCAATATTGAAAAAGTCGATTTGCCCATATGTGAGTATTGCCTAGTAGGGAAAACGACAAGGAAACCATTTGGAAAAGGTAAAAGAGCTGAATTTCCTCTACATTTAATCTATTCTGACGTCTGTGGTCCAATGAATGTGAGAGGATGGCATAGGGCTATTTATTTCATCACTTTTATAGATGATTATATTCGATTCAGATATGTCTATTTGATTTCTTATAAATCTGAAGTATGAAGTTGTTTCAAAAGGTTTACGAACTTTGTAGAAAATCAATTAGACAAGAAAATAAAAGTATTAAGATCAGATCGAGGTCGAGAATATTTATCTGATGAGTTCAGAAAATTATGTGATGAAAAAGGAATAGAAAGACAGTTATATATTCCATATACTCCTTAACAAAATGTTGTTGCGGAGAGAAGAAACAGAACCCTATTGGAAATGGTTAGGTCCATGATGGCGCATGCTAACTTACCTATCACTTTTTGGAGTGATGCGTTGTTAACTGCTGTCTATATACTTAACCGGGTGCTTTCCAAATCAGTTACTTCCACTCCGTATGAGTTATGGACAGGTAGAAAACCGGACTTAAGTTTTCTTAAGCCATGGGGTTGTGCTGCATATACTCAAGAGCCATCTCACAAGTTTGGAAAATTGGGTCCCATAGGAAAGAAGAGTATTTTCATAAGATACTCTAAACACTCGAAAGGGTATGTGTTCATAGGTGAGCAGGAAAGTGGGTGTATAACTGAATTTGAATCACGGGATATCACATTCTTAGAGAACGAATTTCCTAAGAATGGCGAAATAGGTGAAAATTACTTCCTATTTGAAACCTTAAATCAAGATAATGATATTAGTGGAGTTTGTCCAAGTTGGAGTAATATGAGAAGTGATTAATTGAATTCAACTCATTCTCAATTACAACCACATGATGAGACGACATTATCATTATCTAATCCTAGTTAGAGCATAATGGGGAATGATATGCAAAGTGTACAATCTCCCAAACGGCGAACAAGTCGCAAAAGTATTCCCCGTCGATGTTTTGACATTGAAAGGGAAACTTTTATGATTGCTCCGCAAGATGAGGATGAGCCAAGAAATATTAATGAGGCTCTAAATTTCCCTAGTAAGGAAAAATGGATTCATGCAATGGAAGAGGAGATTGAGTCAATGAAGTCAAACCAAGTTTGGAAATTGGTTAATCTTCCAAAAGGACGCAAAGCTATTGGGAACAGGTGGGTTCTCAAAATAAAGCGAAAAGCTCAATAGAAAGGCATAAGGCTCGCCTTGTAGCGAAGGGATATAACAAACAGGAAGAAATTGATTATGAAGAAACATTTTCTCCTGTAGTGAGATTTATCTCGATCGCATTATTCTGGTAATAGTGGCTAGTATGGATCTTGAGTTACATCAAATGGATGTAAAGATTGCTTTCCTCAATGGAGAATTAGAGGAAGAAATATATATGGAACAACCTGTTGGTTTCATTACAAAAGGCCAAGAAGAAAATGTATGTCGACTTTTGAGATCGACATATGGCCTTAAGCAGTCGTCAAGACAATGGTATATACGTTTTCATAATGCCATGGCATATGATTTTACAATGATAGATGAGGATCATTGTGGCATCCCAAATTTAATAACAAGCCGTAAGGTGTGTTGAAGTTCCTAATTAGGTGATAGAATTTCTTTTGGCTTATGCCTTAGCCAATTTGTCTTTTAATTTGATGATTTGTGTATTTAAATTTATAGATTAATAATTGGCCATATGATTATAAATTTAAATCTTAATAAACAAAGTGTCCCAAGACTTTGGCCAAGATGAAATTTGAATTTGGAAATATTTATAGAAAGGAATTCAAAAAAAAAAAAGGGGGAAAGAGGGGTTATTTTTGGAATGGGCCTTGGACCCATTGGCCTAAAGCTTGGTGGGCCAAGCTTGTCGGCCCATTTGAGCCCAAAGGAAGAATTTGACCAACCCAAAGGGGAGTGGCCGGATGGGCCTAAGCCCAAGCCCATTCAAATTCAAAAATAAAAATGACAAGTGGCAAATGGCAAGAGCATGCATTGGTGGGTTTGTAGGCAATCTCATGATTGCAAATGATGGGATTAAGGGGATATAAAAGGGATGAGGAGAGAGAGTGGCCGGATTACTTGCTTCAATTCGTCCAAAGAGAGGGTGAGAAAGAGAGAGAGTTTGAGAGAAAGGGAGAGAAACCAAGAGGAAGGAGACGGAGCCGGAGGGGTGTGCTGTTCGTTCGCCGTCCGATCGTCGCCGTTCGTCGTTGCTTGTTCATCTTTAAGGCAAGTGGAGTCCGTAACTTCTCTTGCATGTTTGTTGTGGTGGTTGCATGTTAGATTTTAGGTGTGATTTGTGCGAAAAACCGAGGTAAGAGTTGGTTATTTGTAAACCGTGTGACTGTTCTTGTTCGGTTTGTTGAAGTCAGTAGCTTGTTCGAGTTTGCATATGTGTTTGGGGTTCGATTTTGGCTTCGGTGTCTTCATGAAAGTTGAATCTAACGTCTTGTACTATGACATACTAAATATTCGTAGCAAACGATGGAGATTTGAGGGGTCAAAAGTTCTATTGTACGGAGACTTTAGATCTGCGAAATTTTCACTGACCTCTTGTTGATTTCTTGATTGCATGTTGATTTCTGTTGGAGATCTCACTTTGTTGTCTTCTTTAAAGTTGTAGGTAACATCTTAAACTACAACATACTCAAATTTGAAGAGAAATGAACGAGTGTAGCCTAGTAAATCGGCTAGATCTTGGAGATGATTGATTCTGGTGAGGTGTACCGAGATACCCGAGACTTCAAGGACTTAAATGGTGACCCTACTTTGGTTATTTGACCTAGATACCTTCATGAAACTTGTAAAGGACACCTTGGTACATAACATACTCAAATTTCAGAGGAAACGAAAGAGAATAGATGGGTGAAATCTAAAAATTTCGGAGGTGTGTGTGTTCTGAACGAAGCGGTCGTGGTTCCAGAAGCTTCGTAGGGTTGTAGAAATTAACCTAAAAAGAATTTGGCTTAGAGTTCTTCATGAGAAATGCACGAAAATGTGTTGGCTATCACCCTGTAAAATTTCGTAATTTTTGAAGGCCATGTGAGTATTTTAATCGAATTTATTTGGAAACTGTGCAAGTCTGGCCATTATCCGAATATAAGGTGCTATTTTGTGAAAATTGTGAAATTATGAGAAATTCAATTTGGCCACGAATTTTGTATGAAATTGTGATTCTATTTGTTTGTTTAATGATTTTTGAGTATCATGATTTTGGGAAAATCATAGATATTAAATTTAATATTTATGGAAATAAATAATAATATAATAATAAAATAATAAAATAATGATAAAATAAAAGGAATTATTTTATAGGCCATGAACTTCATTGAATTGTGATGCATTGTTGTATGACATTGGTGTATGTATGATCATGAATTGTGATGCATGTGTGAATCATATGCCATGTAATAAAAAGATTAAAAAGGATGATGGAAGTGGAAAACGATATGTGAGTAAGAGGTTGTGGTGGAAGATGATGTCTGGTGGCCTGGTGGCGTAATTCCAGAGATTCCCTGGGAGATTCAGGATGCCCGGAATGTGGGGGGCCGGAAGTCCGGTTGTATCTTGGATACATGCCCGGAGGTCTCGCGACACCAGGATTGGGGTGCGGGATGCCTGGCTAGAAGGGTAAAGGCCGGAAGCCATGTTGGAGGTTTCTGCACGAAGGGAATGCCTCGTGATGCTAGTTGAGATGCGAGATTCCCGGAATGTGGGGGGCCGGAAGCCCGGTGGCCGTGGGATGGCTGAGTTTGCCGGGAACCCTGTCGGAGGTTTCTGCCCGAAAGGTTGATGATGAGATTGATGATTTGAGAAATGGGTGATGTGGTGATCAAAATTGAAAGATAAAGATGATAATTAACTCATGACATGATGATGCATGATGATGATGGCATGTGATGTGATATGATGATCACCTATGATAATATATGCATGATGATGATGACATGTGATGTGATACGATGATCACCTATGATAATATATGCATGATGATGCATGATGATGATGACATGTGATGTGATACGATGATCACCTATGATAATATATGCATGATGATGCATGAGGATGATGACATGTGATGTGATACGATGATCACCTATGATAATATATGCATGATGATGCATGAGGATGATGACATGTGATGTGATACGATGATCACCTATGATAATATATGCATGATGATGCATGATGATGATGACATGTGATGTGATATGATGATCACCTATGATAATATATGCATGATGATGCATGAGGACGATGGCATGTGATGTGATATGATGATTACCTATGATAATATATGCATGATGATGCATGATGATGATGTGTGATGTGACATGATGATCATCCATGGTATGATATGCATGATGGAATGCATGATGATGATAATGATATATGATATGCCATGATGATGATGATATATATGATGTGATGATGCATGATACGTATGATTACAAGGTAAGTGATGCTTGCAACGTGTGATGATATGCATGATGCAATGGGATGTTATTGGACTTCCCTATCTGCTGAGTGGTTGTACTCACCCCTTTTTGGGGATAACATTTCAGATTAGCAAGTATGCCACTACCTGCCGTCACGCATGGTACGTTTTTATGGTCTACCGTCTGATGTAGAAGTCGAGTGTGCGGAGATAGACTGTCCCTCTGTTCCCGGACTGACTTTCATCCTAGTGCGATGTCTAGTGATGTATGATATAGGCCTGGCTGGGGGCCCTATCATTCAGGAGTTCATTTCTGTGCACGTTCGTCGAGATGGTGCTATGCGAGGGATGTTGCCGCCGCCACCGCCTGATGCACCGGGTTGGGTGTGAGACTCACACGCGATGAGTAGGAGCCGAATCTTTTGGTGTAGATAATCGACACTTTTGATGGGGGGTTGTGCGCTTGAGGTAGAGGGTTGATAGTTTCTTTTTGAGATTTTAGGCAGGACACGGCAGAGTCCTCGTTTTTCTTGTTTTGTATCGACCCGAGAAAGGAGGAGTCCCATCCTAAAAGAATATGTAAATAAAGTGTTGATGTTCGTTTATAAAATCCTGATGTTTAGCTGGTGTGTATTGGTATCATGGTTAGTAAGGGGAGAGATGGAGACGTTTAATTTGCTTCCGCTATGAGTCGCGCTGGGACCGCTTTTAAAAAAAAAAAAATGCCTGTGATTAACGACGCTTGTATTAAGTACAAGATAGTAAAGGAAATTAAGTGTAACACCGGCGCTAGTGACGACCTGCGAAGGGTTCGGGGTGTCACAATCATTGTGTATATATCAAAAGATCCAAAGATTACTTTGTGATCATATTATTATATGTTGATGATATACTAATTGCCGGAAGCAATATGGAGTTTGTTAATACTGTCAAGAGTTGGTTGTCTTTCAACTTTGAGATGAAAGATATGGGTGAGACTGCATACATTCTTGGAATTAAGATTTCAAAAGAACGTTTGAAGAGGTCGTTATCCCTTTTGCAAGAAAAATATATAAATAAGGCTCTTGAACGATTTCGTATACAAGATTGTAAACCTATAGACGCTCCTATTGCAAAAGGTGAAGGATTGAGCCATAGACTGTGTCCAAGGACTCCACAAGAGAAGGAACAAATTAAACATGTTCCTTATGCTAGTGCCGTTGGGAGCTTAATGTACGATATGATATGTACAAGACCTGACATATGTTTTGCAGTTGGAATGGTGAATAGATACCAATCCAACCCAGGTCAAAGCACATTGGAAGGCCGTTAAAAGAATACTGAGGTATCTAAAGGGAACTGATGATTATACGCTGAGTTATCAAAGAAAGGATCTGCGACTCTAAGGCTATTCCGATGCTGATTGGGGAGGAGATTTAGATGAAAGGAAATCTACCTCTAGGTTTGTTTTCTTACTGAATAATGGCGCCATATGTTGGAGCAGTAAGAAACAAACGTGTATAGCCTTGTCCACAATGGAAGCTGAGTTCGTGGCATTATCAGCAACAATACAAAAAGATATTTGGCTTAAGAGATTTTTGGATCATTTAGGTGTTATTGGAAGTGGTGTAGATTGATTGTTGGTTAACTGTGATAGTTAAGTAGCAATAGCGTACACCAAAAATCCAAAACATCATGGCAAGACCAAACATATAGATACCAAGTATAATTTTGTCAAAGATATGGTTGCACGAAAAGATGTAAACTTACAGTACATATCTATGCATAGAATGTTAGCAGATCCTATGACAAAGCCAATACCTAGATATGTGTTTTGTGGCCATATGAAATCTCTAGGATTGCGTAGAGGCTGATGTACTGAATATTGTAATTTCCCTAAGTGTTCACATTTGATGAATTTGAGTTTTTATCATTAATGTCTATGAATTTTTGTTTGACGTTTATGCATCTTAATGCTCAGTGCATTACTTTAAGTTGAGAAAGTATGTCGGACAGATATAAGATTGGCCCACTCACATGGGTAATCGCCTCTATTTACTATGTGATAAATAGAGATGAGACGGTTTTTAAACTTATTATCTAAGTGATAATCGAGAGCTCAGGCTTAAAATATATCTGTCGCCTTAACTGGGTGTTAAGATGAGGACATAATATTTACTATGTCCGAAAGTAAAATACCCCACATATTTTACTTTATCTATCTAAGATGCCAGATGTGAGTTCTGATGAATTTTGTGAATGAGTAGATATGTGAACTCAAGTTAGACATTAGGTATGCCTGAACTATCATCTGTACGGTATTGAAGGTGTAGACATAAGCTCCATGGGAAAGGAGTTAATACCGTAATACGTATTTCATACTACATATGCATGAGACGACCAATACGAGTGGCAAAAATTTTGATCTCAACTTTTATGCCGTGTGAGACTCTTGAGGAAAAGAGTTTCTCAATTTTAGTGCCCTCATGACTTTTACTTATTCTCAAGATTTCTATTTAGTGTTTGCTATTTTAGGATGTTGCCAATGGTCATGAGTTGATTCGATCTAATGGGACATTTCTAGAAAAGCAAGCTAAACTGAAATTGAGAGTTTGAAGGAAAGAGGAAGATCGAATTTGGAGAATCACATTATAGTTTTATATTCACTGGTCGACCAATTATGACTGTCTTTGGAATAATCATAATTATGAATACAATATATATATATATATATATATATATATATATATATATCATTTTTTAAAAGAGATTAAGAGAAATATAAATGTGATCGATCGATCTAGTTTCGCATACTAAATCTACTCAGAGTGTGATGCCCATTTGAGCTGCTATATATTCTTAACAGATGTATGGCAACGAGCTCTCAAAGTATGCTGATCGCACGGATTATTCACCGGTATGAATGTTGAAAAGAGGTAAAGAGGATCATGTTCGGCCCACCATGTGCGAGTGGGGGATGATGATTTTAATTATTAATATGATGGGCCTAAGTTGGCTCGTCCGCCCATGTTGGGCCTAAAAGCCCGGCCCACAATATTAGGGCCTATGGATAGAGAGATATGATGAAGAGACACGTTTCTTTTTGGAGGGGACGTATATAAGGGGAAAATAAAGAGGGAGGAAGACACCTTTTGAAGCAACGTACATTCCTTCTCCCTCTCTCCCTCAAAAACACTTCCAAAAGAAAGAATAGTAAGTAAGAGGCGAGACCCATCTTCCCTTCAAGGCGAATTGGCGTCATCGGATCGAACAGGGCCAAATTATCTTCCTCATATCGGCGTCGATGCTTAATCTATGGCTAACAAGGTACGTTCGATTCTGTGATGTGCCTTAGGATTGGTGATGCATGTGTTTTTTCCCGGGCTCGTCTTCCGCACAAGTTTAGGGGTTCAATTTAGTGTCAAATCCGATTTTAGGAATCTGATATTCCCTTCAAAACTAAACCAATCTTTGGCTTTCCCAAGGTCAATGCTAGAGAGGTAAAAGTATTTCAAGGAAGATAATTTCGACACCCATTGGAGGTTATCGGTTGTTAAAGGACCCTCGTCAAACCTACTAGCAAGATCTAGATATTGCAAGTTGGACAGGTTACCGAGGTGATGAGGTATGTTTCTGTCAAAACCTGTGGATGATAGATTAAGATACTCTAGTCTCTGGAGAGTACCAAAGAATTTGGGGATTTCTTGCCTATAAAAATTGTTGAGGCTAAGGTCTAGATACTTCAAATGCTTCAGTTCAGCCAAAGATGCATGGATTGTACCTGCCAAGTTGCTCTTATCTAGACATGATCCGTCGGGGGAGGTCTCAAAGCATGGATTACGAAGATCGAGTTTGAAAACATGACCAGCCTTTTTGCTGCATTCGACTCCTTTCCACTCACAACAGTCCTTGCTAGTCCATGATGACAAGCGTTTAGAATGGTCGATGAGACCTTGCCTGAATTTCAAGAGAGCTTCTCTCTCTGTACCAAAGCAGTTCACATTGGCGAAAGCTTCGGAATGGCCAAACTCAAATGATTGAACCACGAGAAGAGTCCACAATATGAGAGGTGCAAAGGCAGGGGCTGATGCCATTGCTTTCGATAATATGGGATTAGGAAATGCAGTGTACTTCCTCCGTTTTATGGTGACATGGGTCTTGGGAAGGTCTTAATTGAACTTCATCAAGAAAAGGACATTACTCGTTTCCTACTTATTTCATTTGGCCATCACTCTCGATCAACGTTGTCACACCCTGAATCCTGATAGAAAAAAGGAATGACACGACTGTCATTCAGATTCTATGCAACAAACATATATATTAATAACTCAAAATATATCAAATCTTCGTGAATTTAAGATGTAAGTTTACAAATTCATAGAATAGATAGCACAACTTATCTCAAAATGCCTATGACCAAACAACAATGTCACTTGAATTGTCAAATTCGTGATTCTATCAAATAATCGAGAAACAACGTTAAAATCAAGTAAGATGCTACCTCAACTACAAAATGGTTAAACTAGGCCTAAATGCTAACAAAACAACTTATACGTACTAACAAATCACATATCAAAAGCGATTATTCAAGCCATTCACAATGCGAAACTTGAATGCGAAATAATTTATATTTTCCATGAAATCCCGAAGCTCCACAGCTCAAGAATCGAACTTTGCAGCTCAATTTTCACTAAATTGAAACTTTGAGCCAAATTTTGAAAACTACTCCAATTAGACAAATGAAGGGCACAAGCACTTACCGGACCGCAACATGAAGTTGAGTCAGCTTGGCGAAGCATCTATGGCGTGAATGCGCAAAACCCTCTCTCTCTTTTACTTTTCTTCTTCTTTCCCTTTTTATCTATCCTTTTCTTTCTGTTTGTGTGAGTCTCGGCCGTCGGCCTGTCTTTAAAAGCTGAAGGTGTCCACTATTCCTTGTTTTTGTTGAATCAATCAACTTCTTTTTTTTTTTTTTTGCTTTGATCGAGTCAAAGTTCATATTTACAAATGCGATGAAAGACCGCCATGTTCTGGAGATGCCTTCCGAGCCAGGACCAACCAATCACCAAAGTGCAGCCAAAAGCCAAATTGCAATCTTTTGCAGGGTATTGGATAGGAGTATTAGAGTAAATTGTCAAAAGTTTGATTGATAATAATGAAAGAGCTAGTATAAACACCTAGAGGTGAGTGAATAAGTGTAAAAACAGATTTATCTAAAGATGCAATAAAAACATTTTTCTTTTAAACCGAGTCTGTTAGACAATTGACTTTGATAAAGATTCAGACTCAGATAAGATCTTTAAAAAAAAAAATGAAACTCAAAAAAAATATCACAGCAAATAAATTAAAGGAATTCAAGGAAGAGAAAATGAACATAAGATTTATAGTGGTTTGGCTTAGATTAAGGCTACTTTCACTCTCCCACGTTGACACCACATTGATAGCCTTTTAGCTGGATTTCACTATGAATCAAAAGGGAATTACAGAAATATAACACTGACTACTTAGTAAAGAGTTTCTTTTTCTCTCACTAAGTCACTTCTTAATGTTTCTCTCTCTCTCTCTCTCACTGTTGTAGTCAATGTGAAACCTTTAAAGATTTCATTTTGACTAGAACCTACCAACGTTTTCTTCCTTCATCTACCAACCATTTGAGACGAGTCTATGAATGCTTTATGACCTCTTCCTTGTTATGGCCATTTGGTAGTTTCTTCTTTTATAGTTCTTTTAAGAAACAAAAATCTAGAAATGATCACATAATCAAATCAAAATAAAAGCAACTCGGCATTCACGACATCAAATTCATGACGCATAATTGTCACCCAAATCTTCTTGATTTGGTTTCGATTTAGGCCACAACTGAATGTGTGGATCAATAGTTTTGTGCTAGTGTTCCACTTTCTTTTATTATATGGTCGACTGTTGGTCCTCTGAGTGGTTCACTTTTTTTTTAGCTTGTTCTATCCTCCCCAAGATGCCGCATCACACATTTTGCAAAATTGATCATCCGCTTGTCTTTTGACATGTCTTCTTTCTTCAACACATCATATGCTTACACATATCAATCGCTAATACTTTTTGGCATGGCGAGCCAGCCTCCTTTGCTCATCCAAGTGTAACTTTTTTGACTACTGCCACATTTGGACAGAGGTGACCATCCACGTCTTAATAAAGGGTTCATAACCAAATCAATATACACGTGCATTGTCAAAAAATTATATCCTCTTGTATTGGAACCCTCTTCTCAGGGGTAAATTTCCTCTTAGAACAGTGCATGGTAAAAAATTCGGCATCGACATTGAATAGCAATTGCACCATGTTAATCTTAGGTCAAAGTCACTTTTCTCAAGCTTAATTAAATGAACCAAGACATGGTCATGAATTTTATATTAGTTAGTCATGATCTCACAAAATCTTACATTATATTAGAGTCGAAGGTCCCGAGTTCAAATCATATCAAGCCCCATTTGCCTCCCCGATCAAATATGTCCATGCTTAGTATTAGGCAAAAGGATCAGACTAACCGTGAGGAGGAGTGTTATGATATTCATATAATAAACCACATTTTTATCAAACAGCTTAAGCTTTTAAAACAGTTGGCAGATGTCTCACTAAATCTTTCAGAAACAAACTAGAAATGCAGTGAAAAGAAAATAGCAAGAACGATAGAGAGATAAAGTAAACATTGGAAGCTTTGGCCGAAAGCAGTTGTAGTCAATGTGAAACCTTTAAAGGTTTCATTTTGACTGGAACCTACCAACGTGTTTCTTTCTTCATGTACAAACCATTTGAGACGAGTCTATGAATGCTTTATGACCTCTTTCTTGTTATCACCATTTGGTAGTTTCCTCTTTTATAGTCCTTTTAACAAACAAAAATCTAGAAATGATTCAGACCACTTAGATCACATAATCAAATCAAATTAAAAGCAACTTGGCATTCTCGACATCAAATTCATGACGCACAGTTGTCACCAAAATCTTCCTGATTTGGTTTTGACTTAGGCCGCAACTGAATGTGTGGATCAATAGTTTTGTGCTGGTGTTCCACTTTCTTTTATTATATGGTCGACTGTTAGTCCTCTAAGTGGTTCACCTTCTTTTTAGCTTGTTTTATCCTCCCCAAGATGATGCATCACGCGTTTTGCAAAATTAATCATATGCTTGTCTTTTGACATTTCTTCTTTCGTCAACACATCATATGTTTACACATATCAATCGCTAATACTTTTTGACATGGAGAGCCAACCTCCTTTGCTCATCCAAGTGTAACTTTTTCGACTACTGCTGTCACGCCCCGATCCTCAAGCACGCGCACATCCCTTACCTTTGGTCGATTTTAAATGCGATATCCTAGGACTAAGTATCGCGAGCCCTTTCATTTTCATAAGCACATGCGGAAGCAATTGTAAATTCCTAAACAATAAAGTAATGTGATAGAAAAGCAGGGTCATATTTTTCATTCTAAAAATTCACAACCACACTTTTATACATAGTACAACCCATAGTATTTTTCCATACTATTCACAAAGGTCTAGTCTCACACTCAACCATATATAAACAGGGTTAACAAAAGAGGGCGGTATCTCAATCCTCATTCAGGTCGTACTTGGGATCATCATTGGGGTTCTCCTCCAGGTACTCCTCTTTGGGTTCTTTCTCCTCAGGCTCCTCATCAGGGTCTTGAAATATTATCCCACAATCGGGATGAGACTACGTCTCAGCAAGTTCTATCCCCTAAGACCCGATTAGTAAACCAATACGCTATCCGTGCTGCCTATGCACACACAGGCCAGAGGACTTACCGTAACCTCAGATTCCACATGCATATTAGCACAGCTCAATAGACACCCTAACAATCACAGATCAATATCTCAATCAATCGACCTAATTGATTTCATGTCAACGATGACCATTCCCTAGCCGTTTCAATCAATACTACCTATAAGTCCAATCATACCCGGGACTGCTTATTATAAGCCGATAATAGGTAGTATAGGTCACCAGAAGCTGCCTCAATTATCGAGATAATATACTATAGATTTATGCTCGCCAGAAGATGCCTCAATTCCAGATATAGTATATTATATATGTTCACCAGAAGCTGCCACAATTATCAATATAGTATACTATAGCTCGCCAGAAGCTGCCAGCCATACTTTTATAGTATGCCGAAAATTATCATTTAATCAAATCCCTATTTTTAGCCTTTCTGATAAAAATAGCCGTGCGTGGGTACACGGTCGGTCTTAGCCAAATATTATAATTTCCTTTCCACAAATCCCACCATTATCTGTAGTCCACCAAAACACTTTTGGTGTCAATAACCGACACTAGGTTATTTTCTAATTAATTATCCATATTAATTAATTTAGGAAAATAATCTTATAATCACAAATAATTCATTTCAAAAAGACAAAATAAAGCTCAATTAAATAAACGAATCGCGCCACGATAATCGCATAAAATTACGGTTGTGATTATCCCCGCCTAATTTTCGGAAAATAAATAAATAATTAAATAATTTCGAAAATTAATAAATAAACACTACAAATCCAATTTAAGCCCGTAATGCCTAATTGAAGCCCGATAAGGATTGGGAAAAATCCCGAGATGCATTCAATAAATACCAGTACATGTCTACTTGCTAAATGCTCAATCCAATTGCCTAATATGCATCATAATTATCTAATAATCACTAATCTACATTAATCTAACCACCTAATTGCACTTAATTAAATCTAATCAACCCTTAAGCATCATTAGCAAACTAAGAAGGCATTAGTGAGCAAAACTCACTTGATTAAAAGCAGAGACTAGGTCACCGCAACGACTACGCGACGACAGCCGAAATTTGAATTTTCGGCGACGTTGACGAGCACCTAGACCGAGCCTGAAGCGGGCTGACTTCACAGGCTTGGGCCTCAAAATTGTGGGCTTCTGATTTTGTTGGGCTTCGCTAGATTGGGCCGAAATCCAATGGGCTGAAACAAAACTGAACTGGGCTTGCAAAGTGGGCTGCTGGAGTTAATAGGCCAAAGACTTGGGCTGCTGGAATTTTTCTTGGGCTTCAAATGGCCCAACTGCTGGGCCGAATGCTGCTGGAAATTGAAGATGGGATGCGGCTTGAAGAAGATGCGTGGCCTGGAATTTCTGGACCGAAGACAGGCTGGAATTTGGTGGTCTTCACACGGCAAAATGGAGGCAACGACGAGGAAGCGAGGGGGAGTGCGGTGGGTTCTGCTGGTGGTCCAAGATGGGGTGGGGCGATGGAGTTGTTTCAGCAACTGGTCTTTGTGTAGCTGGATGAAGAAAGCGGTGCAAGGTCAACAAATTGGTGGAACCATGAATTGAAGAAGCTGAAGACGGCAACGTAAACTAGAGCTACTTCGGGTAACCTGCTGGCGTGAGATGAGGGTCTTCGGTGGAGCTTCGGAGGTTAACAAATTGGCTTCACTTGGAGAATTCTGCTGGAGTTGACCGAGGGAAACCAAAAAATGGTAGAGCAACTGGCGTGAGATGAGTGCTGGAGTTCGAATGGTGGAGGAGAAGGGCAGCAAGAGAGAGAGAGAGAGGAGCTGTGGCGTCCAGAGAAAAAGGAAAATGAAAATAGAACCTGTAGATGGTCTTCGAAGGAAAGGAAAGAGAGAGAGACCGACTTGGAGAGAGAACGAACGGATAAGGGAGAGGGACGCGTGAGGCTTGCTCGAGAAGTCGTGGGTGAGGGGGAAGAAAGATCAAATTAAATATCTAATCCATCATTATCTAGTCTCCAAAAGTCCACAAGCCTATCCTCTTGTCCCCATTACTTTCTTTTGCTCATTTATCACAAATAATCCACTTTTGATATCCAAAAATCCAACCTCCTCCCAAGCTCCGAATTTCACTCAATTGATGTCCAAATTTTGATGTAGAAAAAATTCACAAAATTCCTACAAATGCCCTTCGCCAAATAGCTCGGTTTGCAGGTCCAAATTTCCTTTAATTTGGCCCATCCGAATTTCCATTGATTTTCCATGACATCTGAACCAATTTTCCAAAAAAATCTTGAAATCTCTGAAAATTCTTCAAAGGATGAGTCGACGTTCCTAAAATAAGTCGTGACATGACAAGACTTTCAATTTCTAAAATTGGACTGAATTCATGGTTAATTTCCATTCGATGCGTTTTTAGCGTGACATAGACTACCTATTAGTTTTTAGAACTTTTTACGGCAAATGACCCATGGTCGATTTTCTTCGAGCCACTATGAATCCACTCGACTCATTGACGACTCTCGATTGTCGTGAAAATCTCGAGGATTCAATTACAGACATAGGGTACCAAAACGATAGTAAAATCAGATTAGTGCCGGTCGACGAGAATTTTCCAATTTAGTGGAGTCACCCACGATCGGCCACACAACTCAGTCGAACAAACCTATTTCTCATTTCAAATCGATTTTATACTATGCCGAAATGGCCTCTAAAGATGAGCACGATCAAGAAGTCGATCCTTGGTCAAATTCTCAAGTCTATTGCCTTAAAATTCCTTAGTGGCTTCCCTGGATAGTCTAGTTATCTCGAGAGTGATCGGTTTTGAGAACAACCTTATAGACGCGTCAATGAAAAGCCCGATTTATTCAGTAGAAAACATAGTTGAAAATCTGGGATGTCACAACTACCATATTCGGACAGAGGTGACCATCCACGTCTTGACAAAGAGTACATGACCAAATCGATATACACGTGCATTGTCCAAAAATTGTATCCTCTTGTATCGGAACCCTCTTCTCACAGGTAAATTTATTCTTAGAATTGTGCATGGTAAAAAATTCGGCATCGACATTGAACATCAATTGCACCGTGTTAATCTTAGGTCGAAATCACCTTTCTCGAGCTTAATTAAATGAACCAAGACATGGTCAAAGTGGACACACAAGTATTTTTTATTAGTTAGTCGTGATCTTACAAAATCTTACATTATATTAGAGTTGATGGTCCTAGGTGCAAATCTTATCAAGCCCCATTTGCCTCCCCAATCAAATATGTCCGTTCTTAGTATTAGGCAAAAGGATCAGACTAACCGTGAGGAGGAGTGTTATGATATTCATATAATAAACCACATTTTCATCAAACAGCTTAAGCTTCTAAAACAGTTGGCAGATGTCTCACTAAATCTTTCAAAAACAAACTAGAAATGCAGTGAAAAGAAAATAGCAAGAATGATAGAGAGATAAAGTAAACATTGGAAAGCTTTGGCTGAAAGCAGTTGTAGTCAATGTGAAACCTTTAAACATTTCATTTTGACTAGAACCTACCAACGTGTTTCTTTCTTCATGTGCGAACCATTTGAGATGAGTCTATGAATGCTTTATGACCTCTTTCTTGTTATCACCATTTGGTAGTTTCCTCTTTTAAAGTCCTTTTAACAAACAAAAATCTAGAAATGACTCGGACCACTTAGATCACATAATCAAATCAAAATAAAAGCAACTCGGCATTCTCGACATCAAATTCATGACGCACAGTTGTCACCGAAATCTTCCTGATTTGGTTTCGATTTAGGCCGCGACTGAATGCGTGGATCAATAGTTTTGTGCTGGTGTTCCACTTTCTTTTATTATATGGCCGACTGTTGGTCATCTGAGTGCTCCACCTTCTTTTTAGCTTGTTCTATTCTCCCCAAGATGATGCATCTCATGTTTTGCAAAATTGATAATCTGCTTGTCTTTTGACGTGTCTTCTTTCTTCAACACATCATATGCTTACACATGTCAATCGCTAATACTTTCTTACATGGCGAGCCAGCCTCCTTTGCTCATCCAAGTGTAACTTTTTCAATTACTACCGCATTTTGATAGAGGTGATCATCCATGTCTTGATGAAGAGTACATGACCAAATTGATATACACGTGCATTGTCCAAAAATTATATCCTCTTGTTTAGGAACCCTCTTCTCGCAGGTAAATTTCTTCTTAGAATGGTGCATGATAAAAAATTCGGCATCGACATTGAACATCAATTGCACCATGTTAATCTTAGGTCGAAATCACTTTTCTCGAGCTTGATTAAATGAACCAAGACATGGTCAAAGTGAACACATACGAATGTTATATTAGTTAGTCGTGATCTCACAAAATCTTACATTATATTAGAGTTGATGGTCCTGGGTTCAAATCTTATCAAGCCCCATTTGCCTCCCCAATCAAATATGTCCATGCTTAGTATTAGGCAAAAAGGATTAGACTAACCGTGAGGATGAGTGTTATAATATTTATATAATAAACCACGTTTTCATTTAACAGCTTAAGATTTTAAAATAGTTGGCAGATGTCTCACAAAATTTTTCAGAAACAAAGAAGAAATGCTGTCACGCCCCGATCCTCAGGCACGCGCACATCCCTTACCTTTGGTCGATTTTAAATTTGCGATATCCCAGGACTATGTATCGCCGACCCTTTCATTTATATATGCACATGCGGAAGCAGTCATAAAATCCCCAGACAATAAAGCAATGGGATATACAAGTAGGACTAGGAAATTGAACTTGAAAACCAACACCCTTATGCTCATATACAAGCCATACTAAAACGATTGGTTTCTACTCAAATTGATTCTATAACAATCGTCATCAGGATCCTACTCCGGATCATCCTTGGGGTTCTCCTTCACGTACTCCTCTTCAGGTTCCTCAACAGGGATCTCCTCATCAGATTCATGCTCCTTAGGCTCCTCATCCAGGTCTTGAAATGGTTATTCAATAACCACTGAGACAACGTCTCAGCAAGTTCTACCCCCTAAGACCCGATTAGTAAACTAATACACCTTAGGGCTGCCTATGCACAACGTGAGTCAGAGGACTTACCTTGGCCTCAGATTCCACCTGCATATTAACACAGATTAAATAGGCACCCAAGCAATCACATCACAGATCGAAGCATCGATCAAATCGACTTAGTCGATTATACCATAACAAGACCACTCACGGTCATTTCCATTCGATCAATCAATTCACACAGCAGATCAAGGCAATGAATCACATCAAATCACACTTAGATCGAATCATCGATCAATCGACCTAGTCGATCACACGCCAACAAGACCACTCACGGTCATTTCCATTCGATCAATCAATTCACAACATCAGATCAAGCATTGATCAAAGACTTAGTCGATTACATGTCAGTCAGACCATCTCTAGGTCATTCCCACTCATGCCATAATTCCCCAATGATGTACTCATTCACCAAATCACATGTGTTTCTCGGGCGTCGTTTTCGCCAATGACATACCGATCACCGACACCGTGCGTTCTTTAAGGCGCCATTTTCACCAGTGATATCCTCAATCACCGAACCATGTGTCCTTTCTAGGGCACCGTTTTCGCCAAGGTGACATCGGCTATAGACAACATCGTGAATTCTTTAAGGCGTCATTTTCACCAGTGATATTTCCTTAATCACCGAACCACGTTTGTCTATAAGTCATTTACGTGAATTCTTTAAGGCGCCGTTTTTGCCAGTGATACTTCCAATCATCAAACCACGTATGTCCAATAACATCGTACTTGATTGGTCTCAGCCAATAACATTCTCAGTTAGCTCTCACCATTCCTTTTACTATATAGCCCATCAACGTAACTGGCGCTATATACCCATACTCGGCCATCCATCAATAAAATATTCAATAACAAATAATTTAGGACAAATCCTCAAATTTCACAATTAATTCAATTCCACACAACGTAGAGCTCAAATAAATAAACGGGCTACACCACGACAATCAGCACGAAATTCCGGTCACTGGCCATCCCAGTTGAATTTCCGGGAAATAAATAATTAAATAAATAATTTCGAAAAATAAATAAATTAAATTTAGCACAATATAAAGCTCAATTAAATAAACGGACTGCGCCACGATCATCAGCATAAAATGGGTCACTAGCCATTCCAGGTTGAATTTCCAGGAAATAAATAATTAAATAATTAATTTCGAAAATTAATATTCAATTACTAAAAATTCCACTTAGGCTCGAATTGCCTAATTAACATCTGATAAGGGACGGGAAAAATCCCAAGAAGCATCCAATAAATACTATAGGCAATTCTCTATCTAATTACACTAATCACACAACTAATATGCAAAGCAATTAACTAATAATCACTAATCAATTCTAATCTAACCACCTAATTACACTTAATTAACACTAATCAACCTTTAAGTATAATTAGTACACCAAGAAGGCATTAGTGAGTAAAACTCACTTAAAAAATGCAAAGACCGAGACACCGCGATGGCAACACGACGACGGCCGAAATCAGGCTTTCGACGAACTTGGACCGGGCCAAGAAACCTTGCAAGTTCGCATAAATTCTGGGCTTGGGCCTACTGAACTTTTCACGGGCTGATGGGCTGATCCACAAGGGCTGGACTTCATGAGCTTGGGCCTCAAAACTAGGCTAATCTCCCTTGGGCTTCGCATTGCTAGACTGGGCTTCAAGTTGTGGGCTTCAAATAGCCCAACTACTGGGCTTGAAGATTTCAAATTATGGGCTGCTGACGGTCTTTGATGGACTGTTCGTGGCTTCACTTTGCTGGGCTTCTGATGCGGGCTGCTCAAATTCACGGGTTGATGCTGAAGACTTGGGCCGTTCGGTTGATGGGCTGGAGCAGGCAGTGGGGTCTTCTTCGTTGAAGATGAACCGAGCTTGAAGATGGGTGTAGAGAGTGGTAGCGTGGCGTCAGAGAGTGAAGAGGAACCAACAAATCAGTACGAGACAGAAGCTGGTGGAGTGCTAGCACGCGGCAAAGGCAGGAAATCATGGGCTTCGCTAGTGTGCGGCTTCGGTTGATTTGTTGGGTGCACGTGGGGCTTCGGTCAACAAGATGAAGCTGGAGTTGACCCGTGAAGACAACAACGAGAGAGAGAGTCAGTGGAAGACGCGCGGCAGCTTCTTCCGTGAAGGCTAGGCTGTCTTCGTGGCTTGTTGGTTTCAACATGGCAGCTGCAGCGGTCTTCGTTGATCTTCAGAGCTGGACAACGTGCGAAGGAGCTGCGGAGAACGCGCGGCAAATGGCCGGATGAGTCAACGAGGAAACATCTGCTTCAGTGAGGGCTTCGTGCAGCTGGCTGTTGAAGGAGAACGGTGGAGATGGGCGGGCGAGGGGGCAGACGTGCGGCAGAGGAGATGCTTCGTTGATCTTCGGTGGGCTGGCAGAAGCGAGGAGTCAACTAAAGAAATTTGCTAGTGGAGGTTTCGTTTGTTGCAGGCTGATCGAAGGAGTTGAGCTTCTTCTCTTCCGTTGATGCTGGCGTCGCACGAAGCAAGAGGAAGAGAGAGGATGGAGGTGGACGGTGGTGAGAGAGAGAGCAAGGAGATAGAGATGAGGGAGAGGTGGGGCCTTTGGCTTGATATTTTTTTCACAAAATATCTCCAAGCACTTGGTCTTTACCTACGTATAATCAGTTCATACTAAATGGTCCAACACAACACACCCTACTGACTTTTTTTGGCCCATTTTGGTAAGGAGGGGAAGAGCACACGAAATTGCAAGTATAAGGCACCAATTAGTTACTCAATCTTACTCCATTTATCCTCATTTAATCTCCATAATTTAAATTGACACCTCTATACTTCAATTGACATCTTTCCTCACTCATGCACCCATCATGCATCCCAATTTAACCAATCGAAATCAGAGCCTGAAAATCAGGATGTCATAAATGCTTTGAAAAGAAAATAGCAAGAACGATAGAGAGATAAAGTACACACTAGAACACTTTGGTTGAAAGCTGTGTAAGTCAATGGGAAACATTTAAAGGTTTCATTTTGACTAGAACCTACCAACGTGTTACTTCCTTCATATGCCAATAATTTGAGACGAGTCTATGAATGCTTTATGACCTCTTTCTTGTTATGACCATTTGGTAGTTTCCTCTTTTATAGTTCTTTTAACAAACAAAAATCTAGAAATTACTCAGACCACTTACATCACAGAATCAAATCAAAATAAAAGTAACTCGGCATTCTCGACGTCAAATTCGTGAGGCACAGTTGTCACCGAAATCTTCCTGATTTGGTTTCGATTTAGGCCGCGACTGAATGGGTGGATCAATAGTTTTGTGCTAGTGTTCCACTTTATTTTATTATATGGTTGACTGTCGGTCCTCTGAGTGCTCCACCTTCATTTTATCTTGTTCTATTCTCCCCAAGATGATGCATCTCGTGTTTTGCAAAATTGATCATCCGCTTGTCTTTTGACGTGTCTTCTTTCCTCAACACATCATATGCTTACACATATCAATCGTTAATCCTTTTTTACATGGCGAACCAGCCTCCTTTTCTCATCCAAGTGTAACTTTTTCGATTACTGCCGCATTCAGACAGAGGTGATCATCCACGTCTTGACGAAGAGTACACGAACAAATCGATATACAAGTGCATTGTCCAAAAATTGTATCCTCTTGTATCGGAACCCTCTTCTCACGGGTAAATTTCCTCTTAGAATTGTGCATGGTAAAAAATTCGGCATCGACATTGAACATCAATTGCACCATGTTAATCTTAGGTTGAAATCACTTTTCTCGAGCTTGATTAAATTAACCAAGACATGGTCAAAGTGAACACACACGAATGTGATATTAGTTAGTCGTGATCTCACAAAATCTTACATTATATTAGAGTTGATGGTCCTGGGTTCAAATCTTATCAAGCCCCATTTGGCTCCCCAATCAAATATGTCCATGCTTAGTACTAGGCAAAAGGATTAGACTAACCGTGAGGATGAGTGTTATAATATTTATATAATAAACCACATTTTCATTTAACAGCTTAAGATTTTAAAACAGATGGTAGATGTCTCACAAAATTTTTCAGAAACAAAGAAGAAATGCTTTGAAAAGAAAATAGCAAGAACGATAGAGAGATCAAGTAAACACTAGAAAACTTTGGCCGAAAGCTATGTGAGTCAATGTGAAACATTTAAAGGTTTCATTTTGACTAGAACCTACCAACGTGTTACTTCCTTCATATACCGACAATTTGAGACGAGTCTATGAATGCTTTATGGCCTCTTTCTTGTTATGACCATTTGGTAGTTTCCTCTTTTATAGTTCTTTTAACAAAAAAAAATCTAGAAATTACTCAGACCACTTACATAACAGAATCAAATCAAAGTAAAAGTAACTCGGCATTCTCGACGTCAAATTCGTGAGGCACAGTTGTCACCGAAATCTTCCTGATTTGGTTTCGATTTAGGCCGCGACTGAATGGGTGGATCAATAGTTTTGTGCTAGTGTTCCACTTTCTTTTATTATATGGTCGACTGTCGGTCCTCTAAGTGCTCCACCTTCTTTTTAGCTTGTTCTATTCTCCCCAAGATGATGCATCTCGTGTTTTGCAAAATTGATCATCCGCTTGTCTTTTGATGTGTCTTCTTTCTTCAACACATCATATGCTTACACATATCAATTGCTAATCCTTTTTTACATGGCGAACCAGCCTCCTTTGCTCTTCCAAGTGTAACTTTTTCGATTACTGCCGCATTCGGACAGAGGTGATCATCCATGTCTTGACGAAGAGTACACGACCAAATCGATATACAAGTGCATTGTCCAAAAATTGTATCCTCTTGTATAGGAACCCTCTTCTCATGGGTAAATTTCCTCTTAGAATTGTGCATGGTAAAAAATTCGGCATCGACATTGAACATCAATTGCACCATGTTAATCTTAGGTCGAAATCACTTTT
The DNA here is from genome assembly GCA_014182885.2 of Eucalyptus caleyi. Lineage (NCBI taxonomy): Eukaryota > Viridiplantae > Streptophyta > Magnoliopsida > Myrtales > Myrtaceae > Eucalyptus > Eucalyptus caleyi. Next base: position 23,136,774 of record CM024466.2, on the reverse strand, counting down.
CTCGAGCTTAATTAAATGAACCAAGACATGGTCAAAGTGGACACACACGAATTTTATATTAGTTAGTCGTGATCTTACAAAATCTTACATTATATTAGAGTTGATGGTCCCGGGTTCAAATCTTATCAAGCTCCATTTGCCTCCCCAATCAAATCTGTCCGTGCTTAGTATTAGGCAAAAGGATCAGACTAACCATGAGAATGAGTGTTATAATATTTATATGATAAATCACGTTTTCATTTAACAGCTTAAACTTTTAAAACAGTCGACATATGTCTCACAAAATTTTTCAGAAACAAATAAGAAATGTTGTGAAAAGAAAATAGCAAGAACGATAGAGAGATAAAGTAAACACTGGAAAAATTTGGCCGAAAGTTGTCGTAGTCAATGCGAAACCTTTAAAGATTTCATTTTCACTTGAACCTCCCAATGTTTTTCTTCTTTCATGTACGAACCATTTGAGACGAGTCTATGAATGCTTTATGACCTCTTTCTTGTTATCACCATTTGGTAGTTTCTTCTTTTATAGTTCTTTTAACAAAAAAAAATCTATGACCTCTTTCTTGTTATCACCATTTGGTAGTTTCTTCTTTTATAGTTCTTTTAACAAAAAAAAATCTAGAAATGACTCAGACCACTTATATCGCAGAATCAAATCAAAATAAAAGCAACTCGACATTCTCGACGTCAAATTTGTGAGGCACAGTTGTCACCGAAATCTTCCCAATTTGGTTTCGATTTAGGCCGCGACTAAATGTGTGGATCAATAGTTTTGTGTTGGTGTTCCACTTTCTTTTATTATATGGCCGACTATTGGTACTCTAAGTGCTCCTCCTTCTTTTTAGCTTCTATTCTCCCCAAGATGATGCATCTCATGTTTTGCAAAATTGATCATCTGCTTGTCTTTTGACGTGTCTTCTTTCTTCAACACATCATATGCTTACACATATCAATCACTAATACTTTTTTACATGACGAACCAGCCTCCTTTGCTCATCCAAGTGTAACTTTTTCAATTACTGCTGCATTCGGACAGAGGTGATCATCCACGTCCTGACGAAGAGTACATGACCAAATCGATATTGTGACACCCCGAACCCTTCGCAGGTCGTCACCAGCGCCGGTGTTACATCTTTTACCATCTCTATCTCTTGGCTAAATTAAGCCTTGCCAGATTACAGGCGTTTTTTTTTTTTTTAAAGCGGTCCCGTGCGCGACTCATAGCGGAAGCAAAATTCACACCGTCATCTATCTCCCTTCTAACCCATGATACAAATACACACCAACTAACAGCACGATTTTATAAATAACGTTGACGCTTTGCTTACATACATACATATAGCGAGAGGGGGTTTCCTTTGGGTCGGTACAAAAACCAGAAAGGTTAAGACTCTGCCATGTCCCACCTAAAATCTCAAAAAGGAACTCCGACCCCTAACATCGCATGAACACAAAACCCTCCCATCACCAGCATCAACTATCTACATCAAAAAGTGATCTAGCTCCTACTCCTCGCGCGCAGGTCTCACACCCAACCCGGTGTGTCAGGTGGTGGCGGCGGCAGCATCCCTCGCATCTCTCCATCCCATCGAACGTGCACAGACAGGAACTCTTGTATGACAGGGCCCCTAGCCAGGCCGATATCATACATAACTAAGCATCGCACTCGGATAAACGTCAATCCGGGCACAGAGGGACAATCTATCTCCGTACACTCCACCTCAACATCAGACGGTAGACTGTAAAATACTCCACGCGAAACAGCAGGTAGCGGCATAGTACTAATCTGAAATGTTATCCCCAAAAGGGGTGAGTATAACCACTCAGCAGATAGGGAAATCCAATAACAACTCAGTGCACCATGCATACCATCATACAATGCAGGCATTGCTTACCTTTTTGATGTCAAGCGTATTCATGCATCATCATAGCATATATATCATCATCATGGCATCTCATATATCATTATCATCACATCATCATTAACCATGCATCACCATGCATATCACATCATCATTAGCCATGCATCACCGTGCATATCACATCATCATTAGCCATGCATCACCATGCATATCACATCATCATTAGCCATGCATCACCATGCATATCACATCATCATTAGCCATGCATCACCATGCATATCACATCATCTCATCATTAGCCATGCATCACCATGCATATCACATCATCATTAGCCATGCATCACCATGCATATCACATCCTATCATCATTAGCCATGCATCACCATGCATATCACATCATAGATCAATTTCCACTTTTATTTATCAATTGATCCCCACATTATCTTTTCTCAAATCATCAAATTCACCATCATCACCATCCCTTCGGGCAGAAACCTCCGACAGGGATCCCATTCCAACCATCTCATGGCCACTGGGCTTCCGGCCCCCCACATTCCGGGCATCTCGCATCTCAACTAGCATCACGAGGCATTCCCTTCGGGCAGAAACCTCCGACAGGGCTTCCGGCCTTTACCCTTCTAGCCGGGGATCTCGCACCCCAATCCTGGCATCGCGAGTCACTCCCTTCGGGCAGAAACCTCCGACAGGGCTTCCGGCCCCCCACATTCCGGGCATCCTGAAACTCCCAGGGAATCTCTGGAATTACGCCACCAGGCCACCAGACAACATCCTCCACCACAACCTCATTCTCATCCACATTTATCTTTTATCTCAATTTAACATGGAAATTTGGCATGGCATCAAACATATCACACTTGCATTTCAATTCACATGTCATGTACATGTCATAGCTTAATCACATAAGTATTTCAACTTAATGCATGTACAAAGACCTCATCACACAAGTGCCACACAAATGGAATTGAATCCATGGCCAAATAAAAATCTATTTTATTTTATTATTATTTTATTATTTTATTATTTTATTATTATTTTATTTATTTATTTATTTTCATAAATAAATATTTAATATTTATGATTTTCCCAAAATCATAATATTCAATAATCATTTATAGGATCACAATTTTATATAAAATTCGTGGCCAAGTTGTATTTTTCACAATTTCACAATTTCCTCCAAAAACATCCTTAAATTCTCGGATTTAAGCCCACTGCACAGTTTCCGAATAAATTAAATTAAAATACCCATTCGGTCTTCAAAAATTACGAAACTTTACAGGGTGATAGCCAACACATTTTAGTACCTTTTTAATTAAGGACTTTAAGCCAAATTCTTTTAGATTAATTTCCATAGCCCTACGAAGCTTCTGGAACCACTACGGCGACGTCCAGAACACACTTCTCCGTATTTCTTAGATTTCACCCATCAAATCTCTTTCTTTCCTTCTGAAATTTAAGTATGTTATGTAACATTGTGTCCTTTACAAGTTTCATTAAGGGATCTAGGTCAAATAACCGGATTAGGGTCACCATTTTAACCCATGAAGTCTCGGGTGTCTCGGTACACCTCACCAGAATCATCCATCTCCAAGATCTAACAGATTCACCAAGTTATACTTGTTATTTTTGCTTTAAATTTGAGTATGTTGTAGCTTAAGGTGTTTCCTACAACTTTCAAGAAGACAACAAAGTGAGATCTCCAACAGAAATCAACATGCAACCAAGAAATCAACAAAAGGTCAGTGAAGATTTCGCAGATCTGAGGTCTCCGTATAACAAAGCTTTTGACCCCACATATCACCATAGTTTTCCATGAAATTCGAGTATGTCATACTACAAGACATTAGCTTCAACTTTCATGAAGGCACCGAAGCCAAACTCGCACTCCAAATACACATGCAAGCTCGACTAAGATACTGACTACCACAAACCGAACGAAAACAGTCACATAGCTTGAACACATCCAACCCTTACCTCGGTTTTTCGCCCAAATCACACCTAAAACCGATCATGCAACCAACAAAACAGACATGCAAGAGAAGTTAAGGACCCCACTTGCCTCCGAGATGAACAAACAGCGATGAACGGCGGTGTACGGCGGTCGGACTAGGCGGACGTACGGCGGACGGGCGGCGGCAACTCTCGGCTCCACCTCCTCTCTCTCGGTTCCTCTCTTCCGCTCAAGCTCTCTCTCTCTCGCACACCTCTCTCTTTGGACGGAAATGAAGCAAGCAACTGGCCATTTCTCTCTCCTAACCCCTTTTATATCCCATCATTTGCAATGATTGATCCACCTAATGACCAACCAAGGCATGCTCTTCCTTTGGCCACTTGTAATTTTTGTTTTTGAATTAATTGGGCTTGGGCTTAGGCCCAACCGGCCACTCACTTTGGGCTGGTCGACAGCCACCTATTGGGCCCTAATGGCCGACTAGCTTGGCCCACCAAGCTTTAGGCTAATGGGCCCAAGGCCCATTTCGAAAATAACCCTATTTTCTCTTCTTCTTTTTTTGAATTCCTTTTTATAAATATTTCTAAATTCAAATTTTATCTTGGCCAAAGTCTTGGGATATTTTTAATTATTGAAATTTAAATCATATGGCCAAGCATTAATCTATTAAATTTGAATTTCCACAATCACAAGCATAATTCATTTAAATTAAAAGACAAATTGGCTAAAGCATAAGCCATAAAATTCTATCACCTAATTAAAGACATTTAACACACCTTAAGGCTTGGCTTTGAATTTCCGGGATGCCACAGATATACACGTGCATTGTCCAAAAATTGTATCCTCTTGTATAGGAACCCTCTTCTCATGGGTAAATTTCCTCTTAGAATTGTGCATGGTAAAAAATTCGGCATCGACATTGAACATCAATTGCACCATGTTAATCTTAGGTCGAAGTCACTTTTCTCGAGCTTAATTAAATGAACGAAGACATGGTCAAAGTGGACACACACGAATTTTATATTAGTTAGTCGTGATCTTACAAAATCTTACATTATATTAGAGTTGATGGTCCTGGGTTCGAATCTTATCAAGCCCCACCTCCCCAATCAAATATGTCCGTGCTTAGTATTAGGCAAAAGGATCAAACTAACCGCGAGGATGAGTGTTATAATATTTATATAATAAACCATGTTTTCATTTAACAGCTTAACCTTTTAAAATAGTCGGCAGATGTCTCACAAAATTTTTCCGAAACAAACAAGAAATGCTTTGAAAGGAAAATAGCAAAGAACGATAGAGAGATTAAGTAAACACTGGAAAACTTTGGCCGAAAGTTGTGTTAGTCAATGTGAAACATTTAAAGGTTTCATTTTGACTAGAACCTACCAACGTGTTACTTCCTTCGTATACCAACCATTTGAGACGAGTCTATGAATGCTTTATGACATGTTTCTTGTTATGACCATTTGGTAGTTTCCTCTTTTATAGTTCTTTTAACAAACAAAAATCTAGAAATGACTTGAACCACTTACATCACAGAATCAACTCAAAATAAAAGCAACTCGGCATTCTCAACATCAAATTTGTGATGCACAGTTGTCACAGAAATCTTCCTATTTGGTTTCGATTTAGGCCGCGACTAAATGTGTGGATCAATAGTTTTGTGCTGGTGTTATGCTTTCTTTTATTATATGGTCAATTGTTGGTCCTCTAAGTGCTCCACCTTCTTTTTAGCTTGTTCTATTCTCCCCAAGATGATGCATCATGTGTTTTGCAAAATCGATCATCCGCTTGTCTTTTGACGTGTCTTCTTTCTTCAATAGATCATATGCTTACACATATCAATCGCTAATACTTTGTTACATGTCAAACCAGCCTCCTTTTCTCAACCAAGTGGAACTTTTTCGACCATTGCCATAATCTGACAGAGGTGATCATCCACATCTTGACGAAGAGTACATGACCAAATTGATATACACATGCATTGTCCAAAAATTGTATCCTCTTGTATCATAACCCTCTTCTCACGGGTAAATTTCCTCTTAGAATTGTGCATGGTAAAAAATTTGGCATCGACAGTGAACATCAATTGCACCATGTTAATATTAGGTCGAAATCACTTTTCTCGAGCTTAATTAAATGAATGAAGACACGATCAAAGTGGACACACACGAATTATATGCTAATTGAAATCATATCTTTGACTTCAGGTATCAACGCTAGTTGCAACAGTCAAAGCTAAACCCTTAAATCTACATCAATTTCTCAATATGCATTTGTAAGGTACAATACACACACCCCAGGTTAATTAGAAAGAGATGCACGATAACACTCAATCATATATGCACCTTAATCTAGTTCAAGTAGTTTCGTATGTAATTCCATTTTTTCTATCGTGATTTTTTAGACCAAGATCATATTTTAGAGTTGGACACGACTTGGCCCTTGTGACTCAACTGTCGCACTTTTACATGGATCACAACCTCATTTTCTAGAATTCCAAATGTAGTTTCGAAAAGGATTTGTTTCCTATAATTATGTGTGATGTCATTATCAAGACAGCACAAGGCTCAACAGCTTGTTTAGGTTCGTTTTGGGATTGCAGGTGAGTCTAGGAAGAACTCCATGGAAGAGATGAGCTAGAGAACTCGGTCCTTTTTTCTTGTTCGAAAAAAGGACTCGGTCTTGGTGGAAGGGATGATTGATTAATTTTTCCAACCGGCGTAGATTAGATTTGTTGGATGGTGTGGATGGCCACTAATTGTATGGGGTTGTGTTTTATTAATTGATAAACGGTTGGGATTGTCAGAGAAGTTGCTCAATATGGCGAGGGACTCACAGACCTTACTCAGTGCCAGTGGTGACATGTAGAATGTTTAGCGTTTACGTCAATGATTTTTGCTAAAAATTAGTCTGATAGACTTTATTGACAAATTGTTAAAAGATTTAGAACTGAATTAGTTAGATTGAAAAGTTCAAGACTGAATTGATACAAGTATAATAAGTTTATGACTTTTTTTTTTTTTGGTAATTATCTTAATTTTCATCACATCGGTGAGTGCAAATAATATCAAGTTGGGCTATCCGTTGACTTGTGACTTACCTTGCTGATAAGATTAATGAGGTACTAGATGGGATTGTTCTACTCAGGCAAATGTCCATTTTGTAGAAGAACATATAGGCTTATCTTTTTTTCCAATGTGGATATCCCTTCGTAAATGACTAGATTCTTGCTCACGTCGGATGAGCTTTTGCGTATCGACATATTATGATGTAATTGAGTGAATTTTTATAGAATCACTTTATTCAAAAGAAAAGAAAGAAAAGAAAAAAAGAACTTGTATAAAGCCTAATGTCTCCTGAGGAGAATTGAGAAAGTTTATTGTGGACTCTTTTATACATTTGTCATTGGGGTAAAAGCCCTCTTGCTTCTGACCATGGTCAATGTTGCGACCTCTTCAGAGCCCTCCCACCAGTGTGGAGGTTAATGGCTGGCGTTAACTCCAGGCTAAGCCTGGGCTTTCCCAAGCTCATCAGTTGGCGACTTATGGTCCAAGTTTTTAATCTGCAACATTTTCATTTAGAAATCGTCACTAATCGATTTGTGGTGAATCGATTAGAAACCCAAGTAATATATTAAGAAAAAAAATTATTCATACGTAACCAAAAAAATTAGATTCGGGAACTTGATTATACTAGTTAATCAACTAATACTCTTTCAATACCTAAAAAATCAAATAAAGCATTTGTGTAGCATTTTATACCAATCATGAGTTTTAGGATTCAATTCCTAACCAAATTAAGGAAATAGCAATCCATGCATCATCAGTGCGCAATTGGAGAAAAGGAAATGTGCAAACGACAATCCGACGTTTACTGTTAAGGATTTAACCACAATTTTTTTTCTTATAAGGAGTTTCACATATTTTAAGGAACAAACACTCAAAGGCTATTTTATAGGTTTTTCTGATTTTTTTTGGAAATAATATTTTTGGGGATTTTCTATTTTTATTAAAAAAATTAATATTAAATAATTATATATATAATATTATCAAAAAAGGGTTGGAACCGACCCAGGTCGCCAATCCTGCGGCCGGACTGGGTGTGATACGCGAGCCCAGTTCAGTCCCCCAACCACTAGCCCCCTCTCGAAATGAAAAAGGGACCTGGCCCAAAGAGAAGCTAACCTTAGATTAAGCCAGCCCAGTTTTATCTCCTATCCAAAGCCCACTTTCAATTAAAAGAAATGCCCAACCCACAATTTAAACTAAGCTAAATCCAACCCATCAAAGAAAACCCCTAGCCTGAAAACAAATAAGAGCCAGGTCGATGAAACCCACAAACCAACCCGGCCGACCCGACTTGCGCCTCTTGCCCAGCTCCTTGCGGTGTCGACGGGGATGGCTGAGACGGGCGGCACTGTTATAAGCTACATCCTCTAACCACTCTGAGATTATTGCTTTATATGAAGCTGGAAGAGAGTGTGTTTGGTTAAGATCCGTTATAACATATATTCATAATTCTTGTTGTTTAATACTAGTTACAAATTCTCCCACTATAATTTATGAAGATAATGCTGCTTGTCTTGCGCAAGTGAGGGGAGGATATATCAAAGGTGATAAGACCAAGCATATCTCGCTGAATTTTTTTTTTTTCTATACCCAGGGAACCCCGTACAGCCGGCAGCCAGCGAGTAAATCCTAGAGCGACGCTAACGGATGACCCACCACCCTGACGTCGTGCTTAAGATCCCGTGCATCCCGCGGGATTTGAACCCCTCCGTCCTGGGTAGACTTCATGGGGGCTCTTATCCAGCTAGGCCACCGCAAGCGGTGGTATCTCGCTGAAATTTTTTTTATACTCATGAACTCTAAGAAAGTCAACAAATTGATGTTAAAAAGGTTCGATTCATAAGTAATCTTGTAGATTTTTTTTACCAAATCATTACCAACTTTAACTTTTGAGAAATTAGTATATGGCATTGGTATGCAGTGAGTTCACAAGATGCAAGATTGACTAGCCCTAGCAGTGGCTATATAACTCAATTGAGGGGGAGATATTATGAACTATGCATTGCACTCTTTTTCTTTTTGTTCGGTTTTTTTCCCACAAGGTTTTTCCAGCTTAAAGTTTTTAACGAGGCAATTAATACATCCATAAAAGGGAGAGATCATAAAATTTGTACTCTACACTCTTTTTCCCTTTTGTTTGGTTTTTGTCCCATTAGGTTTTTCTGGCTTAAGGTTTTTAATGAGGCAATATCATTCGATGCACATTCGTAATGAATATAATAAATATTCAAGGGGGAGTGTTATGAAATACATGAATGAATCAAATACATGAATGAATATTTATTATATTCATCTTATCTAATGTACTTATTATGATACATTTGTATCATATATTCTAAGTACATCTCCCTATACAATGAATGTTCATCTCCTATCAATACATGTATCATTCGATACATTGATATTAATGATAAGTACATTCTTATTTTCCTATAAATAGGAGCTCAATTTTTGTTGTAGACATAACAGTGACAACAGTGATATATTGGAAATAAAATTCTCTCGCTTTCTCTACTATCTTTTGTATTTAGGCTGTCTCTACTCAATCTCTCTATTCTCTCTATTATATATTTGCAACGCAATATTTTACAACACACATGATATTTTTTTATATGAAAACCGTTTCCCTCATGTGAAGGGTGATAAGATGATGAAAGCAACGTACACAGAGTTGGTATGCATTGTTGAAACCAAGCTTATAATCAATTCATGTCAAACTATATCTATATAATTCAACCACTAAAAGTGGGAGATTTGTGAATGGAGTTAAAGAACACATTTGATGCCAACAATGAAAATGGTCACTCCTAATGCAATCATTATCATTCACCACCATGCTCCTGCAGTACAGATGCTGTAGAATGGGCAAATATCAGAAAACCGAAAACAAGATAAAAATGGGTTCGTGTCAGCTGAGTCAGCTCATTCTCCTTGAGACAGAATCACCATTCTTACAACTTGGAAATTGCAACATGCTCAGAAATCAATTGCATCCATAGGGACCATGCCACTGGGAGAATTTCCCCCTTTTGATGGCAACATCCGATTTCTTTTTGTAATATATGAGCCACATGTTGGTTTTTCAGAATGATGATGCGGCCTTTAGCCTTTAAGAAGAGCCGAGAGCTTATTACAATCCTTCGCCTCCTCTCCCACTTGAACAAGGCCTTTACTGCAGCTCTCGACCGAGCAGAGTACCAAAAGACCCCCTCAGGTAAATAACATAAATCTAGTAATTGGCATTAACAAGAAGAAAACGCATGGATTATGTAAATCCCCAAAAATGACCGACAAAGAGGCGATGCCATCAAAGGCAAAACAGAAAACTAACAATCGATGCCAAAGACTAAAAGTGACCACTCTCATAAGAGGGCGGTCAAACAGTATTTTTCAAAATAACTTTCTCATGTAATCTGTGATGGGCTCAACAAAGGTAAATTGAATAAAAAATAAACAATCAATGCCAAAACCACTGCTAACTTTTTATGCTTCAGCAACAATGATTAAACTTGCACTCTATCCTGTGACCAAGACCAAGAAAGTCTTTGAGACTCAAGCTCAGTTCCTTCACAATTACAAGCCACAGGATATTTCAGGACAACACACTATTGGCAGCGGAGCTGCAGAGGAATAAGTTCCCTCTCCGTAAATTTGCTACTGTTTAAGCAATGGAACATATCTTAGTTACTGAAGAAACGCCGTCAAAAGTCACAATCAAAAGTCACAATACAGGGAAACTGGTTAAAAAGAAGCAGCCTATAATATTCCTATCAATCCTCTCTAAGTTAAATGACCAAAGGGGTAAATTGACTCAGCTTTCAGAGACATCGAATGGATTACTACTGCTTGCTTTATGGAAGCACTCAAAACATAGGAAGAGAGAGAGATACAAAGAACAAAGGCACACTCTTCAGAATTGAGACAAAAAGAGAATCACACTGCACATTCAACAAAAAAGGGCATGACCAGAACCTTGACAATCATTCCCTTTATTGAATTTATTGTTGAAAATGTTCATAGCGTAGCATCCTGTTCTTGTCATTTACCAATCCTCCCTCCCTCCCTCTATACAAGGTGGCTCCGGTGCAAGTATAAAAGTCAGATTTGCCAATGAAGTATGAAGGCACGATCTAGATAGCACTTGTAACAAATTGAAGCATCACCATAACCATAAAGAACTAAAACAACGAAAACAGGTGAGGAAAAGGGAACCCTACTGCTCTGTGGGCCAAACCAACCTGTGATTGAAGAGTACTAACATACCAAGACTCTAATGAGTTGTGAAAAAATCGCATGTTCAGGGATGAAGACTAATCTTGCTTCAAGTTAGGCCACCTAAATCTCCAAAAAGTCGGCTGTCTTATGGAAAATAACAAGGAAGATCATTTTGTTGACGATTGGCAACAAATAATTTTCCAATTGCAGTATACAGATCCTCTGGACTTTTCACGAACAAAACCATCAGCTTTGACATGGACGCTTTTGACAAGGCTTAATAAAGCTTCATCCATTTTACCTCAATCCTCTCCCCATTGATCTAGACAGCTTCGGACTACACCAACAGCTAAGAGATTCAATGCTCTTTTCATTTTTTGTGGGAGAGATCCGTTTTCCCCTGTGCACTTTACCTTCTATTTAAGAGAGAAAGCAAATAATGAGACACATAAGGAGACCCTGAAAGGGAGATCGGTCTGGTTTAGAGTGGTTAGGGAGTCCATTGACAACAACATTGCCATTGAGGGATCGACAGCTGACCGCAACAGTCCCTCAAGGTCCAAAGCATTAAAAAAGACATTGCTTTCAAGACACGATATTAAATAACATTCATACAGAGTGCACAGGTTGAAAAAACCAGAGCGAAATATGAAGAGACTAGATTATGAATCCCAGTTGCATCAAGCAATTTCTTGAAAGGAACACATGAAACCCTTGATCAGTCAATTCACTGACGAAGAACACTTCATCGAAACATTTACATTTTTTGTGGCCAGTTACATGGTATATAAGCTTATATCCATAAATACCTTATGTACACTGAATCATGAAATTCTAATATTCACATTGCCCCGACGGCACAGACAACCCAATATCATCCACCGATCGAACCTTAACAAATATAGCATTACCAAGTTAACACATTGTCGTCAATCTGATGGGAACCTTCTCCCTCGCGGCATCACCAATTCCCTCCATCGCTAAACTCCTCAGCATTTTCTTGAAGGCGAGATGCACGCAATTCGACAGCGCAATCCAACACATGACCTCATATACAAAGTCGAGCGCGAAGCCAGAACCGGGACCGAACCGCGACGACGAATCGTCCTTCCAATTTGGCCCTCCAAAATTCCATCCGCCGCCATCTGCTCCTCCTCCACCATCGCCGCCGCCGCTAGGGCCGAAACCCTCACCAAACGGGTCGCCGCCGTAAAATCGGCAGTCCCCAACGTCGCCCCCTTCGTCGGGGCAATCTCCCGACAGCGACCGCCGTCACTTCCTCCGGACGAGGCGACGGGGCAGGGTCCTGTAGGCCGAGGATTTTCAGCGGGCTAAGGGGTGAGATGGGCCCTGGGCCCGCGCGGAAACGAGAAAAGGGGCTGGAGTCAGGCCCAGCCCCCAAAGCCAACGTTTTCTTCCTTTAAAAAAAATTAATTAGTAGTAATAATTTAAAAAAAAAAAATTCTATCTATCCGAAATGCAGTGAAATAAGGAAAAATAAAATTTAATTGATACGGATTATATTAATGCATATGTGATGTACAAATCATTTTTGTTAGGGCTGAATTGATACCTAATTTTCCATATAATTCAATCCTAAATATTTAACTAAAATTTAGATGTCACCAGTCAAGTCCTAAGATGTTATCATCCCTTCTTTTCATCGAGCAGCCGATCAAGGAACATGACGCCAGATTGCTTCGATTGTAACATCAATCCAATTATGTATCTAAACCCTCCATAGTTTTGTGTTGTAAATTTATACATGTGATTCGGTAAAATCTACGCCCTTTCTTTCTTTGAGAAGGGAAGATGACAAAATTAATACCAACACAATTGAACGTGTTGATTTTAAAAAGTTAAAGTTGAAGAAGTATGGTGCACATAACATTTTTCGATATGAAAACCGTCTTCCCTCATGTGAAGGGCAATAAGATGATGAAAGCAACGTGCACCGATTTGGTATGCAATGCCAAAACTAAAATTATAATCAATTCATGTCTAGCTATATCTATATAATTCGACCACTAAAAGTGGGAGATTTGTGAGTGGAGTTAAAGAACACGTTTGATGCCAACGATGAAAATGGTCAACTCAAGGAAAATGGATACTGGATCCAGACTATTTTTATTTCTTATTCGCACAAAAATAAGGGATAATGATAAAATGATTCTTGAAATTTTGCCCAATGTGCAATTTGATCATTGAACTTTTTATTTGTTTAATGTGATCCATAAACTTTTTATTTGTTTAATGTAATCCTTGAACTTTTGGTACATGTTCAATATAATCCTTAGAATATATACAAATGTCCAGTATCATTCTTCCGATTGAAAATTTTCATATAATTTATGGATCAAATTGAATATGTACAAAAAGTTTAAGGATCTTATTGAACAAATTAAAAATTCAGAGATTACTTATATAATTTTTCCTGTAATCAAAGACTACAACAACGAATCAATCTAATGATAACTCAATCAGCTTGGTATTGTCATGGCCGGCATCCTGACCGGCCACCCGAAAAGAAGGAAGAAAAGGGAAGAAAAGGACTTCACGGTATTCGCTTGATGTAAGTAAGCAATAGTTGTAGGAAAGGCAGTATTCCCGCATTAGGGTTTTAATGAATTTTGCTCAATTGTCCTCCCTGAGCTCAGGTATCTTAGTTCCCATTTTTATAGTGGCCAAAAGAGAGAGTTCACACTACGATAGAATTTTATCATTGGAGTACACATTTTGACCGACTTTATTAATGTCATACCCCTATTAACAAAATATTCGTTCTTCTAACATAAAATACATGTCCACGTACGTTATTTTTTCACTTATTGTCTACATTTCACTATTTACATATATACGGAATGATATGATTGTGTCCTTCTACTTTATCATTAACATAGTACGAAATAATCAATTGTAAGCAATGAAGGCATGTCTACCGCAATGGATCTCCACTTGAGTGAGGGACAAGGGGAGAAAGGAGATCATTTGCATTTATATTTTAGATATGATTACACGTTGAGTTCTTTGAAGAGCGATCGAGACTGTTCCATGGCTCCATCCTCGAGTAGAAAGAGCACAAATGGGGCTTTAGATGGAGTAATGAAACTACACCAATCTAACCGTGATAAAATGTAAATTGCAAGGAATTGATACACTTCGAATTGAAGTTATATTGAATATAACGTAAAAGGACGATACAAGGATGAGGTTGCTATAATCATCCTTGTTAAGCTTTCTACCAATTCAGATGACCAATAGAAAGTGACAGTATAAGCTCTAGTAAAAGTTGCTGTAGTCATTCTTGTCATGCTATCTACCAATTCAGATGATGTTGTATTTGGTGAAATTTACTACGTTAGAACTGATTTCGCAAAGTATGCAGAGGGAACAACCAGGTGCAATATTAGATGAGAAACCGCTCTCATGGAGAAGAGAACAGCCATTGCAAAAAGGCCAGAATTCTCCCAGTCAGCTAGGGATGAGATTGATGCAGTGGTTGGAAGGGGGGAGGGGGGGAAGTGATCACATTGCATTATCGTCCAGCTTTCGGCAATCTTTTTTGTTTTCCCACTTGAATTAGCAGCAGCTGACGCGTGAATCAGTAACAAGTCTTCATTACGTATCAGATCTTTGATGAAGTTTTTTCAAACTGTTGGTGTTGAAATTTGTACCATGTACCTAAGTGAGAAATGTTATGTTTTCATGCTATATGATTGGGATCATATTACAGAAACTTTTTGACAAAGAGATGATAGCCTTAGAATTAGGACATCATATCTGTAATAGTTGTACGATTGCAGAAGGGTTTGGCAAATGGCTTTGTCATCATGTCTGAGACTTTTGCTAGCTTTTATATAATAAAAAGAGTTCGTTACATACATAAGCTACTGATACAATGTATATGATCATGAAGATAGGAACTTCTAAGTTTATGACACAAATGTACGTCTTTCGAATTTGACAAGTTTCTTCAACTCTCACGAATGTTGCTTCATGCCGGGGGTCATGCTTGAGGCCCATATTTGGTAATCACCTTTCCTACAACATGTCATATACATAATCAAAACTTTACATGTCGACTACAAGAAGAAGATCAAAGAAGTCGTTTAGATTTCACTAAGGTTAGCATGAAATCATGTATTGAATAACTGAGAGCAAGTGTTAGTGTGCTTATTAAACATATATATGTAGAGAGAGAGAGAGAGAGAGAGAGTCCTAAGTAGTTCCTACAAGTGCGTACTTGAAAAGCTCTTTTGAATCGAAGGGTGGTAATCGTTCCTGATATCATTAGCTTTTCGATGATCCTATCCATTGCTTGAAAGTAAGATATCCTCCAAGACTGCTTGAAATGCAATGCACTACAAAATCCCAAGAATCCAATTGTGAATCCTGGTCCTAGGCCCGCATAGAACCAATTATGGATGTCCATATTGCCTTCATTAGGTTCACCTCCATTATGAAAATCACCATCTTGTCCATCGATACCAGGATGTTGCTCTTCTCCAGGGCAAACTTTTGAAAGAGGAGCTCCACAAAGTCTGTCATTACCGTGATACACAAATTCATCATCCACGGTATGCAGATGACTGCTTGAAGGAATAGGGCCTGATAAATTATTAAATGAGAGATTGAGACAACTTAGAAAGTCTATGCTAGATATGCTAGGAGGGATTCTACCCGAAATCTTGTTGTTGGATAGGTCAAGGGATTCTAATTTTTTTAGGTTGCCAATGTTTGTAGGGATTTTCCCACTCAAATTGTTTTGAGAGAGGTTCAAATTCTGAAGTTCGATGAGCCTAGTCAACTCTTTTGGTATTTCACCATTTAAATTGTTTGCAGATAAGTCAATGGAATGGAAGAATTGGAGTGTCTTGTCGTATAGTTGGGTAGTTGCCTTTGCATGAACCATGACGTAAATGATTGGCGGATATGACCAAAGGGAGTCTGTCAGATGTATGCCTTCAACCATAGATAACAATCCATTAAAACACAGCGGAATGCTTCCGGAAATGTTGTTCCGTGCTAGGCTTAAAAACTGAAGAAAATCAAGTTGGCAGAGTTGCGTGGGAATGCCTCCAGTAAGACTATTGTTCTCAAGATTGATGATGCCTAATCGTTGAAAACGTCGTCCGAATGGAGGAATTTCACCAGTGAAGTCATTATCACTTAGATCAAGGAGCAGAAGGTTAGTTAGGTTTGACAAACATTGGGGAAGCACTTTGTCGAAGCCATTTTTATGTAGGTTCAGAACTGCTAATTGCTTAAAATGGCAGAAAGAGTTAGTAATCTGATCTCTTAACCTGTTGTCACTCAGCAAAATCATTAACAATGCTTTCAACTTTTTCAGACATAAGGGTAGTCTCCCGGATAGTTGGTTCTTTGACAGATCAAGATATAATAGGCTCTCCATCGCACATAGTGAATTTGGTATGCTACCGCTGAGACTGTTACTAGAAAGCATAAGATATGCTAACTGTGGCATCTTCTTTCCGTCCATTCTGGAAATGGGGCTTAAAGAGGGTAGTCTCCCAGATAGTTGGTTCTTTGACAGATCAAGATATAATAGGTTCTCCATCGCCCATAGAGAATTCGGTATGCTGCCGCTGAGATTGTTACCAGAAAGCCAAAGACTTTCTAACAGTGGCATCTTGTTTCCGTCCATTCTGGAAATGGGGCCTTGGAGCATATTATTACTGAGATCAAGATTCCCAACGTTGAGTAAAATGTCGGGAAGCCAATTGGGAACTTCATCTGAGATGTTTGCATTGGACATGCGCAAGAATGAAATATTCCTCTGTGTTCGAAGCCAAAAATGGAAATTTCGGTCCCACATCAAAATATGACATGTCAATATATTGAAGTTGGAATGGAGGAACCCAGGCGGGATCAAAACTTAAAACAAGTTTATTAGACGAAATGGCCAAAGTGGTCAAGCTCGTGAGATTTGCAAAGTGCAATTCACCAACAACTCCGTCCAATGAATTATTTGATATGCAAAACATCTCTAGTCTAGATAGTCGCCCAATACTTTCAGGGATGTTCCCAGTCAATTTGTTGTTGCTGAGTTGTAACTCTCTTAGAGATGATAGCTCCCCCAAAGTTACTGGAATAGGTCCCGATATTGAGTTTTTTTGACAGAATTAGGTACTCGAGATCCTTGAAACTCCCAAAATGGTTTGGTAGGTGACCACTGAAATTATTGGCACCGAAATCACAGATTTTCAAGTCACTTTGTGCCGACTCCAAAGGACCATGGGTGATGCTCCAAATGTCTCCATCGAAGTTATTATTCGCCAAATTTAATACACGCAACTTGTAGAGACTGCTGAAATTTTTTAGGATTTGACCTTCTAGCAAATTATAAGACACATCAAGGAAGGAAAGTTGTTGATTATTATCAAAGAATGTCCTGGGAAATGTGCCTTTCAAATGAGTGCTGCTCAAATCGATATGCTCGAGCTTGCTAAAGTTGTAGAACCAGGAAGGAATAGTAGAATTTATGGAATTGCTTGATAGATCCAGGAATCTTAAAGAAGTGAAGTTGACAGATAGAGAGTGAGGAAGTTCTTTGAGAGAACAATCCTTGAACTGCAAAGATTGCAGTGAAGAAAGCATATTAACGGAACTCAACCAATTTGTGGCATTCCCAAGGTCATTGCCAGAGAGACGAAGGTATTTCAAGGAAGATAATTTCGACACCCTTGGAGATTATCAGTTGTTAAATAACTCTCGTCACTAGCAAGATCCAGATACTGCAAGTTGGACAATTTACCGAGGTGATGAGGTATGTTTCCGTCAAAACCTGCGGATGATAGATTAAGATACTCTAGTCTCTGGAGAGTACCAAAGAATTGGGGGATTTTTTGCTTGGAAAATTTGTTGAGGCTGAGGTCTAGATACTTCAAATGCTTCAGTTCAGCCAAAGATGCATGGATTTTACCTGCCAAGCTGCTTTGATCCGAACCTATGTTATCTTTGAAGAGGGAGGTCTCCAAGCATGGATTATGAAGATCGAGTTTTAAAACATGGCCAGTCTTTTTGCTGCATTCGACTCCTTTCCACTCACAACAGTCCTTGCTAGTCCAAGATGACAAGCATTTGGAATGGTCGATGAGACCTTGCCTGAATTTCAAGAGAGCTTCTCTCTCTGTACCAAAGCAGCTCACATTGGTGAAAGCTTCGGAATGGCCAAACTCAAATGATTGAAACACGAGAAGAGTCCACAATATGAGGGGTGCAAAGGCAGGGGCTGATGCCATTGCTTTCGATAATATGGGATTAGGAAATGCAGTGTACTTCCTCCGTTTTATGGTGACATGGGTCTTGGGAAGGCCTTGATTGAATTTCATCAAGAAAAGGACATTACTCATTTCCTACTTATTTGATTTGGCCATCACTGTCGAGCAATGCTATCACACCTCGAATCCTAATAGAAAAAGGGAATGACACGGCTGTCATTCGAATTTTATGCAACAAACACATTTATTAAATAACTCAAAATATATCAAATCTTCATTGCTTTTAAGATGTGAGTTTACAAATTCATAGATAGAATTGATAGCACCACTTATCTCAAAATGCCTACAACCAAACAACAAACGTTACTTGAATTGTCAATTTCGTGATTTTATCAAATAATCGAGAAACAACGTTAAAATCGAGTAAAACGCTACCTCAACTACAAAATAGTTAATCTATGCCTAAATGCTAACAAAACAACTTATATGTACTAACAAATCACATACCCAAAGTGAAACTTGAATGCGAAACTCTAAAATTTCGCTCCGACTAAATTGTTACTTCAAATCAACCTCCATGAAATCTCACAGCTTTACAACGACATAATTTATATTTTCCATGAAATCCCAGAGCTCCACAACTCGAGAATTGAACTTTGCGGCTCAATTTTCACTAAACTTTAACTTTGAGCCATAATTTTGAAAACTACCTAATTAGATAAACGAAAAGGTGCAAGCACTTACTGGATGTTGTGATATGAAGTCGAATCAGTTTGGGGAAGCGTCTGTGGCATGAACACACAAAACCCTCTCTCTTTTTTTCTTTTCTTCTTCTTTCCCTTTTCCTCTATCCTTTTCTTTCCGTTTGTGTGAGTCTCGGCCCGTCTTTAAAAACTGAAGGTGTCCACTATTCCTTCATTTTGTTGACTCAGTCAACTTCCTCTTTTTCTTTTTTTCTTTTTCCTTTTTCTTTGATCGAGTCAAAGTCCATATTTACAAATTTGATGAAAGACCGCCATGTTCCGGAGATGCCTCCCGAGCCAAGACCAACCAATCACTAGAGTATGGCCAAAAGCATAACACGTTGCCTAAGTGCAATCTTTTGCAGGGTATTGGACCGGAGTATTAGAGTCAATGATCAAAAGCTTTGATTGATAATAACGTGTCAATGGACATGTCGAATCCACGCCTTTCAAGCTCGCCGTATTCTTGGGTTAAAGCACAGTATTTGCAGCAGAAATGGACTAAGCCATCTCATCAATCAGCGCAAGGATCCTCTTGCAACTGGTATTGCTGTCTTATCTTGGTGCGGAAGAAGCAGGAGTAGCCGCAGGTGCACCCAGTCAACCAGGCGATCACCGTGTAAGTAGCTCTGTGCACAGGGCATGCTGCAACGAAAACCGACCCGAGTAAGCAAGTCTAATTATGTCGATCCTTCTTCAATTTGTGCGAACGCGATTGATTCTACTTACTAACCGATCCGTGATCAGCAATTGGGCACCAAAATGACAAGCAACCTGTGAGATTAACAAGATATCAACCTACATGAGCCATAGATAACACATTTTCATCTCTGGATCTACTTAAAACTTGACATATTACTAAAGTGGTGTAAGATAATTCGACCGCTAAATTCTCATAACCCCGGGATGTTAGGCAATTGCAATTGGATTCTCGAGTCTCTTAACTGTATGACTTTTCCCCATCGATGTTGCCTAGTAGATGTGTACATGGGCATAACTATTCTATCAAGTGTTAATCCACCTCTAAACCAAATGGATTGCGAGGAAAATTCTAGAGGACATACAAGTTGGAAATCAAAAGCTTTGATTGATAATCAAGTGTTGAAGCCGATAGAATATTTAAATAATAAATCACTCATTCATCTAACAATTTAAATTTTTAGATTAGTTAGTCGCGATCTCACAAAATCTTACATTATATTAGAGTTGGAGGTCCTGAGTTGAAATCTTATCAGGCCCCATTTGTTTCCCCAATCGAATATGTCCACACTTAGTATTAGGTAAAATTATCAAATTAACCGTGAGGAGAGGTGTTATAATATTTATATAATAAACCATATTTTCATCTAACAGTTTAAACTTTTAAAATATTTGGTAGATGTCTCACAAAATCTTCCATAAGCAAATAAGAAATGCCGTGAAAAGAAAATAGCAAGAATGATAGAGAGATAAAGTAAACATTGGAAAACTTTGGCCGAAAGTTGTTGTAGTCAATGTGGAGCCTTTAAAGGTTTCATTCTAACTAAAATACGGGGGTCTAACAACCACATCTATTCATCATCGCTAAATTCTTCCTGCTCCACCTCCTCGTTCTCATTGATCTCCCCTTCTTCCTCGCTCCAGTTGGTGGCCTCGGTTGAGTACACTGGGGAGTCAGAATCGCCTTCGAGCTTTGGATCCTTAGCATCCACCACTGATCCACCCTCAGGATCTGCTATGTCCTTTCCAAGCGCAACTTCCAAAACACGAGGTACATCAGATTTTGGCACAAAACCCTCTCCTTGCCCATCATGATAATGACAATACCATAACTAGTACCTATGAGGCACATTTTTGGATTCACCTACGTCGACCCAGACAGTGAATTTTATCATTACATACTCCAACCTTCAAGGTGAGGGTGTATTGGAATATGACAACCTATTTCTGTGACTTCCTCTGGCATACCAAAATGCACGGGAGGAGGGGGAGGTGCTGCCATCTAAGGACCTGAAATGTTGTCCCACAATAGGGTGAGACTACGTCTTAGCATGTTCTACCCCCTAAGACCCGATTAGGAAGCCAATATGCCCTAAAGTCTACATAAGTACAAACAGGCGTCAGAGGACTTACCTTGGTCTCAATTCCTTCCTGCAAGTCAGTTCAATTCATAAATGATGACAGGTACATCATCCACTCAATTCAATTAGATCAACTCATCGATCAATCGACTCAGTTGATTACATGTCATCAAGACCATCACATAGTCACTTCGATTAAGCATTCTCAACTCTTAGCCACGGCCTAACAGACACAACCTAGATTAAGTGGTAATCACGGCCCCATTGGCAATTATGACAGTCTAATTTTTCTACTTCTGTTTTCAATTAAATAAATCAGGCATTTCGTCGACGTGCCTATAGTGCTATTCTCTAAGCTAATCACTCATGAGATAACTAGATTAGTTGGGAAAGTTATTAAAGGATTTTGATGCAACAAACTTGAGAATTCAACCAGGAATTGACTGCTCGACCGTGTTAGTCTACAAGGATCATTTCGGCATAGTCGAAAATCTATCAGAGACCGGAAATAAGTCAATTTGATTGAGATATATAATTAGGCATGGGTGATTGTTGACACCCGAAATTTTCGTTGACATTTTAAACAAATAATTTGCAAAAATTAAAAAAAAATTGTTTGAAATGAAAAGATAAAAAAAATTAGAAATGAGGAAAAACGAAAAAAAAACCAAAAAAACAAAAACAAAAACAAAAAAATGCTAAAAATATATATAAAAGCTCGCTGATTTTTTTTTTTTTGGCACGAGGAGGGCTCTCTCTTTTCTTTGGCTCTCACGCTCTCTCTCTCTCTCTAAAATGCTTGGACGTTGATTCTCTCTCTGGCTCTCTCTTCATCTCGATCTCTCTCCGGCTGTTCGGCGGTAACAACCTCCTCTCTCTCTATCTCTTCCCCATCGCGGAGGCCGACGAAAAACCCTCTGGCGCCGGCCATGACTCCGCTCTCTGCCTTGATGGTCGCCTCCAAGTCTCGCCGTGCTCCTCTTGAGAAGTAGTGCGCTGGATCCGACATCCTCACAATCGGATACTCTCTCTCCCGATCAACTCTAGAAGACAGAGCAACTATTGATCGAGGAACTCGTGGTGCGAGACTCGGAATTGCGCCGAGTTGTCGGAGATATCAGTTCAGTTCCGAGGGTAGAGACGAAGGCGGTGACATCGGCAGTCGGAGATTAGTGCTTTCTCTCGGTTGGAGCTCGATTAGTTAGGGTTTTCCTTTATTAGCGCGATCGGAGGTGCGGGAACTCGCCGGATCGAACTCTCTCTCGATCGAATGCTCCCCAGCTCTTTCCCGGAGATCTGACACTCGCTCATTCGATCATCAACTCTCGAAGACGAAGCAGCTGCTAGTGGAAGAACTCGAAGCGACGAAACTCGATTCAAACTCCTCTGTTCATCCACTGAAGTTGCAGATTCAACCGAGGTAAGCAAAACGAAAATCCTTTTAATAGCATCCGATGAGGCGAGGGCTTCTCGTGTCGAAACACACTCCCGACAATGAAAGTTTGGGGCCAGGATGCATTGCAATCTGAAATGATTTTTGAACTTGGATTGGCTTTGTTCTGCAATTTCGTATCTCTGATCTCTTTGCGCATATGCCTGAAAATGAGTTTGTATATGTGCTTTTTGGTGCTTGATGCCTTCATGAGAGTTGAAGATGGTTCGATTATCTTTCCAACGAGATATAGCACGTCCCGATCCGAGATCATTAGCTAGCTGAATCCTTTTCGAAAGTTAAGAAGGGATTCTGGAAAACTGATACATAGCAGTTTATTGTTATACATTGACTCAGCCTTGTCTGTTTTCCGATTTTCTACTGAATTTGGTGCTTGAAATTCCTCGATTGGTGCTTCATGAAAGTTGCTTGAACTATCCTTGGCTACAACATATAGATTTTTTAGAATTTTTGGAGTTGATTTGATTAGGAAAATGTTCATTAAATTGTCCTTTTGTCCTGACTGTGGCTTGGTTGTTGTTTGTCTTGGATGAACTGTTAAACATGCTTTTTTAGTCTCGAGATCTCTCTGAAAGTCATAGTATATTCTATGGGCTTTTCAATAATATAAAGATTGCATCAATCGACCTTTGTTCTCCCTATCAATTGCATACTTGAAACTATGCTGCAATCTGTCAATGTTGCTGAAATATTGATCAATAGAACGACAGGTTCAGCTTATTTTTTTTTTTTTTTTTTGTGAGTTTCTCTGTATAGATTTTGATTAAGATGTTTGATCCTAACACTCAGACCTAAAATTAGCTGCTTTGTTCCTCTTTTCGGGTCTATCCTATACATACTGTTAATGTGAACTGAGAGTATTTCCATGTGATTGAGTTTCTACTGATATGCTGGAGCTGGTCCCTTCTGTGCAAATGACTTGATATGAGCTGGTTGTTGTGGTTTTCTGTGTTCAAAGTCTTAATGAAAGTTGAAGATGGTTCTATTATCTTTCCAATGAGCTATAGAATGCCCTAATCGGACTTCATTTAATATTATTTTTGTCTGTCTAAAATCTGGTCCAGAATCTGCCAAATGTTTGTCTTTCTGTTTTGGATGACCTTCTGTGTAAATCACTTGATATGAATTGGTAGATGATGTTATTATGACTTAATGTCTTCTAGATAATTGTAATAGGCATCTCAAGCTTTAAAATGACATATTGCACGCCTGAATCGACCATCATTTGCCATGTTTAACATTTTTTTCTAATCCATTCTGAAATCTGGAATTTGCCTTGGTCAGAAATGCATATTCTGTTTTTGGGTGGGCCTGATTGTCTGCTACTTTCCTACGACCTTTTGAGCATAGATTTTGAGGTTGATAATACTAAAAGAAAAAAAAAAGTAAATCACGTGTGGGATGGTCTTGCTCTATTGTTCTCTTTTCTTAGCAAAGTTCTGTTGTTTGATAATTGATATTAAATATCCACCATCAAACCAATTTCCAACATTAATCACTTTGCCCAGTAGCTTATTTGTGTTCTATTGATCCAAACTCTGTGTGTTTTTGTTTGTAAAGATGTCCAGAGTTATGTTGTTCTTTAGTATCGATATTTCTTTGCTTGTTGTTCATATGTCTTGGTGTGTGGAATTGTTTAGCCGTGTCATTGATGTGTTGTTCGCTGTTCATGTGTGCATTTGCTGTGTTAACTGATGTCGAAGATGTACATAATATTAGTCCTCTAAGCTGCTGGACGTGAGAAGTTCTGATATGAATGACCTAAGACTGATGTTATGTAGTTCTTGAGGTGTATAAACATGCATGGCGAGATGGGCATGTATGGATATGGATTGCTCATCACATTGTCATTGTTTCCAACTTTGAATATAATAAGAATGTTTGCTGGCCATTTTGTTCTCATGGGGAATGCGAGGACTTTCAATGTCATTTTGGGAGTGTTCTAGTTGTGTGAATATATAGAGAGAATGCCGCATTGATGTTACATTTGCTTTTCATCAAATTAGGGCAATTCAAGGCTTGAAACATATAAGAAATGATAATATTCCATGTTGCCCTGCTCTATGGTAGATTGACTAGTTCATATTCTAGTATTTTTAGAAATTCATGTGTTGATATGATGATAGTGTCTTTATGAGATCTATTTGGGATATCACCTAGAATTTGATCTAGAGACTTTGTGACTTTAGTCACTCTTTTTGAACATAAAAGATGTCTTGCTTTTGATTGTTTTAATACGTGATGATTGTTTCTTTCATTTGTATGCATCTAATCATCCAGATTTCTTAGATTAGGTTTAGAATAGGATCCTAAAAGTGGAGAAGAAGTGAAGATGGTGGAGGTCGATGTCCACTCCGACCGTTATTATGTAATATTCGTTTCTCTCCCAACATATGTCTTGGGTTCCTTGTGTTGTATAAAACCCGACGAGTTACGGGTTTTCCCTTTTTTCCCTCATTTTTCTTAATTGTGTTTTCTCTTTTATATTTTTAGAATTGCATGATTAGGTTTAACTGTTTTTCTTGATTGTTTACTTCATGTCTTGCAATTTCATTTTCATTGTTTGTTTTCCTTTCATTTCTTAGGAATAGAATAGAATGAAAGTAATTCACCACGCATGAACATTTAGTATAGAATTGACGATCTTGAAAATATAAAAAGGAAATACATGAACAATGTTAGGAAAAAGACAACATACTGTTTAAGTACCGAAAGGGCGCTAATAGCAATATTAGCGTAACCCAAGTCCCCGAACCTAGATATCTTGTTACGTAGGAATCGAGGGAACACTCGCTACCCTCGATTGGGTTTCTAGTTGACCCCCAAAATAAGGCTAGTGGCGGCTCTTGTCTATTTTTTAGGTTGTTATAAACAACTAGACTGCATAAATAAACCCGCTGTCACGTGGAGTACGAGCTTGGGAGAGCTCGCAATCTCGTGAAAGAACTCTCGTGATCAAGTACCCTTAAACTCGACCTTTCCTCTCCTTGGACATTTCGAGGGGCGGCAAGATTGGGTCACGACAGTGATTCCACCTAATTACAAAATTCTCGTCAATCGGCACTAAATCGATTTTTCTATTGTTTTGGTACCCTGTATCCGTAATTGAAACCTCGATATTTTTCATGACAACTGAGAGTCGCCAATGAATCAAAGATGTATATAGTGGCTCGAAAGCAATCGATCACGAGTTTATTGCACTGAAAATTCCCAAAAACTACCCGATGGTTTAGGTCATGCTGAAACCACGTTTGACTTAATTTAACCGCGAAATTCATTCTGATTTCAGAAATTGAGAACTTTCATCTGTCACAATTAATCCTAGGGATATTGTTGCATCTTTTCAAAATTTATTGATGACGGGAATTGTTTGTGAAAATACAAGAGCGGCAAATTAAAAGAATAACGGAAACACCATATTTTAAATAGGTTTTTGGGCCTTTAAAGTGGAACATTTGGAGAAGGAATTTAAATGAAGAATTGTCCTTGTTAACTGAGATGGTGAAAATGATAAAATGGAAAAGGAAAAGTTATGGGAATTAGCTCCAAATTCGGATGCCTGCACATTACGATGGATTCCACCACCATTTGCATCTCATTTGGAAGAGATAAGTGTGTTCAAGAAAGGTGGGCCTCACAAGAAGGATAAGAACCAATTTTTCCATGGAAAAAGTACTAAAGCTCTTGTGGAAAAACAAAAAGGCTGTGGAAATATGAGAGGAGGGACTCTCATGGTCTTTTTTCCTCCCTCTCCTTTCCCCCTCCGTGCAATCCCCTTCCCCTTCTTGGCACCACACGACTACTATCTTCTCTGTTCCCCTTTCTCTTTCTTTCCCTTTTCTTTCTTTTCTCTCAGCCGAAAAGCTTGTCTTTTTTTTTTTCCTTATCTCTTTTTCTTTTGCACGTATTTCTTCTCCCTTGCTGCCGTGTGCCTATCCCCCTCTTTCCCTTTCTGTTCCTTTTCTTTTTCCCTTTTCTTTTTCAATCGTGCAAGCTGTTGTTTTCTTTTTCTTTAAATGTGCAATCCGCGTTCCTACTCCCTCTTGGACAACAAACCAGCAACTAAGAAAATAGAGGAAGGCGTGGTCTTGACGTTACAAATTCTTGGACCCACAGAAACTTCGACCCAACTACCACCATGTTTTATATCTCTTGGTCTTGGAGTTCAAGTAATGACAAAACCCCCTCACCAGCAAGACTACAGTGCAGCCGACCAAACACCATGTTTGGTTCTCTCTACTGAAAATTTTGTAATTCCATGTGTTGCTGTTACCGTCGTACCGCAGCACACCCCTCTGCTGTTTCGGCTCAACCCCATCACTGAGAGACCTAAGGCTTGTCTATGTGTTGCTGTCCAGCCATCAACGAGAGCCGCCTTTAGTTTTAAATAGGTGAATTGTTCTCCTAAAACTGGAATAGGAGTTATGTACCTCGGGGTTGAAATTAGTTGAGAAAGGTTTATATGAGATTAAAGATAGTTAATATTAATTTAGACATGTTAGATTAGCTATAGAAATGCTTAGTCTTAGTTTAAATAACAAGATCAAAACCGTAGAAGACAGTTTGGCCAAGAACAGAGACTATTCCAGAACTGATTTCTAGGCGCGTGCGGTTTGTTATTTTTGTAGACGGAGATGTGTTGTGATTTTGAAGTAAATTTCTTCTGAGGAAATGTTTTAGACACCTCTAATTATAACACATAATTTTCTCAAGATTTTTAGAAATTAAAAAGAAGTTGATTTTAGCTTTGTTAGCTTTAAACAGAAAGTTAAACTACACTGGAAATCCGAACCTATAAGGATTTTACGGGTCTTTACTGACATTTAGAGTTCGAATTTTCAAATGATGCATTCACAAAAGTTGTTCTTTATGTCTTCTAATTTAACATAGTTGAATTTCAAATCAAACGGACCTGTTTCAGACCCCGATCTAAGCTGATTTCGGAAAATAGAACTGCTGGAAACGGGGCCGGTTTTAGTGCTAGATTGAGTGAATTACTGGGCTAAATCCAGAGGGATCTGGGCCTTGGTGTCTTCATGAAATATGGCTTTTTATGTCTTTTACGACATGTTCAAGTTTGAAAATTTTTTGAACTCGTTTGAATTGATTTCTACCGTTAAACTTGGAAGTGCGCAAACGGGCAGTTTCTACTGATTTAAACCAGTAGTAATGTGTGATCGTCCTTAATACTTTACTTACTGCAAATTGGCTTATTTACTAATATGATTGAAAAATGTGATTGATTGTGGAATTGTGAAAGCAGGTGAATGCATAAACGATCTGAGAATCCGTCACGAGCCTTTGGGGCTGAACGATGCTCCTTCGCGAATGCCTTAAGTCAACAGATGCCGGTCACAGTGGATGTTGGGCCGATGCTCCTAATCGGAATGATGTCTGAATGTAGACGTTACCATGCTCGACGATGCGAGACGATGCCCGGTTATGTCGAAAAACTATTATCTGTTGCATTAACTATGGCCCGTATGCTTACATTGATATTTATATCCTTGCATATACTCATGTTAAGGTATTTATATGATGTGTGGACTCAATACTATTAGGTGTGATTTGATTGTCACTAATATAAAGGAACATGCTGGTATTAAAAGAATTGTGAAAACGTAACTAGGTTGCATGTAGAGTACCATTCTCCTACTCGAGATTTAGGGGATTAACTTGCTGAGATGTGATCTCACCCCGTTGTGGGCTAAAATTTTTTAGATCCTAAATGGAGGATTTTCAGGAGATGTACAGGGAGTCGAAGGGAGTGAAAGCTAAGCCTTGGTTTAGTTTCTATTAGGAGTTGATGGGTCTTCTATCTAGCTTGGACACTGGGTGACAACTTATGCTTTTGTTATCAAGAAGTCTGATGGGATCGCTTGGGACCCTGTTCCCATGGACGAGGAGCTCAAAGCATAGATAGCCTAGAAGCTCTTCTTTTTGAAACAGATCATTGTCATGTTAGAATTTTATGTATGTAAACACTTTTGTAAAAATATGTGTGTTTAATGTAAATATAATTCTATGTTTGCTATCCCATCTCTATGTTGTTTGGAGGTTGTTATTACGTTTTCGCCTGTGAAATAAAATAATGGGTCGGCAACCATTCCTGGGAGGTTGCAAACTTTCGTCAACCATTGCAGGATGTGCATGCGCTCGAGGTTCGGGTCGTGACATACCCATTTAAATGTTATCAGAGCGAGTTAGTATTTGGAGTGATAAGGTACGATGAGTCATGTGATAGTTAGTAGGAAAGACTATTAATACACTAATGCATGTGAGTGGTAGCTGATTGATAGTTTGTTTGTGAGCTCACTCAAATTCTAATCGGATGTTGGAATTGGAAGCAGGTATCTATAAAGAATTTGCACCATGAGTGAGCAAGATTAGAGAATGCCTAGGAAAAGGGCAATCGGACTAATTACTCGGGTTAGGATGCCAACTAGAGACGGTGCCCGAGGTAATAGAGGTAAAGCACCGGCTCAGGCCAGTGCTAGTGGTGTAACACTGCAACCGGTTCCGCTAGTTGGTGCTAGGGTAGCAGCACCTGGTGATCCAGGAACCATAAGGATCATGCAGGTGCTGGAAGCGATGAGAGATTTGATGGGGCAGTAGGCCTAGAATCAAGCAGCTACCATTATTGTTGCTGCTACAGCTGCTGCTACTGCTGTTGCCAGTGTTGCTGTTGCTGCTGCACCTGCTGCTCCGCCTGCTAAGGTTCCACCAGAGAACGTGGTTGTGGAGAGACCTATACACCAGCTGGTGGAACAGTTTTTGAAGTTGAATCCGCTAAGGTTCATCGGTACAGGAGATCCAGAGACTGCTTCTCGCTGGATTCGGGATTTAGGGAAAGCATTTGCACTTTTAAGGTGCAGTGAAGAAGAGAAAGTAACTTTGACAGTCTATCAATTGCATGATAACACCAATATCTGGTGGATAGCCGTCCGAGAGACCGTGTTTTCGGAATGAGTAGTTCTATTATGGGATGCCTTCCTCAGGGCATTCAATGAACAATATTTCTCGAAGAACGCTAGAGAGTAGAAAATGGAAGAATTCCAATGTCTCCGCCAAGGATCAATGACTGTTGACCAGTATGAGGTCAAGTTTGCAAAACTTTCTCAATATGTTCCAAGGCTGATAGAGGATCCTAAAGAAAAGGCTCGAAGGTTCAAGAATGGCCTTCGATTAGAGCTGAAACAACCACTAGTGCCTTTTGACCTACATGACTATCGGGAAATCTATCGACAAGCTCAACTGACAGAAAGGGATCTGAACGAGTAAGCCACTACTTTAGGTTCGAGGTTTAACACACACAGAAACAGTATAGGTTCAGGAAGAAGCCCATTGTCAGAAGAAGGCACCCTGTTCCACCTAATAGGAAAGGTGGAAAACAACATGGATCTACACCGTGCCATGCTAGGACGAGAGCCTGTTATGGATGTGGCCAACAAGGCCACCAGGTCAGAGATTGTCCTAGGCAATCGATGGGACAACAGCTACTGCCTCCACCACCGATGTGTCAAAATAGGGGATATGCACCCCTGAACGCACAGCAGGGTGAACCAGTTAGGCCTCCAGCACGCGGAAGGACATACACCATCACCAAAGGTCAAGCAGAGGATGCATCGAATGTGATCACAGGTACAATTTCCCTGAATGATCATCCAACATACACATTATTTGATCCTGGTGCAACTTATTCATTTATAGTTGATCAATTCATTAAGTTAATAGGATTAAGTCCTAAATTGTTGGAATCAGCTGTTAGTATATTGACGTCATTAAAAGATAGAGTACTGTCTATGATGGGTTGTCCAGATTGCAAGTTGGTAATTGGTGAGCAAGAGAGGAGAATAGACCTGATAGTTCTAGCCATGTATGATTTCGATGTAATAATTGGCATGGACTAGCTCACTAAGTAATGAGCCAAGATGAACTGCTATCATAAAGCGATTCAGTTCAACCCAGTAGAGAGTGAAAGTTTCGAGTTTAGTGGAAGTCGGGGAGGACATTCGATTTCTCTAATCTTGTCACTTGAGGCAACCCGGTTGTTAGACGAGGGTTGTCAGAGTTACTTGGCAAATGTTATGGACACGGCAGTCGAGGAGTTGAAGGTCGAAGATATTGCAGTGGTACAAGAATTTCCAAATGTGTTTCCAAAATAATTGCCAAGTCTATCGCCAGAAAGGGAGATAGAATTTGTGATAGAATTGGCCCTAGGGACGGAACCAATCTCTAAGGCTCCTTATCGAATGGCATTGTTAGAATTAAAAGAACTGAAGGTGTAGATGCAAGAATTGTTGGATAAGGGATTCATACACCCCAGTACATCACCTTGGGGAGCTGCAGTTCTGTTTGTGAAAAAGAAAGATAGTTCTTAGATTTTTACCCACATTATCTAATTTTTGGTATAAATCCTTATAATCTCAAATTTTGCTCAATTACCACAATCCGGTACTCAATTAAATAAATAGAGAGCACCATAGAAATCAGCATGAAATTCCGGTCACCGGCCATCCCGGTTGAATTTTTGACAAATAAATCAATAATTAAATAATTACGAAAAATAATAAATAAATGCAATAAATCCAACTTAGGCCCGTTATAGCCTAAGTGGAAGCCGAAATGGACCTAGAAAAATTCCAAGGTTCGTTAGAAAAATACTAGAACCTATTTACTTGCTAATTACTACAACTAACCACCTAACATGTATTGGTAAATCACTAATTTAATTATTCTAATCTAATATATTCACCTAATCACTTAATTAAATATAATCAACCCTTAAGTATCATTAGCATACTAAGCGAGGATTAGTGAGTTAAACTCATTTGTTTAACGAGCGGTTTAGTGCAAAACAACAGGAACGTCGCGGGGCTCGACTTTCCTCAAGGCAGGCCTAGTAATTGAGGCTCGGGACTACCACAAAATGGGCCTTGAAGCTTGCTGGAAACCCACTGGTTTCTGCTCTGTTCTTGGCTGAAACAGAGGGGAAACAAGCTCCATTTAGGCGGGAATTGATCGAGACAGGTTACAATGGCTAAACTGGGGCTTAACAGGCACTCACGGGGGTCGGAGAGGGGCCAAACGACTTCGGCTAAGCTCCACTAGATTCGAAATAGCTACTGGAACGGAGGGATAGGTTAGATGGGCATCGAGATTGGGCGGACAAGCGTAGGGTAGCGCGTGCGAGGAGGGGCGGCAAACAGTGGTCCAGCGCAACGGCGAGGGCATGTGATGGCGTAAGGGGCTGCTCCGGCTTCTTCTCTGTGTTTTCTAGAGTCCGAACAGCAGCAAGGAGAAGAGGAGATGGAGCTGGTCGCTGGCTGCTATGGGAGAGAGAGAGAAGGAACCAAGGGAGCCTCCACAAGCTTGTTTCCTTGACCCATCCACAGCCACAAGTCATCTTCCTTGGCCCTCATTTAGCCACACATGCCCATCCTACAACATTGTAATGATCCAAAACGAATGGCCTAGGGGGCATACGAATTTGTTAAATTTCTCCCTCAATTGGACTCTTATTCTCACTTCAATTGACCTCAATAAATTCAATCAACCCAACATCGGTCATCTCGGCATTTTTCCTCACCCATGGATCCCACTTGCTTCCCAATTTCGCGATAAAAAATGGTCTCGGCCTTTTTCTGAACAAAAACGGCCCTAGGATGACTTTTTCTCAAAAAGTCTCGGGTTGCAGAAAAATCTTCTGAGACTGAATCAACGTTCCTAGAATTTATTGTAACATGACAGAATCCTCAATTACTAAAATCAGACTCGAATTCATGGTTAATTTCCAATCGGCGTGATTTTAGCGTGACCTAGATTACCGGATAGCTTTCAGAAATTTTTAGTGCAAATGACCCGTGGTCAATTTTCTTCGAGCCACAATGAACCCACACGACACATTGATGACTCTCGATTGTCGTAAAAATCTTGAGAATTCAAATACGGACACAGGGTACCAAAATGATAGAAAAATCAGTTTAGTGCCGGACGACGAAAATTTTTCAATTTAGTGGTGTCACCCACGATTAGCCACACATCTCGTCGAGTTGACCTATCTCTAATATCAAATTGATTTTTAATTGTGCCGTAATGGTCTCTAAAGATGAGTACAATTGAGAAGCCAATTCCTGGTCGAATTCTCAGGTCTATCGCAGTAAAATTCCTTAATAGCTTTCTTGAATAGTCTAGTTATCTCGAGAGTGATCAGCTTTGAGAACAACCCTATAGGCGCGTTGATGAAATGCCCAATTTATTCAATAGAAAATAAGATTGAAAATCTGGGATGTCACATCATCCTTCACGTAGCAACCATTTGAGACGAGTCTACAAATACTTTAGGACCTCTTTCTTGTTATTACCATACGTTAGTTTCCTCTTTTATAGTTCTTTTAACAAACAAAAATCTAGAAATGACTCGGATCACTTAGTTCACGGAATCAAAGCACAATAAAAGCGACTAAGCATTCTCGACATCAAATTCGTGACGCACAGTTGTCACTGAAGTCTTCTTGATTTGGTTTCAATTTTGTCTGCGACATCAAATCCTATTCTCCCCAAGATAATGCATAATGTGTTTTGCAAAATTGATCATCTGCTTGTCTTTTGACATGTCTTCTTTCTTCAACACATCATATGCTTGCACATATCAATCGCTAATACTTTTTTACATGGTGAACCAGCCTCCTTTGCTCATCCAAGTGTAACTTTCTCAACCATTGCTGCATTCAAACGGGATTGATCATCCGCGTCCTGATGAAGAGTACATGACCAAATCAATATACACGTGCATTGTCCAAAAATTGTATCCTCTTGTATCGGAAGCCTCTTCTCACAAGTAAATTTCCTCTTAGAATGGTGCATGGTAAAAAATTCGGCATTGACATTTAACATCAATTGCACCATGTTAATTTTAGGTCGAAATAACTTTTCTTGAGCTTAATTAAATGAACAAATACATGGTCAAAGTGGACACACACGAATTATATGCTAATTGAAATCATATCTTTGACTTCAAGTATCAATGCTAGTTGCAACAGTCAAAGCTAAACCCATAAATCTACACTGATTTCTCAATATGCATTTGTAAGGTACACTACACGCACCCCCCATTAATTAGAAAGAGATGCACGATAACATTCAATCATATATGCACTTGAATCTAGTTCAGGTAGTTTCATATGTAATTCCATTTTTCTATTGTGATTTTTTAGACCAAGATCATATTTTAGAGTTGGACACGACTTGGCCCTCATGACTCGACTATTGCACTTTTACATGGATCACAACCTTGCTTTATAGAATTCCAAACTTAGTTTCAAAAAGGATTTGTTTCCTATAATTAGGTGTGATGTCATTATCAAGACAGCACAAGGCTCAACAGCATGTTTAGGTTCCTTTTGGGATTGCGGGTGAGTCTAGGAAGAACTCCATGGAAGAGATGAGCTAGAGAACTTGGTCCTTTTTTCTTGTTCGAAAAAAGGACTCGGTCTTGGGGAAAGGGATAATTGATTAATTTTTCCAACCGGCATAGATTAGATTTGTTGGATGGTGTGGATGGCCACTGATTGGATGGGGTTGTTTTTTATTATGTGATAAACGGTTGGGATTGTCAAAGAAGTTGCTCAGTATGGTGAGGGACTCATAGATCCTACTTAGTGCCGGTGGTGACATGTAGAATGTTCAGCGTTCACGTCAATAATTTTTGGCAAAAATTAGCTTGTTAGACTTTATTAACAAATTGTTAAAAGATTTAGAACTAAATTAGTTAGATTGAAAAGTTTAAGACTGAATTGGTATAAGTACAATAATTTTAGGATTTTTTTTTTGATAATTATCTTGATTTTCATCACATCGGTGAGTGCAAATAATGTCAAGTTGGGCTATCCATTGAATTCTAACTTGTGACTTACCTTGCTGATAAGATTAATGAGGTATTACATGGGACTGTTCTACTCAAGCAAATGTCCATTTCGCAGAAGAACATATAGGCTTATCTTTTTTTCCAATGTGGATATCCCTTCATAAATGACTAGATTCTGGCTCACGTCGAATGAGCTTTTGCGTATCGACTTATTATGATGTAATTGA
Organism: Eucalyptus caleyi; assembly: GCA_014182885.2. Taxonomy (NCBI): domain Eukaryota; kingdom Viridiplantae; phylum Streptophyta; class Magnoliopsida; order Myrtales; family Myrtaceae; genus Eucalyptus; species Eucalyptus caleyi. The sequence continues at coordinate 23,102,061 of CM024466.2, read as the reverse complement.
GTGAATTTTTATAAAGCCACTTTATTCACAAGAAAAGAAAGAAAAGAAAAGAGAATTTGTATAAAGCCTAATGTCTCATGAGGAGAATTGAGAAAGTTTATTGCGAACTCTTTTATACATTTGTCATTGGGGTAAATGCCCTCTTGCTTTTGACCATGGTCAATGTTGTGATTCCCGCCAGCACGTAGGTTAATGGCCGACGTTAACTCTAGACTTAGCCTGGGCTTTCCCAAGCTCACCAATTCACGACTTATGGTCCGAGTTTTTAATTTGCAACATTTTCATTTAGAAGTGGTCACTAATCGATTTGCGATTGGTTGATTAGAAACCCAAGTAATATATTAAGAAATTTTTTTTATTCATACGCAACTAGAGAAATTGAATTCAGGGACTTTATTACACTAGTTAACCAACTAATACTCTTTTAGTACCTAAAAACATCAAGTAATGCATTTGTGTAGCATTTTATACCAATCATGAATTTTAGGATTCAATTCCTAACCAGATTAAGGAAATAGCAATCCATGCATCATCGGTGCGCAATTGGAGAAAAAAATGTGCAAACAGCAATTTGACATTTACTTTCAAGGATTTTAGCACAATTTCTTTTTGTTTTCTTATAAGGATTTTCACATATTTTAAGGAAAAACCACTCAAAGGTTATTTTAACGTTTTTTTCTGATTTTTTTTTTTAGGAAATAATAATCTTTTTGGGATTTTCTTTTTATAAAAAATTAATATTAAATAATAATATATTATATTATAAAAAAAGAGGGTCGGAACCAACCCCACTCGCCAATCCTGCGGCCGGATTGGGTGTGATACGTGAGCCAAGTCCGGTCCCCCAACCACTAGCCCGCTCACGAAATAAAAAAGGGGCCCGGCTCGAAGTGAAGCTAACCCTAGATTAAGCCAGCCTAGTTTTATCTCCTATCCATAGCCCACTTTCAATTAAAAGAAACGCCTAGCCCACAATTTAAACTAAACCAAAACTGGCCCATCAAAGAAAAACCCTAACTCGAAAACTAAAAAGAACGGGGTCGGTCAAACCCGCGAACCAAACCGGCCAACCCGACTCGCGCCTGTCACCCAGCTGCTTGCGGCGTCGATAGGGTGGCCGAGACAAGAGGCGCCACTCGCCTCGACCAGCCCAGGTCGAGGGTTTGACCTCTGCCTAGGACCGTCGTCCCTCGACCGGCATGAACACTGCTGGCATCCTCGACTGAACACAAACTGAAAAAGGTGACATTGGTGAACAAGATCGAAACGACTGAATGGCCAACACTCGGGACACCAACTATCTCGCGAGGAATTTGACTCGACGGGACGACGCCCAGGGGGCTCGATACCGGCCTGAAACGACGAAACTAAGACCAGATCTCGTTGGGGGCATTTCGTTGAACAAGCGGAGCGTGAACTGGAACAAATGGTTCTTGGCTCGAACAGGACCAAAATCTGCGTCGGACCCTTAGCAAAGAAGCGACGACCACACAGTAGCTGGAACAAGGACGGTCGGGGCCAGAGTTAGCGTGAGTCGGGCGGCCGCGAGCTCTGGCCTAACGTGCTCGAAAGGAGGGCAAAATAGGGTCGGGGGCTTGTTGGCATGAATCGAGGGCGTCGGCTGAGCGCAATTGTCGAGTAGGGGTTGTCGGGTGGAGGTCACGCACGGCTGAGGTTGGCTGAAGCCCTCTCGCTCTGATCTCCCTCTCTCTCGGCCTCTCGATCTCACCCAAACTCCCACTCTTTCTCTCTCGATGCATCTTTCTCTCTCTCTCTCTCCCCCCCCCCCCAAAGCTCCCTCTCGAATTCCCTCACTTTCAGCCCCCTTCACCGAGCTCTAGAAGGTCCTATTTATAGGTTGGAGGGCTCGGTCGACGGGGGGTTTCAGCCGCTGGTCCTTCGCACGCCGACCGGCCCTGGTGTGGCCGAACCGGCCTCCCATCCTATCTTCTCCGCAGAGGCCCGCTCGGCATTAAAGGCGCCCGCCAAGACGTCCCCTTCCGTTCCGTTTCTCGTCGGATCTTGCGTTGCTCCGTTTGGTGGCATTGATGGGGCCGCGAGGCGTCCCACCCCCCGGTCGCCGGTCTACCTCCTCTCTTTGCTGGAGGTTGTCTTGTGCGCGTGGTGTGCAGTGCGAGGAAGGAAGGAGAGGGCCGGGCCAGTTAGCAAGTCGGAGGTGAGATGGGCCTGTGCGGGGGTCAGGCCCAACCTCCGAAGCCAAGGTTTTCTTTTATTTTAACAAGAGAGAGTTCGCATTTCTAGCGTCGATATCATTGGAGTATAAGGTTTTTATTGAATTTTGCTTAATTGTCCTCCTTGAACTTAGGTTATCTTAGTTCCCATTTACATCGTGGCCGAAAGAGAGTTCACATTACTACAGAATTTCATGATTGGAGTATACATTTTGACGGACTTCGATTAATGCTTGTACATTGGTAATGAAACTACATGAATCTAGCTGCAGGAAAATGTAAATGACAAGGAATTTTTTTTTTTTGGTCAAATAAATATTCCTTTCATTACTATGTAGGAAAAGTACCATAACATTTTCCCAAGTCCAAACATAGTAGAGATAAGAGACAATGGGGAGGTTTAGACAACCAATTTGTTGCAAGGGAGTCGTTTTGGCAAGCCTTCGCAACTCAATTCGCGGCCCGATTCGTTTCTCGCGAACAAACGGCGACAGGGAATTGATATGCCTCAAATTAAGTTGTATAGAAGATAAATTACGAGGAAATGAAGCTACGCAAAAGGACGATACAAGGATGAGGTCGCTATAATCATTCCTGTTATGCTTTCTACCAATTCGGATGATTAAAAAAAAAAAAAAAAGGTGACAGTATAAAATTGTTAAAAAGTTGCCGTAGTCATTCTTGCCATGCTATCTACCAATTCAGATGATGTTGTATTTGTTCAAATTTACTCCATCAGAACAGATTTGGCACGTATGCAGAGGGAACAACTAGGGGCAATATTAGATGAGGAACCGGCTCTCATGTAGAAGAGAACAGCCATTGCAAAAGGCTAGAATTTGATCGAGTCAGCTAGGGATGAGACTGATGCGGTGGCGGGCAAGTGAGGGAAGCATCACATTGCATTATATCAGTTAGTCTTCCGCAATCTTTTTTCTCACTTGAATTACCAGTAGTTGACGCGTGAATCGGCAACAAGACTTCATTATGTATCACATCTTTGATGAAGTTTTTTCAAATTGTTGGTGTTGAAAATTTGTACCATGCACCGAAGAGAGAAATGTTATGTTTTCATTTTACATGATTGGGATCATATGACAGAAACATATTGGCAAAGAGACGATAGCCTTAGAATTGGGACATCATATCTGTAATAGTTGCAGCATTGCAGAAGGGTTTAGCAAATGGCTTTGTCATCATGTTTGAGGCTTTTGCTAGCTTTTATATAATACAAAGAGTTCATTATATACATAAGTTACTGGTACAATGTATATGATCACAAAGAGAGGAACTTCTAAATTTATGACATAGATGTACATCTTCTGAATCTGACAAGTTTCTTCAACTCTCACGAATGCTGCTTCATGTTAGGGGTTGTGCCTGAGGCCCGTATTTGATAATTACCTCTCCTACAACATGTCATATAAATGATCAGGACTTTACCTATGGGCTACAAGAAGATCAAAGAAGCTACTTAGATTTCATACTAAGGGTTAGCAAAGAATTATGTATTGAATAAGTGAGAGCATGTGTTAGTTGTTAGTGTGCTTACTAAGTAGAGAGAGAGAGAGAGAGAGAGAGAGATTCCTATGTAGGTCCTACAAGTAAATGTGAAAGCTAGTACGAGCATCTAGAGGGGGTGAATAGGTGCGAAAACAAATTTTGCAAAGTAAAGAGTATAATTTTACTTTTAAACCGACTCTGTTTAGCAATAGATTATAAAAAGGAAATTAGACTCTAATAATCAAATAAAGATACGATCAAAGTAAAAGAGCTTAGGGAAGAGAATGAGAACACAAGGTTTATAGTGGTTAGGCTTAATCCAGACCCACGTCCACTCTTCCGCACTGACAGTCCATCGGCTAGATTTCACTAAGAATCAAAAGAGTTGTTACAATATAGCTCTTCCTTGATTCCACAGTGTAGAGACTCTGCTACACTTCCTCAAGGTCTCTCAGAAATATAAACTCTCTTTTAAGTACAAGTTTATGCTCAACAATTGAATTGACAAAGAACAAGGAGCTTCAGACTTTGATAAACAATGTAGTATCAACTTTACCTTTAACAAAGCCATTTTGAATTAAACCATATAGCACCTTTTTTAGTCTGAATACAGAGTCTGGTTTCCTTGGGTCTTTAAAACTAGGAGGTTGTTCCACATAGACTTCCTCTTGGATAAATCCATTTAGGAAAGCGCTTTTGACGTCCATTTGGAATAACCTGAAATTCTTATAACAAGCAAAAGCAAGTAATAATCTAATTGCTTCTAACCTTGCTCTTTGTTGCATAGGTCTCATCATAGTCTATCCCTTTTTCTTGCGTATATCCTTTGGCCATGAGTCTTGCTTTGTTCCTTATGACTTTTCCTTTTTCGTTCATCTTGTTCCTGAAAACTCATTTAGCTTCAATGATAGATTTACCTTTCGGTTTAGGAGTCAATTCTTGGACATCATTGATACTGAATTGCATGAGTTCTTCTTGCATAGCTTCAATCCAGCTTTCATCAGTTAAAGCTTCTTCTATACTCTTGGATTCTATTTTAGAAATAAGAGCCACAGCACTAGACTCTTCACGCCTTTTGGATCTTGTACGAATTCCCTCATTAATGTCACCATAATGAGTTATTTAGGATGACTAGACTTGTGCTTCCAGTTGCTGGTTGATTTGTCAGACCAATGGTCCTTTTCTTTATTTGAATCTTCAACGATAATTCGTTGCTGGTTTTCTGAAGTCTGAGCAGCTTCTGGAGATTTAGACTTTGTAGAGTCTAGAGTAGGTTCATATTCTTCAGGTTGAGTTTGAATCGATTGGTCTTGAAATTTAACATTCATCGATTTTTACACTGATTGAGTCTTTTTGTTGTATACTCTGTAAACTTTGCTTGTGGTTGAATATCCAAGGAAGATACCTTCATCTGATTTTTCTTCAAACTTACAAATTCGATCATTTGCATTTTTCAATATAAAACATTTGTAATCAAACACATGAAAATAGGAAACTATTGGAAACTATTGACTTCTTTCCTTTGAACAACTCATAGGGAGTTTTCTCCAGAATAGGCCTTAAGAAGACTCTATTAATAATATAGCATGCCGTATAAACTACTTCAACCCAAAAATGAGAAGAAATGTTACTTTCAATTAGAAGACTTCTAGCCATTTCTTGCAACGATCTATTCTTTCTTTCCACAACTCCATTCTATTTTGGAGTATAAGGTGAGGAGAATACATGCCGAAAGCCAGATTCATAACAGAATTTAGCAAAGTCTGATTTTCAAATTCACCCCATGGTCTGTTTGTATACTTTCTCATTTTGAACTTTCTTAGCAAATTTTGTAAAATAAGAAAATGTTTCAGACTTACTTGCCAGGAAATATACCCAAGTGAATCATGAATAATCATCCACAATTACTAGGCAATACTTTTTACCTCCAATGCTCTGAGTTCTAGTTGGTCCAAAGATATCCATATGCAAGAGCTGCAAAACATGATTAGTAGACACTTGATTTATTGGTTTGAATGAATTTCTTACATGTTTTCCTAATACGCATGGTGTGAATAGATAAGACTTTTGGTATATCAAATTGGGTAGTCCACAAACAAGCTTATTTGTAAAGATCTTGGCTATTTGCTTCATGTTGATGTGCCCAAGTTTTCTGTGCCATAGATTCACTTCCTCTTGAATTGAGATTAGACACTGGGATTTTTCTAGTTTGATATCCAAGAGATAGATATTCCCATGTCTTCGCCCCATGAAAGTCTGAGAGGAGTCTTTACTGGTTCCTGAACATATTCCTTCTTGAAAGTTGATTTTGAAACCAGTGTCGTATAACTGGCTGATACTCAGCAAGTTGTAGTTGAGTCCTTCTACTAAGGAAACATTATTGATCATGAGACTTCCAATCTTTACAGTTCTGTATCCCACAATTCTTCCTTTGCTATTTCCTCCAAAAGAAACTTTTCCACAATTAACTTGCACAAGCTTTATGAAGTAGTTTGAGTCTCCTGTCATACGTCTCGAGCATCCACTATCCAAGTACCATTTAACATTTTTCTTGATAGTGACCTGCATTTAAAAAGAAACTCAAGCTTTCTTTGGTACCCATATTTTCTTGGGTCCGGTGGAGTTAGTATGATATACAGTCTTTGCCCAAACCTTCCTCACAGGTTTCCAAACCATAGGACATTCTTTCTCAAAGTGTTCTGAGCTGTTACACTTAGAACATTTGAGAGCTCTGCGGCCTACAGGTTTTACAAAAGCTTTTTGGAAATGATTTTTGTTAGAATCTTTTGTAGGTCTTTGTTTAATTCTTTCCTTTACCTTAGGAAAATCAATTAGAGGAATGGTTTCAGCAATCATTCACAAACCTGATTTGTTGAAGTAAGGTCTTTGCGCTGAAAGAATTTTTTCCAATTTCTCAGATCCTATAGAAAACCTTTTAGAAATACTTGAGATATCATTTTTCAAGAATGCATTTTCTTTTGAAAGATTGTCTGCATTTTCTTTTAAAGTAATAACACTTTTGTCTAAACTTTCGACCTTTTCTTTCCAAACAATTTCATGTTGCTTCAGTGCAGAATTTTCCCATTTAAGTTCGGAAATCCTTTTGAGAGAGGTTTTGAGACTAAGACACAATTCATCAATATATTTAGAGACTTTAGTAGGAATTTTTAAATTACTTACCTCGATTTCACTGTCTGAGTCTAAGTCTATCTCAAAGTCTGAATCTGATTCTGAGTGTGCCATGAGACAAATATTGGCATAATCATCATCACTTTCTTCACACTCGGTATCACTCCAAGTTTCTGCTTTAAGTGCTTTTCGATATTTCTCAGCTTTTCCTTTCTTTCTTTTTAGCAGAGGACAGTTGGGTCTGATGTGTCCATTTTTCTTACATTCAAAGCAGATTACATCCTTGTTGAATTCATCATCCTCAGCTGATTTATTTTATAGCTTTTGAGAATTTTGTTTCTTCGAATTTAATCTTCTTCCATTTCCATTCAGTTTTCTAAACCTTCTTATCATGAGAGCAAGCTCTTCATCGTCCATATCGTCTTCAGAATCTGTGACATCAGAATCATCATTAGATTTTAATGCAATGGATTTCTTACCTTTGGGATCTTCATCTTCGTCAATTTGCTCCACTTCATAAGACTGAAGAGTGCCAACCAATTTGTCAACAGAGAGTGGCATGATTCTTTGTGTCTCCCTTATTGAAGTCTTTATGTGGTTCCAATCTTTGGAAAGCCCATGCAGTAACTTGTTGACCTTCATGAGTCCAGAGATTGGTTGACCTTGATACTCAAGACCATTCATGATTTCTGTAAAACAACTAAACATGTCAATGATAGATTCTCCTGGTTTCATCTTGAATGCTTCATATTGACCGAGCATAATATTGATTCTGGTTTCTTTCACTCGATCGGTTCCTTCATAGGTGATGTGCAATCTATCCCAAACTTCTTTAGCTGTTTCATAGGAAGATATTCTGTTATATTCAGTAGGAGATAATGCACAATATAAAGAAGAAATTGCTTTTGCATCAAGAGCTTGTCTCTTGGTTATCTCTTCTTGAGTCATTTTACTGGACTCAGCAGCTTCTTTTCCTCTCTCTGAGACTGTTGTAGCTTTATGAATGATTCATTTGTCTACCACGTCCCATTCCAGAGGATTTTTTGATCTTAGGAATGCCTTCATCTTGTTTTTCTATATGCTGTATTCATTTCCATCAAAATAAGGCGGTCTGGTGTTGCTTTGCCTTTCAACCAGACTTGGAGCTAACATACTAGCCATGGATCGTTAACTCTGAAGTAAAAAACACGTTAACTTAAATGAGTACACAAGCTCTGATACCAATTGTGAAAGCTAGTACGAGCACCTATAAGGTATACATAATAGGTGTGAAAACAAATTTTGCAAAGTAAATAGTATAATTTTACTTTTAAACCGACTATGTTTAGCAATAGATTATGAAAAGGAAATTAGACTCTAATAATCAAATAAAGATACGATCAAAGTAAAAGAGCTTAGGGAAGAGAATGAGAACACAAGGTTTATAGCGGTTCGGCTTAATCCAAGCCTTCGTCCACTCTTTCGCACTGACAGCCCATCGGCTTGATTTCACTAAGAATCAAAAGAGTTGTTACAGTATAGCTCTTCCTTGATTCCACAGTGTAGAGACTCTGCTACACTTCCTCAAGTTCTCTCAGAAGTATAAACTCTCTTTTGAGTACAAGTTTACGCTCAACAATTGAATTGACAAAGAACAATGAGCTTCAGACTTTGGAATTCTTCTATCGGGCACACACTCGAATAACTGGAACGTCTTCCTTAAATACTCCTCCATGCCTTCATACCCGTTGGCACTTACCAAAGGAGTACTTCCAATCTACCCGTTGGACAGAATCAATTAGGGAGATTTCGAGTTATTTAAGGAATATGACGATAGCCCACCAATCATGCTCGCCCATACAATCAGGATCTAGGTTTCCATAAGTAGAACCTTCCAAGTATGCTTCGCCAATCAACGGATCTAAATTACCCGTATTGAAATCAAAACGAATAACAGATTCCAAGAGGCTATCTCCAGCCGAGAGATCTTCTTCAATCGATAGAAACAAATCCTTAACAAAATACTCAGTTCTAAACAAGTCTTCTTCGACGGTCTAGAAACTGTCACTGAGGATAGACTTTGAATCTTGAGTCTGGGGGTTCGGCGATCTTCAGACTTTGACTAAAGAGTTTGCAAGTCTTCAGACTAGACTGATGGAAATGTTTTGTCAGCTTCAAAACACACAAAGAAGTTTTCTCCAACAGTAAATGCCTGAAAAGCTCTTTTGAACTGAAGCGTGGTATTTATCCCTAATATCATTAGCTTTTCGATGATCTTATCTATTGCTTGAAAGTAAGATATCCTTCAAGATTGCTTGAAATGCAATGCACTACAAAATCCCAAGAATCCAATTGTGAATCTCGATCCCAGGCCTGCATGGAACCAATTATGGGCGTCCATATTGCCTTCATTAGGTTCACCTCCATTTCGAGAACCACCATCTTGTCCATCGATATCAGGAAGTTGCTCATCTCTAGGGCAAACTTTCAAAAGAGAACCTCCACAAAGTCCATTGTTACCGCGACACATAGATTCATCATCCACAGTACGCAGATGAATGCTTGAAGGAATAGAGCCTGATAAATTATTGAATGAGAGATTGAGACGACCTAGAAAGTCCATGCTAGATATGCTAGGAGGGATTCTACCCGAAATCTTGTTGTTGGATAGGTCAAGGGATTCTAATTTTTTGAGGTCGCCAATGTTTATAGGGATTTTCCCACTCAAATTGTTTTGAGAGAGGTTCAAATTCTGAAGTTGGACAAGCCTAGTCAACTTTTTTGGTATTTTGCCATTTAAATTGTTTGCAGATAAGTCAATGGAATGGAAGAATTGGATTGTCTTGTCATATATTCGGCTAGTTCCCTTTGCATGAACCATGGCGTAAATGAGTGTTGGATATGACAAAAGGATCCAAGGGGGTCGAACTTCAACCATAGACAACAATCGATTAAAACATAGCGGAATGCTTCCGGAAACGTTGTTTTGTGCTAGGCTTAAAAACTGGAGATGATGAAGTTGGCAGAGTTGCGTGGGAATAACTCCAATGAAACTATTCTTCTCAAGATCGATGATGGCTAATGTTTGAAAATGTCATCCAAATGGAGGAATTTCATCAGTGATGTCATTATCTGTGACATCCTGAAATTCGACCCCGTTTTGATAATGAAATGGGCATTTCGTCGACGTACTTATGGTCCTTTTTCTCTGAGTTGATTACTCATGAGTTAACTAACCTATTGGGTGAAGCCGTTAAGGGATGTATTCGCGGTAAAATCCCTAAAAGCTATTTAATTGGTTGGATTGGACTAAAATCGCGTCGGATCGATTCTAACCACGGAATTGAATTCGATTTTGGGAATTGAATATTCGAGCGTGTCATAATTCATTTTTTTTAGGACCTCGTCTCATCGTCCGTCAAATTATTGACTAGTCCGAAATTTCGAGAAAGAAATTATCGAAGGAAAAATCGAAGACCGGAAGAAAATAAAAAGGGAAAGAGAAAGGGAAAGTAATAATAGTAATAAGAATAATGTGAAGTCTCGGCTCAGCCCTGTGAACGGCTAAGGAAGCCGTTAGACCGCCGTCCAGCTCCGTCCAGCCACCGTTCGGACCCACCGGAGCTTCCCTTGTCCTCCGCCGGCCTCGCCTCGCCCTCTCAGCCATCGGACCAACCCCGTCCAGCCAAGAACAGCCACTGGTCAATGGGTTTCCAGCCCCCCTTCGGCCCGCTTTTGGAGCATTTCTGGGCCCCGAACCCAGGACTTGCTTTGGGAAGAATCGTTCCTCGTGTCGTCCCCGTCGGATTGATACATTTAGCGTTAAATTCTGGTAAGTAATCTCACTAATCTCTGCTTAGTTTGCTAATTATGCTTAGGGGTTGTTTAGATTTAATTAAGTGCAATTAGGTGGTTAGATTATAGTAGATTAGTGATTATTAGACAATTGTGATGCGTATTAGACATTTTGATTGTGCAATTAGGAAGTAGACGTAGTCTACTATTTATTGAAAGCATCTCGGGATTTTTCCCGACCCTTAGCAGGCTTCAATTAGGCTTTTCAGGCCTAAATTGGATTTTTAGTAATTAATTATTAATTTTTGAAATTATTTATTTATTTATTTATTTTCCGGAAATTCAACCGAGATGGCCGGTGATTGGAATTTCGTGCTTTGATTGTCGTGGCATAGTCCATTTATTTAATTGAGCCTTCAATTTGTATGGAATTGATTTAATTATGAATTTTTAGGAGTTATTCATATTGAGTTGATTGTTAATTATTTGATTGAGAATCGTTGGGTATTGGTTGTTGGTATCAAAAGTAAGTTGGTTATCACCTGAAAGAAAATACGTGGGCTCGGTGAATTGGAATATCACCTGGAGAATGCACGTGAGTTCAGTGGTTGAATATGTCATCTTGGTGAAGAGGTCGCCTTAGAAAATGCACGTGGCTCGGAGACTCGGTATGTCCTCTTGGAGAATGCACGTGGCTCGGTGACAGTGTATGGCATCGTAAAAAGGGCATGTGGGCTCGGTGAATTGATGCATCACTTTGGTGAGTTAGCACCTAAGAGAAGGCATGTGGGCCCGGGCATCGTAAAAAGGACACGTGGCTCGGTGATCTGATACGTCACTTTGGCGAACTAGTGCCTTAGAGAATGCACGTGGGTTTAGTATTTGAGAATGTCATCTAAAAGGGCACGTGGCTCGGTGACTTGATGTACCATCTTGGCGAAGAGGTCACCTTAGAGAATGCACGTGGGCCCAAGGGTTGAGGCATTTGGCTCGGAGACTTAGGATGTCGTCCTGGAGAATGCACGTGGCCTAACTTTTAGATATTCCACCATGGGGAATGATTTGGATGACATGTAATCGACTGGTTCGATTTGTTTTGAGTGAGTGGGTGCCTATTATGAATTGTACTGACTTGCAGGTGGAATCTGAGACCAAGATAAGTCCTCTGACTTGTGCGTGTTTAGGCAGCCTATAGTATAATGGTTTACTAATCGGGCCTTAGTGTTGGAGAAATCTTTCCAGAATATTTTGAAGCTGACAAAACGTTTCTATCAGTCCAGTCTGGATAATTGCAGACCTTCTGTTCAGAGTCTGAAGACTTTCAGATCACCAGACTCAGCACTCAAGACTCAAGACTCAAGACTATTCTCATTGACAGTTCTTCTAATCCAGTGACAAAGGCAATCCAGAGCCGAAGTATTTGGTTGAGGATTTAGTCCTATCCTCTGGAGAAGATCTCTTGGCTGGATAATTATAACGGATTCTTTTATTCGTAATCAAGATCGTTTGAAGATCCGATGGTCGACGGAATATTCTTGGAAGGTTCTATTCTTGGAAACCAAGATCCTGATTGTATGGGCGAACAGAATTGATGGGCTATCGTCAGGTTCCTTTAATAGCTCGAATGATCTTCTTGATTGATTCCGTCCAACGGGTAGATTGGAGGAATTCCTTTGGTAAGTGCCAACGGGTATGATGGCATAAAGGAGTATAAAAGGAAGACATTCTAGTTGCTTTAGTGCAGATCGATAGACAAATTCCAGAGTCTGAAGAACCTTGATTATTAGTCGATACATTTTGAGCGAAGTTGTAATACATAAAGAGTGTCTATACTTAGTGATACCTTGAGCAAGTGTGGTAGATTATCTACACCAAGAAATCAAGGAAGAACAATGCTGTAACATCTCTTTGTTCATAGTGGAATCTAGCCAATAGGCTGTCTGTGCAGAAGAGTGGACGTAGGCTTGAAATAAGCCGAACCACTATAAACCGCGTGTTCAATTTTCTCTTCTCTCAGTCTTACTTTGATTATTGTTTGTCTCAAATCTATCAACTGTCTAGTATTATGCAATTATTGAGAAAAATCTTTTATATACCTATTCACCCCCCTCTAGGTACTTATTCTAGCTATACCAATTGGTATCAGAGCCCGTGTACTCACTTTATTTGAAGTGTTTTACTTCAGAGTAAAAGATCCATGGCTAGTATGCTAGCACCAAGGCTGGTGGAAGGGCAAAGCAATACCAGACCACCCTACTTTGATGGGAAGGATTACAACATCTGGAAGAACAAGATGAAAGCCTTCCTACGATCAAAGGATCCTCTGGAATGGGACGTTGTAGAAAAAGGAATTACTCCTACAGCTACATCAGTCTCTGAAAGAGGGAAAGAAACTGTTGAGACCAGTGGAATGACTTAGGAAGAGATATTCAAGAGACAAGCACTTGATGCAAAAGCAATTTATTCTTTATATTGTGATTTGTCACCAACTGAATATAACAGAATATCTTCTTGTGTTACAGCAAAAGAAGTTTGGGACAGATTACATATCACCTATGAATGAACAGATCGAGTGAAGGAAACGAGAATTAACATTCTCCTCGGTCAATATGAAGCCTTCAAGATGAAACCAGGAGAATCTATAACTGACATGTTTAGCCGTTTTACAGATATTGTCAATGGTCTTGAGAATCAAGGACAAAAAATTTCTGATCCTATGAAGGTAAACAAGCTACTGCGTGGACTCTCCAAGGATTGGAATCACATAAAGACTTCAATAAGGGAGACGCAAAGAATCATGCCACTATCTGTCGAAGAGCTGATTGGAACTCTTCAGTCTTATGAAGTGGAACTAATTAATGAAGACGAAGATCCAAGAGGTAAGAAATCCATTGCATTAAAATCAAATGATGATTCTGATGATACAGATTTTGAAGATGATATGGACGATGAGGAGCTTGCTCTCATGATAAGAAGATTCAGAAAACTGAATAGAAAAGGAAGAAGGTTCAACTCGAAGAAACAGAGTTTTCAAAGATAGCATACCAAGTCTGTTGATGATGAGGAACCAAACAAAGATGTAGTTTGCTTTGAATGTAAGAAAAAGGGACACATCAGACCCAACTGTCCTCTTCTGAAGAAGAAGAGAGGAAAAGCTGAAAAGTTTCGAAAAGCTCTCAAAGCCGAAACCTGGAGTGATACAGAGTGTGAAGAAAGTGATAATGAGTATGCCAATCTATGTCTGATGGCACAATCAGACTCAAACTCAGATTCTGGATCAGACTCAAACAGTGAATTTGAGGTAAGTGATTTCAAAATTCCTGTCAAAGTTTCTAAATACATTGATGAACTGTGTCTTAGTCTTAAGACCTCTCTCAAAAGAATTTCTGAACTTAAAAAGGAAAACTCAGCTCTAAAACAAAAGGAAAACGTTTTAGAAGAAAGAGTTAAAAGTTTAGACTTGAATGTTTCCACTCTTAAAGAAAATGAAAATAGTCTTTTGAAAGAAAATGCTCTTTTAAAAACTGACTTATCAAATATTTCAAAGAAATTTTCAATAGGGTCCGAAAAACTTGAAAAAATTCTTTCAGCTCAAAGACCTTACTTCAATAAGTCTGGTCTAGGTATGACAGCAGAAACTATTCCATTGATTGATTTTCCTAAAGTAAAAGAAAGAATCAAGCAAAGATCCTCGAGAGAGGCTTACAAAAATCATTTCAAGAAAGTTTTTGTAAAGTCTGTAGGTCGAAATGCCCTCAGGTGTTTAAAGTGCAACAGTCCGGATCACTTTGAAAAAGAGTGTCCTATGGTTTGGAAACCTGTTAAGAAAACATGGGCTAATACTATTTATCTTACTAACACCAAAGGACCCAAGAAAATTTGGGTACCAAAGAAAGCTTGAGACTCTCTTTTAAATGCAGGTCTCTGTCAAGAAAAAGGTAAAGTGATATCTTGACAGTGGATGCTCAAGACACATGACAGGAGACTCAAATTGCTTCATAAAGCTTGTCCAAGTAAATGGTGGAAAAGTTTCTTTTGGAGGAAGCAGCAAAGGAAGTATTGTGGGATTTGGAACTGTAAAAATTGGAAATCTCACAATAAGTAATGTTTCCTTAGTGGAAGGACTCAATTACAATCTTCTCAAAGATCGAGTCAATTGTGTGATCTTTTGGTTTTAAGATCTTCTTTCAAGAAGGAATATGTTACGGAACTAGTAAAGACTCTACTCAGTCTTTCATGGGTCGAAGGCATGGAAACATCTATCTCTTGGATGTGAAACCAAATGAATCGCAATGCCTAATCTCAATTCAAGACGAAGCAAGCTTATGGCACAGAAAGCTTGGTCATGTCAACATGAAGCAATTAGCCAAAATCTCATTAAAGCAGCTTGTTCGAGGTCTACCAAAATTACCATACCAAAAGTCCGATCCATGCATTCCATGTATTCTGGGAAAGCAGGTAAGAAATTCATTTAAGCCAATAAATCATGTCTCTACTAATCATGTACTACAGTTGCTGCATATGGATCTCTTCGGACCAACCAGAACTTAGAGCATTGGAGGTAAGAAATATTGCCTAGTAATTGTGGACGATTACTCCCGCTTTACTTGGGTATATTTCCTTGCAAGTAAGTCCGAAACCTTCTCGTATTTTGAAAATTTTGCTAAAAAGGTTCAAAATGAAAAAGGGTGTGTTATCTCAAGTATAAGAACAGATCATGGAGGTGAATTTGAAAATCAAGATTTTACAAAATTTTATGATAAATCTGGTTTTAATCATGTGTTCTCTTCTCCATATACTCCAAAGCAAAATGGAGTTGTGGAAAGAAAGAATAGATCTCTTCAAGAAATGGCTAGAACTCTTTTAATTGAAAGTAAGATTTCTTCACAATTTTGGGCTGAAGCTGTTTCAACAGCGTGCTATATCATCAATAGAGTCTTCTTAAGACCTATTCTAGAGAAAACCCCTTATGAGTTATTCAAAGGTAAGAAGCCTATTGTTTCATACTTTCATGTGTTTGGTTGCAAATGCTTTATATTGAAAAATGCTAAAGATCGAGTTGGTAAGTTTGAAGAAAGATCAGATGAAGGCATCTTCCTTGGATATTCTACATCAAGCAAAGCCTACAGAGTCTATAACAAGAAGAGTCAATCTGTGGAGGAGTCAATGAATGTCAAATTTCAAGACTCTACGTAAGATGAATCCAGTCAGACTCATCATGAAGAGTCTGAACCTGCTCCAGACCCTCCAAAGCTTACAACTCAAGAAGCTTCTCAGACTCTGGAAGACCAGCATCAAGCTGTTCGTGAAGATTCAAATAAAGAAAGAGATCATCATCCAGACAAATCAACCAGTAACTGGAAGCATAAGTCCAGTCATCCTAAAGATCTCATTATCGGCGAAATTAATGAAGGAATTCGCACCAGATCCAAAAGGCGTGAAGAGTCTAGTCTTTGTGGCTCTCATTTCTGAAATTGAACCAAAAAGCATAGAAGAAGCTTTATCGATGAAAGCTGGATTGAAGCTATGCAAGAAGAGCTCGAACAGTTCAACATTAATGATGTCTGGGAATTGACATCTAAACCAAAAGGCAAAACCTGTTATTGGAGCTAAATGGGTGTTCGGGAACAAGATGAATGAGAAAGGAAAAGTCAAATACGAAACAAAGCAAGACTCGTGGCCAAGGGATATACGCAAGAAGAAGGAATAGACTATGATGAGACTTACGCTCCAAAGTAGCAAGGTTAGAAGCTATTCGACTATTACTTGCGTTTGCTTGTTATAAAAATTTCAGGTTATTCCAAATGGACGTCAAAAGTGCCTTCCTAAATGGATTTATCCATGAGGAAGTTTATGTGGAACAACCTCCCAGGGTTTGAAGACCCAAAGAAGCCGGACTCGGTCTTGACTGAAAAAGGCCTTGTATGGTTTAAAGCAAGCACCTCGAGCTTGGTACGACGAGACTAAGTAAGTTTTTAATACAGAATGGTTTTGTCAAAGGTAAAGTAGATACTACTTTATTTATCAAAAAAGGAAAACAAAAGCTTTTTACTTGTTCAAATATATGTGGACGATATTATTTTTGGATCCTCTAATGAAAGTCTGTGCAAGAAATTTTCAAAGTCTATGCAGGATGAGTTTGAAATGAGTATGATGGGAGAGTTAACGTTCTTTCTTGGTCTTCAAATAAAACAATTGAAGGAAGGAACTTTTATTCATCAAGAAAAATTTGCTAATGATCTTGTCAAAAGGTTTGGACTGGAAAAGTGCAAAAAGACCGACACACCAATGTCAAGTTCTTTGAAGATAGACAAAGATGAAGAAGGGAAGAAAGTTGATCAAAAGCTGTACAGGAGTATCATTGGTTCACTTCTTTATCTTACCGCTTCTAGACCTGACATTTTGTTGAGTGTTTGCATCTGTGCTAGGTTTCAATTGTTGGAGAAATCTTTCCAGAATATTTTGAAGCTGACAAAACGTTTCTATCAGTCTAAGTCTGGATGTTCGGAGACCGACAGTTTAAAGTCTGAAGACTTTGTATTCTCGAGACTCAAGATCCAAGACCCAAGACCCAAGACTCAAGACTCAAGACTTAAGACTCAAGACTTAAGTCAGTTCTCACTGACAGTCTTTCTAATCCAGTGACGAAGGAAATCCAAAGCCGAGGTCTATGGTTGAGGATTCGATCCTATCCTCTGGAAAAGATTCTTTGGTTGGATAATTATTTCGGATTCTTTAATTCTATCTAAGATCGATTGAAGATCCGATGGTCGACTAAGTAATCTTGGAATGTTCTATTCTTGGAAACCGAGATCCCGATTGTATGGGCGAACGAGGATTGATGGGCTATCATCGATTCCTTAAATAGCTCGGATGATCTTCTTGATTGATTCCGTCCAACGGGTAGATTGGAGGAATTCCTTTGGTAAGTGCCAACGGCTATGATGGCATGAAGGAGTATAAAAGGAAGACGTTCTAGTTGTTTTAAGTGTGTGATTGATAGAAAAATTCCAGTCGAAGACCCTTGATTATTAGTTGAGACTGCATTCGAGCAAAATTGTATACAGAGAGTGTTTGTACTTGGCGAGACCTTGAGTGAGTGTGGTAGATCATCTACACCTAGAATTCAAGGAAGATCAACACCGTAACAGCTCTGTGATTATAGTGGAATCCAGCCAATCGGCTGTCGGTGCGAAAGAGTGGACGTAGGCTTGAATCAAGCCGAACCACTATAAACCGAGTGTTCAATTCTCTCTTTCCCTTACTCAGTCTCTTGATTGATATTTAATTATTGCAAATTCTTTAACTGTCTAAAGTATTGTGCAATCTTCAAGAAAATTCGTTGTATACCTATTCACCCCCTCTAGGTACTCATACTAGCAATATCAATTGGTATCGAGCTGTGTTCTCACTTTGTTTGAAGTGTTTTTACTTGAGTAAAAGATCCATGGCTAGTATGCTAGCACCGGGGCTGATGGAAGGGCAAAGCAATACCAGACCTCCCTACTTCGATGGAAAGGATTACAACATCGGAAGAACAAGATGAAAGCTTTCCTTCGATCAAAGGATCCTCCGGAATGGGACGTTGTGGAAAGAGGAATCACTCCCTGCTGCTGCATCAATCTCGAAAGAGGGAAAGACACAATTGAAACCAGCGGAATGTCTCAGGAAGAGATAAACAAGAGACAAGCACTCGATGCAAAAGCAATTTACTCCTTATATTGTGCTTTATCTCCAACTGAATATAATAGAATATCTTCTTGTGTTACAGCAAAAGAAGTATGGGATAGATTACACATCACCTATGAAGGGACAGATCGAGTGAAGGAGACCAGAATTAACATTCTCCTTGGTCAATATGAAGCCTTCAAAATGAAACCAGGAGAATCTATAACTGACATGTTTAGTCGTTTTACAGATATTGTCAATGGTCTTGAGAACCAAGGACAAAAAATTTCTGATCCCATGAAGGTGAACAAACTTCTGCGTGGACTCTCCAAGGATTGGAATCATATAAAGACTTCAATAAGAGAGACGCAAAGAATCATGCCATTATCTGTAGACGAGCTGATTGGAACTCTTGGTCTTACGAAGTGGAACGTATTAATGAAGACGAAGATCCAAGAGGTAAGAAATCTATTGCACTAAAATCAAATGACGATTCGATGATGCAGATTCGAAGATGATATGGATGATGAGGAGCTCGCTCTCATGATAAGAAGATTCAGAAAACTGAATAGAAAAGGCGAAGGTTCATCCCAAGGAAACAAAGTTTTCGAGAGACAGCGAGACTAAGTCTGTTGATGATGAAGAACCAAACAAAGATGTAGTTTGCTTCGAATGTAAAAGAAGGGACACATCAGACCCAACTGTCCTCTTCGAAAAGAAAAGAGGAAAAGCGAGAAGTTTCGAAAGGCTCTCAAAGCCGAAAACTGGAGTGATACGAGAATGTGAAGAGAGTGATAATGAATATGCCAACATATGTTTAATGGCAAACTCGGACTCGAGACTCGAGTTAGGATGGATCGACTCAACAGTGAATTCGAGGTAAGTAATTTTAAAATTCCTGTCAAAGTCTCTAAATATATTAGTGAACTGTGTTTCAGTCTTAAGACTTCTCTCAAAAGAATTTCCGAGCTTAAAAAGGAAAATTCAAATCTGAAACAAAAGGAAGTTATTTTAGAAGAAAAAGTTAAAAGTCTAGACCTAAATGTTTCTGCTCTTAAAGAAAAAGAAGATGATCTTTTGAAAGAAAATGTTTTCTTAAAAACAGACTTATCAAATATTTCAAAGAAGTTTTCGATAGGATCCGAAAAGCTTGAAAAAGTGCTTTCGGTTCAAAGACCCTATTTCAATAAGTCTGGGTTAGGCATGACAGCGGAAACAATTCCCTTGATTGACTTTCCTAAAGTTAAAGAAAGAATTAAGAAGAGACCTTCAAGAGAAGCTTACAAAAATCATTTCAAGAAAGTTTTCGTAAAGTCTGTTGGTCGAAATGCTCTAAGGTGTTCAAAGTGTAACAGTCTAGATCATTTTGAAAAAGACTGTCCTATGGTTTGGAAACCTGTTAAGAAAGCATGGCCCAATAATACTTATCCTACTAACTCCAAAGGACCCAAGAAAATTTGGGTACCAAAGAAAGCTTGAGACTTTCACTTAAATGCAGGTCTCCGTCAAGAGAAAGATAAAATGGTATCTTGACAGCGGATGCTCAAGACACATGACAGGAGACTCAAAGTGCTTCATAAAGCTTGTTCAAGTAAACGGCGGAAATGTTTCATTTGGAGGAAACGGTAAAGGAAGCATCGTGGGGTTTGGAACTGTGAAAATTGGAAATCTCACAATAAGCAATGTCTCTCTAGTAGAAGGACTCAACTATAACCTTCTCAGCATTAGCCAATTGTGTGATACCGGTTTCAAGATCTCCTTTCAAGAAGGAATTTGCTATGGAATTAGTAAAGAATCTCTTTGAGTCTTTCATGGGTCGAAGACATGGAAACATCTATCTCGTAGACATGAAATTGAATAAATCTCAATGTCTAATTTCAATCCAAGATGAAGCAAGCATATGGCACAGAAAGCTTGGCCATGTCAATATGAAGCAATTAGCCAAAATCTCATCAAAGCAGCTTGTTCGAGGACTACCCAAATTGCCATACCAAAAAGTCGACTCATGCACTCCATGCATTCAGGGAAACAGGTAAGAAATTCATTTAAGCAAACAAATCATGTCTCTACTAATCATGTACTGCAGTTGCTTCATATGGATCTCTTCGGACCAACAAGAACCCGAGCATTGGAGGTAAGAAGTATTGTCTAGTAATTGTAGACGATTACTCTCGCTTTACCAGGTATATTTTCTAGCAAGTAAGTCGAAACCTTTTCGTACTTTGAGAAATTTGCTAAAAAGGTTCAAAATGAAAAAGGATGTGCTATTTCAAGTATAAGAACAGATCATGGAGGTGAATTTGAAAATCAAGATTTCACAAAATTGTGTGATGAATCTGGTTTTAAACATGTATTCTCCTCTCCATACACTCCTCAGCAAAATGGAGTTGTGGAAAGAAAGAATAGATCTCTTCAAGAAATGGCTAGAACACTTTTAATTGAAAGCAAAATTTCTTCACGGTTTTGGGCTGAAGCTGTTTCAACAGCATGCTATATCATCAATAGAGTCTTCCTAAGACCTATTCTTGAGAAAACCCCTTATGAACTATTCAAAGGTAAGAAACCTATTGTTTCATACTTTCATGTGTTTGGTTGCAAATGCTTTATTTTGAAAAATGCAAATAATCGAGTTGGTAAGTTTGAAGAAAGATCAGATGAAGGCATCTTCCTTGGATATTCTACATCAAGCAAAGCCTACGAGTCTATAACAAGAAAAGCCAATCTGTGGAAGAATCAATGAATGTCAAATTCCAAGACTCGGCGCAAGATGAATCCAGCCCAGACTCAATATGAAGAGTCGAAGTCACTCTAGACCTTCCAAAGTCTTCAACTCAAGAAGCATCTCGGACTGGAAGTTCATCATCAAGAAGCTCATGAAGATTCAAATAAAGAAAGAGATCATCAATCAAGCAAATCAACCAAGAATCGGAAACACAAATCCAGTCATCCTAAAGATCTCATAATTGGCGAAATCAATGAAGGAATCCGCACGAGATCAAAAGACGTGAAGAGTCTAGTGCTGTTGCTCTCATTTCTGAAATTGAACCAAAAGCATAGAAGAAGCTTTATCGATGAAAGCTGGATTGAAGCTATGCAAGAGGAGCTCAGACAGTTCAACATTAACGATGTCCTGGGAATTGACATCTAAACCGAAAGGTAAAACTGTCATTGGAGCCAAATGGGTGTTCGAAATAAGATGAACGAAGAAGGAAAAAGTACGCAATAAAGCAAGACTCGTGGCCAAGGGATACACGCAAGAAGAAGGAATAGACTATGACGAGACTTACGCACCAGTTGCAAGGTTAGAAGCTATTCGTCTATTACTTGCGTTTGCTTGTTACAAAAATTTCAGGTTATTCCAAATGGACGTCAAAAGTGCTTTCCTGAATGGATTTATCCAAGAGGAAGTTTATGTGGAACAACCGCCTGGATTTGAAGACCCAAAGAAGCCAGACTCAGTCTTCAGACTGAAAAAGGCTCTGTATGGTCTAAAGCAAGCACCTCGAGCTTGGTACGACAGACTAAGTAAGTTCTTATTACAGAACGGATTTGCCAAAGGTAAAGTAGATACTACTCTGTTCATCAAAAAGGAAAACAAAAGTTTCTTACTCGTTCAAATATATGTTGATGACATTATTTTGGATCTTCTAATGAAAGTCTTTGCAAGAAATTTTCTAAGTCTATGCGGGACGAATTTGAAATGAGTATGATGGGAGAATTAACATTCTTTCTTGGACTTCAAATAAAGCAATTGAAGGAAGGAACTTTTATCTTCCAAGAAAAATATGCTAATGATCTTGTCAAAAGATTTGGATTGGAAAGGTGCAAAAAGACCGACATACCAATGTCATGTTCTCGAGAAGATAGACAAGGATGAAGAAGGGAAGAAAGTAGATCAAAAGCTGTACGGGAGCATGATCGGTTCACTTCTTTATCTTACGCTTCTAGACCTGATATTTTGTTGAGTGTTTGCATCTGTGCTAGGTTTCAATCAGACCCCGTGAGAATCACATCTCATTGCCGTAAAACGTATTATCAAATACGTTGCCTCATCTTCAAGCATCGGTCTTTGGTATCCAAGGAGGGGAGACTTTAATCTTCTAGGATACTCGGATGCAGATCTGGCGGTTGCGAGTCGATAGAAAGAGCACGGAACTTGTCAACTGCTTGGAAACGGGGACGGTGTCTTGGTTCTCAAGGAAGCAAAGCACGTAGCTCTCTCAAGCGAGTATGTAGCTCTTGGAAGCTGCTGTTCACAAATTCTATGGATAAAACAACAGCTACAAGACTTTGGCATTGAAGACTCATGCACAGAAATCAGATGTGACAACACCAGCGCGATCAATCTCACCAAAAATCCAATTCTTCATTCAAGAGCAAAGCATATTGAGATTCGTCATCACTTCATTAGAGATCATATTCAAAATGGAGAAATCTCGATTCAATTTGTTGATTCGAAGAGTCAACTAGCAGATATATTCACAAAGCCTTTGGAGAAAAATCAATTCGACTTTATTCGCTCAAGACTCAACATTTTGAAGCTTGAAGAAGTTAAAGTCTAGAGACTCACCAACTCTAAGACTCTGAACTCTCAGACTTTGAATCATGAGACTCAATCATTCTTGGCTAAAGACGTAAGTTGCTATTTTATCTCGAAAAGGTACGTTCTTTCACTCGAGATATAATTTGTGTGCAATTTTGAAAACTTGTCTTCTTTAAGGAATTAATTTTGGCAGTTATTGATTTTGAAAAGAAGTGTTCGTACACTTTCCTTGTACCGATTAAACTTCTCTTTTCAAATCCGAGGTATATATATATACGGTCTTTCTTCGCCCAATTTTCAAAACCCTAAAAGCACTCTCCTCCCGATCTTGTTTCTATTTCTTGTTCATCGTCGAGAAAGTGGTCATTTTTCTTGGGAAAAGCAAGTGAAGGAATCTTCCAATAGACAAAGAAAGATGTCGTCTTCGAGGAAATCATCAAGAATAGCAAGCGGGGACCACGAAGAATGGACAAGGGACCGACTCACTTCGATCTTGCGAAGAAGAAGACTTATCAAGTCGCCGACAAAGTCCGATTCGCTCTCCTCCACGTCATTCATCGTCTCCCGCCCCACAAGGTGGAAGTCAACATCCTGGAAGAAGATATAATCGAGGATGCCGATCCAGTAAGAGTCCAAAAACCCTCGTTATCTATAAACTTTATCGTGCGTTGAAAAGCACCGGTTCTTCATTAAAGTATATAGATGACTTCCTTAAGGACAAAAATTATGGGAATGAGTATCTTTTTCTGCGGAAAATGGAGGATTTGGGTATAGCTCCTCAAGGAAGGGCGAGAGGAGGCTCGAGCAAACATTCCTAGTGATCCTCGTATGCCAGGACAAAATCGATTGACGGGAACGATGATGACAAAATGTTCCTTGAATTTAAACCTAGACGGGTGTGGCAGCAAAGGTAAAAGGAAATCGGATGGATTTGTTTAAATCCAAGGATCGGGAAAAAGCGTACTTCAGGCTGTTGAAAAGAGGGGTGATAAACCCTAGAAGTGTCGATTTTGACTTCCGGACACCATCAACGTGAACTTAAGAGAAAAGTTGAATTTGCTTCAACTTGAGACTTTTTGCTCGACTCTACGGACGGGTATGCTCAAGCGACCGCTTATTTCTATTCAAATCTTAGCTTTTGGATGCGAATAGAATTTCATTCAAGTGTTCGAGACCAAGTCTACATGGTAGATGTGAATATGTTGGCGGACATAGTTGGAGTTGAACGCGGACGTTATCTTCCAATCAAAGTCTCATCTGCTCGAACGCTCTGGATCTTGTCAAAGATAGGGACGTAGAGAAGAAAATTACCTATTCCGGGATGAATGCCATCAACATTGTGCTTCATAAGATTGTGATCAATCTGTCTAAGACCGAAGTCTACATCAAAGACTTCTGTGTCTCTTCCTGAAGCAAAATTGATGTATGCGATCAACTCAGGACGGAAGTTTTCTCTCCCGCACACTATTCTCTTCCATATGTACGGAGCGGTGTCAAAAGACAAAGGACAATTGCCTTATCCCTGGTCCGGTGACCAAGATCTTCGACATCCGAACATTGATCTCGCCACATACATTTTGTGTTCGACCGTGTGATAAGATGGTGGTAGGATTGAAAATGTTAATGAAGATGCGTCGCAAGAACTCTCCAAGGCAATGGAGAAATTCAAAGTGAAATCTCCAGTCCAGTGCCGCTTCAAAAAGGAAAGGAAAGGAGGCCATGGGTGCCCCATCGAAGAAGAAGAAAAGAACTCTCATCCTTGAGGATGAAGATGAAGATGATGAAGATCCTACTATCCAAGCGCTGACAAGAACAAGACGTTCTGTGTCTCATCCGACAGTACTTCAGCAGAGCAGAGAAGAAGAAAAGCAGAACAGAGAAGAGGAAGAACAGAGAGAGAAGGAGAAAGAAGTTGAAGAAGAAGAAGAAGGAGAACAAGAAAAGTCTGCTGACAAATCTGGAGAGAAGGAAAATGAAGAGCATGATCATCACTCTTCCCCTTTCGATGTCCTAGAGACAGGGGGAGTTAGCGAGCAAGAGAGGTCTACATCTCATGCTGCTGTCAGTGAAGATCTAAGACAATCTCCAGAAGACCCAGAAGAAGTTCAGGTCTCTCAATTGCCTGAAGAAGGTGATGTATCGATTCCAAATCTGCCAGACCACACAGAAGCGCCATCGTCTGAATACACACCATCTGAGAAAGCCAATGCCGGCACACGAGACGGATGATTCTCGCAGATTTTCGTAGCATCATGAATATTCTTCTGGAAATGCGTAGCCAGATATATGTTCTGGACTGTGAAATCCAAGCTTTGAAGAATGCTGGACAAGCATCTTCAGTCTCTCTGGAGGATAAATTCAAAGACCTTACTCTGCAACTTCAAGCCACTGCCAAGGGAGAAGAAGTAGCTCATCTGAGAGAAGACCTGAAGAAGCTCGAAGGAGTAGTCCAGTCCATTGGGGATTTCCAGATCGTGCGCATTCCCAAGCAGACATGACTCCTTTCTCACCCTTTTCAATGCTGACAAAAAGGGGGAGAACCAATTTGAACATATCTTTTTAAAAAAAACTTTGACTTTTTGTGGTTATGTTTATGTTTGAGTATGAACTTGAGAACTTGAACTTGGGTGTGAATTTGACTGTGGATTGTGATGCTTGACTGGTTGCATTTATTCAAGTGTTGTTATATGGTGTTTCTCATGAAAGTCTAACCAATTTTCTGTGGATGCGAGTCTGGTTTCTTTATTAATCTTTATGAGTTAGCCATATTGCTTGAGAAATGTTTTTGCAGGTCAAAGTTGTTCAAATCTACAAGAAAGTTTTGTCACCATCAAAAAGGGGGAGATTGTTGGAGAAATCTTTCGAATATTTTGTCGACAAAACGTTTCTATCGCCTAAGTCTGGATGTTCGGAGACCGACGGTTTAAAGTCCGAAGACTTTGTATTCTCGAGACTCAAGATCCAAGACCCAAGACCCAAGACTCAAGACTCAAGACTTAAGACTCAAGACTTAAGTCGGTTCTCACCGATCTTTCTAATCCAAAGTGACGAAGGAAATCCAAAGCCGAGGTCTATGGTTGAGGATTCGATCCTATCCTCGGAAAAGATTCTTTGGTTGGATAATTATTTCGGATTCTTTAATTCTATCTAAGATCGATTGAAGATCCGATGGTCGACGAAGTAATCTTGGAATGTTCTATTCTTGGAAACCGAGATCCCGATTGTATGGGCGAACGGGATTGATGGGCTATCATCGATTCCTTAAATAGCTCGGATGATCTTCTTGATTGATTCCGTCCAACGGGTAGATTGGAGGAATTCCTTTGGTAAGTGCCAACGGCTATGATGGCATGAAGGAGTATAAAAGGAAGACGTTCTAGTTGTTTTAAGTGTGTGATTGATAGAAAAATTCCAGTCTGAAGACCCTTGATTATTAGTTGAGACTGTTCGAGCAAAATTGTATACGAGAGAGTGTTTGTACTTGGCGAGACCTTGAGTGAGTGTGGTAGATCATCTACACCTAGAATTCAAGGAAGATCAACACCGTAACAGCTCGTGATTATAGTGGAATCCAGCCAATCGGCTGTCGGTGCGAAAGAGTGGACGTAGGCTTGAATCAAGCCGAACCACTATAAACCGAGTGTTCAATTCTCTCTTTCCCTTACTCAGTCTCTTGATTGATATTTAATTATTGCAAATTCTTTAACTGTCTAAAGTATTGTGCAATCTTCAAGAAAATTCGTTGTATACCTATTCACCCCCCTCTAGGTACTCATACTAGCAATATCATCAATCAGATCCTAGAGAATCCCATCTCAGTGCTGCGAAACGTATTATCAAATACGTTGCTTCATCTTCAAGCATCGGTCTTTGGTATCCTAAGAAGGGAGACTTTAATCTTCTGGGATATTCAAACGCAGATATGGCTGGTTGCAGAGTCGATAGAAAAAGCACTTCGGGAACTTGCCAGTTGCTTGGAAGCAGGACAGTGTCTTGGTTTTCAAGGAAACAAAGCACTGTGGCTCTCTCAACAACAGAAGCTGAGTATGTAGCTCTTGGAAGTTGCTATTCGCAAATTCTATGGATAAAACAACAGCTACAAGACTTTGGAATTGAAGACTCATGCACAGAGATTAGATGTGACAACACCAGCGCAATCAATCTCACTAAAAATCCAATCATTCACTCAAGAGCAAAGCATATAGAGATTCGACATCATTTCATTAGAGATCATGTTCAAAATGGAGAAATCTCGATTCAATTTGTTGATTCAAAGAGCCAACTAGCAGATATTTTCACAAAGCCGTTGGAGAAGAATCAATTCAATCATATCCGCTCCAGACTCAACATTTTGAAGCATGAGGAAGTTAAAGTCTAGAGACTCTCCAACCCTCAGACTCAGACATTTATGGCTATAGGCGTAAGTTGTTATATTCAAACTCGAAAAGGTACGATCTTTAGTTCGGTTAATTTATAATTTCCATGAAAAACGGAATCTTGTATTTTCAAAAGGATTAACCTCTATTTGGCAATTATTGATTTTAAAACGAGGTGACTGTTCACTTTCCTTTGTGCCGATTGATCTTTCCTTTTTAAAACCGAGTTATATATATGCAGTTTTCTTTTTCGCTTAAACTTCAAAACCCTAAAAGGGCATTCTCCTCCCAATCATGTCTCTACTTCATGTTCATCTTTGAGAAAGTTGTCATCTTTTCTTGGGAAAGCGAGTAAAGGAATCTTTCAACGACAAGGAAGGATGTCTTCTTCGAGGAAGTCTTCAAGAATCGCGAACAGGGGACCACAGAGAATGAGGGAGGGGCCTACCCATTTCGATCTCACCGAGGAGGAAGATTTATCGAGTCAGCAACAGAGCCCGATTCACTCTCCACCACGTCACTCTTCACCATCTACCCCACAAGGTGCGGGTCAACAACCGGAGGAAGAAATAATCGAGGACGCAAACCCTGTAAGAGTCCAAAAACCCTCTTATATTTACAAGCTCTATCGTGCGTTGAAAAGCACTGGTACTCCGCTGAACTATATAGATGATTTCCTTAAAGATAAGAATTATGGGAATGACTATATCTTTTTGCGAAAAATGGAGGATTTGGGAATTGCTCCCAAAGGAAAGGCTGAGGAAGCACTTGCGAACATTCCAAGTGACCCTCGTGTAGGAGGATTGAATCCCACTGACGGGAATGATGATGATAAAATATTCAGTGAATTTCAACCTAGAATGGGTGTTGCTGCGAAGGTGAAGGGAAAAAGGATGAATTTGTTTAAATCGAAGGAACAGGAGAATCTGTTCTTCAGACTGTTGAAACGAGGGGTGATAAACCCTAGAAGTATTGATTTCGATTTCTTGGATGCCATTAATGTGAACTTAAGGGAGAAGTTCAATCTGATTCAACTTGAGCAATTTTGCTCCGATACCACAGACGGTTATGCGCAATTGACAGCATACTTCTATTCGAATCTTAGCTTTTTAGATGCGAATAGAATATCATTCAGTGTTCGAGACCAAGACCATGTGGTAGATGTGGACATGTTGGCTGACATAATTGGAGTTGAACGAGGACACTATCAACCGATCAAAGTTTCGATTGCTCGTGCCACACTGGAGCTTGTCAAAGACAGGTCTACAGAGGGAAGAATTACCTACACAAGAATGCGGGCCATCAACATCTTGCTTCACAAAATTGTGATCAACTGTATCAGGCCAAAGTCTACATCCAAGACTGACGTGTCTAACTCCGAGGCGAAATTGATGTACGCGATCAATACAGGGAAGAAGTTCTCTCTCCCTCACACCATTCTCTTTCACATGTACAGAGCAATGGCGAAGGACAAGGGCCAATTGCCTTACCCAGATCTTGTGACCAAGATCTTCAGACACTTGAACATTGAACCTCCACACACTCTTTGTGTTCGACCATGCGACAAAATGGTGGTAGGTCTGAAAATGCTGACAAAAATGCGTCTGAAAGAGCTTGATAAGGCAATGGAGAAGTTCAAAGTGAAGACTCCAGCATCTTCTGCATCTAAGAGAAAAGGGAAGGAGCCCATTGGTGCCCCATCCAAAAAGAAAAGATCTCTCATCTTGGAGGACGAAGAAGAAGAGGAAGATCTCACTATCCCTGCCTTGATAAGGTCTAGACGTTCTGTACCTGAATCAACAGAACGACAGATGAAAGAAAAAGAAGCAGAGGAAAGAGAACACAGAGAAGCAGAGGAGCAGCAAGAGAAAGAGAAAGAGAAAGAAGTTGAAGAAGAAGGAGAAGCAGAGAAAGAAAAGTCTGCAGATGCTGAAGAGCATGACCATCACTCTTCCCCATTTGAGGTCCTAGAGACAGGGGGAGATGGCGAGCAAGGAAGGACTACACCACATGCTGTCAACAGTGAAGGTGTAAGTCGCTCACCAGCAAATCCAGAAGATTTTCAGGCTTCTCAAATGCCTGAGGAAGGACATGATACGTCAACACCAAATCTGTAAGATTACACAGAAGTTCCATCGTCTGACTTCACTCCATCCGAGAGAGCAAATGCGAGGACACAGACGAACAATACATCAGATTTTCGTCGTATTCTTGATGTTCTTCTGGAAATGAAGGGTCAAATCTATGCTCTGGACTGTGAACTTCAAGTCATGAAGAATGCTGGACAAGCATCTTCTGTTACCCTGGCGGATCAAATGAAAGACCTCGCTCTTCAAATTCAAGCCAATGCCAAAGGAGAAGAGGTGGCTCATCTACGGGAAGACTTGAAGAGGCTGGAAGGGATCGTACAGTCGATGGGAGATTTCCAGATTGTGCGCATTCCCAAGAAGACTTGACTCTTTTCTCACCTTTTTAATGATGACAAAAAGGGGGAGAATTGCAATTTGAACTCTTTAAACTTTGACTTTAAATTTCTTTTGTGTGTTTGAATATGTTTGTTTTTTAGTATGACTTGAGTGAACTTGGGTGTGAACTTGAATTTGACTGACTTGAGTGTGGATTTTGATTGATGCTTGACCGTTTGCATTTATATCAAGTGTTGTTGTATGGTATTACTCATGAAAGACTAACCGATTTTCTGTGGATGCAGAGTCTGGTTGTTTTATTAATCTTTATGAGATAGCCATATTGCTTGAGTAATGTTTTGCGAGTCAAAGTTGTTCAAATCTACAGGAAAGTTTTGTCACCATCAAAAAGGGGGAGATTGTTGGAGAAATCTTTCCAGAATATTTTGAAGCCGACAAAACGTTTCTATCGATCTAGTCGGATAATTGCAGACCTTCTGTTCAGAGTCTGAAGACTTTCAGATCACCAGACTCAGCACTTAAGACTCAAGACTCAAGACTATTCTCATTGACAGTTCTTTTAATCCAGTGACAAAGGCAATCCAGAGCCGAAGTATTTGGTTGAGGATTTAGTCCTATCCTCTGGAGAAGATCTCTTGGCTGGATAATTATAACGGATTCTTTTATTCGTAATCAAGATCGTTTGAAGATCCGATGGTCGACGAAATATTCTTGGAAGGTTCTATTCTTGGAAACCAAGAACCTAATTGTATGGGCGAACAGGATTGATGGGCTATCGTCGGGTTCCTTTAATAGCTCGAATGATCTTCTTGATTGATTCCGTCCAATGGGTAGATTGGAGGAATTCCTTTGGTAAGTGCCAACGGGTATGATGGCATAAATGAGTATAAAAGGAAGACGTTCTAGTTGCTTTAGTGCATGATCGATAGACAAATTCCAGAGTCTGAAGCACCTTGATTATTAGTCGATACATTTTGAGTGAAGTTGTAATACACAAAGAGTGTCTATACTTAGTGATACCTTGAGCAAGTGTGGTAGATTATCTACACCAAGAAATCAAGGAAGAACAACGCTGTAACATCTCTTTGTTCATAGTGGAATCCAGCCAATAGGCTGTCAGTGCAGAAGAGTGGACGTAGGCTTGAAATAAGCCGAACCACTATAAACCGCGTGTTCAATTTTCTCTTCTCTCAGTCTTACTTTGATTATTGTTTGTCTCAAATCTATCAACTGTCTAGTATTGTGCAATTATTGAGAAAAATCTTTTATATACCTATTCACCCCCCTCTAGGTACTTATTCTAGCTATATCACTTAGTGGGGTAGAACTTGCTGAGACGTAGTCTCATCCCGGTTGTGGGACAACATTTTAGGCCCGTAGGTGAGCCCGAGGAGGAGGAATCAGAGAAGGAGAGCACTAAAGTGAAACCTGAGGAGGAGAAAGATTTTTGAAGAAGAAGGTGATCCAGAAAGGGATCTTGAGTACGACCGGATGAGGACTGAGGTCCCATCTGAGATAGCTAGTATAATCACCTAGAGAGGGGTGAATAGGTGTACAAACAATTTATCGAGATACGGAAGCAATTCTAGGCAACCGATAGAAAGGAAGCTCTCTATTGATTAACAAAATGAAGTACGATCAAAGTAAAGAGAGTAAGGAAGAGAAATTTGAACACAAGGTTTATAGTGGTTCAGCTTATTTCAAGCCTACGTCCACTCTTCCGCACTGACAGCCCACCGACTGGATTTCACTATGAACAAAAGAGAAGTTACAGCACAGCTTTTCCTTGATTCCACAGTGTAGATGTTCTACCACACCTCCTCAAGGTTTCCCACAAATATAGACTCTCTTTTGTGTACAAGGTTTCGCTCGAAGGAATTGTCTAAACAACAAGGAACTTCAGACTTTGGAATTTTTCTATCGCGCACTCCACGAACAACTTGGAACGTCTTCCTTATATATTCCTTCATGCCATCATACCCGTTGGCACTTACCAAAGGAATTCCTCCAATCTACCCGTTGGACGGAATCAATTAAGGAGATTATTCGAGCTATTAAAGGAACGTGTCGATAGCCCATCAATCATGTTCGCCCATACAATCAGGATCTCGGTTTCCATAAGTAGAACCTTCCAAGAATATTTAGGCAATCAACGGATCCTTAATCTTCGAGTCAATCTCGATCAATCAAATGATTCCATTATGTCTTGTCCAGCCAAGAGATCTTCTCCAGTCGATAAGGTCATATCCTTAATGAAACATCCAGTTCTGGATAACCTTTCTTCAACGGATTAGAGACTGTCAATGAGGATAGACTTTGAGTCTTGAGTCTGGCTGTCCGGAGGTCTTCAGACTTTAAATAGCAGAGTCTGCAAACCTTCAGACTAGACTAATGGAAACGTTTTGTCAGCTTCAAAACACTTCAAGAAGATTTCTCCAACAATCTCCCCCTTTTTGATGGTGACAAAACTTTCCTGCAAATTTGGACAATTTTGACCTGCAAAACATTTCTCAAACACATATGCATATCTTATAGAGATAAATGGCTAAATGAATAACACTAGAATCTAGAATCTGCAACCACAGAAAATAGGTTAGTCTAGTATGTGATAAAGCCATCCA
Organism: Eucalyptus caleyi; assembly: GCA_014182885.2. Taxonomy (NCBI): domain Eukaryota; kingdom Viridiplantae; phylum Streptophyta; class Magnoliopsida; order Myrtales; family Myrtaceae; genus Eucalyptus; species Eucalyptus caleyi. Next base: position 23,069,829 of record CM024466.2, on the reverse strand, counting down.
TAAGATATCAATAGAAGCAGTCAAGTCCAAGTCTCATCCAGACAAAAAAATAAAGTCAAACAGAGTTAAACATCAAAACAATCCAACAACAATCCACGCGATTAAAATCTTGTGCATCTCTCTCCCCCTTTTCGTCAGCATTAAAAAGGTTGAGATGAAAATGGAATAAAGTCAAGATTGCTTGGGAACGCGGACAAGCTGGAAATCTCCCATAGACTGAATAATGTCTTCCAGCCTTTTCAAGTCTTCTTTCAGTTGTGCAATCTCCTCACCCTTGGCATTGGCCTGAATCTGAATGGAGAGGGCTTGGATCTGATCATTCAATGAACATGAAGAAACTTGACCCGCATTTTGCAAGTTTTGAACCTCGCATCCCAGAGCATAAATTTGACCGCGCATCTCCAAGAGAATATCTATAATTCTGCGAAAATCTGCTGAGCTGTCGGTCTACGTACTGGCTTCAGCACGATCTGCAGATTATGGCATATCAGAATAATCACGCAGATTTGGCGATGAAGCGTCATGTTCTTCTTCAGGAAAATGAGAGGCATGAATGTCTTCTGGGTCGGCTAGAGAACGGCCAACTCCCTCACTGGTAGCAGCTGACATCCCTCTTTTCTTATTATCTCCCCCTGTTTTTATGCCTTCAGGTGGAGAAGAGTGTTTTTCAGGCTTTCTTTCCTCTTGATTCATTCTCTCTTCTTCTTATTCTGCTTCTTTTTCGCCAAGTGCTCTTTCTTCTTCTTCTTTTTCATCCCTTGCCTCCTTAGCATCCTTTTCTTCTGTTTCTCTCTCATCTGCTTCTTTCTCTTCTCTTTCTTGAGTCCTCTATTCTAGAGCAGAACGGCTCAGATGTTTCAACACCATTGCAGAGATGGTGATGTCTTCCTCATCATCTTCATCTTCAACGATGAGAGCTCTCCTTTTCTTGGATGGAGCAACCATGGGCTCCTTTCCTTTTCTTTTTGATGCAGAAGAGATTTGATGAGATTTTACAGGAGTCTTCTCCTTAAATTTCTCCAACGCCTTGCTTAGCTCCTTCAGACGCATCTTGGTCACCATTTTCAGTCCTACCACCATATGATCACACAGTCGAGCACAAAGGATTTGTGGAGACTGAATGTTTAGATGTTTGAATAACTTCGTCACAAGACTTGGGTAAGGAAGTTGACCTCTGTCTTTCACCACTGCTCTATACATGTGGAACATAACAGTGTGAGGAAGAGAAAAAATTTTCCCAGTGAGAATGGCATACATCAGCTTTGCCTCTGAACTTGAGACATCAGTCTTGGAGGTTGATTTCGGTCTGAGGCAATTGATCATAATCTTGTGAAGCAGAATGTTGAACGCACTCATCCTTAGGTAGGAAATCTTTTCCTCTGTTCTCCTGTCCTTAACAAGTTTCAGTGTAGCACGAGCAATAGAAACTTTGATCGGTTGATATCTTCCTCTCTCAACTTCTAACACATCTGCCAGCATATCCATATCCACAACAAAGTCTTGGTCTTTGACGCTAAAAGAGAATATATTTGCATCCAAGAAGCTAAGATTTGAATAGAAATATGCGGTTAGTCCAGCATAGGCCTTTGTAGTGTCGAAACAGAACTTTTCAAGTTGAAGATAACTAAACTTTCCCCTCAAGTTCACATTTACAGCATCCAGAAAATCAAAATCCACACTCCTAGGGTTTATCACCCCACGCTTCAGCAATTTTGAGTACATATCCTTTTGTTCCTTCGATCTAAACAAGTCTCCCCTTTTTCCTCGATTTTCAACCGCAACACCCATTCTCGGTTGAAATTGGCTGTACAACTTGTCATCATCATTCCCATCTACAGGATTAACTCCCCAATCACGAGGATCACTTGGGATATTCGCAAGGGTTTCTTCTACCACCCCTTTACGAGCAATTCCCAAACTTTCCATTTTTCGCAAAAAGATATATTCGTTTCCATACCGTTTGTCTTTAAGAAAATCATCGACATAGTTCAAAGGAGTACGAGTCCCTTTCAAAGCACGATACAACTTATAAATAAAAGCGGGCTTTTGAACTCTTACAAGATCTGCATCCTCGATGATTTCTTCCTTTTGTTGATGATCAACGCCTTGAGGACTAGATGGAGGAGAGTGACGTTGCTGAGAATGTTGTGGGCTCGCTGTTGATCGGAGACACTTCTTCTTCGGTGAGATCGAAGTGCGTAGGCCCCTCACTCATTCGCCGTGGTCCCCGCTTGCGATTCTCGAAGACTTTCTTGAAGACGACATCTTTCTCGTTTTTGGAAGATTCCTTGCTTGACTTTCCCAAGAAAGATGACAACTTTTCAAGATTAAACAAGGGAAGAAAACGGGAATGGAAGATCGATGCTTTCTAGGGTTTTGAGAGTAAAGTGAAGGGAAATCAACAGTGCACGATCGGTTAAAAAAGGAGGTATACGAACTGTCACAAAGGAAAATAAAAAGATGCATTTTCAAAATAACTGTCATTTTTCCGCGAAAATAGTCATTTCAAAAAATAACTTCCTTTTTGAAAGGGAACGATGTAACAATTACGTCGATTAAATATAGCAATAATTAACCACAGTTTGACGATCGTACCTTTTCAAGATAAGATTCGAGAGAGAATAACTTACAGTCAAGGTCTTGTATGTCTGAGTCTGAAAGTCTTTAGACTTTGATTTCCTCATACCTCAAAATGTTGAGTCTGGAGCGGATGGTTTCAAATTGATTTTCCTCCAAAGGCTTTGTAAATATATCCGCCAATTGATTCTTTGAATCAACAAATTGAATTGTAACTTCTCCATTTTGACCATGGTCTCTAATGAAGTGGTGTCGAATCTCTATATGCTTTGCTCTTGAGTGAAGAATTGGATTTTTGGTGAGATTGATAGCGCTGGTGTTGTCGCAATTAATCTTCGTGCATGAATCTTCAATTCTAAAGTCTCTTAACTGTTGTTTTATCCAGAGAATTTGTGAACAACAACTTCCAAGAGCTACATACTCTGCTTCTGTTGTAGAGAGAGTTACTGTACTCTGCTTTCTTGAAAACCAAGATACTGTCCTGCCTCCAAGTAGTTGACAGGTACCCGAGGTGCTCTTTCTATCAACTCTGCAACCGGCTAGATCTGCGTCTGAGTATCCAAGAAGAGTAAAGTCTCCTCTTTTAGGGTACCATAGACCGATGCTTGAAGTAGAAGCAATGTATTTAATAATACGCTTTGTAGCATTTAAATGAGATTCTTTCGGATCTGCTTGAAATCTGGCACAAATGCAAACACTAAACAAAATGTCAGGTTTAGAAGCAGTAAGATAAAGAAGTGAGCCAATGATACTCCTGTATAGCTTCTGGTCGACTTTCTTTCCTTCTTCATCTTTGTCTATCTTCAAGGAACTTGACATTGGTATTTCAGCCTTCTTGCAATTGTTCAGACCAAACTTTTTGATGAGATCATTAGCATATTTTTCTTGATGAATAAAAGTTCCTTCCTTCAGTTGTTTTACTTGAAGCCCGAGAAAGAAGGTTAACTCACCCATCATGCTCATTTCAAATTCATCCTGCATAGTCTTAGAGAATTTCTTGCATAGACTTTCATTAGGAGATCCGAATATAATATCATCGACATATATTTGAACTAGCACAAAACTTTTGCTTTCTCTTTTAATAAATAAAGTAGTGTCTACTTTACCTTTCACAAAACCGTTTTGGATTAAAAACTTACTCAGCTTATCGTACCAAGCTCGAAGTGCGTGTTTTAGGCCATATAAGGCCTTTTTGAGTCTGAATACTGAGTATGGTTTCATTGGGTCTTCAAACCCAGGTGGTTGTTCCACATAGACTTCCTCATGGATGAATCAATTAAGGAAGGCACTTTTGACATCCATTTGGAATAACCTGAAATTTTTATGACAAGCAAATGCAAGTAATAAATGAATTGCTTCTAACCTTGCTACTGGTGCGTAAGTCTCGTCATAGTCTATCCCTTCTTCTTGCGTGTATCCCTTGGCCACGAGTCTTGCTTTGTTTCTTACGACCTTTCCTTTCTCGTCCATCTTGTTTCTGAAAACCCATTTAGCTCCAATAACTGATTTACCTTCCGGTTTTGGAGTCAATTCCCAGACATCATTGATACTGAATTGCCTGAGCTCTTCTTGCATGGCTTCAATCCAGTTTTCATCAGATAAAGCTTCATCTATGCTTTTGGGTTCTATTTCATAAATAAGAGCCACAGCACTAGACTCTTCACGCCTTTTGGATCTAGTGCGAATTCCTTCATTAATGTCGCCAATGATAAGATCTTTGGGATGACTGGACTTATGCTTCCAGTTGCTGGTTGATTTGTCAGAATGATGATCACTTCCTTCACTTGAATCTTCAACAGTTACTTGCTGCTGGTCCTTCAAATTCTGAGCTGTTTCTTTAGACTTTGTAGAGTCTAGAGCAGGTTCTGGATCTTCAAGATGAGTCTGAATGGATTCATTTTGTATAGAATCTTGGAATTTGACATTCATTGATTCTTCTACAGTTTGAGTCTTTTTGTTGTAGACTCTATACGCTTTGCTTGTGGTTGAATATCCAAGGAATATGCCTTCATCTGACTTTTCTTCAAACTTACCAACTCGATCATTTGCATTTTTCAGTATAAAACATTTGCATCCAAACACATAAAAATATGAAACAATAGGCTTCTTTTCTTTGAATAATTCATAGGGGGTTTTTTTCTAGAATAGGCCTTAGAAAAACTCTGTTGATAATATAACATGCTGTAAAAACTGCTTCAGCCCAAAAACGTGAGGAGATGTTACTTTTAATTAGAAGAGTTCTAGCCATTTCTTGAAGCGATCTATTCTTTCTTTCCACAACTCCATTTTGTTCTGGAGTATATGGAGAGGAGAACAAATGCTGAAAACCAGATTCATCACAAAACCTTGTAAAATCTTGATTTTCAAATTCATCTCCATGATCTGTTCTTATACTTGAAATAACATATCCTTTTTCGTTTTGAACCTTTCTAGCAAATTTTTCAAAGTAAGAGAAAGTTTCAGACTTACTTGCCAAGAAATACACCCAAGTAAATCATGAGTACATCTTTATTTGATTCATCATCTTCAACAGACTTAGTCTGTTGCTTTTGAAAACTTTATTTCCTTGGATTGAATCTTCTTCCTTTTCTGTTCAGCTTTCTAAATCTTCTTATCATGAGAGCAAGCTCCTCATCGTCCATATCGTCTTCAGAATCTACAGCATTAGAATCATCATTGGATTTTAATGCAATGGATTTCTTACCTTTAGGGTCTTCGTCTCCATTGATTCGTTCCACTTCATAAGACTGAAGAGTTCCAACCAATTCATCAACAGATAGTGGCATGATTCTTTGGGTCTCTCCGATTGAGGTCTTTATGTGATTCCAATCCTTGGAGAGTCCACGCAAGAACTTGTTTACCTTCATGGGATCAGAAATTGGTTGACCTTGATTTTCAAGACCATTCACGATATCTCGTAAAACGACTAAACATGTCGTTATAGATTCTCCCGATTTCATTCGAAGGCTTCATATTGACCGAGAAGAATGTTGATTCTAGTCTCTTTCACTCGATCGGTTCCTTCGTAAGTAATGTGTAATCTATCCTGAGACTTCTTTGGCTGTATCACAAGAAGATATTCTGTTATATTCAAGTAGGTGATAAAGCACAATATAAAGAATATATTGCTTTTGCATCAAGAGCTTGTCTCTTGATTATCTCTTCCTGAGTCATTTCGCTAGACTCAACAGTGTCTTTTCCTCTTTCTGAGACAGGTGCAGCTTTAGGAATGATTCCTTTTTCTACAACGTCCCATTCCAGAGGATCTTTTGATCTTAGGAACGCCTTCATCTTGTTTTTCCATATGTTGTAGTCATTTCCATCAAAGTAAGGCGGTCTGGTATTGCTTTGCCCTTCTACCAGCCCTGGAGCCAACATACTAGCCATGGATCTTTAACTCTGAAGTAAAACACTTCAAACAAAGTGAGTACATGGGCTCTGATACCAATTGAGATAGCTAGTATAATCACCTAGAGGGGGGTGAATAGGTGCACAAACAATTTATCGAGATACTTAAACGATTCTTGGCAACCGATAGAAAGGAAGCTCTCTATTGATTAACAAAATGAAGTACGATCAAAGTAAAGAGAGTAAGGAAGAGAAATTTGAACACAAGGTTTATAGTGGTTCGGCTTATTTCAAGCCTACGTCCACTCTTCTGCACTAACAGCCCATCGGCTAGATTTCACTATGAACAAAAGAGAAGTTACAGCACAGCTTTTCCTTGATTCCATAGTGTAGATGTTCTACCACACCTCCTCAAGGTTTCCCACAAATATAGACTCTCTTTTGTGTACAAGGTTTCGCTCAAAGGAATTGTCTAAACAACAAGGAACTTCAGACTTTGGAATTTTTCTATCGCGCACTCCACGAACAACTTGGAACGTCTTCCTTATATATTCCTTCATGCCATCATACCCGTTGGCACTTACCAAAGGAATTCCTCCAATCTACCCGTTGGACGGAATCAATTAAGGAGATTATTCAAGCTATTAAAGGAACGTCTCGATAGCCCATCAATCCTGTTTGCCCATACAATCAGGATCTCGGTTTCCATAAGTAGAACCTTCCAAGAATATTTAGGCAATCAACGGATCCTTAATCTTCAAGTCAATCTCGATCAATCAAAGGATTCTGTTATGTCTTGTCCAGCCAAGAGATCTTCTCCAATCGATAAGGTCATATCCTTAATGAAACATCCAGTTCTGGATAACCTTTCTTCAACGGATTAGAGACTGTCAATGAGGATAGACTTTGAGTCTTGAGTCTGGCTGTCCGGAGGTCTTCAGACTTTAAATAGCAGAGTCTGCAAACCTTCAGACTAGACTGATGGAAATGTTTTGTCAGCTTCAAAACACTTCAAGAAGATTTCTCCAACACCATCCTCTTTTGGGAATCATGTTTTAATGTGAATAGAGTGAAATTAGAAAGTTGTGAATAGTTTGTGAAATACTTTGAGTCATGTTCTGTATAAAAGTATGGTTGTGAATTTCAATATGAAAAATATGGCCTTGCTTTCCTATCCCATCGATTTACTGTCTGGGGATTTATAACTGCTTCCACATGTACTTAATAAATGAAAGGGTCAGCGATACATAGTTCTGAGATATCGCATTATAAAATCGACCACGTGAGAAGGATGTGTGCGTGCCCGAGGATCGGGGCGTGACATTATCACTTAGATTGAGGAACAGAAGTTTAGCTAGGTTTGAGAAATATTGGGGAAGCACTTTGTCGAAGCCATTTTTATGCAGGTTCAGAACTACTAATTGCTCAAAATCGTAGAAAGACTTAGTAATCTGACCTCTTAACCTGTTGTCACTCAACGAAATCACTTCCAATGCTTTCAACTTTTTCAGACATAAGGGTAGTCTCCTAGATAGTTGGTTCTTTGACAGATCAAGATAAAGTAGGTTCTCCATCGCACATAGTGAATTCGGTATGCTGCCGCTGAGACTGTTACTGGAAAGAAAGAGATATTCTAACCGTGGCATCTTGTTTCCGTCCATTCTGGAAATGGGGCTTAGAGAGGGTAGTGTCCCGGATAGTTGGTTCTTTGACAGATAATATAGGTTCTCCATCGCCCATAGAGAATTCGGTATGCTGCCACTGAGATTGTTACCAGAAAGAAAAAGATATCTTAGTAGTGGCATCTTGTTTCCGTCCATTCTAGAAATGGGGCCTTTGAGCATATTGTTACTGAGATCAAGCCATTCAACGTTAAGTAAAATGTCGGAAAGCCAATTGGAAACTTCATCTGAGATGCTTGCATTGGACATGCGCAAGACCGAAATATTCCTCTGTGTTCGAAGCCACAATGGAAATTTCGGTCCCACATCAACATCTAACATGCCAATATCTTGAAGTTAGAATGGAGGAACCCAGGCGGGATCAAAACTTAAAACAAGTTCATTAAACGAAATGTCCAAATAGATCAGGCTCGTGAGACTAGCAAAGTGTGATTCACTAACAACTCCATCCAATGAATTCATTGATATTTTAAACATCTCTAGTCTAGATAGTCATCCAATACTTTCCGGGATGTTTCCACTCAATTTGTTGTGGCTGAGATCCAACTCTCTTAGAGATGATAGCTCCCCCAAAGTTACCGGAATAGGTCCCGACATTGAGTTTTCTGACAGACTTCAGGTATTCGAGATCCCTAAAACTCCCAAATTGATTTGGTATATGGCCACTGAAATTATTGCCACCGAAATCACAAATCCTCAAGTCACTTTGTGCTGACTCCAAAGGACCATGGATGATGCTCCCAACATCTCCATCAAAGTTATTATACGCCAACCTTAATACACGCAACTTGTAGAGACTGCTGAAGTTTTTCAGAATTTGACCGTCTAGCAAATTATTAGACACATCAAGAAAGGAAAGTTGTTGATTATTATCAAAGAGTGTCCTGGGAAATGTGCCTTTTAATAAATTCTGGCTCAAATCGATATGTTCGAGCTCGCTACAGTTGTAGAATCAGGGAGGAATAGTAGAATTTATGGAATTGCCTAATAGATCCAGGAATCTTAAAGAAGTGAAGTTGACGGATAGAGAGTGAGGAAGTTTTTCGAGATAACAATCTTTCAACTGCAAAGATTGCAGTGAAGAAAGCATATTAATGGAACTAAACCAATCTTTGGCTTTCCTAAGGTCAATGACAGCATGGTGAAAGTATTTCAAGGAAGATAATTTCGACACCCATTGAAGGTTATCACTTGTTAAATAACCCTTGCCAAACTCACTGGCAAGATCCAGATACTGCAAGTTGGATAGGTTACCGAGGTGATGAGGTATGTTTCCATCAAAACCTGTGGATGATAGATTAAGATACTCTAGTCTCTGGAGAGTACCAAAGAATTGGGGGATTTTTTGCTTGGAAAAATTGTTGAGGCTAAGGTCTAATACTTCAAATGCTTCAGTTCAGCCAAAGATGCATGGATTTTACCTGCCAAGCTGCTCTTATCTAGACAATATCCATCAGGGGAGGTCTCAAAGCATGGATTACGAAGATCGAGTTTGAAAATATGGCCAGTCTTTTTGCTGCATTCGACTCCTTTCCACTCACAACAGTCCTTGCTAGTCCATGATGACAAACGTTTAGAATGGTCGATGAGACCTTGCCTGAATTTCAAGAGAGCTTCTCTCTCTGTACCAAAGCAACTCACATTGGCGAAAGCTTGGGAATGGCCAAACTCAAATGATTGAAACGTGAGAAGAGTCCACAATATGAGGGGTGCAAAGGCAGGGGCTGATGCCATTGCTTTCGATAATATGGGATTAGGAAAAGCAGTGTACTTCCTCCATTTTATGGTGACATGGGTCTTGGGAAGGTCTTAATTGGACTTCATCAAGAAAAGGGCATTACTGTTTCCTACTTATTTGATTTGGCCATCACTCTCTAGCAATGTTGTCACACCCCGAATCCTAATAGAAAAAGGGAATGACATGGCTGTCATTTGAATTCTATGCAACAAACATATTTATTAATAACTCAAAATATATCAAATCTTCATCACTTCAAGATGTGAGTTAACAAATTCATAGAATAGATAGCATGTTGACACCTAAATTTTGGCGATCCGGTCATTTATTTATTGCATAGAAAATTAGGGGTTAATTTTATCCCTAAAAAGGTAGTCAATTGCATAGCATATAGTTTTAGGTGCATTTATCTTTAATTTGCATTTACATTGAGCCAGTGACAGGTGGGTTCGAATTGATGGTTCGGAACTTTTAAATTGATGAATCGGGCTAAGCCCACGAAGAGAGCGAATCAGCCCAAGCCCATATCATCATGGAGATTTTACGGATTTACCTTTGTGAGATTTCAATTCAAAAGTAAATATTGCATTTGGAAAAGAAATCTTCGTGGATATAATTTTGGAAAATTGAAAAAATCCTAATTCGTGGCCTATAAATAGGTTAATTCGCTAGGGTTTAGGAGGAGGCCACGCAATTGAAAACACGGCTATTGGGTAGAGATATCGTGAGTGGGCACCAAAAAGAGAGAAATAGAGTTTCTTTGTCTTTTCTGAAAGCCACAATTGGGAAGGGAGAGAGAGTAGCCTTGCCATCGTCACGCCCACACCGACGACAACACTGCTGCTTGCTGCCTGTGACGCCAGCATCTCCATCACCGCCGAAAGCCCGAGCCGTTACTGTTGCTGAATCAAGTTTGAGTTGCTGCCTCCCGCTGCTTCCCAACGCCATCCATGGCATCGTGCCGAGACGCCCGCCACCACGCTGAGCCCCGATCTTGATCTGCAAGCCAACGTTTGTAGATTCAAGTTCGGAAATCAATATTTGGATTAGCCATCACGCCCCCCACGATTGCTGCTGTGCCCTTGTTGCTGCCACACGCCAGTTTCAAAGCCGCTTCAAGTGGAAGACGTATGTTTTAATTCCGAACTCCCACAGCATCAACAACGCGAAGAGCTGCCGCGTCCCTCCTCGGCGAAATCCGATCTGATCTAACCCCCATTGACGAAGCTAGGTGTTCTTTGAGACAAACCAAGCACATTGGCGCCATCAATTTTCCCATGAGACGCTTGCTGCTTCCTGATGAACCCCCGCTCAGCATAGAGACGTGAAGGGAACACGACACATGCAGAACGGGATATGCGATTCACGCCTTGGCTTCTTCTTTGATTAAAATCTCGCCATATGTCTTTTATTTATTTATTTAAGCATAGTCTCATGGATGATCCCACATTTTGATCATCTCCATATTAACGTCCTCTCCACTTTTGCATTCTACAACACACGGACACATATATGTGGACGTAGCAGAGGGACAGTGGAGTTTATGGTTGACCAGGCTCATCCACAAAAGCCAATTCATGCGCAAGTGTGCTCTCCGGACATCACCACTTGCCCCGAAGTCTACGGTCAAAGAGGAGTCATAACAATTTTGGTGGACTTTTATTCTTTTAGGTGTTTCTCCAGATTTGCTAGTAACGTTACGGGTGTTATAATTTTATTTCATGCAAGCAAAAAAATAGTTTCTGGCGAGTAGACCGAGAAGAGGTTGGAAGGTGGCGGCTACAGATTTTGAGGGAAGAATAGACGATACGTTGCCAAGCACCCCCACCGCCTTGGAGCATCGTCGTCGTGCACATAACCTTGCCACCGTTTGCTGTCAAAAAAATCGGTCGCGATCTCGGTCCGATTGCACTTGGTCCAAATTTGGGAAGAATATCATCAAATTAGGTAAGGTGCACATCTCTATTATATTTGGATATTTTATTGCCAAATATATGTCTACCTAGTTTCATATCCGTGAGTGATTGACGTAACTTTCAATTAGGATTTATTTCCTAATTCGCAACCGCACTATGATTTTTTTATTCCATCTATGAGGCTTTAGATGGAATAATTAATTAAGCGGGAATAAAAATCGATATCTTGATCTTTAAGGTTTAAGATCAATTTATCGATTTTATTAGCGAAACAATCAGGCTTGATTAGATATCGTTTCCAAACTCGAAAAATGGATAATATCTTTGATGACCATGGATGATTTGGTGTTTATCTTTTAATTGCTTTATTTATCCCGAAAATACAAAAAGATTGCATTTGCATATCATGTAGATTACAATAAATTTCCTAGATAGAATTGCATGATAGAATAAATAGATTATTTTCTGATTATATTAGAACGCATGTATAGATGGTATCTAGGTTAGATAATATCTTTGAATTAAATTGCATGTCGAGATAAATTTCTGAGTTAAGATAGGATTCATATTAGTCTATTTCTTAACTTAAGATAGATAATATCTCACTTTAGTTAGATTTTGAATTATGAATTTTTTTTATAAAAAACAAAAAAAAAATGTCATCGCATGTCATATAGAATTAGATTTGATAATTGTTGCTAGGTCCATTTAATTAGAAATTGCATGACATTAGAATTAGGTCGTTTAGTTAATATTGCATTGCATATTGCATGATTTTCATTAATTAAGTGAAAACAAAAAAGAAATTGCATGTTAATTAGAAACCATATCTAGGGTTGTTGATGTGGATTTTAATTTAACATTGCAGATGCTCTCGTTGCTTTGAGGTAAGTTTTTGCAATTTATTTATTGCTTATCTGGGTGTTAAATTGGTGGATTGCACACCCGCATGATCAACTCACATGTTAGGGAAATAAATTTAAAATCAATCCAAACTGCTTGCCAAACATTTTTCAAAATAAAAAGAAAGGTACCGAAAGGGCGTTAGAGAAATCTAGCGTAATCAAGTCCCCGAACTCATAAATCTCTGGTTCGTAGGAGTAAATTAAATCTCCCATTACTTTACTTGGGTTTCTAAACGACCCACCAAAAAATAGATTAGTGGCGACTCATAATTAAAAATTTACATGTTAAGAACTTAAACCGAAAGTCGCAAATTGATATGGGCTTGGGAGAGCCCGAGTTAAGTTTAAGCTTAACAATCCATTAGCCAAACCTTAGGTGGTTCACACCCGAAAATTTGGTCGCGACATAGCATAACTTATCTCAAAATGCCTACAACCAAACAACAAACGTTACTCGAATTGTCAAATTCGCGATTCTATCAAATAATTGAGAAACAACGTTAAAATCAAGTAAAACGTTACCTCAACTACAAAATGGTTAAACTATGCCTAAATGCTAACAAAACAACTTATACGTACTAACAAATCACACATTCAAAACTATTATTCTGGCCATTCGCAATGCGAAACTTGAACGCAAAATCCTAAAATTTCGCTCCAACTAAACCATTAATTCAAATCAACTTTCACGAAATCTCATGATTCTACAACAACATAATTTATATTTTCCATGAAATCCCGGAGCTCCACAGCTCAAGAATTGAACTTTGCAGCTCAATTTTCACTAAATTTTAACTTTGAGCCATAATTCTGAAAACTACTATGATTAGACAAACGAAGGGCACAACCACTTACCGGACGTTGCAATATGAAGTCGAATTAGCTTGACGAAGCACCTATGGCATGAATGCGCAAAACCCTCTCTCTCTCTCTCTCTTTTCCTTTTATTCTTCTTTCCCTTTTTCACTATCCTTTTCTTTCCGTTTGTGTGGTCTCGCCCATCGGCCCATCTTTAAAAGCTGAAGGTGTCCACTATTCCTTGTTTTTGTTGACTCAGTCAACTTCGTCTTCTTCTTTTTTTGTTGATTTGATCGAGTCAAAGTCCATATTTACAAATGCGATGAAAGACCGCCATGTTCTGGAGATGCCTTCCGAGCCAGGACCAACCAATCACCAGAGTGCAGCCAAAAGCCTAAGTGCCATCTTCTGCAGGGTATTGGACAGGAGTATTAGAGTCAATGGTCAAAAGTTTGATTGATAATAACGTGTCAATGGACATGTCGAATCCACTCCTTTCGAGCTCCTAATTGTATTATCGATTTCATCCGGTAGGCGCAGTCCATGCTAAGAGGTCGATTAAGTATAAGACGTTTTGGGCAAGTATTGAGTTGTCAACTTATAAATCTTTTCATAGCATTGTTCGATGTGTGATTCTTTCCGTTCGTTCGGTCTTTAGTCGAGGGAATTTTAGTGGACTTGCTGTCACCGCTCTCCCCGCAAGACATAAATCGTACCAAACCTACATAACATTTAGGATAGATTTCTCTATTTATTATCGCAACTTCTTACCAAGCCTCAAACCTTCTTCAACCACAAATGAATCCTTGCTCCCATCTGTCGATTTGATAGAGTGCATATGAGTCAAGTCTTCAAAAGAATTATCAATCAAGACATCGGGGAGTTAAAGGCGAATGGACGTCGACTTTAGATGCATATAGGTCATGCACACTTTGGTGGACCTAGGAGGCTCATGGCAGCCTCCACTCCTCATCGGACGAAATATTTTTTTTATATATGTTATTTAAATGAAAAAATTGCATCTTGCCTCATTCTCTTAAATTCTCAATTTGCCATTGCACGCACAAAGTAGGGATGATCAGTTTTCGAGTGAGCCAATTCTCATCATAGAATAAAGAATCGCCCACGAAAAACCAGTTCCACAAACTAGGAATCAGGAACAATACACTAGTTCCTGAAACCACGTGGGAACTGGACTACTAATATGATTCTATTGGAATTTAAGTTAGCGGAAGACAACTTATCTTTATCCGATGCGCAAACAACAATTAGCCCCGGAACGAACAATTGTTGATGAATCATGAACAAAAACACTTCACGACGGTCTGAATACAATCACGAGGAAAGCATCCGATTTCCACAGCATAAATGCAAATTGTTCTCGTAAAGAAGAAATGGAACGCCTTGATGGAAATGGGAGAGAAAGGAAGAAAACTTTATAAACGTACGTTTGTCCAACTAGTTCAACGGTTGTCTTCAGGGAGCCTTTTATACAATTCCCTTCATACCTTTCATCACAGCATATCAAGGTGAAATGGTGCGTGCCAATCGCACCCCATCATGGACTTATTAATCAATAAAATACTACATCTCCCACTCGAACATGATGAGCTTGATAGCTCTTCAGGACGAGTCGCCAACCCTTTTCATTTTATTGCATATGCGGAAGCGAATTACTAATCCCCTGACATCATTAGCTTGGCATAGTAAAGCAGGAAACATAATCACAAATAAAACATGCTTTTATAAACCAACTGAGTCATGTACAGAGTCTTTGACCAAGAGACTACAAAATACTGACTCTTCAAAAATAAGCGGTCCTAACTGACCTACACTTCATATCACCTCAGCACGACTCCAGGTCCTCCGCTCTACGGTCCTGAAAAATTATCCCACGACGATGTGAGATATAAATCTAAGTGAGTTCACGCTCTAAACCCTGATTAGGAGGGTAATACGCCTAGAGGCGTCCTAACCACACAATCACGCATTTGGTATAGAGGACTTACCTCGCCTCAGATCCATCCTGCAGGTCAGTACAGTTTATACCACAGATAGCCATACCGATATGAGCAATAATTAAGCTCCAACAACTGGAATGCCACACTCAATTCTCAAAAAAGCATAGGGGTCCTGATTATAGGGCCAAATCGTTATGACACGTCCCATTCCATGTCACAAAATTTTGTCCCATAATCCAGCGCAGATATTTCACTCAACACGCGTTCCAATTGATAATTACGCCCGCTCTAGGGCACGGCCTACTTGAAGTTCGGCGGTCTACTAGCGTAGCCAGGCATCGTCTCACCCCATTGAGCACGGCTACGTCTCTCAAAGACGGCTTTCCCGAAGGAGCATAGGTCCAGAATCTACTGCGACCCGAAACCCAATGAGTGGGTAACCCATATAAGGTAACGTCCATCCGACACAGTTCGAGGACGAGTTCTCTTAACCAACACACGACCAATCAATCTCGGCCTAGGACACCGTGCATTGCACTCAAATTGTGACATCCAAAATATTCGGTATTAATTTCAATTGAGTTAATCAGGTCATTTCTATGCAATTGGAGTCGGGGATTAAAATGGAATACAAAATTGAGATGCGAGATGAGCTATTGGATGAGGAGATTATTTAATGGAAGCATTGAGGCCAATTGAGATGGATTTAAAGTAAATCGAGTGATTAATGGAAGCCAATTGTTTCAAAATTCGTATGCCCATAGAACCAAAATTTTAAATTACCTTAAAGCTTCTAGAAAGGCCATTTTTGGCAAGGAAAATGGAGTGGAAGACAGCTGGATTGGTGGGGCCAAAAGAGAGAGAGAGAGAGAGAGAGAGAGAGAGAGAGAGAGGAGAAAACCGGTTTCCCCTTCTCCCTCTCACGTCGTGGTCTCTCTGCATCTTCTTCTTCTTCCTGGCATTTTGGTCGACGGCAGCAATTGAAGAAGACCTCCGCAGCAAACCGATGACCGCCGGAGTAGCAGCGTCGCACGCCGTCACCGCCGTCTTGCTGCCGCGCGCAACTCCGCCCCAGCTCCTCTCTTCCGACACCCCTCTCCCTCTGTTTCCCCTGGTTCGTGCAGCGCCCTAACTAGCAGAAGCAGAAGCAGCGATCGGCGTTGCTTGAAGGAGCTGCAATCGCGCCGGAGCTGCCATCGCCGCCGCACACCGCCTCGCCGCCGTTCGCCTCACGCTCGCCCGTCGTGCGCTGTCTACCCTGATCCGAACGAGCTACTGTCCAACCCCTGTTTCGCCTCTGGTTGGTCCCGTTCAGCCACCTACGGCCGCCGCCCGACCTCCTCCGGCCACCGTGAAGCCTCGCCTAAGTCTTGTTCAGCCCCTTCGTCCATCTAGGTCTGCTGTTGCTTCGATCCGAGCTTGGATCCGCCCCCAATCAGCAGCAAACAGAGAAGTCAGAAAATGGGTATCGCAGTGACGTTTGGCCCGTTTTGGCCGCCTTCTCGGCCCGCTTTGGGGAAAGTCGATCCTCGCATCGAGCCCGTCGTTTTGAGTGAGTTTTACTCACTAATGCCTTCTTAGTGCGCTAATTATACTTAAAGGTTTATTAGTGTTAATTAAGTGTAATTAGGTTGTTAGATTAGAATTGATTAGTGATTATTAGTTAATTTCTTTGCATATTAGTTGTGTGATTAGTGTAATTAGATAGAGAATTGCCTGTAGTATTTATTGGATGCTTCTTGGGATTTTTCCCATCCCTTATCGGGTGTTAATTAAGCGATTCGGGCCTAATTGAATTTTTAGGAATTAAATATTAATTTTCGAAATTAATTATTTAATTATTTATTTTCCAGAAATTCAACTGGGATGCCAGTGACCGGATTTTATGTTGATGATGGTGGCGCAGACCGTTTATTTAATTGAGCTTCATATGGTGCTAAATTGGAATTATTGTGTTTATTTATTTATTTTTCGGAATTAAATTAATTAATTATTTATTTTCCGAAAATTCAACTTGATGGCCAATGACCAGAATATTATGCTGATGACCGTGGTGAAGTCCGTTTATTTAATGGGCTTTATCTTGAGCTAAATTGAATTTTAATATTTATTAATTAATTTTCGAAATTAATTAATTAATTAATTATTTTTCGGAAATTAATGCTGAGGTGATCGACGACCAGAATCTCGTGCTGATTGTTGTGGCGCAGTCCATTTATTTATTTGAACTCCACGTTGTGCTTAATTAAATTGATTGTGCAATTTATGGAATTATTCCTTAATTGATTGAATTTGAGTGGAATTGAATGATTGATTCGTAAATGGCCGAGTTTGTTTATTTAACCTTCATAATGCTTTGATGAGCTGTAAAGTGGAGAAAGTGGTGAGAGCTAATTGACTGAGACTGATCAAGTACGAAGTATAGACAGGCGTGGTTCGGTGATTAAGGATATCACTGTGCGAAAATGGCGCCTTAAAGAACGCACGTAGACTGTCTATGACTTATGGTAGGCATGGTTCGGTGATTAAGGATATCACTGTGCAAAAACGGCGCCTTAAAGAACGCACGTAGACTACCTGTGAATCATGACAGGTGTGGTTCGGTGATGAAAGACATCACTGTGCGAAAACGGTGCCTTAAAGAACGCACGTAGACTGTCAGTGATTTGTGACCTATGACGGGCGTGGTTCGGTGATGAGGAATATCACTGTGCGAAAACGGCGCCTTAAAGAACGCACGTAGACCGTCTGATACTTATGTCACCTTGGCGAAAACGACGCCCGAGAGCATTGATGGAGCTCTGTGACTAAGTGTACTATTGGAGATTATGTGGGATGGAGTGAATGACCTAGAAATGATTCGACTGACTTGTAATTGACTAGGTCGATTGATCAATGATTCGATCTGAGTGTGATTCAATGTGATTGATCACTACCTTGATTTGATGTTGCGAATTGATTGATTGAATGGAAATGACCGTGAGTGGTCTTGTTGGCGTGTAATCGATTACGTCGATTAGATCGATGCTTCGATCTGTGATGTTATTGCTTGGGTGCCTATTTGATTTGTGCTAATATGCAGGTGGAATCTGAGGCCAAGGTAAGTCCTCTGACTCATGTTGTGCATAGGCAGCCCTAAGGTGTATTAGTTTACTAATCGGGTCTTAGGGGGTAGAACTTGCTGAGACGTTGTCTCAGTGGTTATTGAATAACCATTTCAGGACCTGGATGATGAGCCTAAGGAGCATGAATCTGATGAGGAGATCCCTATTGAGGAACCTGAAGAGGAGTACGTGGAGGAGGACCCCGAGGATAACCCCGAGTACGACCCGGATGAGGATTGAGATCCCGTCCTGTCTTGTCAAACCTTGTGTGTATGTGAATAGATGTTAGACCTGAAGTGTTTATATGTACATAAGGATGTGGTTTTCAGGTTCAGGTTTTTAGTCCTACTTGTATATCCCATTGCTTTATTGTCTGGGGATTTTTATAACTGCTTGCGCATGTGCTATTAAAAAGGACAGGGTCGGCGATATGTAGTCCTGGGGATATCGCATAATAAAAGCGACCAAGCTTGAAGGATGGTCACGTGACTGAGAGTCAGGGCGTGACACAAATGCCTCAATTAAAATAGTGTTCCTGGCCTATTTTCTTCTTATTAAAAACTTCCGGTGAAAAATAGTCGTGTATGGGTACACGGTCAAATTGGACCCCGAAAATTCATAATCTTCTTTTCAAAATCCCACTATTTTATATAGTATATAAAACCATTTTTGGTGTTAAAACCCGACACCCAAGATTTTCTAAATAAATATTGAAATCTACAAATTTTGGAATAAATGACCAAATTTCCAATCGGCACTCAATTTTCACAATTTAACACTCGATTGCAGAAATTAACCACATTATTGCAATCAGCACAAAATTCTGGTCACCGGCTACCCCGGCCTAATTTCTGGAAATATTTAATAATTAAACTAATTACACTTAAATAAATCTAAACACCCATTAAACGTCATTAGCCTACTAAGAAGGGTTTAGTGCATAAACTCACCGGGTTAGCAAATAAAACAGTTCACGGAGACAATGACGCGACAACGACCGAAACTTGGAGCTACGGCGGCACGGGAGGTTGGTGGCGCGGGTGGTGCGAGTGGTCGACGAAGCACGGACAGAACAACGCAAACTCTTGGAGCGGGGTTTGCGCAAAATGGGAGCAGAATTCGGCGAGGGATGGGAGGTGTCGAGAAAAATGGAGCGGCCGAGCGTGAGAGGGAAAATGGTGCTGTTCGCTGGACGAAGGAAGGCTAAAGCCTTCTTGAGGTTGACTTTTGCGGTCCATTATTGGGGTCCTTCGGTGGCTGCGGCAACGATGGGCAGTTGTGCCATGCGTGTCCACCAGCCGAGCTTCCTCTTGGACGCAAGCCACCTTGCGTTCCCCATGCAAGGACGTGGCCACAGCATATTTTTCCAAGTCTTCATTTGCTGGTCGACAGTCAAGGAGCAACGTAGCTGTCATTTGGTTCCTTTCGGTCAAGATCCCTCCTCTTGTTGACCATCAAGGGGACGTGGGCGTGGCTTCACGCCTGCATGGGCAGGGCAGCGTACGTGGTCGCATAGCGTGCAAATGTGGCTATTAATGGTGTGGTCAAAGTCTTCTATTTTTGCATGAAGATGCATGGTTTAACGTAGCTATTGGTTGAGTCAACAAAGAAGAATGTGTAGCTGCAGAATTTTGAACCAATGGTCTTCTCATCTTTGATGGCCGTCCATGAAGAAAACGGGGGTGGCGGAAGTCTGTATGAGAGACAACTTAGCGACGTACTATTTGAGATGAACCTCCGTCTCGCGGGTGGTGATACAATAGGAAATTTTCGACGAGACTATAAGTTATACGAAAATTGGATTGTCTCGACACTACAAAGATGTGACTATAAGGGTACGTCGTAAGATCATCACGAAACGTGATGTCTTGGTCTAGTGATGGAACGGGGTCATACGTGATACCAATGACATAGTCCAACGGCATACTCATCGACTCGTCATAGATTGCTACATACTCGAGGTCCGGCGAAATCCAGATGTCACAGAATACACCTGTACTTGGGAGCTCAAATTATGCACATGTTAGGGATGACATAATGGCTACAACCCCGAAAAGAAATAAACAATCAATGTCTCACAGTGCCCCAGACTTATTTTGTTACATCAATCCGAGTATACTTATCCCTTAAAGGCTATACTTCACTATCCTCGACTATCCTAAAAAACACCATGTATTTACAATTATATCCGCAACCACAGATGGCGATATAATTGGTCGACCAGTAAATACATATGATAGATGTAAAACAACAATAGTCTTCCTTTGCACTCATGTCTCTCTCCATTTCAGAACAATTGCTTTCCTAGACACATCCCATAAGGCCATATCCATTCATGACCGCCGATAACATGCTAAAGTAGCAATATTGATCTTTCACTTCGAGAACATAGTCAGAAGTAACATAGGGCACAAAATGAGGTAAATTATAAATTACCTTAAGGGCTCACATGATGAGTAAATAGGGATAATTTTACTCACCTTCCCCTGTCGGTCGTACAATGCACATGTAGTATGAATTACATGCTATAGTGGATTTCTCTTTTTATAAGAGCATATGTCATTTATTAAATATATCTACTGTACGGATCTTAGCCTAAACATAGTCATGTGCCTCTCACGTACTCATGTTTAGCTCGAGTGCTATATCAGCTCGCTTTCAATAGCGCCCAATTAAGTACTCACATCCGGCAT
This sequence comes from Eucalyptus caleyi, assembly GCA_014182885.2. Taxonomy (NCBI): domain Eukaryota; kingdom Viridiplantae; phylum Streptophyta; class Magnoliopsida; order Myrtales; family Myrtaceae; genus Eucalyptus; species Eucalyptus caleyi. The sequence goes on along the minus strand of CM024466.2, from coordinate 23,049,107 downwards.
CTTACAGGCATACATGATTGTGGGACTATCATGTTCGGTCTTATTATAAACAAATCACAGACCTCATCTTGACTCCAATCAAGGCGACATATTTTATGTACCAAACTTGCTCTTCAATATTTATTTGTACATAATGTCTCATCTCAACGTGCTAACTATAACACTTGAGGCGATTGCTCGTGTGAGTAAGCCAATCTTTGCATGCTAACATACTTTCCAATAACATATGTGTGCTAATGCTAGTCTCATAATGGATTTGTACTTACTGATAAAATATCGAGTCATCAATAAACAAATAAGTACAATACATATGTCCACATATACATAAATCAATGATCCTCTACAATAACACATATTACATTCCACGCAATCCTAGTAACATCCTCTGGGTCAAAAATATGTTTCTAGGAATAGCTTTCACAAATGGATCAGTAACCATTCTATTGGTTGAAATATATTATAGGATCACTTTTTTCTGCACTATAATATCTCTAATGAAGTTGTTCTTTATGTCAATGTGCTTCGTCCTTCCATGGTACTTGGGATCTTTTACATAGGCAATGGTTGCTTGAATATCACAATAAACCGTCACCGGTCTTGGAACTTCAGTGACAGTGGTTAAATTTTTCAAGAAACGTTTTAGTCATACTGCTTCTTGCACTACAGCAGAACATGCAATAAACTCTGCCTCCATTGTAGATAAGGCCGTGCATGTCTGTTTCTTTCCAAGAAATTGCACCTCCATTGAGCAAGAACGCATATCCAAAAGTCGATTTACGCTCATCGAGGTCTTCACCCTAATCAGCATCTGAGTAGCCCAATAGGCGTAAATCATTCCCTTAGTAACAAAGCCGATAGTCCATGGTGCCCTTCAAGTATCTCAGGATCCTCTTCACTACTTTCCAGTGTGCTTGACTGAGATTTGATTGATATCGGCTCACCAATCCCACGGCATAACATATGTCGGGTCGAGTACATATTCTAGCATACATTAAACTTCCGACCGCACTAGTGTAAGGAACAGTTTCCATCACTTTAATTTCTTCTGGAGTTTTAGGACACATTTCAGCACTTAGGCCTTCACCTTGCATGACAGGGGTATCAATGGGATTACAATGCTGCATATTAAAACGTTCAAGAATTTTCATAATATAAGACTCTTGTGATAAAGTAAGGAGTTTCTTTGATCGATCTCTTTCAATCTTAACTCTTAAAATATAAGCAGCTTCTCCCATGTCCTTCATTTCAAAATTGGAGGACGACCATTCTTTTATGGCAATAACTAAAACCCTATCATTTCCAGCCAACAGAATATCGTCCATATAAAGTGATAAAATCACAAATTTATTTTCGGACCACTTGACATATACATAGTGATCTTCTTTGATCATCGTGAAACCAAAAGTGGTTATGGCTCGATGAAAACGAAGATACCACTATCTAGATGATTGCTTAAGGCCATATATTGAGCAATGAAGTTTGCAAACTTTATGCTATTGACCTTTAGCTATGAAACCTATTGATTGTTTTATATAGATTTCCTCATCTAGTTCTCCATTAAGAAATGCCGTCTTTACATCTATTTAATGTAATTCAAGGTCCAAATGTGCAACGATGGCTAGAATAAGGCGTATTGAGGCAAACCTTACAACAGGTGAAAAGATTTCCTCATAATCTATACCCTTTTGTTAAGTGTAATCTTTCGCCACAAGACAAATCTTATATTTTTCAATGGATTCATCCGCCCTTCGCTTAATCTTAAAGACTCATTTATTTCCAATGGCCTTACGATTAGGTGGTCGATCAACCAAGTCTTAGACATGATTTGCCATCATTGACTCAATTTCATCTTCCAAAGCTTTTTTCCATTATTCCTTATCAGAGGATAAGAAAGCCTCTTGAATAGTCTTAAGCTCGGATTGTCTTTCTATGCAATCATAAATGCTTCCTCTTCAATCTCAAAATGACGACGGGAAATACTTTTATGATTACTTTTACAGAATTGAATTTCTTTTTAATTCAGTTTGTCAGGCGATGCAACACTCACACTAGGTCTTGTGTGTTGAGGTAAATTTTCATTTCCCTCTACAACATTAATGGGTGTGTTATTAGGATCTTCTATCTCATATAATTGGAAATCATTATCAATCTCACCTCTATTAGGAAAATCGTTCTCCAGGAACGTAACATCTCATGACTCCATTTCGGTCACACTTCCATCAGCTTGTTCACCTATAAACACATACCCTTTGGAGTGTTCATAATATCTAATAAAGATACATTTTTTCCCTCTAGGACATAATTTGTTATATTTATAGGAAGAATCATGAACATAAGCTGCACACCCCCATGGACGTAAACTACTGAAGCCTGGTTTCATACCAGTCCATAATTCATAAGGGTTGGAAGTGACAGATTTTGAGGGCACTCGGTTAAGTATATAGGCAGCAGTCAATAACGCATTTCCCCAGTAGGAAATAGGTAAATTTACTTGCGCCATTATAGACCTAACCATTTCCAATATGGCTCTATTCCTTCTCTCAGCTATCCCATTTTGTTGTGGAGTACCAGGAATAGTCAATTGTCATACAATTCCCTTTTCATCACAAAGAGCCTTGAATTGCTCCAATAGATACTCACGTCCACGATCGGTTCTCAATGTCTTTATTGTTTTATTCAACTGATTCTCTATCATCACTATATATCATCTAAAACAATCTAATGCTTCTAACTTATGGGAGATCAGAAAAACATAACCGAAACGCGTGAAGTCATTTATGAAAGTGATGAAATATGAGGCTCCATGCCTTGCCCTCACATTCAAAGGATCACAAATGTCAGAATGTATGAGTTACAATGGAAATTCGGCTCTAGTCCTTTTACCGAATGGTTTTCTAGTTGCTTTTTCTGCTAGACAATGTTCACATACGGGTAGATCAACATTAGTGAGTGACCTTAAAAGGCCTTCTCTAGCTAATATTTGCATTCTTTGTAATCCAATGTGACCTAATCTAGCATGCCAAGTACTTGCATCAATCCCAACATTACTAGAAGATGCAATTAAAGAAAAACAACCATCGACATTTATATTGTACTGATCATAGTCAATGTCTAACACCATAAAACCATTCGATACATGACCTGAACCATAATAAACTATTCCATACAAAATATCAACACAATCACCATGGAAATTCAATACATAACCTAAGCTAAGAAGAACAACTATGGAGACCAAGTTTCGTCGAATATCTGGAGCATAAAGGATATCATGTAGAAATAGGTTTCGACCACAACGTAAAATTAATTTACATGTGCCAATACCCTTTACTTCAACTCTTGAGTTGTTCCCAACATATATCCATCTTTTTCCAAGTTGAATCCGACGATACTCCATAAATGCTTCTCGGTCTCTAGTTACGTGGTCTATTGCTCCTAAGTCTACAGTCCACATTGGATGAGATTCAACAAGCATTACAGTGCTAGAAACAAAAGTATTACTTAAAGTAATGGAGTAATATGATACATCCTTCGGCTCAGTGCATTCACGAACAAAGTGACCCACCTTGCTACAGTTGTAACATTTCATCTTGGTCTTGTCCTTATTCCCATCATGTGGCACCCCTCGATGGCCCCCGAGCCGTTAGGGTCGCCACAGTTCGCTTTCCATTTGCTTACTTTTATAACACGTCACTCTGATATCATTTCAATTGCAGCGGGTCCATACAACCTGGGGGTTTACATCTTTTAGATCGATCCCTTGCGCAGTTCATATAACGGAAGCATATCAAACAACTCCCTTCCTTATATTCAGAAAACAATGCACACCAACTAAACATTTATAGGTAAAAGCCGTACACTTTTATTTACTTAAACCAGATGGACATCATTCATCGATACATCAAAATGCCGTAGTCTTTTATACTCGGCTATACTTCAAAAGATGAATGACATCTCCTCCAATAGTCATATACTTAAAGTCCATTGATCAGTGTTGGTGTCCAAAAGTTCCTTCCTTTGCTATCCTCCTCCTCGCGGTCATATCCAACCACTTGATCTATCTACTGGTAGCAGTGGCAGCAGAGGTGTCTTATCTAGTCTGAAATGTTATTCCCCAAAAGGAGTGAGTACAGCCACTCAGCAGATAAAAAACCCAATAAACCACTCAATGCATCACACAATACAATCATAACAATCATAGCATAACACATGTCATTCATGCATCCATGCATAACTTACCTTGAAGCCATGCATATGTCATCACACCACATGTACATACATCCTCATGTAATCATCACCATCATGTCATACATGTACCATCATGCTATAGATGTACATACATCCATGCACTCACCATCATCATGCCATAGGTGCACATACATCCATGCACTCACCATCATCATGTCATATGTGCATATACCACATGCAGTCAAGCATATCTCACCATGCCATCGTGCATATACCACCATGATTCATATCATCCATGCTATCAAGTATATATCACCATGAGATCCATTCATGCCTTCATGATCACATTTTCAATATCAAATAGCATTAATTTACTTTCATAAGCAGATCATGCATCATGTCATATGCATACACCCATGCACATGATTTATTTTCAATTCTTATCTTTCACAAGGATCTCATAAGTTTTTCTTTCCAGGGATCAATGTTTGTATCCCACAATTTATCACTCGCACCCAACCAGGCATCGCGAGGAACCTCCGGGCATGTATTCAAAATACAACCGGGCATCCAGCCCCCCACATTCTAGGCATCTCGCATCCCAACTAGCATAACAAGGCATCCCCTTGGGCACAAACCTCCAGGGCTTCTGGAATTACGTACCGACATACCACCAGGATTCCCCCCACTGGAATTATGTACCGTATACCACCGGGTATCTCGAAACTCCCGAGGACCCTCCGGAATTACGCCACTAGGCCACCGGGCATCCAACACTCCCGGGGCATCGTCGGCTCACACCTCCGACGGTCTTCTCACTTATCATGGTTCATGTTCACAATTATGGCTCAATTTCAACATGGCATATAATATGATGGCACACAAGATCATTTTCAGCATTTGATTCTTATATGTATTTCCAATCATCATCATACATGCAGCAAGATACAATCACTCATGACAATACAATCCATGGGGTCCATACAACTTAGAATAATCCATACATCATGTCTTTTTGAAATTTACCAAATTTCAGCTTGCACAATTTTGGAAAACACATAAATTAAATATCCATATGATCTTCAAAAATCGTAAAATCAGAGCATGTGATAGACATGACATAAAGGTAGCAACTCCATGAAGAACACATGCCCAAAAGAGCTTCACACAAGAAGATATAGCTCTCACAATACAGCATGCAAAATTCGGATATAATCAGATCGCGTAGTTCTTGAAATATTTCGATTAAAATACTTGAATGATCTCCAAAAATTATGAAAGTTTACCAGGTTATATTCAAGACCTTAAGGTAGATTTGTCATGAAGACATATAGGCCAGATTCGCTCTAGATAATTAACTATAGACGGATGAAGATACTGTTCCTAGTACCGAACAGTACAGTTTAGCTGTCTCCGAAAAATCAAGGTTTCACCTACTTACCTACTTATTTTCCATCATTTCCTATGAAATTTTGATATGTTTTGCCTCACGAGGTCCACTACAACTTTTATTAAGGAATCTAGGTGAGATTCTCAAAGTATAGTCACCATTTAGTCCACGAAGTCTCGGGAGTCCAGTACCATACTTCCAGATCTACCGTCTTAAAAAGAAAATCATTTCACTAGGCTAAACTTACTCGTTTTACCTCAAATTTGATTATGTTAATCATCAAGATGTTCTCTACAACTTTCATGAAGAATTCAAAGTGAAATGCGTAGTAAAAAGTGACATGCAATACACAAAACCACCAAGAGGTCAACAAAACAGATTCAGATCTAGCGTTTTCATAGAGGGAGGGTTTCACCCCTTAAAACTCAGCCATTTTGTCTCAAATTTTAGTATGTTATACTTTGAGATGTTTTCTACAACTTTCGTGAAGAAGTCGAAGCTAAAATCCGACTCAAAACCCACATGCAAGCCTCTACAACATTCTGGGTCAGGCAGTACACTCGAAAACAGAATACTATTTCAAAAACAACACACTCAAGCTTCGGTTTCTCACACCCTAAACGTCCGAGATTCATCACCATTTCAAACACACATGCAAGACACACATGCAAGAGCAAAATATGGATCCCAACTTACCTTTGTACCGAGCTACAGCAAGCACGACGGACGACGGACGCACGACGACGGGCGACGGACGAGCAGACGGACGGACTTCCTCCTTCTTCTTCGCACGGCCTCCCTCTTCCTCTCTCGGTTTCCCTCTCTCACTCTCTCGACAGCTCTCTCTCACCCCCCTCAAAACTGGTCACTTCCCTTCTCTTTCTTTCTTTTTGGTTGTTTATATACTTGCATGCATCCTTATTTTGCATGGGTGTCCCCAAGAAGGAGACAAGTGTCTCCTTTGCCAAAGACACTTGGAGGAGGCCATGCGGCTCCTCCTCCCCCCTCCATGCATTGACAACCTCATGGGCTCTATGGGCCGGGCCTCTTGGCCCACTTTAGGCCCATCTCACTTGGGCCTAAAGTCCAAACTTAAATGGCCCAAGTTTATTTTTAATAATACATCTTAATCCTCATTTAAATAAATACCAAATTGCATAATAAAATGGCCAAAAGACTTTGCAACATAGTTTAATAAAATCCAACTTATAAAATTCATGGCCAAAAACATAATTTCCTCATCAAATAAAATCCTTGGTCTCACATGGACATAGGATGCGTTTCCAACAACAATAATTATCCATTTATATAAATACCAGATCATTCTTATTCACTTGGCCATAAATCTTGAAATCATAATTCAATAAACTCCTACTTATAAAACACATGGCCGATGATAGAATTTCCTTTCCTATCACATAATTATCCATTAAAAGCTTGGCCATAAATCTTATTGCAAATTATGGATTAAATGGCCATAAAATGACTTAACGGTACTTCCATCACCTATTCATAGACTTTAATGTAACTAGAGGTCGTCATGAATTTTAGGATGCCACACATCACGCTTCTTGCGTTGGAAGGTTTTAGCCTTCTTAGGTGCCTGATTAGTCTTCTTCCCTTTGTTGTTGAATTGAGAATTCCTTTTGCGCTTGAAGCTCAAAACTTTGTGCGAACTTGATTCAGCAACATAAGCATGAGTAGAGGATCTCGTGGCCTGTAGGCGCTCATCCTCTAACTCTAAATGATGCGCAATATCATCAAAAGTGACAATATTCTCATTATGCATCATATTGATCTTCATATGCTCCCAATTATTAGGAAGAGACCTTATAACAGCATGAACTTGTTATTCATCAGTAAGGGAGTGACCTGCCGACTTCAGCTCACGAATCATATTTGACATCTCCCGAAGATGCTACCTCATCGTTACATTTGGGCACTTTCGGTATGTGTCAAATTTGATGGTAAGTCTCCTCAGCTTAGTGGCAGATATACCCCCAAACTTATCTTTCAAGGCAACCCACATGACTTGAGCCTTATCATAACTTTCAAACTCACACATGAGATTATATTGCATACAGCTCAGCAACGTGATGCGAGCAATGCTATTTTTCTTTTTCCAAGCTTAATAAGCTTCTAGATCTCTCCTGTGTTGAGCTAAAGTTCCATGCTCAGGTTCATGGGTTAAGGGTTTCCAAAACCTTTTGCTCCTCAAGAATATATTGAACCTTTCAGTGCCAAATATCATAATTGTCACCGTTCAACTTCTCACCCTTATTGAGGTCAGCCACAATGGTCTTGGATGCCGAAGCCATAATCAATTGCTATAACACATTGACATAATAAACGCAGAATCAATACTAGCACACTTTTCAGAGTATAACACATATTTAATTTGCAGCAAAGACAAACTAAATTGATGATAATTCAACAAAAGACATAGAAACAAAAGTTCACTATGTTCTTAATCAACTTCTATGTACGATTGTTCTATTATCATTAATTAGTTTAATATCTGCAAATTTTAAGTTCTAGGTGAGAACTTCTTCGATTTCTACAACCCTACGAACTCCCACTTGGAAAAATAATTACATGACCTTATGTAATTTCTATATTTTTCCATTAACACAAGAACATAGCATGATTTGAACTAACATACAAAAAACAATTATGCCACAACTACAACCAAAACTCGCAATTCAACATGTAATGGAAAAACAAGGATTTCCTACCATTGTTCGAATTTTCTTAGAACTAGAAAACTGTAAGTATATTAAACTATATACATGCTATCATCGAACCAAGCTCTACACAACATGTTTGATATCATTTTCATATAGGCTAGTTACTGTATTTCCTAAAACTTAAGAAATACTAGCTAAAAATGGATAAACTATCTATTTGTACCTTAAAATACGCGTACATATGGTTCCATACACAATTTTACACATTTATAAAATTCAAACATACAAAATAAATATACCACAGTGTAGAGGACACTCATACGAACCAAACGCCGCTGACCACGCTCCAATCGGAGCTCCCACACACCTACACGCATCGCTTGAGTACGTGGCGCGTGTGGCGCACGCGCCAGCAACCTAAACGGCTCCTGGCCGGTCCGACCCGTTGACCGGTCAACGGTCCTTGCCATATCGCTGGTCAGGACTTCTTTAGAATTCACCGTTTTGAGCCAACTGGCATCATTTGCCTCAACCGGAAGATGTAGCTTCTTCGTGGCCTCCTTGGATATGAATAGATTGGATGCCCCGATATCCACGAGTGCGCTCATCGTGATACTCCCGATTTTCACATCCACGAATGTCATTCCCTTAGGTTCCTTGGCCTTTTTGGCCTTGATCGTCCCAAGGATCCACAATGATCCCAACCGCACCTCCTCCCGCGGTTTGTCCTCCTTGCACAAGGCCGCCAACTTTCCTCTCTTATAATCTCGAGCCATATGGGGATCGTCACAATAGAAGCACTTGTATGTGCATACCTTGCGTTGGTAACCTCTGTGGCTCGACTCGAGTTGATTCCTATGAGGGACCAGAGACGATCTACCTACATTCGGACGAGGGAACCGGCCCTGGTCTCCCCCACCAGTGGCCTTTTCCCTCGATCGAAGGTCAGGCTTGACGGCGGATGCCGGCCTATACTCCACAAGGGACTCGGCCACGGAAGTAGCCGTTGAGAGGTCCGTTGCGTTGCATCGTTTGAGCTCCTATTTGACCCATGGTTTGAGTCCGCTCATGAACTAATGGAATGCCTTTGTCTTGGTCATGGACAAGATTTGGAGCAGCAGCTCCTAGAACCGCTTCACATAGTCACGAACTCCGCCTTTTTGCTCTAGGCGCTTGAGTTCTCCGCAAGCTTCCTCCTCCGCGTAAGCGGGGTAGTAGGTCCACCGAAATTCCTCGACAAACTGAGCCCAAGTTGTGATAGGGTCGCCATTCCTACCATCTGACCGACATCTCCACCACAGCAACGCATCATTAGATAAATACATGGCTGCGATGTTCTCTCGGATCACTTCGTCGATCGTTCCCATGGTTTGGAAGTATCGTTCCATGTACCATAGGAAGTTGTTCACGTCTTTTGCTACCTGGGAGCCCCTAAACTCCTTTGGATTGGGTGCATCGGCATGGGATTGCACGGTGATCACCCTGTTCACGCATGTTGCTTCAAGCTCAGCGAGCTTACCCTTCATCTCCGCCATTTTCACCCGCATGGCCGCCATTGCAGCCTCCCAAGTCTCATCCCGCTGCTGTAGCTCATGCATGAAGGATCATTGCACCTTGACACAAAGCTCTCTCATGCCGGCTTAGAGTTCTTGCACTTCGGCCAAGAACTCCTCCTTACCGACTTCCACTCCTTCGACAGCCTGGTGTAGGTCGTCCATCAACGCTTGGACGTCCGTGACAGTCTCCTCTAGGACCGTCATTCGACTCCCTAGGTCTCCCTTCGGATCTCTCAAACACGAGGCAGCACGGGCCTTCTTCGATCGGGTGTTCTTCTCAGCTGGACGCCTATGGTCTTCTCGGTCATCGCTTGGAACAACTGGAGCATTAACACGAGGATCAGCCATTACATTTGGAACGAAGGCTCTAATACCACTTGTCACAGGTCAATCAATTTCGGTCGACCAAACACTGCGTGGCCTTAGAATTGGTGATCCCAAGTCAGCTTATACATACACACGTTTGAACATAAGAGTCAGATAGGCGAAGAAAGCGTATATTCACTTATGAACGAACTAATTACGTGAGGGAGAGGGATCCATATTTATACAAAGACAGGTCTCATCTCAGCCGTTGATCGTCCCTCCGATCCAACGGTCTACTTCAAATCCGTATTATCATTACAAGGCTATTCGAAGGCTACTCAATGGGCTGCGCACGACAGGCCCTTGGGAAGTCCATGGGTCGCGCTTGTCAGGCCTTAGCCAGACCATGGGCATGTGTCAGAAGCAAGATTAGGGTTGCAGGTCCGTCTGACACGTGATCAACTGAACCATCACGGGCTGCTCGAACATCGTTCCTAGGTCACTCATGGGTTGCACATGGGCCTTTCGCTCGTTCTGCTCATGGGTTGATCGTGGGTCGACCGTGGGCCGATCTCGCGTAGCCCTTTGTGCGTGACACGGCCGATCACGAACGATCTTGGATCATGCTCCGTCCGTGGGCTGTGTCACAAGCATGAGAAAGTGTAAGAGAGAAAAAAAAAAAAAAAAGGTGAGAGAAAGTGCAGAAAAAAGCTAGGTGCAGTCACTTCTTCTCTTCTCTGACAAAATGCAGAGAAAAGAAGAAGAAGTTAGCACAAGTACAAGAGAAAGAAGGAGAGAGTGGATGTAAAAGGTAAAAAAACAGAAAAAAGAAAAAGGAGGGGTCATCTTCTTCAAGGAGGCATCTCCCACGCTCAGTGCCTACAGTCTCCGCTGCTATCCCTCCATCCATCATCGGAGCGCTATTGCAGTAACTGTCACAGCACCTCCGTCTGTCCGCTGCAACCCTAAGCTCCAAATGCCGACACTGTGCCACTGTCCTCGACGCTAGCGCCACCTCTACTCGTCGCCGTGTCCACCGTCGCCCCTGTTGCTGAGCCTCCGTCCGTCACCGGTGCCTACTGTTGCTAACTCCCTCCTTCTAGCACCCCCGACTCCCTCCTTTTGATGACCTGCCACTCCACCTTTGCAATTGCCTATTGCTATCGGAGCTCCGAACGCCCGCGAGCACCACTGTAACCCGTGAGCACCACTCCGCCCCGCTTCTATAGATGTCATTGCTACACCTCTGCTATTACTGATGTCCCCCTCTGCTCGCATGTCACCCCTGACTGCTCGCCACTGTTGTGCTCCGCATGTCACTGACGCCGCAGCAACCCATGCACCAGTAGCCCACGCCGCCACCGCACTAGTAGTCCGCACCACTTCTGCCTGTGACCTAGCGCCTGGCGCCTGTACCTTAGCCCATCACCGACACCACAGCAGCTCGCCATTACGCCAGCAACCCGCTCGAGCACATCGCCACTGTTGTCCACCACACCAGCAACACCTCCGAGCCAGCACCACTGCGTTCGGCTACTGCCAACGCCCCTTCTACCCGAGCACTACTCGCCTCCACTACTGCCTTCCGCCCGAGTGCCTTCGCCCACCAATCAACCTGTCATTGCTTCCTGGTCTTTCAACACTAGCACCGACAAAGAGTTCGAACCAATCGATGTTTCTTGCTACATCACCATGATCGAGAAGCCCAAAGCTGCTACCGGCCCATATTTTTGAAAAAAAAAAGTACCGAAATGGCATTAGAGAAATCTAGTATAATCAAATCCCCATACCCAAAGTCTCTGGTTCGTAAGAGTAAAATAAGTCTCCCGTTATTTTACTTAGATGTCTAATGACCTACCATAAACTGATTAGTGATGACTCCTAGCTAATAATCTTTTGCATACTAAATGTTTGAACCTAAGTTGCGAATTGGTATGGGCTTGGAAAAGCCCGAGCTAAGTTTAGACTTAGTAGTCCATTAGCTAAATCCTAAGCGGTGCACCCGAGGATTGGTCACAACAATACTACTGCCAGGCTACGTAATTCATCAGGTAGTCATCACCTCCTAATGAAACAAGCCAACTATCATATACTCAAGCTAACTATCTTGTACTTAAGCCATTGTCACATCCATATCTTAAAACATTATGGAAGAAGTCACTCCCTAAGAAAGCACCAAGGTCCAGTCTCACTTCCCATTCTACAAAACCACATCAAGCAAAGCAATCACCACTCCATAATACTCCTAATGAATACTGAAAATTGACTTTTTGCTTCCTTTTGATAAATTGATTCCAAATAATAAGGTGCTTAACTTAGTGCTTCATTAAACTTTTCCACAAAAAAATATGTGGCAAAATGGTTAATGAGGTGGAAATTCTTGTCATAAGATAGAAATGAAAGAGTTCACCTCAAAAATTTCAGAAAAGCAAGAAACCATATCTCCAAATACCAGCTAAAGTCCGAAGACCCATATGTATTCTTATCACCGCATTTAAAACTAAGTTAAAATACCTACTTATTGTCTCCCCAGACCTCATAAATCTGAACTTGATGACTCGATTGATCACATGATGGGCAAGTATATGTAGAAACATGGCCATTTGTTCTTCTATAGTTACAAGTTCATCTTCTTTTAACCCACCAATTGTACTTGCCAACTCGCATAGTAGAGTAAATGTATGTCTATCCATCCTAAGTTGTTCCACACAATTCAAGTCGTTGCTCTTAATGAGGTGGTCAAGGTGATCTAAATGAGCTTGGATTCTAATAAATGTCCGATCCTTCAATATATGTTTGCAGTAGTGCCTTTCAACAGCAGTGGACACTACTAGCATATACATCATACACAAAAGCAACATTTGGAGGCTCATCTTCTCTGATATAAAAATAATGAAAATTTCCTCTCTATCATTGTGATCCATTTCTAATGAGGAAAAACAAACAATAACATTAGACAAGTACAAATTAATAGGTTTTTTTTTTTTTGTCAAGTATACAAATTAACAGGTTAGATAATAGAAAAATATATAAAATAATATCTTTTTTCAAATTAGCAAATTTCAAGGAGGTTCTCCTTCCTCCTTGCAGTAGGGAGAAAATCCTTGATCTCATGGATTTGCTTTAGCTATTTGTCAAAAGTTTAGAAAGAACATATAAGTTCTAGGGGCATTGAAGATATCGAATATTTTGCACAAAAACATAAAAGCCTTTATAAATCTACAGATTCAAAACTACCAAGAAGAGAGTAGTTTTTGGCCATTCATCAAAGAACTAGAAGGTATTATTCGACCAAATTTGTGACAACTAAAAGCAAGCAAGCAAACAATCAAGTTTTCTGAGGGAATGAGGAGCCACATCAAATACTGTAACACCCTTTCATCATGAGCACGTGCCTATAAAACATTCGACGGTGTTGGACTCACCAAACAAGACCTATATGTAGGTTTAAACTTTAAAAAGCCAGGGGCGAGACACAATCTATAGCTAAGCATGTCTACATCTATACATCACTACAGTAGACTACACATAAGCTTTGTCTCAATGAATCCCATCATGTGCTTATAGATAAAACAAAATTCAATGCACCGGACTAACAGAAGTCGCATGCAAATTCAATCTCAAAACACCAAGGAAGAAGCACCAATCTATAGCTAGGGCATGTCCGCTCCCATACATCACAGCAGTAAATTGGGGCCTATGTGTAGCTATGAACATTATAAAAAAATCTCTCTTTTACATCGCAGAGCAGGGATATAATAAAAAATCTCTCCACCATAACTCTTTGCCACAAACGCATAATAACAATTCTGGAAAAGAAGCACTTTGCATGGAAATAATGTAAAAAATTTATGCAGGGGCAAGTTTTATTGCTGATTAGAGCCCCAACTAAAGACCGTCCTCGCCTTGCCCTGTCGACGTGCCCAACTTGTGCTACGCCAAACGCTAAAATAGATGGACTATTAAAATTTCATTTCCAAGAACATGATCGCCAATCAACCACCAAAAAAGCCAATAGAACTACAACTCTAACCTATGTAAACCGAAACATAGATGCAACAGGAAAACAATCCACAACCAACCCTAAGGCTACTTTAGAAGTCAACGTTAGAGAGAGAGAGAGAGAGAGAGAGAGAGAGAGAGAGAGAGAGAGAGAGAGAGAGAGAGAATGGTTATTTACCTTCGCAAATTCGTTGCTTCCGTAAAATTTCGATGTGAACCGGAAAGCTATCGAGGAGAAGGCTTTGAGTCAATACTTTGAGAACAGAGGAGTAGTAGTCGTCTGTGCGTGAATGGTGGAGAAAGAAAAAAAGCGTAGGGTTTTATGTTTCGGATAAAAGAAATTCTATCCGACCTTATCCCACTCTCCCCTCCGATTTTTTTTATCCAGGTTATATTCCCTTTATATTCCACCTAATCCTATTCTAGACAGCTACCAAACCGAGATAGGATAAAGCATATCATATCCTGGTTTTTATCTGATCGATCAAATGCAGCCTTAAAGTAAGTATGGGGATTCAAATGACCTCTAGGTTGCAATTTTATGGCTTGGGGTTGGAAGTAAGGAAGAGCGTTGTCAAGGCTTAGGTTGTGATCGAGAGAGAGAAGCAAATGTAACCAAACGGATCTAAGGGAGAAGAGGGATGGTCGTGCTATGATGATAGAGGTGATTGATCAAAGCATGACGCATGCAATAGTGACCATATGTAAAAGAAGGGGATGGTGGCCGCATCCGATGGTGGGCTCGACATAGGGTTAAGGTCGATGCAAAGTCCATATGAAGTTTTGACACGTCAAGAGAGTTTGATGATTGTACTGGGAGACAGTAAAACAAATTGTTGGAATTCAAGTCGGTGGAAGACGACTTACCTGATTCTGATGCGTAAACAGCAAATAGCCTCGAAACGAACGTTAAATTGCGAATAAATCACGAACAACACATCCTTATGTTAGTCTGAATGCAATCACAAGGAAAGCACTTGATTTCCACAGCGTAAATGCCTATTATTCTTGCAAAGATGAAATGGAACGCCTTGATGGAAAGGGGAGAGAAAATGAAGAAATTTTTTTGAACGTACGTTTGTCCAACCACTCCAACGGTTGTCTTCAGGGGTCTTTTATATGACCCCATCACATCCCTTCATCGTGACATATCCAAATGATGCGGTCTAATCACACCCCATCATAGACGTATTAGCTAAAGTACAACATCTCCCACTCGGATATGATAGGCTTGATAGCGCTTTATCAAGAATATAAGGCATTCAACATTCATCAACTTTACAAAACAATTCATACTGGCAAATAAGTCGTGCGACCAATGAGTACACTTGCACTTGGGAGCTCAAATTATGCACCTGTTAGAGATGACATAATGGCTACAACCCTGAAAAGAAATAAACAATCGATATCTCACAGTGCCCCAGACATATTTTGTTACATCAATCCAAGTATACCTATTCCTTAAAGATTATATTTGACTATTATCAAAACACCATGTATTTACAATTATATCCGCAACCACATAGGGCGATAGAATTGATCGACCAGTAAATACATGTGTTAGATGTAAAACAACAATAATCTTCATTCGCACTCATGTCTCTCTTAATTTCAGAACAACTGTTTTCCTAGACACGTCCCATAGGCCATATCCATTCATGACCGCCTGTAACGTACTAAAGTAGCAACATTGATCTATCACTTCGAGAACATAGTCAGAAGTAACATAGGATACAAAATTGAGGTAAAATACAAATTACCTCAAGGGCTCACATGATGAGTAAATGTGGATAATTTTACTCATCTTCCCTTATTAGTCGTACAATGCACATGTAGTATGAATTACATGCTATAGTGGATTATTCTTTCTATAAGAGCGTATGTCATTTATTAAATATATCCACCATACAGATCTTAGCCTAAACATAGTCACGTGCTTCTCACGTACTCATGTTTAGCTCGAATGCTATATCAGCTCGCTTTCTATAGCACCCAATTAAGTACTCGCATCCGGCATCTTTCAGGCATACATGATTGTGGGACTATCATGTTCGGTCTTATTATAAACAAATCACAGACCTCATCTTGACTGCAATCAAGGCGACATATTTTATAAACCAAACTTACTCTTCAGCATTTATTTGTACATAACGTCTCATCTCAACGTGCTAAATACAGCACTTGAGGCGATTGCTCATGTGAGTGAGCCAATCATTGCATGCTGACATATTTTTCAATAATATATGTGTGTTTGTGCTAGTCTCATAATGGATTTGTACTTATTGATAAAACATCAAATCACTAATAAATAAACAAGTACAGTACATTTGTCAACAAATACATAAACCAATTATTCTCTACAATAACAGATATCACGTTCTACGCAATCCTAGTGACATCCTATGGGTCAAGAATATGTCTCTAGGAATAGCTTTCGTAAATGGATCAGCAACCATTCTATTGGTTGAAATGTATTGCAAGATCACTTCTTTCTGCGCTATAATATTTCTAATGAAGTTATTCTTTATGTCAATGTGCTTTGTCCTTCTATGATACTTAGAATCTTTCACATAAGCAATGGCTGCTTGACTATCGTAATAAACTGTCACCGGTCTTGGAACTTCAGTGACAATGGCTAAATTTTCCAAAAAATGTTTTAGCTATACTGCTTCTTGCACTGCGCCAGAACATGCAATAAATTCTGCCTCTATCGTAGATAATGTCGTGCATGTCTGTTTCTTGCTATTCCAAGAAATTGCACCTCCATTGAGCAAGAACGCATATCTAGAAGTCGATTTACGCTCATCCAGGTCTCCACCCCAATCGACATTTGAATAACCCAATAGGCGTAAATCATTCCCTTGGTAACAAAGTCGATAGTCCATGGTGCCCTTCAAGTATCTCAGGATCTTCTTCACTACTTTCTAGTGTGCTTGACCAGGATTCGATTGATATCGACTCACTAATCCCACGGCATAACATATGTCGGATCGAGTACACATCATAGCATACATCAAACTTCTGACTGCATTAGAGTAAGGAACAGTTTTCATCACTTTAATTTCTTCTTGAGTCTTAGGACACATCTCAGTACTTAGGCCTTCACCTTGCATAACATGGGTATCAATGGGATTACAATACTATATATTGAAATGCTCAAGAATCTTCATAATATAAGACTCTTGTGATAAAGTAAGGAGTCTCCTTGATCGATCTCTTTCGATCTTAACTCCTAATATATAAGCAGCTTCTCCCATGTCCTTCATCTCAAAATTGGAAGACAACCATTCTTTTATGGCGATAACCAAAATCTTGTCATTTCCAGCTAACAAAATATCGTCAACATAAAATGATAAAATTACAAATTTATCTTTGGACCGCTTGACATATACACAGTGATCTTCTTCGATCATCCTGAAACCAAAAGTTATTATTGCTCGATGAAAACGCAAATACCACTGTCTAGATGATTGCTTAAGGCCATATATTGAGCGATGAAGCTTGTAAACTTTATGCTCTTGACCTTTAGCTATGAAACATATTGGTTGTTTTATATAGATTTCCTCATCTAATTCTCCATTGAAAAATGCCGTCTTTATATCCATTTGATGTAATTCAAGGTCCAAATGTGCAACGATGGCTAGAATAAGGCGTATTGAGGCAAACCTTACAACTGGTGAAAAAGTTTCCTCATAGTCTATACCCTCTTGTTGAGTATACCTTTCACCACAATGCAAGCCTTATACTTTTCAATGGATTCGTCCGCCCTTCGCTTAATCTTGAAGACCTATTTGTTTCCAATAGCTTTACGATTGGGTGGTAGATCAACCAAGTCCCAGACATGGTTTACCCTCACAGACTCCATCTCATCTTCTAAAGCTTCTCTCCATTCTTCCTTATCAGAGGATGAGAGAGCCTCTTGAACAGTTTTAGGCTTGGCATCGTCTTTTTGAGTAATCATAAATGCTTCCCCTTCAATCTCAAAACGACGATGATGAATACTTTTACAATTAGTTTTACGTAATTGAATTTCTCTTGAATTTAATTCATCAAGCGATGCAACACTCCCACTAGGTCTTGTGTGTTGAAGTAAATCTTTATTTCCCTCTACAATATCAGTGGGTGTGTTATCAGGATCTTCCATCTCATATAATTGGAAATCCTTATCAATCTCACTTCTACTAGGAAAATCATTCTCCAAGAACGTGACATCTCGTGACTCCATTTCGATCACACTTCCATCAGCTTGTTCATCTATGAACACGTACCCTTTGAAGTGTTCGGAATATCTTATAAAGATACATTTCTTCCCTCTAAGACCTAATTTGCCATGTTTATAGGAAGAATCATGAACATAAACTGCATATTCCCATGTACGTAGACTACTCAAGTCTGGTTTCTTACCAGTCCATAATTCATAAGGGGTGAAAGTGATCGGTTTTGAGGGCACACGGTTAAGTATATAGGCAACAGTCAATAACGCATCTCCTCAATAGGAGATAGGTAAATTTGCTTGCGCCACCATAGACCTAACCATTTCTAATAATGTTCTATTCCTTCTCTCAGTTACCCCATTTTGTTGTGAAGTATCGAGAATAGTCAATTGTCGTACAATTCCTTTTTCATCACAAAAAGTCTTGAATTGCTCCGATAAATACTCACTTCCACGATCGGTTCTCAATGCCTTATTGTTTTATTCAACTGATTCTCTACTATCGTTATATATCGTCTAAAGCAGTCTAATGCTTCTGACTTATGGGAGATCAAAAAAATATAACCGAAACGTGTGAAGTCATATATGAAAGTGATGAAATATGAGGCTCCATGCCTCGCCCTCACATTCAAAGGACCACAAATGTCAGAATGTATGAGATGCAATGAAAATTCAACTCTAATCCCTTTACCGAATGGTTTTCTAGTTACTTTTCCCGCTAGACAATGTTCACATGCGGATAGACTAACATAAATGAGTGACCCTAAAAGGCATTCTCTAGCTAATTATTGCATTATTTGCAATCCAATGTGACCTAATCTAGCATGCCAAGTGTTTGCATCAATGTCAACGTTATTAGAAGATACAATTAAAGAAAAACAACAATCAACATTAACATTATATTGATCATAGTCAATGTCTAACACCATAAAACCATTCGATACATGACATGAACCATAATAAACTGTTCTATACAAAATGTCAACACAATCACCATGGAAATTCAATACATAACCTAAGCTAAGAAGAACAACTACAAAGACCAAGTTTCGTCGAATATCTAGAGCATAAAGGACATCATGCAGGAATATGTTTCGATCACCACGTAAGATTAATTTACATGTGTCGATACCCTTCACTTCAACTCTTGAGTTATTCCCAACATATATCCACCTTCTTCCAAGCAGTATCCGACGATACTCCACAAATACTTCTTGGTCTCTAGCTACATGGTCTGTTGCTCCTAAGTCTACAGTTCACATTGGATGAGATTCAGCAAGCATTACAACACTAGAAACAAAAGCATTACTCAAAGTAATGGAGTAATAGGGTACCTTTTTTTGGTTCAGTGCATTCATGAGCAAAGTAACCCATCTTGCCACAATTGTGGCACTTCTCCATCTTGGCCTTATCATTTTTCCCACCATGCTTTTTACGTCGGAAGGTCTTAGCCCTCTTGGGTTCCTGATCAATCATCTTCCCTTTGTTGTTGAATTGAAGATTTCTCTTGTGCTTGAAGCCTAAAACTTTGCACAAACTCAATTCAACAACATAAGCATGGGTAGAGGATCTTGTAGCCTCTAGGCGCTCATCCTCTAATTCCAAATGATGCGCAATATCATCAAAAGTGACGATGTTCTCATTATGCGTTATATTGATCTTCATATGCTCCTAATTATTAGGAATAGACCTTATAACAACCTAAATTTGCTGTTCATCAGTAAGGGAGTGACCTGTCGATTTCAGCTCACGGATCATGTTTGACATCTCCCGAAGATGCTACCTCTTCGTTACATTTGGGGGCTTTTGGAATGTGTCAAACTTGATAGTGAATCTCCTCAGCTTAGTGGCAGATGTACCCCTAAACTTATCGTTCAAAGCAACCCACATAACTTGAGCTTTGTCATAACTCTCAAACTCACATATGAGATCATCTTACATACAGCTCAGCAACGTGATGCGAGCAATGCTATTTTTCTTTTTCCAAGCTTGATAAGCTTCCAGATCTCTCCTGTGTTGAGCTGAAGTTCTATGTTCAGGTTTATCCATGGTATGGTTGAGGGTTTCCAAAACCTCTTGCTCCTCAAGAATGTACTGAACATTTCAGTGCCAAATAACATAATTGTTACAGTTCAGCTTCTCACCCTTATTGATGTCAGCCACAATGGTCTTGGATGCCGAAGTCATAATCAATTGCTATAACACATTGACATAATAAACGCAAAATCAATACTAGCACACTATATAGAGTAACACACATATTTAATTTGCAACAAAGACAAACTAAATTAATGATAATTCAACAAAAGACACAAAAGCAAAAGTTCACAATGTTCCCAATCAACTTATATGTACAATTGTTTTATTATCATAAATTAGTTTAATTTGCGCAAATTTTAAGTTCTAGGTGAGAACTCATTTCAATTCTACCAACCTACGCACTCTCACTAGGAAAAATAATTACATGATCTTATGTAATTTCTACATTTTTCCTTAACAATATATATATATATATATATCATGATAATAACCAACGTATAAATAACAATCATACTTCCACTATAATTAAAATTGCAATTCAACATGTAATATATTTCCTATCATTATTCTAATTTTCTAGCAACTAGAAAATTGCAAGTATATTAAAATATATACATCATATCATTGAACCAAGCTCTACACAGCATATATAACATCATTTGCACACAAGCTAGCTACTGTATTTCCCTAATCACAGGAAAATACAAGCTACAAATGAATAAGCTGCATTAAACCCAAAAAAAAAACACGTATATAGGGTTTCTAAAGCATTTTCATACATTTATAAAATTCAAAAGTATAAAATAATTATATCATAGTATAGATAACATTCATACGAACCAAACATCGTTGACCACGCTCCAATTAGAGTTCACGCGGCGCGTGTGGCGGATGCGCCAGCGAGCCAAACGGCTCCTAGCCGGTCCGACTGGTCCGACCGGTGACCGATCTGACTGGTTCGACCGCCGGATCGGTTGACCGGTCAACGGTTGAGTCGGGTCGAGTTAGGTCAAATAGGTTGGATCTCATATCAGTTCGGGTCTCGAGTTTGGTCAGGTCGCTAGCCGGTGACTGGCCGGTCAACTGTCGCCGATGGTGACATCATCGATGACGTCATCCGGCAACCGTGTGGCATCCCAAAATTCAAAGCCAAGCCATGAGGTGTGTTAAAGTTTCTAATTAGGTGATAAAAATTTCCATGGCTTATGCTTTAGCCATTAGTCTTTAATTAGATGATTTGTTCATATGATTGTGAAAATTTAAATTTGATAGATTAATAATTTATGCTTGGCCATGTACTTTATAAATTAAATTTCAATGAGCAAAAATATCCCAAGACTTGCGAAGATGAAATTTGAATTTGGAAATATTTATAGAAAGGAATTCAAAAAAAAAAAAGGAAAAGGAGGGTTATTTTTGGAATGGGCCTTAGACCCATTTGGCCTAAGCTTAGTGGGCCGAATGGCCGGCCCAAATGGAAGCCCACAAGAGGGAATTCGACCAGCCCAAGAGGAGTGGCCGGATGGCCCAACTCCAAAGCCCAACAAGCCCAAATCCAATTCAAAAATAAAAATGACAAGTGGCAAGGGGCAAGAGCATGCATTGGTGGGTTTGTAGGCAATCTCATGATTGCAAATGATGGGATTAAGGGGATATAAAAGGGATGAGGAGAGAGAGTGGCCGGATTACTTGCTTCAATTCGTCCAAAGAGAGGGTGAGAAAGAGAGAGAGTTTGAGAGAAAGGGAGAGAAACCGAGAGGGAAGGAGGCGGAGCCGGAGGGGTGTGCCGTTCGTTCGCCGTCCGATCGTCGCCGTTCGTCGTCGTGTGCCCATCTTAGAGGCAAGTGGAGTCCGTAACTTCTCTTGCATGTTTGTTGTGGTGGTTGCATGTTAGATTTTAGGTGTGATTTGTGCGAAAAACCGAGGTAAGAGTTGGTTATTTGTAAACCGTGTGACTGTTCTTGTTCGGTTTGTTGGAGTCAGTAGCTTGTTCGAGTTTGCATGTGTGTTTGGGGTTCGATTTTGGCTTCGATGTCTTCATGAAAGTTGAAGCTAACGTCTTGTACTATGACATACTAAAAATTCGTAGAAAACGATGGAGATTTGAGGGGTCAAAAGTTCTATTGTACGGAGACTTTAGATCTGCGAAATTTTCACTGACCTCTTGTTGATTTCTTGATTGCATGTTGATTTCTGTTGGAGATATCACTTTGTTGTCTTCTTGAAAGTTGTAGGAAACACCTTAAAATACAACATACTCAAATTTGAAGCAAAAAGAACAAGTGTAGCTTGGTGAATCGGCTAGATCTTGGAAATAATGGTTCTGGTGAAGTATCTCGAGACACCCGAGACTTCATGGACTAAAATGGTGACCATAATCTGGTTATTTGGCCTAGATCTCTTCATGAAACTTGTAAAAGACACCTTGGTACATAACATACTCAAATTTCAGAAGAAACGAAAGAGAATAGATGGGTGAAATCTAAATATTTCGGAGAAGTGTGTTCTGGACGTCGCGGTAGTGGTTCCAGAAGCTTCGTAGGGTTGTAGAAATTAATCTAAAACTAATTTGGCTTAGAGTTCTTCATGAGAAATGCACGAAAATGTGTTGGCTATCACCCTGTAAAAATTCGTAATTTTTGAAGGCCATATGGGTATTTTAATCGAATTTATTTGGAAACTGTGCAAGTCTGGCCATTACCCGAATATAAGGTGCTATTTTGTGGAAATTGTGAAATTATGAGAAATTCAATTTGGCCACGAATTTTGTATGAAATTGTGATTCTATTTGTTTGTTTAGTGATTTTTGAGTATCATGATTTTGGGGAAAAATCATAGATATTAAATTTAATATTTATGGAAATAAATAATAATATAATAATAAAATAATAAAATAATAATAAAATAAAAAGGGATTATTTTATTGGCCATGAATTCCATCGAATTTATTATGCATTGTTATATGACATTGGTGTATGTATGATCATAAATTGTGATGCATGTGTGAATCATATGCCATGTAATAATGAGATTAAAAGGATGGTGAATGTGGAAAATGATATGTGAGTAAGAGGTTGTGGTGGATGATGATGTCTGGTGGCCTAGTGGCGTAATTCCGGAGATTCCCCGGGAGTGTCGGGATGCCCGGTGGTATACGGTACGTAATTCCAGGGGGGCCTGGTGGTATGTCGGTACATAATTCCGGAAGCCCTGTCGGAGGTCTTTGCCCGAAGGGAATGCCTCGCGATGCCAGGATTTGGGTGCGAGATGCCCGGCTAGAAGGGTAAAGGCCGGATGTCCGGTTGTATCTTGGATACATGCCCGGAGGTTCCTCGTGATGCTAGTTGGGATGCGAGATGCCCGGAATGTGGGGGGCCGGATGCCCGGTTGTATCTTGGATACATGCCCGGAGGTTTTTCTCGCATGGGATGCGAGTGTAAAATATGAGATAAAATTGATGAATCGAGGAAGGGTGATGTGGTGATCAAATTTAAAGATAAAGATGAAAATTAACTATGGCATGATATGGTATGATATGCATGATGATATGCATGATGATATGCATGATGATGGTGATGATATGTGATGTGATATGATGATTACCCATGGTATGATATGCATGATGATATGCATGATGATGGTGATGATATGTGATGCGATATGATGATCGCCCATGGTATGATATGCATGATGATATGCATGATGATGATGATGATATGTGATGTGATGATGTCATGATAAGGATGACATGTATGATATAATGATGCCATGATGATGATTATGATGATGACATATGATGATATGATATGCATGATGATAAGGCATGATGATGCATGATAGTATTACGCATGGCTGCAAGGTAAGTTACGTCTCGCAATGCATGTATGATTTGTATGATCGTTGAGTGGTTATTGGATTCCTTTCATATTTGAGTGGTTGTCTTCACCCTTTTGGGACCAACATTTCAGATTAGTAGATGGTTTGAACGGTTGGATATAACCGTGAGGAGGAGGATAGCAAAGGAAGGAGCTTTTGGACGCCGACACTGATCGATGGACTTTAAGTGTATGATTGTTGGAGGAAATGTCGGTCATCTTTTGGAGTGTAGCCGAATATAGAAGACTACGGCATTTTGATGTACCGATGAACAATGTCCATATGATTTAAGTAAATAAAAAGTGTACGGCTTTTACCTAAATGTTTAGTAAGTGTGCATCGTTTTCTGAATATAGGGAAGGGAGTTGTTAGATGTGCTTCCGCATATAAATTGCGCAAGGGACTGATCGAAAAAAATAAAATGTGTAAACCCCCAAGTTGTATGGACTCGCTGCACTTGAAATGGTATCATAGTGATATGTTAATAAGGAAAGTGAATGGTAAGCGAACTGTGGCGACCCTAATCGGATCGGGGGCCGTCGAGGGGTGTCACAAACCGACTGTTGGATGACGTCACGGTGATGTCACCACGAGCCGGTTTGCTGACCAGCGCGTGTCAGTTTGCCGACCGACGCGTGCTAGTTTGCTGGCTGGCGCGCGTTGCGCACGTGCCGGTTCGCCGACCGACGCATGTGGCGCACGCGCTAGCTCTGCTAGCTCTTCAGGTGTGTGGCGCCCACGCGCAGCGGCTTCTGGTCGCGTGTGTCAGCGCGTCCAGCGTCTTCCGGCGACGCTCGACCTATCGCCGGACTCGTTTCGACGAGCTCTTTCACTCTATATATATTCAAAATTAATTTTTACCAAAAAAATATTTTGAAAAACAACCAAAACCTCACGAATACATGCGACCCCGAACCCATTCTTTGCTCCGGTTAAAATTCGAGTTTTTCATATAGCAATTCCGACTATCGGAGATCCAAACAGTGTAGAATACAATCTCTTGATCTCAATATCAAATGGTAAATGAGAAAACTCGATGAAAAATAAGGCAGAAATCACGATCGGGCTCTGATATCAATGTTGGAATTCAAGTCGGCGGAAGACGACTTACCTGATTCCAATGCGCAAATAGAAAATAGCCCCGGAACGAACGTTGAATTGCGAATAAATCACGAACAACACTTCCTCACGTTAGTCTGGATGCAATCACGAGGAAAGCACCCGATTTCTACAGTGTAAATGTCTATTGTTCTTGCAAAGATGAAATGGAACGCCTTGATGGAAATGGGAGAGAAAATAAAGAAAATGTTCTGAACGTACATTTGTCCAATCACTCCAATGGTTGTCTTCAGGAGTCTTTTATATGATCCCGTCACACCCCTTCATCGTGGCATATCAAGTCCAAATGGTGCGGTCCAATCGCACCCCATCATGGACGTACTAGCTAAAGTACAACACAAATGGCATTTTCTTTTACGTAACTCTTTGCTTATCTTGATTGAAGAAAGAAAAAAGTTAAAATAACTTGATGAAGGAGGACGAGTGAGATCCTACCATAGAGAGACATATGGAAAATAGTTAAAAAGTGAGTTTTTAATCTAAATGGTATTTTGACCACTATGTATAAAAGGGATAGTTTAAAAATAAAGAGGTCAATTTCGACCAAAATAATAATAATAAAGAGTTGATAATAGCAACCACCACACTAAGTAGTGTTGCTGGCTTCGGGCTTTCTCCCCCTCACGAAGGGGAGAAGTTCGAATCCCTAACACGTCGCAGGTGGACTTACCCGCTTCACGGGGTGATGGGTTTCTCCGTGGGCCCCAGGGTTGGCTCGTCGACTGTCGGCTTACAGGTTTTCCTAGGTCATCAAAACAAAAAATAAAGTTGGTAATAGCACCTCTCATAATAACATCTTCCTTTAGAGTGTCGCTAAACCCAACATTACTTCTAAAGTTACTTAAAATATGTAGCATAATTACTTAGACACCTTGAACTTTAATATTGTTGCACAATAAACATGAACTTTGAAAAGTTGTAGATCATCCTTCGAACTTTGATACCTTGTGCAATGACCCCTAAACTTTGAAAAGTTATCAATGTCGATTTTTATTGCAGCTGCTAACTTTTTTCATCTATTCAACTATTTAAGTATTGTTCGAAAATAGACTAACTCATTTTTAAAATAAAATAACTCCTAATAAATGTCAATAATTTCATGAACCATGTATCATCCTATATATGCTTAATTTCATTAAAAATGTAATAATGATGTTTTGGTCAAACAAATGAGTCAACCCAATTTTAGGTAATGCTTAATGATGTTATCGAACATCTATGACTTTTTTGAAAACTTGGAGAGCAGTAATTCACAACAGTTCAAAGTCTGAGACTATTATGCAATAGTGTCAAAGTCAACGGAGCAATCTATAAATTCTCAAAAACTGTGGGGCTACTGTCCAAAACAATGCCAAAGTTCGAAGGGGGGTTTTTGAGCAATTATATCAAAATCTTTTCATTTTCATGCCGTTCAAAAGCTAAAATTTTATTTTGGGAAAATCTCAAATAAGGATCTATCTCGAAAAAAAGATCCAAAGTGAACACTATATCAAATGAGGATCCGAAGTGGCTAATTTAGTCTCAAGGACCCAAACTTCCAATCTTATTTATAGCTTGGGGTAGCTTCGTCCAAGAACATTGTTTCTTTAATTTTTTTTCCTTTCTTCATCTTCCTCACATCTCCTCCTTTGCTCTACATTGCCTCCATCTTCAACACCATAATCAGGGCCCCCACCAGCGACCTTGTGAGCTTCATGTCATCACGTAGTTGGTCCTAGTAACGAGAAGTCAAATTGGAGTTATTTGCTACTAGCCACCTTCTCATATGCTAAAATCCTCAATTCCTCAAGATTTGTTAGATCTTGACTCGCTCGTGCTTAGCCTAAAGCTTGGATGGACCTCCGTCTGACAAAGACGATGCTGGATTTTCTATCGAGGCAGCAGTCAATAAGGTAAAGAGCTCGAATAGGACTTGTTAATGGCCGCAATGGGGCAACGAAGTATGGTAGTTTCTACAGTTAATGATGTCAGATATAATTGATGATCAATCTCAAGATGGGGTATCGGTTGAGGAGAAGAGCTGTGTCGATGAGAATGACAAGAGTGTGAGTGGGTATCTCCAGACTAGAGATTGTTGAAAGGAGTCATTAGCATTGCAAAGGGGAAGGGGAATCTTTGAAAGATTGAATTTACACAAGAGAGGCAAACTCGAATTTGAAATTGATGAGGCAAACTGTTGCCGAGGTTGAAATAGTCACTTGCTGTAACAAAATTGTTTTTTGTCGTGAAATTGTTGATCATCAAGTGTTAATTGACTAGAGGCATAAGTTATTCAAATAAGACGATTTGTTAATGCTTGGATATTGTTGCTCTATTGTTGGCAAGTAAGACCAAAAACAAACACACAAAATTGCAGTTGCTAGGTTAGCGGAAGGCTCGAAATAAGTGGAGTTTGATGCACTTTTGAGGTGAGAGAAATACGTCGCCAAAGGGATTAGTTGCATAGTTTAGGAGTTGGACAAGAAGTTGAGTCTTAGCAAAAGCATATTCATATTATGGCTTGAGATCAAAATTTGCGATGAATGTTGGAATAAAGAGAACTTATTTTTGAAAGCTCATTTTGGTTTCGTGGAATTGTCTACAAACCATTTTGAGGAGAGAAATTTAAAATTTTCAACGAGTTAAACTATATTGTAATGGCTCATGTTAAAGAAAACTCGATCTTGATCATACAACGAGATGACAAAGAGAGAGATGGAGGGGCTGATAATGGAGGTGATGTAGAAAGAGGAAAAAGAGACAAAAAAACAAAGAATAATGTTTTTGGACAAAAGTACCCTAGCTATGAATAAAATTAGAAGTTCAGGTTCTTAGTTGAGAGTAAGTTAGCCACGTCGTTATTTGAGACAATATTCACTTTAGATCATTGTTTGAAAAAATGGCTCTATTTTTGGTGTTTATATGAGATTTTTCCTTTTATTTTTGCCAAGTGAATGGAAAGCCCAAAAGAAAAAAAAAAAAGGTCTTTGTCTTGAAATTGGCGGGTCGACTCCAAGTGGGCTCAAATACCGGTTGATTACCCGGCCCGGACGGACTCCCAAAAGCTACGGAACATCTCAGAGAGAGAGAGAGCTGACGATATCAAGGGGAGGAAGAAGACGAACGACGGTGGAGATGATTCAAATTGCAGTTGCATCGAGAAGGAAGCCTCTAGACACGTGATCACGACCAGCAAACTTCCTCTTCCCTCATCCGCCATGGACGCAACTCGCAAGCACCAGGTTACTCTCTCTCTCTTTCTCTCTCTGTGATTAGCTCGCTCGCGTGGTGGTGCTGAGTTGTCGCCGTATGGATGTTCGCGTGGGTTGCCGGAGTTGAATTCGCGAGGAATTTGGCTCTGATCATCGCCTTCTGCTGTTTCTTCCCTGATTTGTGAAGTCGATTGGAATTGGGCGAATTTCGCGGTCGATTACTCTGCCCGCCCAAGCAAAGAAATGATGTTCGAGTGATTCGATGGTCTGGCTCTTGTGCTAGATCGGTCTCGGGGGTGATGGAGTCTCCTCAATCCGTTAGTCTTGGTTGTTGCTTGTGTTGATTGTTTGTGTGAATCGCGTTTTTTTTTTTTCTTTTGGCGGTTGAATCAGGTTTCGTTGAGGGGCGCGAGCGCGAGGGAGATCACGAGGGACGCTCTTCTCGAGAAGGTGTCTCAGGAGAGGGAGGCCCGGAGCTACGCTAGGCGCGCCAATGCGGCTGCTCTGTTCATTCAGGTGCGTCACTCCTTTCGGGTCTAGCTTTTTGTAATGTTATCCTGAAGTGCCGTGCGAAGATGCACTAGTTCAAATTTTCGATATTGTGGAGTGGAGGCTATTGAATTAGAAGAGCATGAGTCTGTATTGTCTAACCTATCGCTTGTAGTAGATTTCCTTTTGATTCAGCTAGTTCCTTTTTGTATGTGGTCTGGTGAAGAGAACTGGTAGATAATGCTACAGTATTTGCTGATTCATTGGTGCTGGTTAATCTTGCTTCCCATAATCCAGACTCTTTCCATTGGTCTGTAAAGTGGAATTTCTTCTCAGCCAGTATAAACGTATTCACTTTCACTTTTTTTTTTTTTCCTTTTTCAGAGAGTATGGAGGCGTTACTATGTGACAAGAATGGCAGCTTTGCAGTTTCGAGAAGAATGGGATACCTTGGTGAATCATCATTCTGGTTTGATGACCGGAACATGGATTTCTTGCAGCCTTTTGCGACCTTTCCTCTTCTTTGTTAGATGCTTGTCAGTCCGGCGTCATACTATTCAACCCAGAGATGTTGCCTGCTTGGAGAAGTGCTTGAAGATTCTTTTGGAGAGTATTCACTCTACTGGTATGGTAATTAGTAGCTTTGCAAAAATCAATAGCAATGATTTACTATAGTTTCACTTTCTTAATACATCAAATAGGGGCTGATTTGAAAGAGTTGCTGTCGGGTCAATCATGTGTTCCAATCCTAACAAGTTAATTGAGTCTGGATGATTTAGAGCTTCATGTACCTTCTTATGGGAAGTTAGCAAGTGTTCAAGAAATATGATTGCATATCATGAGTCAATTTGTTAGGTACAGTGCTTTCACTGGTAGTAGTATGGTTTTATTAATTTTTTTTTTTTTTTTTTTTTTAAAGTTTATAAACCCATAAGTTAAGATGTATATTCTGGCAAGGCCATGGGTGGACCCGTGGGGTTGGCAAACGTCCCTGCCTGCCAGGCCACTAGCTGCTTGATGCAATATTTATGAATCATATGCTATATTATCTGAGATTTGAAGTACTAATTGTCGTAAATTATGTATGTTTAAAGTTTCTATTCTTGCCACCCCAAGTCTTGTGTCTGCCAGTAATTGCCAAGGCCTTCTCAGTTTCTTTTGGAGGCATGTCTTAGCAGAACAGTACACTAAACCTCATAAAAAATTATGGTACATTAATGTGGAAGTGGATTTTAAGAGAGCTTCACATTTTTTATTAAATGCTGCAAATATTCTTAACATGCTATATAGGGAAGATTACTTGGTTTATTTTCTTTCAATATTTTGATCTAGTTGTTTGAGAAAGTAGCAATCACAGTGGACAGAGCTGCAATTATATGGGATGTGGAGACAAGTCTCTACATATTACACTTCTTTTCTCCTGTCTTCAAATTTTAAATGCAATACTCCCTATTTTTCATTGTGATTATAGTCAAGCTGATAAATAAGGGTCAGTCGATCAAGGTGATAAATAAGTGTCGCAAAATATAGTGTTCCAAAGCCTAGTGCTCAAAGCTCCTAGAGAAGGTTTTGCAAGCAGTGTAAATTACCATTTAATATTCCCTTCTCCACATGGATTCTTCAATGACAAAAAGTCACTTACAGAATACTGAGTCTGTTGGATACGTATGATAATTAAAAGTCCGGTGTTTCTTATATAGGTAGCAGATTGTCCCCAGGTTATGAAATGGTTCGAAATTTTGATGTTGATGAAACAGTGACTCTTGCTCAGGGTAATATTTGTCTACTTGGCCAATGTTCTCTGAAATGGCCAGAGTCTGTTATGAGGCAAAGCTATGTTGCTTACCTAAGTGACCACATACTTGATTCCCTTCCTCTCCCCCCTATCACACATTTGGAGAAAAATTGCTACTTTGTTATAGAGTGATGTCGAATGGTGTTGAGCTGATTTTCCCTGTAGTGTAAAGTTACCCTTTTGACTTTACTTTATTGCCTGACTACTGCATAAGTGTTCCATTGTAAGTACACACTGCATCTAAAATAGAGAATCCCGGTGCACGATGCTTCCCTCATTGGGGGTGTTTGGGAAGGCATTGATGTACACATGTTTGTGGTTGATTTTCCAGAGAGGTTGTTTCTGCAAACCGTCATTAAAATTGTCAACGTTTTATTTGCATTGGCTTTATTGTTGGGTGCATATCAAGTTATGTCAAATTAGATGCTTTTGCATTTTCATTCTGTAGATCTGAGGAGAAACTTTTGCTGCTTGGCCATCGGCACACTTGAAGAGAGAAGAACCTGGAATTTTCAGGCACAGAAGCTGATCATACTGTGCTCCTTCATTCTTGCATCATGTGACACAAATCATCCCGGTTCCAAAGATATGGTTGCTCTTACCTCACTAGCAATGCGTCTACCGGTTGTCTTAACTGATCGCAATGGATGGAAGATTTTACCTCAGGATCATATCAGGGATGTTGATCTAGCTGTCAAGAATTTGATCTGCTTTATGGGAAGTAAGAGTGGGCTTTACGTATCTGTTAGAAAGTACATCATGAAACTGGATGTTCTTTTGCCATCACAACGCGCTGGTCTGACACAGACTGAAGATAGATTCTTGATCACAGCAAGTGCATTAACTTTAGCTCTCCGGCCATTTCACGTGATAAAGTCCAATAAAGATGGACCAAGCCTTGTGGATATTGACTGTGCTCCAACACAGTACTGTATATCTCTCCTGACAATTCCTTGGCTTCTTCAACGGTTACCAGCTTTTCTGGTTCCTGCTTTGAAGCATAAGTCTGTTCTTTCACCATGCTTCCAGACTCTTCTGGTAAGGTTCATCCAACTGCCACATAAAGATTCTTTTCCATTGGTTTTTGGCATGTCAGATTTTCTTAGTGTATTTGGTATGATTTTACCTAGTCCTCTTTGCTTCCCTGAGAAAGTTTTTAGTTTGATTTGCAGCACCTAGAAAAGGGTGTGCAGCAGGGGTTAAGTGGGCATGTGATAGGACCAGTTTGGTTGGGCTTCCTATGAGCAAAACACTTAGTGATTTTCTGCCAAATCTTAAAACAATGCTAAAACTTTGAGAAGTTGTACTATTTATATACATCTATTTGTTAATATTTGTAAATTTTAAAAGGTTCCGGGCATATAAAATCAATTCGTGAAAACTGCAACGTATGAGAAAAGTAAAAAGTAAAAGTCGCATGGTCCAATGATCAGGATACTATTTTTAATTCTTTGCTCAAGATTCTGTTTCTGCATCTTTTGGCACTAAGAATCTGAAACTATCTTGCTTGATTGGACATATAGTCAATTACTTCCCCTTGCTTCTTCTAAAATGTTCTTTGTCTGATCTTGCTCCATCATAAGCTTGTTTGCTTTGCATAATGATACAGCTTTATTGTTTCTTAGGATATGATGACTGATATATGCCTGAATTTTTTCCCTCAAGTTTTCTGAATGACATCTCACTGTATATATAGTGGAGATGTGCAAAATTGGATCTCATGAGTTCTTTCTCCAAGCCACATGTATGTCATAAGGATACTCTACTTAAAATTTAATACATAGTCCAAAAGCTTAATCTAGTAGGTGGAGGGAGAATACTTGTATAAGGCCTTATATAGAGGCCATGTACAAGATACTTTAACACCCCCTTTCATGTGTAAACAAAACTGATAATGGCATGTGGAGTTGATGGGGTTGCACACACGAAATATGCTGGCATGAAACTCTACTAATTTGAGATGAAGTGTGCAACCGTTTACTCTAAAAGCTTAAGGAAGTGAGTGGAGGAAGACTGCATGTATGTAAGGCCCCTTACTCCATAGATAAGCAACATGGCATACTTAAATAACCTTAACCTGTCTTGAGCTGTTCACTTTTTTTCTTAAGTTTTTAGGAGATATCCTGCTGATTTACCTCTAATTTTATATCTCTGCTACCAACATGCACATTATGCAAAACTTGCAGACGCAGTATTGTGCCTTTGTATTTTTCACCTGTATCTCTTGTATGGTTATTCCTCGATTTGGTATTACGTTTCGAGTCAACGTGACCGGCTACCTTCTATCGGAAATCCTCCTTGCATAATAATCACCTGTTTAATACGACTGTTAAAATTGCATTTAAATTCATGGGCACTGATCAAACTATGGCAGGTGATGACAGATGTTGAGAGGAAAAATTTTATCGGACATGTCAGATATTCATCAGCAAGGAACTTTCTGTTGGCATAAGGCAATTCCTCCAGTTGGTTGGGCTCTTGCAAATGTTATATGCCTAATGACAGGGAATGACAATGGTTCTCTAGAAACTCCAATATTTTGTCAAGATGTAGAACATGGATTATATGTTCGAGTTGTTATTACTCTAGCAGAAAACTTCTTGGATTGGATTGATAATGCTAGATCCTTAATAAAGGAAAATCAAAGATGTGAATGTGACTGTGGAACTTTTGAGGGGTCCACCAATTTTTCTATCTTTAAGAAAGAGTCCGTATCAGGGCTTTCAGAAAGGTCTTACGTGGAGTTACTGAGGCCTGTTTATCATCAGTCACATCTGACAGACCTTTTGGCTGTCTTGAGTACAGATATGTGTGCTCAGGGAGCTGAAATGCTGGCATCAGAGAATTTGGATAATTTGGGAAAGTTGGAACTGGTTCACATTTCGTACTTCTACTCTTATATGCTCAGATTATTTTCAGTACTGAACCCTGTGGCTGGATCATTGCCTATCCTTAACATGCTATCCTTTACTCCTGGATTTCTTGTCAGCTTGTGGAGATCGCTGGAAACTAATATTTTTCATGGTGCCTCTGATCGCGCAAGAGATTATCCTGGGAGCAGAAAAAATGGCACTTTGGACGGAAGACAGCGGACGTCTAAGTTTGGAGGTGGTAAATGGACCAGTGTATTGCAGATGATCACTGGCAAGTCTCAGGCCAGTGCTGGTAGTGCTCTTACAGACTCGACTGATTCTCATATTAGCTCTGGCTTGGTGGATGAAGATTCTTGTGATGTGTGGGATGTAGAGCTTCTCAGGTCTGGCCCTCAAGGTCTTTCTAAAGATATGTCTTGTCTGCTGCATCTGTTCTGTGCAACCTATTCGCATCTTCTGCTTGTGCTTGATGACATAGAGTTCTATGAAAAACAGGTAAACAGTTCCAGGATTTTTATTTTATTTTTCACAGATGATATTAGGCCCTGTAAATGATTTATAATGGGGTAGTTTGTCCATGGACTAGGTTCCTTTCAAGCTTGAGGAGCAAAGGAGAATTACATCGGCACTCAATACACTTGTTTATAGTGGCTTGTCTCGTAGCAGTTGTCTGCAGAATAAACCAATGATGGAGTCTGCAACCAAGTGCTTGCATTTAATGTATGAAAGGGATTGCAGGCACCAGTTTTGTCCCCCTGATTTGTGGCTTTCGCCTGCTAGAAAGAGCCGGCCTCCTATTGCAATAGCTGCGAGAACTCATGATGTTCTTTCAACCAAATCAGATGATTTATTGTTGGTTTCCAGCATGGGTTCTATTATCACAACTATGCCACATGTATATCCATTTGAAGAAAGGTAAGTAGAGAGTTATCAGAAGGCCATGTTTCACTCATATGTCTTGATTCCTTTTCACCTTTTCTTCCCTGTGCAGTTCTTCTGTAACATTACTTTCGACAGATTTTCTCAATAAATAACCTAGATCGCCCTTGTCAGCCATTTATTGATAACTTTCAATCATAATGCATGCAAAAAGTTTTTGCTCTTAAATGTGGAGACAGTCACAGTGAAGATGAGACTAAAATTTATAGTATACCACTAAGTTAATGGAAGACAAATACAGAATTTTTCACCATGTGAGAAGCTGCAAAAACTGGCTGTAAGAGAGTAGTTGACCTGTTGCAACAACGTGTGCATTTGCACCTTTTTGTTCAGGGCCTATACTGGCAGGCACTTTTAATTTATTGATGTCCCTCCATTGTTATTAGCTGTATCAACATGATGATGTTTTAAACTTTATTTTTGGTGACCAGCCCGATATGTATTATTGAAGTGCTTACAATGGTTGCAGAGTTGCGATGTTCAGAGAATTTATCAAGATGGATAAAGTCTCTCGAGTCATGGCGGGTGAAGTAGCAGGGCCTGGTTCTAGAAATATTGAGATAGTCATTCGGAGGGGGAATATTGTCGAAGATGGATTTCGACAATTGAACACCTTGGGTTCAAGATTGAAGTCATCTATCCATGTATCTTTTGTCAGTGAATGTGGACTTCCAGAGGCTGGTCTAGACTATGGTGGATTGTCTAAGGAGTTCTTAACTGATTTGTCAAAAGCTGCCTTCTCGCCCGAGTAAGTTTTATGTGGTCTTTCCTTTATTCTTCTTGACATACACTTTTCCCAAGAGAAGCCATTCATGGGAATTTTTTAATTGTTCAAGGTATGGACTATTCACCCAAACCTCAACTGAAGACAGGCTTCTGATGCCGAATATATCTGCAAAGTATCTTGAAAATGGATTGCAGATGATTGAATTTCTTGGAAGGATTGTTGGTAAAGCTCTCTATGAGGGAATATTGTTAGATTACTCTTTTTCACATGTCTTTGTTCAAAAGTTGTTGGGACGATACAGCTTCCTTGATGAACTGTCAACACTTGATCCTGAGGTTTATAGAAATCTTATGTATATCAAGGTAAATCCTTGTCAAAACTTGGTAATATCACTTCCACTTCATTTGTGTAGTGTAATCTCCTGTTGGTTTAATTCTTGCTAAAGGTGTTGATTCAAATTTCAAGTAGCATTTGCAGTCATCATATTGCAACGAGCTCTAAAATGTTCTTCAAGGTTGATGTGTATACTGCAAGACACATTAAAAAAAGGAAAAAAAAAATTGAAACAAAGTGACTGAGCTATGAGTCTTCAATGGATCTCAACACCCAAGTACCTTTATCAAGCACCTTTTTAGTGAAATCCAATTACTCTAATTTTCAAATTACTGCAACATCTGCTGCCCAAAAGTAGGAATGACAAAGTCAACTTAATAGTACAGTCACATGTAGCTAGTGCGGTTTAGGTGATTGATAATGAAATCTAGGCTAATATAACTCATAATTAAATCTAGCCGCGTATACTTAAAACACATAATGAAAGAGTTTGAAGAATAGTATTATTTTCCCTTCTCATTACATACCTATTAAACCGAGCTGAATAATGTTACAGTTTATGTTGCATTTTCCACATTTTGGTTTAGCATGTAGCAAAGACTGTGTTAAGCATGACTTGAAATTGGTACTGGACGTTCATGACATTTTACTAGAGAGAAGGACTTACTGAATTTTTATGTATTTCCAATTATAAGCAGAGAGAGAGAGAAGGTATATAGCATTAGTAGTTAAAGCTAACCAGAAGTTTTCCCTAGATTAGGATTGCATGTTGCTTATATAACTCATACAAGTTCAGTGCCCTGGGACTCAACTAGCATTAAAAGTAGCAAATGCAAAGAGTAACAGGGTAGACCAATTATACTACAATGACGCATGGGAGGCTATGTCTATTATTTTGCGTGTTCCTGTTTTCTTCAACTTGGCTGTCCTCTTCTATCATCTAATCTGACCTTTCACAGATAGGATTTTGGAGAGTTTAAAAAGTTGAAGTTAAATTTTCGGTCTGTTAGTTGTACAGTAGATTATGTTGTTGTGCTTGTATTTTATTCTATCTATGTATTAGAATCAACTTTGTATGATACTCGGTTGGTGTAACTTTGACAGCACTTCGATGGTGATGTAAAGGAACTGTCTCTGGACTTTACAATTACAGAGGAATCTTTTGGTAAAAATCATGTTTTTGAACTCAGACCAGGTGGCAGGGATATCTGCGTGACAAATGAGAACAAGATGCAGTATATTCATGCAATTGCAGATTATAAACTTAATCGGCAGGTGAATCATATGTTTGTAAGTTATACTTAAGTTTACATTTTGTATACTAGATTTAACTCTCTGTTTCTTGCCAAATTGTAGATACTGGCATTTGCAAATGCTTTCTACAGAGGGTTAACGGATCTCATATCACCATCGTGGCTTAAGTTATTTAATGCATCTGAATTTAATCAGGTATCTTCCCATCATGTGACTCCTTTGAACTGTTCAGTTGTGTCGTGCTTATTTTAAGCTGCTCTGGGCCTCCATGAACTGGCTTAAGTAGTTCATCCATCATGGCATTATATGTCTTTCATAGAGTTTACTAACTTTACATAACTCGAGACAGCCGTGTTGCCTCTTTTTGCATATTAATATGCTATCCTTGATGAAAGAGGTTGTCACTAGACTGTTAAGACCAAACTGCTCATGGATAAGTGGAGCAAACTGATTTTGAGATATCTTGTTAACTATTTGTCATATATATTTTTTGTCATAATCTAGGTTTTCAGTGTTCCTATGTGAAGGAAATACTGATATTTGATGTATCTGCACAGTTGCTTTCTGGTGGATACCATGATATTGATGTCGATGATTTGAGAAGTAATACACGCTATACTGGTGGTTATTCTGAGGGAAGCCGGACGGTAAAACTTTTCTGGGAGGTATATGAACTGCAAAGACTGTTTACAGTCACATTTTCCCCTTTGTCCAGTACAATAATGGTGCATGTTTTGCATTTACCTGATAGACAGGTCCGAGATTCAGTTTTGTCTATTTCTATTTATTTGCCTTTTTAAAGCTTGGTACATAATTATGATGCTTTTTTCTCAATATTGATTCCTAGCTTTTGCATGGGGATGTCATTGATCCTCATTCAGTCAGTTTGGGCATGTTGGTTTTTCAGTCATCTATTCTTAATGGTTAACTTTCTCCTTAGGCATATAGGAGCCACATTTTCTTCTCTTTTAGGAAGAATTGAAGGAACAGACTGAGGGAAGGAGGGTGGGTATTAGTAGTGCTGCCCTAAGGCTTTAATATGATAGATGTATGTACCAGTGGAATCAGATGGCTGGCAGCTACTGTTTTACCTGTGTTATATAGTTTAGGCCTTAGGTAATTCAACTGACAGGAAACTTAAGTTCTTTTCCTCTTTTTTGTTAAAAATCTAATTTTATATACTTGGATTTTACTTCATAAAGTACCCGTGATTTTTCTTCCAATTGATTCAGAGTGCATAAGTTTTCTATATGAAGCAGCTCCTTAGAGAAATATAAAGGGACATTTTCCCGAGCTTCCTGAGTTTTTCCTGACAGCAAGAGAATACCGTAGTCTCTATCCAATGTTTCCTTTTGTCTTCCCCTGGATTACAGTTTCCTCAGTCACAAGTCACGACTAGTGTTAGTTGTTGGGACACCAATACAAGAGCCTCAAGGATTACTATTAAACCCACTGATTATTCTAGTCGAATCTATTACTAGTCAAACGTTGATGATGTAATAGCATAGATGATAATGTTATTGCATAGATGGAAGAGATATTCAAGTTTTTGTATGCGTAGAATGCTGTGTAGAATTGATATTCACCTGATTTTCTGCTTTGACGTAATGGTAAAATGCTTTGAATTTTTTTTTTTTTGAGCTGTAATCATGCAGAGGACAAGCATTCTTCCTTACTTTCTAAGCAGTTGTTTTATATTTAAAATTATAAAGTTTGCCTTTTCCTAAATTGTTACTGCAGGTAATGAAGGGATTTGAGCCAAAAGAGCGGTGCATGCTTCTTAAGTTTGTGACAAGTTGTTCTCGAGCTCCTTTACTGGGGTTTAAACACTTGCAGCCAACTTTTACCATTCATAAGGTTCGCTTGTGATCTGGTTGTTTCCATATGGTATTTGTGTCTTGATTAACAGTTTTATTCACGAGATCTTGTTCCTTTGTCTTTTTTGTCTTTGTGGAATAGTAGAGGCAACTAAATACGTAGGCAAATGAAAATTTTACAAAAATTTCCATGGGTGTTTGGACACAGACTATGCTGCGAAATGGGAGCAGCTATAGCTATGAAGTAGCCATAAGCTTGTGATGTTCTGAAATAAGCATAAGATGAATATGTTAGTCAAAAGAACTCTTGGGATTCCTATTTCAAGTCCTTAGATTCATGTAGCTTATGTCGATCTTGGTCATCATATTTTCTTTATCCTCTCTAAAGTGAACTTTCATAACATTGAATTAGCTGACGTTTGGTGGTGGCATGTGACTGGAAAAGAGATAACCTAGCTTGGGCGTGTTTGAAGGGCAGAGCTACTATATTTATCTACTGAATCTGGATATGTTAGAGGTAGAGCAACTTATGGCTGGAGCCTTAACACAACAACAAGTTTCTCCAATGTGATAGGGAGGTCAAAAGTTAAAGTTGTTTAATAGCCTCTCTGTTATGCAGATGCAAGACTGCGTGCCTATGACTTTGGCTGGACTCCATTATGTGAACTCATGCATTAGGAAATATGAAACTAGTTCCTTCATAAAGCAGAACAGAGGGAAGAATGGCATGACCATTAGGTTTAGAGGTTTATGATCCCGTTCTTACCATTGGTTATGCCGTTAGCCTAATCTAAAAAACAAATGGGAATTCTATTCCAATGAGCATGAGCAAGTTTTTATATTTTCCATCTTCTGATCCGCTTGAAGAAAGTAACTGGACTTGCACTAGGAAAGCTGATCATTGATTATCGAAAAATTGATGCTTCTTCTGCTTGTCCTACTTGAGTTCAAACAAGAGCAAAGATTTTATCCTTTTGACGGCCCTTGTTGATTAGGGTGCGCATCAAGGTTGTGTTTCTTGGTACATGCCTGATCGAAATGGATTCTGAGGGACTAGTATGTTATGCAGGTTGCTTGTGATGTACCTGTCTGGGCAACATTTGGAGGTCAGGATGTCGAGAGACTTCCATCTGCTTCCACATGCTACAATACCTTGAAGGTAGATAGACTGGGAGCAAATTCTTTTCTTGATTCTGCTCATTTAGAATTCTTGAATTTCAGAACCAACTTGAACTGCCTAGATGAGCTTTGTATCTTTTCATTGGCTGCAGCTTCCCACATACAAGCGTGCAAGCACGATGAGATCAAAGCTTCTTTACGCGATTAGTTCCAACACAGGGTTTGAACTTTCTTAGCAGCATTCTATCCACACTACCGCTTCTGGTAATTACTCTTTTTGTGATCTACTCATCTTAGTGGTTTAGCTTGGCAAGAGGTTGTGAATATTTGAATGCTTTATTATATAATTAATAGTCCCACTTTACCAATAGATTGACGGGCATCAGGCATGGTATTAGTTTTTATTTTCTCTTGTTATATAGATCATGGGTGGTCTATGACTGCAGATGATTAGACCTGCGGATCATTGTTATCATTTTAAAACACTAGTGTATCCTTAAGTAGGCACGGATTATGAGGTAAAGTGGGATGATATCTTGAGTGTAAGAGTAAGTAGACACAACGTTTTCCTCTCCTTTATAGAAGTTGCTATGAAGCAGTTATTTCAAAAAACACATTCTACTGTACATCAAAAAAAAATTTGTATAGGATTGCTGTTTATCCCACTAAATTACTGTTGCTGCTTCTCTTTTGTCCTGTTCTTGTCCATATCATCACATCAATATAACATTACCAGGGTTACACAATCATTATTAGTCCCTGTACAAGTAAGGGAAGAAAGCAGGGAGGATCTTATTGTCCGAAGAAGCATCAAGCAACCGTTGCTACTAATAGCCATTTAACACTTGAAGTATATTGGAAATTCGGATCCACAAACAATTTAAAGCAAACTAAATCTTTTTAACTAGTCATTGGATCTCCTTATATATGCCCCTATATCCTCCTTTTCAAGATGAGAAGGCTACTATATATCATTGTAGCTACAATACTGATATGCTTCTTACACTCAAGAAATGAGAGAGAATCCTTGAGAAAGGAGTGCTCCTGCCAAGGCCATGTTAGCGGCTTCAGAGGGATGGAATCCATCCCAAAAAACGTAACCGGTAGCATTTGTGCATGTTCCAATGGACCTTGCATTGCAAAGCAAGGATGTTTCCACTGTACCTGTTCCACAGCAGGCCTTCGTAGATTCAAAGAACCCTGCAACAAGAGACCAATTCAACAATGAAAATTTGGTTCGCTCTTCACTGTCAGTTGGCCTGGCATTGCAAAGCATCCCATGTTCTCATGCAGTGGTTACAAAGAGACTGACGATAACATTAATGTCATGGAAAATGTACATTCCCTTTGCTTTATCATGAGATTGAGTACTTTATTTTAAGTCAACTTTCAGGTTACTCTGTTCATACAGATGAATGACTCACATATTCAGTAAGGTTGAAGTGGACTTACAATGTATGGTAATGGATTATGCAGAGTGGGGAAATCATGCCGTTACAGCACGAGTAGCTTACCATTCTCAGCAGGTTTTGTGACCAGGTCCAAGAGGGGCTGGTAGATGTCGAAGACCACAAGTTTGAGACCTGGGAGCCTTTTCTGCAAGCTCTGAGATGTGCTATTTAGCTTATTATTGAACAAAACCGCGTCTTGGTTCAATCTTGCTACACACTGGTTGCCTCCGGATCCAAAGAGAGTTCTGGCTGCCGGCAAACATCCAGTTGGGGGTAGGCTTGTCACTCCAATTTTCCTCGCTCCCGCTCCATAGAGATCCTGCTATGTAATTTTGGTGTCATAAAAGCAGTTCCGATTGTGTACAGCAAATGTGTCTAATTTCATAAATGATTTTCCTATAAGATGTCCATTAGAAAAAGAAAGGTTTCCCTGACGCTTCTTGTACTTTGGTGATTAATCAGTGTATAATTCGAGTTTGTAAAAGTTGTTTGAGATTATATCTCTCTTTCTGGACTAAGTTTTATCTTTGTATGTGTGTGGAGAGTAAGTTTGATGTGTGTGTGTGTGTGTGTGTGTGAGAGAGAGAGAGAGAGAGAGAGAGAGAGAGTAACATGCATGGTTCATTTCATGAAGAGACCTGGATGAAATTGGAGTAATAAGTGAGGAGAATGTCGGAGAATTGGTCTGGTGTGAAAGATCCACTGAGAACGGGATCGATGTAGTAGTTCTGAATGAAGTCACTGTTCCCCGCGCTAAGAAGGTGGATCGCACCCGAAAATATGGCGTTGGCTTTGCGCCTTCCCACCATACTCACCACTTTGCTTTGCCAGTCCTTGTAGTTGTTCAGCTGCTGGGGCAGCGAAATAGCTTGCTGCAATTACCAACAAACAACAGTTCACTCAGCAAACGTATACTCGTGCGCAAGGGAAAGACACAAGCTTGCATGTCGGAGACAAGTGAGAACTGAAGCCAGCACTTACGTATAGCTGGGCCGTCCGGTCTAAATAGCCGGAAGCAGCCGAGGCAAAGTTGGCTCCGATCAAGAGGTTTTTCCCGGTTGCTTCACGGCTAAGGTAAGCCGGTTGGTAGGAAGTGAATCCGAGGTTCTCGGCTGTGGATGGAAAAACGTACAAACTATTAGCTCATGTTTGGTGTGCGAGAGAGAGACAGAGAGAGAGAGAGAGAGAGAGAGAGGCTGATTTCTGTTTGAGTACCAGTGAAATCTGTGGCAAGCTTTCCATTGCAAAACCTGCCAGTGGGGTTGTGAGAGGTAAAGTCTCTTCCGTAAGGGGGGAAGTTGGCCTTGACAAGCGTGTAGAGATCGTTGTTGTTGCCCGCGTCTACCACCGAGTCCCCAAAGATGCACAGTGCAGGCACAAGAGGATCCCCATGAGCCACTAAACCAAGCAGTGCAAGCACTGCAAGCAATCCCAAAAGCCCTTTCACAATTCTCATTTCTCTCCTGTTTTCCTCGATCAGATAGAGAGAGAAAGAGAGAGAGAGAGAGAGAGGTGAATGGAGAATGGAGAAGCAAAGGCCAGAGATCAGGATTTAAGGAGGAGATCTCAAGTGAGGGGACGGTCAAAAGTTGAAATTTTAACTAATGCAAGGATGAGAGCAGAGTCCCAGTAAAAGCTTCGCTCATTCCAAGGCAAAATAGCATGTTTAGTACATTCCCGTCCTTCGAGAGAGCTAATGACTCTTTGTCCTCTGTATTTGTTTCATAAGGGCTACTTAAAAATACAAGCTTTGCCCCAACATTCACAAAACGAGCATGTTACGAACATATGACGAAGAGTGCGGGGGTCATCATAGTCGCACTTCCCAACCAACGGCGTCTCCAATCAGGCATGATCTCACAATCTATACATTAAAAGAGAAAAATCATCTACTTCATCAAAGGCCAAGGACACACATAGTGAAAAGCAGCAAAATTTTCTCCTTGAGGAAAAGAAATGAGGTCAAAAATAAATCGTTTTCCTCCGAGTGGCATTTTAAAGCGTTTTACTCCTTGGAATTGGAGCATCCCAGGCATTAAGTAGTCATGATGGACCGACCTCTTGTGGTAGCTGGACACCATCATAATAAAGTGGGGCTCTTCAATGCTGCGTCTGCGAACACCTGGTAACATTTGCAGTGAGTGGAGTTAATGAGCATCCATTACCGGCCATGGCTTGGAGGGGAGTTTTTCCCCTGGACCGAAGTCGTAATTCGGGTGCGATTACAACCATCCTCGTAAGACCTACGAGTGGAGCCCCGCGTAATACCTATAAAATCAACGATTGCGATTAACCCGATCTTCTGAATTTGGATCCGGGCAAGAAATTACCTAGGGGGGTCAGTTTTTTCTTTAGGGTGGAGCCAATTTTCACTAGAAATATAACACAATCCACCAATTCTCTTCAATGCCCTTTCTCACTATGGGAATTTGGCGTGGGTTCATGTCGCTTTCTCTTCCCTTGAGGATTGGACTTATAGTAGCATCGAATGAACTTCTCGAGTTGAGCTTAGTGGCAAGAG
Source organism: Eucalyptus caleyi (assembly GCA_014182885.2). NCBI lineage: Eukaryota > Viridiplantae > Streptophyta > Magnoliopsida > Myrtales > Myrtaceae > Eucalyptus > Eucalyptus caleyi. The sequence continues at coordinate 23,005,221 of CM024466.2, read as the reverse complement.
GGTAAGCTTACAAGCAACAAGATTCGACGATATCATAGCTTTTCAACCCTTGTCAAACTCAAGCCAAACTGGAAATGGAGGAGAAAATGCCGTGTTTCGATCCGACGCTTTCAGTTTCGATTTTTCATCTGTCGCTGGCTCTTCTTTGCGCCAATAACGAGCGGATCAGTACGTGCATTGCATTGTTCTCTTCACGTTAACAAATGAAGTTCGTGGCCTCTCACTGTTTTTCAAGCTCTCACCTCCACCAAGCAGTTTCAAACATTGAAAGTCTAGCTGCATCCGAGACATATTCCTGGATCGAATTAAAGCCGAGATCGAAGAACAGGACCTGTCTAGGGTCAAGCCTAGAATTTGGTCTTCAGCGTGTACGCCAGGTGGTAATCTTTCAAAGGGCCGGCATATAAATGCGACGTCGACTTGACAAGTTTAGTTGATATACTTCGCGGACGATGCTGAGTTACCGTCGAGAGAAAAAAGCGTTTACTCGTTTATCAGCGTGTGGGAAGATCCTGTGTGATTTTAGTAAGGCCGGTGTGCACGCCCCTATGTCAACTAACGATTCGTTCATGCATGATACACGGGCCCTGTGAAGGGATTTTGGCACAAGCTACTTCTATCAAAGCTCGATTGTGATTTACTTTTTATTTTTTGACCTGCTGAATGAAAATGAGATTCTTCGTCGTAAGAAAGAAATCTGCATAGACAGACCAGAGCCCAGATAACCTTATTGATCGCTGGGAATATTAAGAAACTCAGACCCGCTGACAATGCTTGTAGAGACTAAACTATTCACAAACTAATGATTCACCCATCCAAAGAGGAAAGACAAACATGTTTGGCCCAAAAACAGCACCCCTAGCTGGCCTATAGACGAGGGTATTCAACTTTAAGAAACCCTATTGATATAGGGGATCGTATTGTTTTTGTCCAAAGAATTATTAATCAGTTGGTGTCTATAAAGCCCATTGTCAAGCAACTTAGCTAAACTCTATAGTATGGTCTAAGTTGGGCCGATTTAGCACTTAACCTAGTAATTACCTGCATAGTGTTTGTTCTCATTGTTAAGGACTGGGGAACGACCCTATTGAATCTAGGACCAAGGATAAGATCAATCCTTTGAGTCTAGTCTAGTTCCGAGATCAACCCAACCAATCAATTTTTTTTTTTTTTGTTTCATTTTTTGTATTTCTTGAAAAGACACGTTGAAAGGACATAACTCTTTCAAATTACATATCTACCAATAATGCAACACTGAACAACCAAAATATAAACATTAGTACATATCAAACATAAATATAAGATAAGATAATAACAAAAATTTTCATTTGTTAAAAGCAACAAACCATAAAAAATGAACACATGAAATTCAATCAAACCATAAGAAATGAGCAGCGAGCAAAGAAGGTTTCTATTCTTTTTTTGATCAACTCAAGGCTAGGTTTCTACATTTTAATTTACCCAATAGAACCAAAAAAAAAAAAAAACAGATACTGAGATGCTAGATTTATATTAATATATATAGGGTTGGTCCAATTCGAATCAATCATAAAATTTTAGGATCGATGATCAACTCATATAATATGAGGTCAAAAGGTTCGCGGATCAAAGCCAGCCGGATTGAGCCAGTTTGGGATGGTCGAGCACTTATGCTCCCCCCATTAATTACGGACGAATCTGTCGTCGTTAAAGTCACAATCAAGAATTCCTGGCGAGATCGTACACCCTCTTAGTGTGACGTGGCTCTATGAGTCGCTCCACTAGAACAATCTCTCTCTCTCTCTCTCTCTCTCTGACTGAGGCAGCCGCTAATGTTGACTTCGAATACGGCACAGCCAGGGTACGATTGGAAGGGGCAGCAGTGACCTCAATAGACTGCCATCCACAGTTGGTTTAGAGCATCTAGGGACTTAAGAATATAACCGGCATTTATAACTTATCAAGGGTAAATTAGGAAGCTCAAAATATCATTAATCCCCTCTGAGCAAATCGAAAAATGCCTTATGGCCAAGATAAGTAGGTTTCATTTGAAAAGGAACTAATGGACACTTTGTAGTTGGAAGAAGTCTTGCCAAGCAACAAACAAAAGTTATTACTTCAGGTACTTCGCATACCCAGAGCTTCATTTTCAGACCTTTCCTCAAGGCACCCCGAGTCTCCTCGGGATTTTAGAGATATAAACACGAGTCCGCGACTGGATATTGCCACAGGTGCTACAAACGATAATGGGAACGACTTCGCAATTCAGTCGTATCATCATTCTTTGGCTGCTTCGGTGGAGGTTCCTACGGTGGAGGGACAGAGGGCATTGGAGGTAACATTGAGTGAAAAATCGCACCACTACGGACATCTTCGAGGGCACAAGACAATGATATTCTAAGTTTACAGGCTTCATGACATCCTGTTAATCCTCTCATGTTACTCTAGCAAAATTAGCGCACCAGCAATCTAAGAGGTCGCGAAATTTCAAAGAGTTGAAAAGGAATTCACTGTTTTTGATAGACTTAGGCTTTGAGTTTGATAAAATATGGTGCAGTAAAATAGATTCTCATCAAGGTGATGGAAACTGCCCCACAACTGTCACAAGACATTATTAAGACACAACTTTAGAGTCAGCTTAGGTTGAAAACAAAGCTTGCTGACTAAAATTTCATAAAGACTTGAACCTATCCTAAAACAAAGACCATGGAACAAAGCTCGTGAACTGACAAGTGGCAGAAATCTGTAATATGGGCTTTAGCATGAGTCTCGCTGAGGGTAATGCTTTCATAACTTACATAGAGACATAGAACAGAATGATGAGATACACGAAAGGCGTACCTCCTGCTTGTTTACTAATTAAGATACCTAATTCACTCGCTCAAATCTAGACTTTGATGCCGCGTCCACAAACACGTGGATATCCTCATGGACACAAAGGTGGACAAAACCCTCTTGCTTTAAACAATCGGGTATGATTCTTACATCTAATCAGAATGCATCAACAGTCGGAAAGCCTCATCATTGGTGACCATTGCATAATCATATCCAAGACCATCTGCGCACTCCTTAAACTCATCCATCTCAGATTTTGTCACTTGGATTCCAACCAATACATTTGCACCAGTTTCACCCTGTTTAAGTGCAGATCAGAATTAAGGTCTCAACCAAAGGATGATAATCAACAACCACTTGTATTCTTGAGCAAGAAAATCAGAAATACCTACCTGTCCACGGTAGTGAAACAAACTAATGTTCCATCTAGGACTGAAGGTATCTAAGAACTTCATCAGAGCACCAGGCCTTTCTGGGAAGACAAAACGACAAAGAACCTCATCTTGAAGGTTTAACCGGCTCCCCATCTGGAGAAAAGAAAAGATCAATGTCATCTTAGCAGCCTAATTATAGCAATGCCCTCCGTTTTAGCACACTACCGGAGTTAATGTGATGCATAAGTTATTGGTGAGGGAAAACTAAGAACAATGATCCAGCAACTGGTCCACAAATCAAGTTTCAAGAAGAAACATGGATTGACTAGACTAGATTCTTCACCATTAAACTAAAAGGACATTGAGCTAATAGAAATCCTTTCTATTGAATAGGGAAAATAATAAAGTAGAAGGCCACATAAAGAAACACATGATGAAATCGAAGTGAACAAATTGACTTTGCAAGATGTAAGCACTAATATGCTTAAGGAAGCAATTGATTGTCCTTCAAACTTACAAGCTCATACAAGTACTTTTCCACATTTATTGCAAAATGCACGAAATGACCCTAGATTATCAATGTAAATTAGCTATACAGTATACAAGTCCTGAGGAACAATCATTCTCAGCAAGTGGATATAGATCTCTTAATTCCTCCTCTGTGAATATCAACTATCGATAGTCTTTAAAAAGACTGGGACCAGACTTTGTTGATTAATTAGGTAACAAAAATTTGAGAAACAGAAAATCAATACACACACATTGCATAAATATTTGTGCTTTCACTCGATATTTGCATACTTCTTCGAAGTCTTCATTCTTCCCTAGGATAATTGCTTCTAGAATTGTCCTCGAGAGATGCTTCTAAGATATCACTTCCAAATATTTTCCCAAGAGTGGCTGAGGATCATAACAACTTATTTTATTATTATACTGCAAGTATGCCATATAAAGACTCATGCATGAGAACTACTTGAGAGAAATTGCATGAGAATTAATCATGAAAAATTGCATGAGAGTTAACCATGAAAAAAAAAAAAAAAAATCATAGCGTGTATTCAAGATGACTTTTCTCTTTATACTTTTGGCTTATACTTCTACTTTTACAGAGCTCCTTAAATCTTTATAAGCCATAAATACTGACATTTAAAGTCATTAGCAACCACACCAAATTGTTTATAATTTAGTAAAAAGTTAAAATTAACTGTACATATTTTTAAGAGAGTCAAAATTTATTTGTAGGCTTTTACTAAGCAAAACCAAATAAAAAAACCACAATGCGGCAAAAAGTTGAGATCTTGAGGGCAAGGAGTCCACTGAAGCGTGGTGATGGACTTCAAGAAAGTGGGATCACATCCACTATAACCCACTTTTATACTTTTTGAGGGGGGAAGAATCTCTGCAAATTGTTGCATAACTATTTGTTATTGATACAGATTGCTAGCATATTCTCATGCTTAGAAACAAATTTATTACCAAGCAGTATCCTCAACAAATCTTCTAATAAGTTCTGTCTGAGGAACAACAAGATCAGCTGGTAAGCCATCCAACTTAAATGAATAACCTCATCTCTTCAGAAAAATGTTTGTCAAGTGAAGTAATTACCAGGTAACGCAGATGATCTTTGACCAGATCATTGCCTGTGAGATTGTAAGTTGTCAGATGAGAATCCTTCATCCTCTTTTGCATCTGTTGAAGTTCACTTACTGTGTGAAGGCCAACACTGCTCAGCATAGTTACCAAAGTGTAAGCTTATACATTAGAATTGTCCAATAAAGATAAATACTATAAGTTACACTTACGAAGGCAATACTTTGAGCAGGTACAGAGAATCATGAAATCTCTATGAGGGAAAACACCTCTTTGTCTCATGTTTAAATTTCCTAGATTACCCTTTATTCTTTCTTTAACACCTAACCATCTCGCAGATTTTTTTTTTTTGGGTCGAATCCATGTCACAGATTACCATCCACTTTCTTTCTCTTCTCACTATAAGATCCTTAATTACCCTCATTTTCTTCTTATACCCACTTATTTCATACAGAACCACTCATTTTCTCTCTATGCTTATTAACCCTGGTGATATCATTAAGACCAAACACCACATCAACAGGATGGTTTTATTCAGTTGACTGCATCTTTTACAAGTCCTGACTTCTTCTCATTGCTGACAAAGATTGACAAGTCATTACCTGTACAGTACGACAGCCTCTTTATCTGAATTACATCGATATTTGAACTCCGTTATATTCATTGGGCCAACCTACAATACCAAACGCCCATCAGAAACGACCATCATTGACACAGCTCTTCTGTAAGAACAGCTGGATTAAATCTTAAGAATCTTCAGCAATACGTGCCAATTCACAGAACCGCTTGAAGCTTCCAGGCTTCTCAGGCATAAGCGTTGCGAGGACTGCCTCTTGTTGCCTACCCACGTTTGCAAGTTCAGTCACCACCCTTAACTTATCAAAATTCATGTTTGCCCCACTGGTTATTGCAACGACATTTTCTCCCTTGAGACCATAGTACTTGCAATATGCCTCAGCTCCAGCAAGCGCCAGAGCACCTGCAGGTTCCAGGATGTTCCTTTTCTCCTCAAACATGTCCTGCAACATAATATCCAGACCTTAATCAATTGAACTGCCATGCGACAATCACTGTTCTCAGAAAAAGAAAATTCTAAACACTGACAACAATTTTAAGATACAGCCTAAGAGCTTCAGCCTCAAAAAGAGTGTAACCACAGTAAAGATGATTTCAAAAGGCACAAGCAATGTGTTACTTTGAACCCACTCCAAAGTGGAAGAAAGCAATGGACCTAGATCAACTAAATCTATTAGCTAGAATCTGTCTTCAGGGACCTTGTGCAGACAAAAGGGAAAATTTTGACATTACAGCATACAAGACCAGCTTCCTAGCTCAAAGATTTTTTCTGCAACATTACTATGTTTGACAGCATGATCAGACGCTACTTGCATAATGAGAGATACCTATCCCAGCTTATCAAAAGTATGATAACCTGAATCACCAGAATTCGCAGTATGCATATCCACTTCTATCCAACCTCAAAATGGCCTTTAGTAAACTCATGATTAAACCCTTGAAAGATGTATTTGTACAGTAAAATTTCAAGGCTGATCCTTCAAGGCTCACAAGAACTACATGTAAAAAATTTCACCATAGAATTTGACAAGAACAATAGCATGTGGACAGCAAATCATATCACTTTTCTTTAAATAACCTTTATTGAGGCACATATTGCGTCACGGCTCACGAGAACTACGCCATCTACCAACTCTTTGCACAGACGGAATGTTTCTTCACCAACCACTTTAACTGCTACACCATCCGCGAAACCTCCAACCTGGTCCAACATTATTCTCTGGCCATGATGAAGTGACAATGCCATAGCATTCGCGTCAGCAGGCTCAACCCCAATTATCTTTACCTGCAAAGAAATAACCACATGAAAAGAGATCCACAGCTAAAATAGAAAGGCAAATCTAATAAAAACCTCTCCAAATACATATATTTGAGTCAAAAAGTAAGACAGTATAAAGCTTAGTTACTTCATGATACAAATTAATAGCCACAAGAAAAGTAAACCTAATAAACCTCTCCAAACACATATTTGGGCCGAAAAGGAAGACATTATAAAGCTTAGTTACTTCATGATACAAATTAATAGCCACAAGAAGAGTAAACTGAAGCTATTTCCTGAGAGAGCAGACAAAGGAAGAGCAAGTGGTCATGATAGAAAAACCATGATCCCAACACGTGTTGAGAACATGACAGAGAAAACTGAAATCATTTCTTGAGAGAGTGAATAAAAAAGGAAAGCAAGTGTCCGTCTTGAAAAACCATCACATGCTCATAGCAAAGAGAAGGGGTTCCAGCAAGATTAGGCAGCTCTAATTTTGAATGCTTACAGCAAAAAAGAACCATCTCCGGCAACGGCACGCCAAGAAGAGGAAAGATGGTACCTCTCAAGTAGAATTTGAGATTATATCAGCAATGTTCCTCATTGTGCCTATGAGATCCTAAATAATAGCTTTTTTCAACAGGACATACTACGGTTTCATTCAGGGAGGAAACAACTATTAAAGCCACTCAATTTATACTGGAATAACCAGCAAAAACAAAAGGTACTGGATCAAGTTGGTCTTAATGTTACTGCAATGATAACCACAAGATGCTCTCTTAGAAAGAAGCTACAAGATGATGCTCTTCAATAATATGTGCCAGCAGTAACAGGACGCTGGATCAAAGTTTCCTTACTTTATCATCAGATCAAAAAAACTTGGCCAAACGCATCCAGGAGATTTTCATTCTCTATGGAAATCAAGTTAACATATCTTACTTTGTTTGTTGATTCAATGATAGGAATCAATATTCATGTTGATTTCTATGTCTTCATGCCTATAAATGCTGATCCCTACTGCAGAGAACTCATCAGCATTTCATAGCAAAAACTCTTCTCCATTCTGAGTGGTTATATGCTTGTTTTGTATGTTTGGTATTTTCCCCATGGGGACAATGACACTAATAATAGTCCCTAAACTTGGGTCTAATGTGCAATAACATCCTTGGACTTTTAATTTGTTCAAATCTTTGAACTATTCCTAAATATTCAATCTAGTCTTTTAACTTTCAATTTGATTAATCTAACCCCTCTTCTTTCCATCATGAAGTCAAATCAATCCTTTGGATTCACAAGCTTTCATAATTACACTATTGCTCGGATTTTATAATATCTTTTATTTCGATCCATTTCCTAAATCAACAAAATGAAAATGCTATCTTTTGATTACCTTTTACCATTTTGGTCATTCTAAACATTAATATAGTTCTATTTAAGTATATTTTAATTTATGAACACTATAATAGCAAAAATATAACCTCATTTATGGTTATATAGAATTCATAATAATTGTATTTCAAAAGAAAGTGTTTGCATAAGAATATTTAATAATGATATTAATATGTGGTAGTTATATTAATCTAAATCTTATTCCTAATTTTTTACATCGATGCTTCGTGTTTTCTTTAATTAAATTCAGTTAAATATGTAAATTAGGAAACTAAAATAGCACAATTATCAACTCAATACAACTCTGAATGAGATTCATAGAGATCATAAGCTAAAATATACTTAAATGGAACTAAATAACATTATAAATACCAAAAGGAAATTAAAAAATAACCATATTTTTATGTTAGCTTAAGGAAATTGATTGAAATGAAAAGATATTATAAAATCCAAGCAATAGTGTTATTATGAAAAAATATAACAATTTTATGGAAAGTTAGAGGCACTAGATTGAACAAATTAAAAGTTCAACAATTACATTGAACATTTTGGAATAGCTCAAGGACCACATTGCATGAATTAAAAGTTCAAAGATGACATTGCATGTTGGGGTAAAGTTGATGGAATATTTGTGCCATTCTCCCTTACCTTTGTGATGCAATGACAATTTTATATCTGCAATTAAAATCCACATAACGATTCCTGAACATATCTCTATATTTCTTTAGACCAGCAAATTATTATTTATTCAAATGAAACAAGATCCTTCTAGGCAATCATGCTCTCTCTTTACAACCACTCTCTTTTCACAGTTTAGTTATTCCTGGCTCATTTCATACTCTTTCTCTATAAAAGAAAACTCACTTCAGTTTAACCACCATCCAATAAATAGCAAGCTGGCAAGGCATGTAGTGTACTTCTCATAAACTGCATCTCTTAGATAATAAAATTGCCACCCAGGCTTCTACGTTCAACAGCATAACAAGAATTTTTTACAAAAGATAAGAGAAAGCAACTGGCATCAAGGTGAAGACATCATGAATGACATAAAGGAACACCAAAAGTGATTTTTTGGAGAACAAACAACCAACCTCTGGAGAAACCCTCTTAACATAAGCAGCAATACCAGCTATGAGGCCACCACCCCCCACAGGAACAAAAATGGCGTGCAATGGACCTTGCATATGACGCACAATTTCCATGCCGATAGTACCCTGCCCCATGATGACATCCGGGTGATCAAAGGGAGGTATAAATGTACGCCCCTCCTCCTCTCCTCGCTTCTTGGCATATGCTTGAGCCTCATCATAGGAATCCCCCACGAGAACCACTGTGCTACCAAGCCTCTCAACAGAGCGCCACTGCAATATAAGAATACCATATGTGAAAAAAAAATACCCACGAACAACAAAACTAAACAAACTAAATGATGCAAATTAAAACCTTGATCTCTGGCGTTGTGACAGGCATTGCAATTACAGCACTGCAATTTAGTCTCTTGGCAGCAAGGGCGACCCCCTGGGCATGATTCCCTGCAGATGAGCAGATAACCCCCTTTTCCAACTGTTCTTTAGGAAGCTTTGCCATCATGTTATAGGCGCCACGGAGTTTGAAAGAGAAAACCTGGCAGAAGGAGAACAATTAATCTCACATGCTTCACAACTAAGCCCAATCCAGAATTAGACCCATCATTCAGACACATTTTCAATATGCAAGAAAAATCAACATAATTATGATTTTTAGTTTAATTAGAATTAGATTAAGCTTAGGAAGCTCTTCAAGGATTCTACAACAATAGCTTCCGCCACTAGATTTTCATGGAACCCATTCGACCACTTGATTCCGAAGTATGATTGAAGTACATTCTTCTTCATGATTAAGATAGGTACTGAAAACTTAAAGCCAGACTCAGAACAAAGCAGAAGAACACAAAGTTCCAAAAGCACTATCCACGCTTCATGGGTAATTACAGTCAACAAAACATCCAGTGAACTATCCTCAAAAGAGTCAGCCAGCTTTGCTTCTACTCCAAATAAGACCACCCTTTTTGCTGTTTTAAAAGAACAATCAAGAAACAAAAAGCTCTACTGATCAGAAGGGAAGAAAAAAGTGAACTTTCTGAACCACCATAGCTTTCAAACACAAAATCAGCATTTCAAAGTACGAAAACGATTTGACGTAACCCAATATCACTCCGGAACATGGCTTCAAAAATCAGTTTCCAAAACCGCAAGAAATGATCAATTCCTTTCGGGAAAGAACTAATATCAAAAGCAAGAGAGCGCCAAAAGTACTCACGGGCTGCAAATCTTCCCTCTTGAGCCACACATTCACTCCCCACCTCTCGGAGAGCTTCGTGGCGAGCTGCAACGGAGTCTCCTTCGCCACGTCGTAAACCTTGGACGACAAAATGTTGGTCAGATAGCTCATGGCATTGGTGATGTTTTCCCCGGCACCCTCGGCAGCCGTGCGATCGGGCACCGCCCCGAGGTATCCCGGCGGGTACTGGAGGGAGCTGGCGGAGACCCTGGGCAGGGACGGCGGCTGCGGCTGCGGCGACGGCGTCGGTGGCGCCGCCGTCGCGGGAGCGGGCGCGGGCGCCTGCGCGGACGGGATGTCGCGGGGGGCGAGCGCCGGGGACGCCTCGGCCGTTTGCTTGGACAGGGCGGCCCTCACGAGCGGCCTCCGCGGGCGGCCCTGGGCCGGGGCGGAGAGGGTGCGGGGAGCCGCGGCGGCGGGGCGTCGCCAGCGGAGGAGGGGAGGCCGCGGTGGCGCCAATTGGAGAGCCTCCATTGTCGAGAGAAAGTGGAATGTATGAGGGTGGCAGGTGCTGATCGGGAAGAGAGAGAGAGAGAGAGAGGGTGGCAGCGGCGGGGGCGGTGGCGGAGGTGGCGGAGGCGGCGGAACGCGGTGGCTGCGGCGGCGGAGGAGGGTAGGGAGGGAGGGGGAGGGGGAGGGACTTTATAAAGATGGTGGGCAAAAGAAATTTGGACTTGTCAAATGGATCTTCTCCTCTCTTTTATTTATTTATTTATTTATTTATTTATTTTTGGAATTGTTGTCATCAGGATTCCCAAATCAATAATGACTGACTGACCAAAAAAATCAATAATGACTGCTAATAACTTAATTTTTAAAATAAATTCCTTATAATTAAAGCAATTTAATCAGAATCCGGCCGCTTTTCTGAGCATCGGTACGTGGACATTTTTTGTAAGGCTAGATAATGACATCCGCATATAATTAATGGACACGTTTCATTTGGAGTAACTTTCGAGGTGGGATATGAGACCTTATGGAAATGTCTCAGCTGTGTCGGTCATTCCCCTCCCCAACATTTTGCTAATAGAAGAAAAAATCGATATGCATAATCAACCGGGGACGTAAATGGAATTTCAACTCAAGAATTTCAGATCATTTATTCAAATCGCATCAAATGAATGTAAATTGTTCTTAATTAGGATTATTTACACTCTCCAAAGGCCTGAGTTTGACCAGCTCACCTCTCTTCATGCCTATGTTCCCGAATCATACAGACCAATATCATGTGTAGGTAAAGTGCAACTTTCTTATTTTAGTATGGTATGGCCCATTAGCTCATAGAATAATCATATTCCTAAATAATTAGAGGGACCACCCACATACACAAAGTACATTGAATCACAATATACCTTAAATATGCAAAGAGTATGCTACATATGCATTGTGATTCCTATTACTTTAAGCTTTTTAAATAGTAGTTTGTCTGACACGATATCAAAGAACAAATCAGAAGTTCAAAAATTGGCACTTTCTCTCGAATTTTCCCTACTTGTAGTTTTGCATTGTTTTTTTTTGTCCTCAATTATTTGTTTATCGTGACCATAATCAACATCATATAATTGCGGGTTTTCCATGGATGCTTTTTTATCTAGGCCTTTTTCTATTTTCTTCTGTGGGAATGTTGTCCTCAAGAGTTCATTTTTTGTTAATACTTGTTTGATAATTTTGTATGGATTCTATTATTGAGAACTGATTCTTAGGAGCTAATTTGATGTGTCGATTCCCTAAAACCACTAATTTTAGATGATATATCATATTGCTTTTGGCATGTCCTAAACAAACTTTTTTGTACGTAGCTTCTAATTAATTTTTTTGTCCTCATTAGTAGTGGAATCTAACTGTGGAGAGACTTTGGAATCCAAGTTTCTAGTTTTGATGGTGACGCATGCTTTTTGGCCACGGCTTGAAAACAATGGATTGGACCAATTGGTCTTCTGGCTACGTTTTTGACTTTTTCTCATTCTTCCCATTGTTCCCAGAAAGGAAGAAGAAGGTGGGGGGAAAGAAGCTATACCAACCACAATGTAGTCGTTTGCTAAAATTAACATAGTAATTATTTTGGATTGTCGTCTGATGCTTAACTAAATCCAGTAATCTAAATACATGCATTCGAGGCAGAGGTGATTATTGAATGGTTTGGGTCAGACATTGAGGTTAGGTCTGAATTTTTTTGTCCCAGCGTGCTTATCATAAATTCTTGTATACAAAGTTTTGATGTCGGGTTGTACTTGACTCAATCTCGGTCGAACCAAGATAGATTTTCTTTCTAAATATCCTTGCCAAACAATTAAAAAAAAAAAAAGCCTCCAAGTGCTTGTGGCTTTGGCCGGTCCTGAGCGGAATTGCTGGCTGCCAGATCTATGGACAAAGAACCACCTTACTTGACAATAATTAAGTGCAGAAACTCTAGTATTTTAATATTGCTCAAACTACTTTTTAACTCTTTTTTGTAACGAGACTGCTTTACATTGTCCGTTTATGCTGCCTTAGAGCACTATGCCATCTGGGCTACCTAGTTGCTCTTTATTTATTTTTTTTTATTTTTTTTATGTACGAGAAATTAAGAAACATGTAACATTTATTTCAATAATCAAAATAAAAAGGAGATAAAAAAAAAAGGTAGCATTTAATATTGTCATGCTCGAACAATTCTAGGGACCTGAGCAATTCTAGGGACCTGAGGAACAAATCCTTCACCTGTAACTTATGGGAATTCTTTGCATTTTTTCATCATTGAAGTATAAAATATCATAATTCATAAAAAAATTAAAAGCTTTAAATCGATTGGCAAGATTTACTTTTTTTTTTTAATTAGATGGACGTCAAAAGGCTGGGAATCTGTTCTCTAAAAATCCTTAAAAGCTTACAAATTTGTTGAAAGGAAGGAGGGAATAACTACTCTTTCTAATTGTTCAGTTTGTTATAAGGCTTCTGTAAAGTACAGAGAAAATATAATTTAATATGCAGCACGTGTCATTAATGTAGTAGGAAAATGTACACACTTTGCATGTATGTGAAAATTGATATGTAAATTTTTTGCAAAATCATCTCATTACAAAATGTTTGGATTATTAATTAATTTTAAGAAACCATTTATTAAATTCACATATATATATATATATATATGAAAAGAGAAATATTTCAATTTTTTTTTTTTTTTTTTACAGTAAGTTTGTTTATAATGTGGGAATATTCAAATTTAAAAACTGAAATACGTGAGGGATAAAATAGAGGATTGATTGAATATGTACAAAACAACTAATTGAGGATTTTGTAAGTAAGTAAAAATTATAATCCCTGAAAAAATAGAGATTATCTTTGCTTTATATAATATAGGTCATTGGAAGACTTGTCTTTTCCTTTCTCTTCTTTCATTTTTCATTTATTTTTATCATTCCTTCCTTACTTTCTCATTAAATGATTAAGATGACTTGAACGACTTAAAGCATTACTGTAATTTTAGTCCATAAATTTTTCCATTAAGAATTCTAAATTGTGTCTTATCATCTTGAGATAGACACTTTCCATCACCGAATTCTATCAATTTTCTTTTCTTTCCTTTTCTTTTAATATTTCTGGACATACTTTTCAACTTTCTTGTATGACTAAATAATTGGCCTTTTGATCGGGTCATACCAAGATTTCCCATTTAAGAATGGGAGATGTATTTGGGTTTTTACGCTTGTAACTTTAAATTAGGCAGAAGAACAGCCCAAGTACCATAACTTGGCACGGGGGGACACTTAAGTGCCATAACTTCAAAACGGTATACTTAAGTGCCACTTTCTTTTTCTAGTGAGACACTTAAGTGCCACCTCCAGCGATCCTTGCTGGAAATCCTATGTGGAAATATTTTATTATTTTTTATTGCTTACGTGGTTCGCCGGAGAGGTGAGTTGGCTCTAACTCACCAGAAACGACGTCGTCTGCATAATAAAAGCCCCAAATCTTCCAAAAATGACGTCGTCTCCCCAAATGCCCCAAATCTAAAACCCTAAATCGGCCAAAATCCCTATTGAAGTGTTCGAATCCAAGTCTCGAACCCTAATTTTCATTTGCCCAAAATTCCTTCGTCGAATCTTGGAAATGGAGAGCAGGACTCGCAGCAGCACCTCAATTTCCTCTCACCAAAGCGAAGGAGAAGGCTAGCGTTTCTGTTTTTGTGGGTTATCGAGTCTAAGAAGAACATCGTGGACTCAAATCAATCCTGGGAGAAGATTTTATGGATGCGCCCGATATAAAGAAGCGTCAAAGTGCAAATACTTCAAATGGGTCGATGCGAAGTTCTCTAACCGAGTCACAGAGGTGATATTGGGTCTACTTCATAAAGGACAACAATCTCCATCTATGTTCGTGGACAACTTGGACGATGTTGACTCAATGCAAACTCAAGCGTCTTTAATTAAACTTTTCAAGAATGAAGTCTTAATGCACGCTCAAGCATCTTCAACTAAACTTTTCAAGAATGAAGTTTCAATGATGAAAATTAAATGAAAGTGTTACCAAGCGTTTATTATGGTGTTGTTTTGTTGTCTATTGTACTTTATGATGAAATGTAAAGTACTTGAAAATGAGAAAAAGTTTCTTCGACTGCCATAGTTAAAAATGGTGTTGTTCTGGATTAAACGTAGGCTTTTTTCTTTTTGAAAGATGCGAAGAAGTTTGTGTTGTTCCACAAGATCACTGTGGCTTTGTTATTGTTTGTGTTGTCATATGGAGTTGTCATAAGTTAAATTACCATCATCTTCTCTGTTTTGATGCAAACCAACATATACACAAGACAAACATGAGTGATTATCCGAGTGCCATAAGTTGTATTTAGTAATCAAGTTATTATTAAAGTGATCGGTTAAGTGTCACTTGTAGTTAAAAGTAAACAGTTAAGTGCCAAGTTTTTTAGAATATGACTAGTTAAGTGCCAATTTTTTTTGGAGGTTTTCTCTAAAAATTGCGCCAACCACCACCACCGGCTGCACCACTAACCATCACCACTAGCTAGGGGTGAGCGCGGTTCCCGGGTAGAACCAGGAACCGGAGAACCGAACCGGAGGTTCCGGTCCGGTTCCCGGTTCCAAAGGGACCGGTTCCGGTTCCCGGTTCCCTTTTTCTGGGAACCGGCGTTCTCGGTTCCGGTTCCGGTTCCCATGGGAACGGGAACCGAAACCGGAACCGGAACCGGTTAAGTTCCAAAAAAAACCCTAAGTTTACCCTAGTCTCGCTCAGTTCACTTCACACTTTCACACTGCTCGCCCTCCTCTGTCTCTACCCGACGCTGCTTGCCCTCGGCGAATCTCCACATGGAGTCGGGCCTCAAGTCCCTCGACGAGTTCCTCTCCGGCAAGACCTATATCTCCAGGTAACGCTTCAATCTCTCTCTCTCGGTTCTTCGCGCGGGGGATCGATCGGTCGATTCGATATCTTGGGCCCCCTTGCGTGTTTGGGATGTTTATCGGCGTCGTTTTTGATGGCAGAGATCAGCTCATGAAGGACGACATCAAGGTGTACGCCGCGGTTCTCGAGAAGCCCGGAGGCTCGTTCCCGAACGCGGCAGTGGATTCGCCGTTCTAGGATCGGCATTCGGGATGGACGAGTTCTTCAAGAACCGAATGTTTAAAACGCATGCGGTCGCCGCCGCCGCTTCGGTCACTTTAGGAACGGCCCTCACTTATCCTCTCGATACCATCAAGACCCTTATCTAGGTTGGTTTGTTGATGCCCTTTTGTTTTCTTCTTTCCCCTCTGAATTGTAGGAATTTCGGATTTCCATGGTGCTTGACTCTGTGCGTGTGCAAAGCAGCTTGGTTCTGGCTCAACTAAGGCGCGGGCTATGGAAAGAGTTCGGGCTTTGTCCGGAGGTTTAGGAGGTAATTTGGAAATGCAACCATTTTTGCAGTCCATTTACTTTATATTTATTCGATTTTTTTCTCCAGTTCGTTAGAACATAGATAGGAATTGGTAAAGTACATCCCGTGCCCTGTTCAAGTTATAACATCCGTGGTCCATTTATGGGGTGTTGAAGTGGTTAGCCATTTCTGGCCGAAAGGGAAAAGAATGGAAAAGAAGACTTAGGAAGTAGCTCTGTTAAAGTCCATTCCTTCGATTCCCGAGAACTTTGCTTATTCAAAATAAATCATGTACAAAATGCTGTAAAAAATTGAAGACTTCCTACACAAAAAATTCCTCTTGTGGAAAAACCTTTTTGTTTCTGGAGTATGCAACTTCTGCTTGCTCTTTGACGAGATTATATGTTTACTCAAGACCCTTCTTCTGGCGGTTGATATTCTACTGGTGGAAAGGAGTGTCCGTCCAATATATGGCAAGTTGCTTGAGAATTGTTGCTCCTCCTATTTAGTTGACTGCATGTGCTAAGGAAGATGAAGTGCTTTATTCACAGTATTTTTGGACAATAACTATTGAATATTCATAGACATGATTAGTAGTTGTTGATTCTACTATTACTCTTGAATTGTAGGTCTTTACAGTGGCTTTGAATGGCTGAAGCCGGGGAGAACATTTGGTCTAGGAGCTTGTTTCGGTGTTTATGAAATTCTAACAGCATTTTGTAAAGGTACTTCATTTTCCACTTTCTTGTCTTCTAGACGTCTGTGTCCGACTATGGCTATGCTTTGTCTGTCCTCTGTTTATCATTCTCTCTTTTTCCCCGGCAGTATATATTTATTTTCATACATGCCTGCAGCTGAGTACACCTTATTTTAAATGATGGCTTTAGCTTCTTCACTTTTTGAAAGCATATGGACATTTCTTGACGTTGTTATACGTGTTATCTTGAGTTAAAATGAAACACACTTTGATACCAATCACCATTATGCTTTTATTTATTGGTGAGTAATGTACTTTACAAGCTAATTTATATTCCTTTTTTTTGTTTGGCTGGCACCTGATCTGTATAGCTTGTATATTAACTAGTAATTAATATTTTCACTGCAGATGGTCGGGAAGACAATCAGAAAGGGTTCCTGATGGATTCGTATTCAATGTTGTGCAAAGGGAGGACCTGGCATCACCAAATAGAAGTGGGGACTGCAGCTGTGAAGTCCCCAAATGCTTGCAATTGGATTTGCCGGAGAAGGAGATGGATGTGTGTTCAACATCTGAATTTTTTTAGGTATCTTTGTTGGTACTTTTTATTAGTTTGATATAGCAAAACTAAGTTTGCTTGTAAACTTAAAGAGTGTTTTGGAATATCACAATGCTGGCTTAGAACATCAGACATAGCTTTTCCTTTAGATCTTACATAATGGTTGGACTGAGCAATTGTTGCATAGTTTACCTGAAAATGAAACCAAAAAAAAAAAAAAAAAAAGAACCTGTAGGAACTTGGAACCGATCCCGGAACCTGTGACAGGGTAGGTTCCAGGTTCTTTGTTCCGACGGGTAGGTTCCAGGTTCCAAAAAATGAGGAACCTGTACCCGAGGGTAGGTTCCAGGTTCTAGACGGAACCGAACCGGAACCGGGAACCGCTCACCCCTACCACTAGCCACACTACACACTAGGCGCTCCAACCACCACCATGCTGGTGGTGTTGCTGCACAAGGTACTAGTGCCTTGCACTAGCTTGCACCAGTACACATAGTGTAAAATGTGCAAACTGCACACTTGCACTAGGTGTAGGTGCAGCTGCTTAAGTCTATAACCCCCACCACAAACCCATAATCACCGGGCATCACCATCAGCTACACCAACACCCCAGCCACCACATTAGCACCCCAACAACAAACTCACTACCACCAAACATCACCATCCACCACCACCAGATACACCAACACTCCAGCTATCACCACATAACACCAACAGCAGCAGTAGCAAGTAAAAGCAGAATCCATGACAAACAACAACAACATAAATTGACAAGCAGCGCAAAATCATTTTATTGATATTGAAATTAAGTCTCACAACATCAATGAATGACAAACTAAAGAAAAAAAAAAAAAGATAACAATCCATAGCAAGTGTGTTATTATAACGTTAACGTTTACATAACTGTTTTGACTCCTAAGCTCCACAAATCTTATTACATCTCATCTCATCAATCAATATGCATGACACCCCCTGTTTGTGCTCCTTTCGATAGGCCTTTAACTTGATTCATAATTCTTGCACTCTTTCTAACTGGACGTGCAACTTCTTCTTCAACCTTCTCAGTATCCATTGACTCAGATGGAGCTGCAAATGTTCTAGGCCGAATTGATTCAAAAGGAGCTGGAGCTAGAGCTGCAACTGGGTTCTTTCTCTTCTTTCTTGTTGGCACAGTTAATGTTTTTTTTTGTTTGTTGGTGCAGCCGTTGATTCTTGAGTTGGACTTGAGATAAAAACCTCTAAACTTCTCCCAGGCTATAAAAAAATAATAAATTGTCAGCAAAAGTCTACGGCATAAATTAAATTAAATGCAACCAATAAAATTTACATTGAGAATAATTGTTCAAGTACGCTCATCTGTATAAAGGCCATAGCCATGTTATCTTAACCTCTTCCAAAGTGCCCCTCTTGTTTGAATAGGGGTGTCACTTTCAGGAACTTGTGATTTGTTGGCTCTTTTTCTTACTTTCTTGGGTCCTTCAGCTACAGCCGAGGCTTCTTCGACCAATTCTTCAGTTGGGCGTCTTCTAGATGGCTTTTGTGTAGCTGCATCTTCACCTGGCCTTGTTCTAGTTGTCCTTCTATGTAGCCCTTCAAATTCAGTGACACCTCCTTCTATTGGGCCTTTTGGTGGTACTGGCGGTGGTACTTGTGATGCCCCTTGTAGTGATTCTTCTGATAGCCCCTGTGATGATCCTTGAGGTGACTCTTGATGGCCCTTCAGTTGGCAGTTGAGTTCTAACTTGCTTTCTTCAAACCTGAGAAAGAGGCAAAAGACACCATAAATATAAAATCAGGACATATAATAATATAAAGAAAATGAAAAAACTGAATACAAATGATTGAATTTACTACGGGGTATTTTTTTCGCTATTGAAGAACAGTCGACTGAACTAGCCGTGATGTTGCTTGGGCTAATCCTTCAGCTGGTCGTGATGCTGCTTAGGTCAATCCTTCAGCTGGCCGTGATACTGCTTGGGCCAATCCTTCACCTGACTGTCTTCTACCTTGCCTTCTTTGAACAGGCTGTTCAATTTCATGACTTACTGAGGTTCTTCTTGTGGCCTAACAAACACATTACATACAAGGCCAAATAGGATATTATGTATATTTTTATGATAAATGACAAGTAACATAAACATAAAATAAATTTCGTGACTTATCGGGGTTTTACTTGTTGACTGAAGAACAGTTGACTCACTTGGCCCTGCCGTATGTATTTCTCCAACTGTCTCTTCACTAGGCCTTTCACCTTGCCTCAATGGTTGTTGTTGTTGTTGCTTCCTCAATTGACAACCTTTAATATTGTGGCCTGCTAGGTGACAATAAGAGCACGTTATCTTTACACCTTGCCTACTCATTCTTTGCTGACCTCTCCCTCCGCCATTCTTCGTCTTCGTTTTGTCCTTCCAATTTTCTTCTTCAGTGGCAAAGGTTGAGGTGCTTCATGATCCGTGGGCTCCAAAACTTGCTACTTCTAATTGGCTGCATCATGAACTGATAGGAAGCAAGGTATTTTGATTTATGGTACCAATCATCGATGTAATCATCTGTATTATCGCCCTTCAACTGGATGGCACATATGGCATGTGCACATGGAATTCCACTTACTTGCCATGCTCTACATGAACACTTCCTACTTCCTAGATTGACAACATACTTATCAGCACCCTTCATTATCTCATATTCGTCATCTCCATTCCAAATGGGATGACAATGCCTACTTGCAGCCAAGTTCTCATCCAATTTCTTAGCAATCTTGGGATCATATTGTTTTGTCCACTTTGCAGCTTCATCTCTTTGTTTCTGCAGCCAAGTCATAACCGCAACTCGTATATCTTCAAGCATTGAGATGACTGGTTTGCATCTGGCATCTATTATCTTTGAATTAAATACTTCACAAATGTTGTTGTCGACGTTATCGCACTTGAACTCCTCACCGAAGAATGCCCTGCACCAATGCTTCGGTTTTAGTTAAAATAGGGAAGCACAACCTTCCTTTGTCAACTGAAGTAGTCCTTCTTTGGCTATTCTAAAGTCAGCCATGTTTGCACTCTTTGCTAATTGCCAAAATTGCAATTGCAGCTTATCCCCTTTGTAGGTCTTTGCCCAATTTTCATGTGTGCCGCGCACACATTCGATGTTCAGCATGGGGCAACAACTCGGCTACTGTCAGAACCAATCCCTGCAATAATTAAAAGTAAGAAATACTAAAGCAAATTACATGTTCATATTACAAAGTAAACTATTGACTAAATTTTTCAAAAAGCAAGCATTACCTTTTGTTGGTCGCTCATGAATGCCCACCCTTCCCCGTTTATTATCTCCAAGTCAGCCATCAAATTTTTCAAGAACCAAGACCAATTGTCCTTGTTCTCAATCTTTACAATAGCCTAAGCTAATGGGAACATTTGGTTATTCGCATCTCTTCCAATAGCCGCCAACAATTCTCCTTTACACAAGCCCTTCAAGAAACAGCCGTCCAATCCTATAATCCATCTACAACTAGCTAAAAATCCTCGTCTGCATGCATCAAAGCACACATAGAACTTATCGAACTTGGTCCCATGATCAGGAAGCGGTCTCTCAACCACCTCTACATACACTCTACTTATAGGGTTTTACAGCCTACACCCCCAAGCATACTCTCACACCTGCCCATATTCCTTAGCATACTGACCAATAAGTATCTTTATCACCTTTTGCTTTGCTCTTTTGCACTGATTCCTAGATACATTGATGCCTACACGCTCCTTCACCAGCATCCTAAAGTTAGTAATTTTCATCTCAGGCATTAGCTTGATCAGATCGAAGAAGTGCTTGGACAACCATGCACTCATTACCCTTTTCTTTTGAAAATTAATGGAACAAGTGCGTTCCTCTTGGTAGGCTCTAATATAGAAAGACCCACTCTTCTTAACAAAAACGCCGTAAATCTTCCATGGACAATTTTGCTGCGAACACCTAACTCTTACAAATTTCTTGGTATTTCTAATGAAATCAATATTTCTTTGTGCATCAATGGAGTTCTTTAGTATAACTTCCCTAAATTGTATCGCATCAAGGAATTTCATACCTACTAACAAAGTAGGAGAGGCAACAGATGGATTATAGAAAGAAAACTTACTTTTCCTTCAACGCACAACTCATTGATCTTCTTCAACTTTGTCCTAGGAAGTTGCGGTGTTGATGCTTTCTTCATAATCTGTCTCCAGGACCTGGCCAGCAACACCAACATCTGCAGGGCCTTCGTCTCTGTTTGGAACTTCATCAGCTACATGTAAAGTTGCAAATCTATCTGACAAAAAGTCCCTTTGTTTTTTCCTTGACTGTGTAAGCTCTTCATTGTTGGCGTCACTTAAGATTAATAAATTTTCAGCTTCAGCAGCCAACCCTTCATCATCATCGTCATCATCACCATCACTGGATTCAGCTACTTCCCAATCTAATTTAGTAATGGTAACATCACCTATGTCACAATTGCTCTGGTGAATAGCATATGCGCCCCTCTCCTCCCTGTCTTGTCCATCATGCCCTGCTTCATCCCTAACCTCAGTACTAGCTTGAATACCATCTCCTCCTTCTCCTACTTGGGTGTTATCTCTGTCATCATCTTCGTCATCACTGTCACTATTGTTTTCAACAAATACTTCAACCTTTTCGTCATGAA
Source organism: Eucalyptus caleyi (assembly GCA_014182885.2). Lineage (NCBI taxonomy): Eukaryota > Viridiplantae > Streptophyta > Magnoliopsida > Myrtales > Myrtaceae > Eucalyptus > Eucalyptus caleyi. The sequence continues at coordinate 22,983,131 of CM024466.2, read as the reverse complement.
GATAATGATATAAGACATCCCTAAAACCATTATCATCTTTCAAAACTCTCAAACCATCTCTTAAGCCTTTCCCAGGAACACAGTACAATAACTTTTGTACTCTACAAGGCAAAAATGTCACTATATCCCTAACAAATCCATTATAAGATGCATTCTTTATATCTACAAAGATAATACCCTCATTCCCCTCCTCATACTCCCACTCATCCTCCCCAATCACAAAATCCCCACCGTAGTAAACGATGACAGCAATATAGTCTTTATCATGAGCCATTTCTGCAACAAAAGAGGAGAAATATACAATTAACTTTTGGGACCACATTCACAAAGGACAGACAATTGCAAGTGGAGGTCCCTACACTCTTTATTAAAGAAACGAAGAAAGAAAGAGAGAAGATGCATAGGTCAGACGACAACTGCAGCTTAAAAAAAAGCCTCAAGACAAGGGCAAATAGAGATGGGACCCAACAACTACTTTGATTATGCCGTCGCATTCCTTTAAAATATGGAGAGATCCCTCAACATGGGTCCTCAACAATGCAATTTATTAAAAAAAATGCCTATAAGTCCCCATCCCCACGACAACAAGAGATTCAATTTGAACATGTCAAAAGTCCAATACTCTGAACCCTAACAATCACCAATCACCATCGCATATTTCACATTCAACCACTACAAATTACTTTCGCACATCACAATTCAACACCCTGAATGAATCACACATCACAGTGGATGAGGCGACGTCGAGCCCTACATCGAACCCTAATTTTCCCCCCGTCGAGCCTTACACCGAGCCTACATTTCAAGGCCGCTCCTAAACTGTAAATTCGAACCCCCCAATAGGATTGTAGCACCACATCTGAGCCATAAATCTCACACCAAGCTTGAGCTTTCCCAGCCGACCCCCAAATAGTCCGAGCGCTAATAAACGAGTTGGAGCCTTAATTTCACCACAGGGGAAAGGAAGAAGAGAAAAAACCTGAGCAAATTGAAGACGGCGAGCGATGACCTGCGAACGGCGACCTGCGAATGGCGAGCTGTGAACGGCAATGGAGAGGACGTCAGATCTGGTGTGAACCGACGAAAGGTTAAAATCCAAATAAGCAAAACGACATTGTTTAGCACTAAGGAAAGACGATGTCGTTTAGTTTGGCCAAATGCACAGTGGATGGGGCGACATCATTTTCCTCCTCCATGTGTGCTTTTTTTTTTAAAAAAAATTGCCACGTCGGTTAAGGATGTCGCCAGAAAATGCCACGTCTGCATTTTGGCCGATTTTTGGCCGAATTGGCACTTAAGTGTTCTATTTTACTACGATATTGGCACTTAAGTGTACCATTTCAAAGTTATGGCACTTAAGTGTCCCTCCATGCCAAGTTATGACACTCCAGATGTCCCAACCTTCTTTAAATTATGAAAAGAAAAAAATTACTTATACAATAACACTATCATGGTTAAGTGACATATAACAACTGGATTCACGATTTCATTCCATATATACTTAAAAAGTATTTCCCATATAAATCAATAATAAAATAAGGAACTCTTTATGATGAGAAATAGCTAAATCGTTGGTGAAGATTCCACTTACTTTATGGATAAAGATAGAAGCGAGCCAAAATTAGGATGGATGATATACTAAAGGAGGAAAAAAAAAAAACTAATCTATCGCAACCCTTTGCAACGAAGATACCTCTTACTTCATAAAATAACTAATCGTGAATCCAAATAACATAGAAAGTTCGACGCTGTTCTTGAAAAAGAGTTTTACCCAAATAAAGAAAGCTCCCACCACATTTAAGGTGGATCCAAAAAAAATGTTTCTTCACTTAATATTAATTTGAGGAATATAACTAATCACATTTCGTTGCGACAAAGTCATTCATTAGAGGTCGTTGTGACCAACACCAAAACTGAACTTGCTAGAGGCGGAGCCATAATACCATGGTCATTAGAAAACAAATGGGCAACAGTTAGGAGAAGTGCGCCAGCAACGAGCAAAAAGCAAATCATTGTATACTTACTTAAGGAAAAGCCGGCTAGAATCACATGTGCAAGTTTCATCGAGGGTAATTAATGGCGATAATCATGAGATGGCATGGTTGGCCTATGTTAGTTGTGTAATTAATATATGAAATGTTAGATAGGTGATAGGAGGACCTAAGGGTAAATATAGATAATTCGATGATTATGAAATGACAAATCTTATAAAGTGGCCATGACTCGTCGTTTTCAAACAAGCGAGTCAAAGAACTTGGCAGACATCATATTTTGTATCGGCCGGGAAAAGCATTGTCCTTCGCTAATGGGCTCTATACAAAGTCTTTTGGTGAAGACTAAAGTCTATACATTGGGGTGAATTCAATCGTGTTCATTGAGAAGATTGCTAATGTTTGGTGGTCCGGTAACACTATGCCTTGCCAAGAAAGTGACAAGACTGGTTAACAGTGTTCAGCAATTTAAAGAAAGGTTTCAAGACAAGAAACTTAGGGTGCGTTTGGCTGGCACCTATTTCTGTTCCCAGGAACAAAAATTTCTGTTTTTTTGTTCCTGGGAACAAAAAAGGAACAGAAACGCGTTTGGGTGCGTTTCTGTTCCTTTTTTGTTCTTTTGTTCTCAGAAACAAAAAAGAAACAACAAATAAGAAACAACAAATTTGTGTTTCTTATTTCTGAAACAAATCTGAGAAACACTTTTCTATTTTCTTCTTCTTTTCTTCTTCTTTTTTCTTTCGCCGGTCACCAGCCTCGGCCATGGCCGACGAGGGCCGGCGGCCTCGCCCAGCCACGGCGAGGCTCGCCGTAGCTGGGCGAGGGTCGGCCTTGCCTTGGCTGGGCGAGCTCGAGCTCGCCCAGATCCGGCGAGGCCGACCTCGCGCCAGCTTGGGCGAGCTCGATCTCGCCCAGATTCGGCGAGGCCAAGCTCGCCTAGCGGCCGGCGAGGCTCGGCCTCGCCAGATCTGGGCAAGTCGGCGTTGCCTGGCGCTGGCCCAACGAGGCCGCGGCTCGCCGGCCGCTGGGCGAGCTCGGCGTCGCCGGATCTGGGAGAGCTCGAGCTCGCCCAGCCAAGGTGAGGCCGCCGGCCCTCGTCGGCCGGTCGCCGGCCATGGCCAAGGCCGGCGACCGGCCAAAAGAAGAAAAAAAGAAAAAGGAAAAATAAGAAAAAAATAAAAAATAAAAGAAATAAAAAAATTATACAAATTTACCAAACGTGTTTCTGTTTATTTTTTATTCCCGGAACAAGTTTACCAAATGCGTTTTTTGTTCAAAAATTGTTCCCCGGAACAGAAACACTTTTTTCTATTTTTGTTCCCAGAACAATTTTTTAAACAGAAACGCAAACAAACGCACCCTTAGGAACATGTCTCATTCCCGTTTTTAAAGAAAGAGTTGGCCGCTAAATGTGGACCGGAAAGATGCCAAGGTGCGACATAATTGCCGGTGCTCTAAATCAATTGGGCACGGCCAAAAATGTCACGGATTTGCTAAAGTCGAGACAAATGCAAACGTTATTTCTCCAGAAAAACGTTTTTCCCACCAGAAAAAAGACGTAGTCGAGGTTGCTTGTTGATCTGTCGCTACTGGGATGGTCTCGCGTGAAGTGAGTTCTTCTGGTCTTTTCCTCACGTAAAGGACCATTAGTCAACGTGCCCCGCGTGGCCTAAAAGATGAATGTTGATTTCGTGTTTTCTGCTTTTTGATTTTCCCCCGCTTTTGTTTCGTCCCACGTTGATTCGGAGAAGGGCCTTTTCACTCTCGGTAGTCCAAGCACCGACGAACCGCGGCGAACGCCTACGATGATGTCGTTTACGTGCTTTGACCATAGAAAGTTTTGTTTGGAATATATGCTTTCGACCTTGGATCGATCTCTTGAGGTGTGCTCTCTTACGATATGGGTTGAATTTCCATTGAATCAAGTCTCATTTAACAGATTTAAACTCAAAACGTATTTTTAGTAACTACTTCTAAGGGAATTCTCACGTCATCCATTATCACAAGATTGAGCTCGTACCAGGAGCTAAAACCCCGTGCTCAAGTGCCTTACAAGATGGTCCTTCCATAGCTAGCCGAGCTGAGGAAGCAATTATGTTAAGAGAATTGGGAATATATCTCTTTCAATTATCCTTACAATGGAAATATTGGATAAAGTAGAATCTGTGTAGTTAAAAAAGTGGAGTACTAAGAAAAAGTTTCAACTCCTCTCTTTTCCAAAGAATTCAGATGTTTTTAGGAGGGTGAATCACTAATCTCTAGAATGAAATAAGGGGAGTGAACCACCTCCTGTAAAGGCTATAAACTACTAAGTGCTCTCATTTGTGTTTGTACATAAGAAGTTCTCCCAAGCAATATTATCTATGAGGCTCTAATAATAGAGTGTGCTATCTTCAATTAAATTTAAGATCTTTCTCAATAATTGGTATTAGAGCATGTGGTTAGAAACTATGAGCCTAGCCGTTAGGGATCAGAGTATGACAAAATTGCTAGTGTACAATCCAAGACTTTGAAGTCGGTTGATTTGATATCAAGCTTACTTAGTATAGTATAGAGCATTATAATCAAGTCATAATGGTGGATATATCGAGTTTGGCAAGCGGTGTTGAAAAGCTCAACTAGTCCAATTTTAATAATTGAAGTACACGTGTTTGATTTGACTTATCAGGTCAAGATTTATGGGATATTGTTGCGGCAGTAGCCCACACCACATACAGATGATGGCGAGTTGAGAAAGTGGAAGACGAAAACTAGTAAGGTGCTTCACATTCTTGTGGTGACTATTAAAGATGAGCTATTACAGCACATGAAGAACACAAGGATCCCAAAGGAGATATGGGTTAACTTGGTGGTGCTATTCGATAGGATGCATGATGCCAAACTACTTTGTCTTGCAACAAGACATGACGGTGACTCAATACTTCTCCAAATGTTAGTCTCTTTGTGAACAAGTGTCAAACTTGGATACTCAAAATGCCATCTCCATGACAAGAACGAGGAAAATTATCATTCATGGGTTTTGGTCGGATTGTGACGACATTATTATGGCCACTTGTGAATGGTTAGAGATCCAACTCTTATTGAGTCAGAGACTATGATAGCCGATCAAGAGGTATTAGATAGACAATTGTCTGATGTTTTAGTCAAGAACGTCAAGGATGACGAAAGTATACTGTTTAGTAATAAAAGGAAGGTTCAAGAGTAAGAGGAAGAAAAGATCGACCACTCTAGGTGGAAACAAAAGAAAGGTCATGAAGATTGGCAAAGACGACTAGAAGGGACAAGCACTCAACCTAGGGGAGCTCGTTGGGATTGAGGGCAAGATAATAGGAATGAAGATAAAAACAGCTGGAGGCCAGGTAGTCGCTGCTAGATTTGCGGCAAAGTAGGTCACTTTACGAATGAATGTTGATTTATATATGTAGAAGGAAATGTTGCAACGTCTATCATGTTGGAGAATAACGGCGACTAAGAGTGGATTTTTCAAGGAATAAGAGTGGGATTTCCAAACGTTCATTGCAGTAGAGGAACAAGAAGAGCTCGTGGCCTCTTTTGTCGCAATGTCAAATGATGCGATAGCCTTCGCCATGGTAAATGATAAATTAATCAAATATGACAATGATTGAGTAGCTTGGCTTAGGATGCTCAAACCATTATAGAAGGTAAACTTGAAGAAGAAGTTAGAGCACAACCAACAAAAAAATCAAAGAGTCCATGGCGAACAATTGTACTTCTAAAAATAACGGAAGAGCTTAGACCAAATTAGGTGGATGAACCTAAAGAACAAGCACCTCATCTAGACCAACAAGGCAAAGGAAATTAAATCCTAGATATGCAAATGAAGCTTTGACTAAAGATGTTAGAGTAGAGCCATCTACGTAGGAGGAGGCCTCACAAATTCTAGACATGTAAATGCAGCTTTGACTAAAGATGTTGGAGTAAGAGTCATTTACGTATGAGGATGCCTCACAAGGGGCATAATGGAAGGAGGCTATGGAAGAAGAAATCCAAGCTTTAAGCAAAATTAGATGTGATATTTGGTGCCGAGATTAAAGAGATATGCCTAATAATTTGCAAGTGGGTCTACAAACTTAGAATATGACCTGACGGGTCAATATGACCTCCGGGTCACTAGGCAGTCAGCCACGATTGGCGAGTCTGCTCTTGTACTAATCAACAAAATCCACCCGAAGGAACACATAAAGCACGACTGAATTCTCAATTTTGCTCATATACATGTATCTGCTTTCAGTTTAGAACTGAACTACGTCCACTTGAACGTTACAGGGCCCGTAATTTATAAAGCTTTATGTCTACTTGCAGCCCGATCTTGTCGAAAAATTACCAGTTGGAGATGGACAACTCAAAGCTGCTTCTGCTTCTGGAGTCTCCCGAGACATCGTCTGCCAAAGTGGAAGAAGCTGTAGAGAGGTTCTCAAGCTCTCAAAACCAAATACTCCAGCCAGGAAACCTTAAATCCCAGCTTTTTGTCCGCCCAAGTCGCAATCAGTTGAGGAAGGTGAGATCGTGTACGACCGTCCTGTTTATTCGGATTTTAGAGGTAATGGCGCCAGTAAAGCTCCGGAAGAGCGGTGGAAATATGATATAATACTAAATTATCAACCAGGCTTTTTTAAAACTTAGGTAGCACTTGAACTTTTATGTGTATCTCAATGATTCAAGAGGGATCGTCTTGAGATATCTTCGTATTTTTGTTTTTGCAGTAGGTGCTTGTGTAGACCAATTGTTAAAGTTTGTTCTCGTTGACACACACCCATATTTATTTCTGAGGACACTAAATATCATAGGTTGATAACAAATTTTGCCCTTGTTCATTCATGCAAAGTAGATGCGGAGAGATGCTTATTTTGCGATGCTTATTTTGCTTATAACTTGTCAACTAGTTTTGGAATAGATTGTTGATTTCACGTGTCCGTCCATCATGCCAAACGATTTCCCTCTGTGTTACACATACCATTTGGTCATTACTAATAGATAGAAAAAGGGAAAATTGGCCAAAAAATCCAAAATCTATTATACAGACCTTGATTCACTTATAAACGTTTAATTGTGCCAATTTAGACTAGACCTTTTGACAATTTAGTCATGAACTTTTCAATTGTGTTAATTTAATAATAGACATTTTGATTATTTGCCAATGTAATCTTAAACTGGGAAAATTGTCTAAAATGTCCTAAGTCTATTGTACTTTTGCCAATTTAGTACTAAATCTTTCAATTTTGCTAATTGAGTCCTAAACTTTTGTATTTTTTGTCAATTGAGTTCATCATGCCAATTTTGGCCGGAATTTGCTGACCTGGATGCCGACCATGTCATGTGGCACGGCCGACGCTAATGTGGATATTTTTTAATACTTTTTTGAATTTTTATGATTTTTTTTTAGAGAGGATTAGTGATCCTCGCTAGCCACAAGTGAGGGCCCGCCAACCCTCATCGGCTCTGGGAGGCCAAAGGAAGGACACATGAGTCCTCACACAGAATCGACTCACCGGTCCCGAGCGTGTTCACAACCATCGCTTGGGGCTGACGAGGGCTCGCGAGCCCTTGCTTTGGCCGGTGAGGACATCGTGGCCCTTGCACAAACTTGGCAAGCAACGCGAGGCCCTTGCCTAGATCCAGCAATGGTCGACCGATCCTCGCTTATGGCCAGTGAGGGTCTATTGGCCACCTCATTAGCTCTCTCCAACACCCTCCCCCCACAAAAAGCAAAGAAAAGGAAAAAGAGAAGAAGAAAAATACCATAAAAATTCAAAAGATTAATAATAGATTATTCAAAAATTTCTACGTCAAGACCGACATGCCACGTGGTGCAACCGATGTCCATGCAGTGAATTCTCGTCAAAATTGGTTGAATTGATTCAATTGATGGTTTAGGATTGAATCAACACAAACATCATATGTTTAGGACTTTTTAGATAATTTTCCCATCTTAAACCTTTTAACAGTTTGCCAATGTAGTCATCCCAACCAAATTACTAAATAAAAGGTTGAGAATTAAATTAGCAAATTTTAGAAGGTTTAAGACTAAGGATGAGAATAATAGCTGTTTTTGTTTGAGAAATCAATGTTTGGCTAGATATTGATTTCTCTATTTCTATTTCCTAAACAAGTTTCTAAGAAAAGTACACGTTTTATAATAATACAAAATTTATATTCTCAAAAGCTCACTTTCTTGGTGAACTTTATATTAATTTCATTTTTCTAAAATATATATCGAGTCTCTTTATTTACCATACCAAAAACTTTATCTTGATTCCTTATTATCCTAGCGAGATACTTTTATACAAAAAAAAAAAAAAAAAGTAAGACGTTAGAGAACTATATAGGAATACACTAAAAACATTAAGCACAATTAGGTAATTTGATATTTTTCTATAAATTGTTCTTAGATGATATTATTTTTTTCAATCCAAAATAATCATATTTCATTAGCATTTTCAAAAAAAAATCTTACTTTATGTAATGTTTTGATATAATTAAGTTTCATCTACTTAACAATTTATCCATAAATACGATCAACAATGTGGAAAGAAACATATTTTTGGAAATTTTTCTTTTTGACAAAACAAATTAGTATGGAAGTAATATCTAACAATAAAAAAAAAAAAATAGTGCCTTTAACATACATGGAAAATCTGCAATAAAAAAAACATATAAAATTCTTAATTATGGTAAGTAGATCCTACATAAATATAGAACAACTAAAAACAAGGAAAATAAATACATTTGGGACCACCAATTTAAATTGCAATTGAATAAAAGAGGGCATTTGGTAAATATTTAGTTGTATAGAAGATATAGGCATACTTTGTAGATCAATGTGAACAATTAAAAGTTGCAACTTTGTCCTTCTATGAACATAATCAGAGAACCTGGGGCATTGCATATACTTTGAGACTCAAGGTCGGACCCCAAACATCCTCTCCTGTGTGAATGGCTATTGACTAAATTTAGCTGCCTCGAAATAACATGCTATTAAATGATGTTAGTGAATTTTGGATATAACGTGTTTATGCATATTAAGCTTTATTAATTATCAAGCGTATTGCACCGCCATATGTCACTCGCATATTTAAAATTTAGGTGCGTTCATAGTTTATGTTTAGAATAATTTATATTAATTTTAGAATTCATAAAAGATGTAGGATAGTTTATATTTTTCATTAATCAAATAAAAAAAAAATGTCATCTAGGTTACATGGATGGCATTTGGGAATAAGATTAGCGTAATATCCATGCCCCATGTCACATGTTATTTAATGAATCACATAGCTTAATGTTAGTGTTTCACTTAAATCATATCATGTAAATTAATTAAATTACATCACATGCATTGCATATAGTTTTATATTCTATAAAAAGAAAAACACAAAAAATAACGTCATGTAGTTCAAATAATAGGATTAATTCATAATTGATCATATTCCATGGCATTAAAATTGCATATAGGTTGCATTCAATTTAATTAACGTAGTACACGTGTCACTTTGATTTCATTCTAGTTTATCAATGCATGTTGGTTTAGAGTTCATATGGTCAAAGTGTCTAAATTAATTCAAGTCTATTTTTTACCAAGAAAAAAAAAATCAATTGTCGTTACAGTTAGAAACCATGTTTAGGTCATGCATACATTGTTTGGTCTCTAGTTAACATTTTACAGAACATTTCATGCATTAGATGATTATAAGGCTTCGTTTTTGCTCGCTTAACACATCAAGGTTATTTGCCCTTGTTCCTATCTAACAAAAGGCTATTAGATGTTGCGTTAATTTGTTGAGGTACATTATTGTATGCGCATTTGCATGATTATCAATTGCATGTTAGTGGTTTATGATTAAAATTGACCAATAAACTGTATTGAAAGATTGTTAGATTTATCTAACATAATCAAGTTCTCGTATTCATATAATATTTGACTCACAAAAGTAAGATGTTCTCTCATGTTTTACCTAGGTTTGTAATCAACTCTTTATAGATTGGTGGTGACTCCATAATAAATTGATTTGCATGTCTAGATGATTTAACTAAAACCCCATGTTGACACCTAATTTTTGCCCAAATTATTGCATATATATTATCTAGGTATTTAAAATGGAAGATGTTTTCCATAAAAAAAATTAAAAAGATTAAAAAAAAAAAAAAAGTTGGGGCCAATGATCTAAATGTGACTAGCCAAGCCCAGGAGGTCAGATTGGAATTTAAATGGCAAGTTGGGGCCAAAATGCAATTTTCAAAAGTCGAGGGACCAATTTGCAAATTTTGCAAAATTTGCCCGAACTCTTAAATCATCATCTTGGTCATCAATTAAGTCGAAATTGAATTTGGGCCAAGTAGAATCAATCAAATTGAGCCAAAAATGACCAAATTGCATTGAATTAGGCATTCTCAAGCAAGAAAATGGCCAACTTTGAGGGACTCCCTTGCAAAATTGGATGGAGAAAATTGCAAAAAATGGTCAAGATTTTAAACTACCATGCATGAGCTTGCTAATTGATCAAAAAACGTAGCCAAATTGATGGATTAAAGTACTCAAATTATCAGCCAAAACTCAGTCCATGAGTTGGTCTTAATTTGGACTTGCTGAGTAAGTAACTTGGTGGCCTCATCATATCCTCCTCAGTTGCTCAACTAGCTCGATCTTTGCACGTGATGGAAGACCGTATATAGTAGTGCAAGTGGACGAGAATTGGCCAGGGATAAGCTTCTGACAACACCGGAAATTCGCAGCAAAGTCCGCACACTCAACAGCTGCAGAACTTAAAAAATTGGCTAAGTCTGAAGAGTAGGTGAAGTAGCCCTGTTGACAGGCTTGGTAGGTGGACGAAAGGCTGACCAAAAATCCCTTAATTCGGGGGATAAGATCACTGAAGCAAGGTCTTTCAAGGGATGAGAGAGAGGAGACGAGAGGGAGAGGAGAGAGCTCGGAGTCGTTCTCCAAAGTGGCCTTCAGAAGCAACTCCAGAAAAGCAAACCCAGAAATTCCAGATCAACCTCCAGAGAGAAAAAGGAAATTTTCGTAAACTTACAGCCAAAATTAGCCAAAACCTTAAACTAGAGAGTGAAACTTCACTCAAAGATCTTTCCATCCATAGGTCGCACGTCCAAAATGGAGATCGGGAAGGCCTCCTAAAGCCCCCCGAAACAGTGCCCTCCTGGCGGGCCAAAGAAAGCATGAATTTTTCTAAGTGTCGAGACTGGTTGGTCACGAGTGAGGAAAGCCAGTGTTTTTGAGTAATTTGAGAGACAAATGAGGAAAATCTTGACTTTTAACCCAAACTAGAATACATATAGTTTGGCGTGATGTCAAGTTTTCCAACAAAATACATCTTGAAGTCTAATGTTAGAGGTCAACGAAAACCTTCGTTGTCAGTTTTTTTTTTTTTTGCAGATCTCATTTCCAGTTGAAGAAGCCAACTTCCACGTGCTTCCAGAGGACAATTTCTCAGTTTCCTTGGCCAAGAATCACTTGAAAAGGAAACTATGAAGTAAGGTAAGCATCCTAGATGTATATATTTTCGAGTTTGAGCATGTTTTGATCATGCAAATCAAGAGGGAAACCAGCCCGGAAAACTGATTTCTGAGGTTGAAATTTTTCTAAGTGTTTGAAATCTCTTCAAGAGTGTTGCATGTGTGCTTCTTGGAGAGGTCGTTTTGATGTTGTTTGGTGGGTCATTCTCTGTGATATTTATTGCATTTGAAAGATCATGTTACCTACTTTCACTCGGATCAAGTAATGTTTCCTTTAGATCTCGTATGCGATGAGTGTTGGGGCTTGAATATGGGCATTCAACCTGTTTGCTTGACTTGGGTTCAAACCCAGATTTGCAAAATTAGATCAAACTCGCATATTTGATGACGATTCCAGCTTGGTTTTCGTGTGTTTTAAGCTATGATTTCTATCTAATTTTACTCCTTGCATGTAGTAGTTTAACCTTGATGTCTTAGTTCCACATGATATTGCTCATGCGTTGAGATTGAAGGCCGCAAACATGGCTCGAGGAAGCTGATTTGGGGTGATTTTATGCACGCCAAGTGTTCAACGAAATGCGCAAACCAAGTTTCGATCTTGAAACGGTCGATTTGAACCCGGTTATTGTGATATTCATGTGCTGTGTTGTTCAATGTTAGCATATATCGGTTTAGGAAATTATTATTTTTATTTAAATAAAAATAAATAAAAAGAAAAAATCCAAAAATTTCAAAAAAATATAAAGGTGATAAATGTATCAAATTAAGGCAAAAAATGGCATCTATGAAATTTTCCTATTTTTAAAATGTCATTTTCCTAATTTAATGCTATTTTGGTATTTTATGATCATTTTTTTGTAAATAATCCATTTTGCATAGATTAAAATTATCTAGAGTAATTTCATGCATCTAGGGTAATTTCATGCATATTTAAATTTCCATTTCGCTCACGGGGTCCTGTCTTGGGGCGTGATAACAAGGCCATGTAATATTATTTGCCCGACTTGTATCGGGTTTACCTTTTCTGCGTTTATTTTCAAGTCATTTCAATTTCTTGGATGTTTATTTACGCACCGCTTTTCATTAATTTGAGTGTAAATTTCTCTTCTAAATTATGTTAGGATTAGTCAGACATTAAAAAAACTACAAAAACATTTGCATGGACACTTAGCGGTTTCATAAAGATTATAATTGGTAATCAAGATTGTATGGTCATTTAGCTAAACAACCTTCCAAGTTAGTGGTACCGCAAGGGCGCTAATAGAAACATTGGCGTAAACAAGTCCCCGTTCCTAGAAATCTCTGGTTGCGTATGAATCGAGACAACACTCCCGTGTCTTGATTGGTTTCTAGCCGACCCCAATAGGCTAGTGGCGACTCCTAGAATTACATAGGTTGTTAAGAACTAAAAAAACGAATCCAACGTCGCGCGAGGTATGGGCTTGGGAGAGCCCGCGCCTAATCTAGGGCCATTGATGCGCCTCTTTAGGCAAATACCCCTAAACCCCCTTCATTTTCCCTCGGACGGAAAAAAGAGGTCGTGACAGCTTGGCGACTCCGCTGGGGACTTGGTTGCAAACCTTAGAGGACTTAGGCCGTAATAACTTGGTTGGTTGTTCACTAACATGGTCTTCATTTGATAGCGCGTGTCAAAGTCGCGTGGAAAACAAGGTTAGCCCGCTAACAATGTGTTAAATGTTTTTGTAGGTTTGGAGTAATAAGGGGTGGAGTGTTTGTTAACCCATCTCTTTTGTAGGGAGGCGTAGGAATGAATGCCTATATGGATGAAATTGAAGTGTTGTTTGGATATCAATCGATGTGTGTGCATTTGTACTTATCTTAGCACTACACATTTACACACACCACCCGCGATCTAAAACCCCGATCGCATTAGGAAGCCCATAGAAGGTGCCAAAAGATGGAACCCGTGCGGGGAATGACCCATGGTTATCCACTTTTGGTCCCGCTCATTTTGATTAATGATAAAGAGAACTGTCCGACGTAAGTGCGGAGTGGGGAAAACTCTTTTGATCTAATCAAAATGGGGACCTTAAGCCTTTAGAAGTCCGCCTTTATGCGTCAAACCTCACAAGTTTACATCCGCATGTCTATGTGATTTAAAAAAAAAAAAAAAGTCTCTTCACCCATTGTAAGTATGATTTCTCTATCTACTTGCTCACCTCGGATTGAAATTTTCATTTTTTGGAGATTCGCGGAAATCAATGGAATGCCCTTGAAAATATAGGCTTGGCGCTCACTCTTGATAAACAAACATTTCAAATGCATATGATTTGGCCTAGATTAGAACATATGTTTTTGTTTAAATTTTCAATTACAACATCAAAGTCACATTTTGTATAGAAATTCTTCCAAGTCAAGATTACATTTTGGGGCATAGAATTAAAATCAAAATTTCAATAAAATTCTTCCTTGGTCTCATTACTATAAAAATTCAAATCACATTTTGTGTATCGATTTCTCAAAGTAAAAATCACCTCACCTTTACATGAGTGAAATTACAAATGAATCTTTCAAAATCAATGCCCCATTTTGTGTATGAAACTTTTGGAACGGAGTGGGCATTCAATTGATAGCCGCATGAATCGATCTTTTAATGAAATCTCCTCTTACTAATAAAATCTTGATGAAATGACCAAATTCTCATAAGTGGATACTACGGAGAAGGTATTGCCGCCTTGATTTCATTGTAAGAGGCGGCTTTATTGAAAGATCAATTTTTCATTCATGTACTAACATTATCTTCCTTTTCAGGTCATGCGTGACAACCATTCATTGAACTCCTATTGCTTGACCATGCCAAAAGTGGACTTTAAAGCTAGGACGAGAATTATGTTTATTATGCTCCTCTACGAAAGAGCTTCTTGTACTTTATCATTGTCATTATTCTTATTAGGAACTGTGTTTTGCATTTTGGGTTTTGATTGTGGACCCAATCAAATGCTTTTGTAAATCATACAACTCACATTTTTTAATAATGAAGTTAGAGTTAGTAAAAATCATATCCTTTAAAACACTTCAAACGGACCATTTAGGCTTTTTATGCCTTAGCTTCAAAATGTTTGAAAATTAGTTTCAAGAAGAACTTGCAAAATATTTTATCTCTTCACTTAATCACTTTCGCAGGTTGATCCGTAGAACGATGCTTTGAGGGGGTAAGGTTGTAATCGTTCAATAGGGATTTCTTGCGCAACAACTAACTCAATCATCCATTTTTGACAAACAGGTAAAATGACGGTTTTGTTCAAGATTGAAAAAGTGGGCCTTTCCCTAACAAAGCAAGTAATGAGATGCGCCAATTCATGCTCATTTATGGGCATATTTGGTTGAGCCATGAACTACTTGAATATTTTCGCAACATATGAATTCAAACATTGTGATTAAGTGTGAAAAGAATCATCAAGGCCTCGAAGATCACAAATCTACTGGTCTAATGAAGTTCCACATCTTGGACGACCTCATATTAATTTGACATTCTTCGTGGAAGAAGAAATTTGTGGACATTCTTTGGCATCAAACTACTCCATTGGTTGCAAACATGAAAAGCAATGCAATCCCTACACTTCTAATGGTTTCTTGGCATCCAATCTTGTATGGAGATGATTGTTGGTGGTTCGCAAGACATCACTTCAAGATGTAGATGTACACAAACAAGCATCGGTCATCAAACAGTTGCCCTCAAATAAAAGGTGGTAATCGTTTCAAGTTAAATTCGATTTATTTTAGGAATGACTTGTCCTTGCACTTTGTGCAGATTTTAGTGAGGCAAATTACTGGCAAGCAACAAGACTACATGGGAAGGACGACCTGGTCAGAATCACACGATTTCTAAAAGAAAAGGGTGTGTTCGTTCCAAAAGTCAAAACAACTCATTCATAAACTAACATAGCCACCCATGCTTACAGATTGTGAAATGGGAAATGCATTGATGCAGCAAAAATGGCGAAAAATCACCTATCCTAAAAGGGGTACGCAGGAAACCGAGTAAAGCATGAAGGATTCAAATGAAATGAAGATTCATCAATCCAACATAATGAAGCTGCATATGGACAAGTTATCTAACTCAATGTGGCATACATTTGACCATAAGGACAATATCTCCCCTCTTCCACAAAGATACGATGAGATGCTGAATTGCCCGACTTTGAAAAAGGGTGTACTTCGTTCCTAAACTTAATGTACCTAAGAGTGGAAATAATACATTGTTTCCATATGTGTAGGAAATTTTAATCGGGGCAAATGGCCACAAAATGAATCAAGGGCACGCAATGCCTGAGTCACCCGACTTCTAAAAAGGGAAAGACTCAAATGGAATAGATATGTGTCAAGTGAATTGCTGTCAATCATGAGAGCAAATTCGTCCCCATAGCCAAGGAAACGGGATGGAACGCAGTCATCAGATATGCCGTAAAAGGGAGTATACCGTTCCTAAAATGAATTATGTCGAAAATGAAAATAACATATTACGTCTCTTTTTACTTGCAGTTGATAAATGGGGCAAGTCACTCGAAGTAGAGTAGCTCTCACCCGTGAAGCAAGATGAAACAAAGTCAATTGATTCAGCACAAAAAAGGGAGTATCGTTTCTAAATTAGTCCAATTCAATTTTGGAATATAAGTAACATGCCCTATCTCTTGTAGGAAAAGGTGCACATTGACCGTTGGAGCAACACCTTATACCAAGAAGGCATGCTAAGGCCCAACCATCCATTTTGATGGAATAAATGGAGTAAAACATCCAAGGAGCAATGCCCTCACATGTCAAAACAAGGAGTACCCCGCTCCTTTCATCTTTAAAGCCCACTTAGAATAAGTGAATTCGATGACATCTAAATGGCCCATTTGAAAGCAAGATCTTCAAGGAAATGTTAACACCTGAGAAGCAAAAGCACATGAAAAGGAAACACAAGACATTTAAAGTCAGCTGTAGGAGAAGGGTAATTCGGTATCGTTTCCAAAATGCCCCTCTCTAACTTCATTATTTAACGTAGTTCCCTTGTTTGACAGGAAGCGTCGGTATTCGGGGAACAAGCTCGAGAAATTGATTTAAGCATAATTCATATCGACCAAGCAAGCATGTGGAGCCAACACATGACAAAGTCACCTAAGTTGGCTTAAAATATGTGTCGTTCTAGAGCCGGTTCAATTAAATAAAAAAAGAAGCGCCCTATGGACACTACCAACGCTTCGGCCTGGTGGTATGGGGAATGAAGTGGTCCGAGCGTACGGGGTTCGATCCTCGGAAACGGCAACAAGTTTGCCATAAAATGTAAAAAAATAAATAAATAAAAATTTTGCATCTCTTATTTTTGCAAAAAGAGGAAAATGCTTGAACTAATGAGACCAAAGATCGAGATTCTCTTCAAGCCTTAAAACAGTACATTCATTCCATTGTTTGCCGCCAAATGGTGAAATTGACCAAGGGTAATGTTGTATCGTTTCCATTTTACGATCCCCGAGGATTCATGTACTAACACATTCCCTTTTGTTCTTCGTAGGGTGGCCCGACTACTAAGGCACGAGGTAAGTACCATTCTTCTCAAAATCAAATGGAAAACAAATGGAGAATTTCCATCACAAAAAGAACATCTAGTGTTTTTCTAGAAAAGCACAAGAAATGGAAATTGAAAAAAAAAAAAAAAAAAAGTTTTCCACAAAGTTTGCAAAAATCTTCTTTATCTTTAAATTGTCCATCCACTCAATGGATCACTCATTTCGAATCAAAATTCTCTATGGAGGTTAATCCACCCACATGATCTCAACAAAAATTGAAAGGCGATGTTGCTTATGCCAAGCGAGAAACACTTAGGATGAGGAAAGGCAACCCATTTCCAAACATGTCCTTTAAACACTCTGGAATTCGAGTGAAAAAGAAAGCCCGTGTCATTTGAGGTCAATGAATTCATTTCGCAAGCGGTACATAGATCAAGATGATAAGAGGCATTTCTTTCCTCTATCATACACACTACAGGTGACAATAGTTAGCCCATTTGAGCCTTTTAATGTGAAGAATTTTCTAAAAATACCCCTGTCAAGAACCACCCCACGATGGGGCAATTACGGAGGTTTGGTTGACATTATTTGGAGAGGGAAGATGAGAAAAGTTTCTTTACTCTCACTTGCATAAATCTTTTTTGTGGTAACTTTAGGTGAATTCTTATGGAAGCTCGAAGCATCCCAAGGTGAAGAAGAGCATTCTTTTCTCTACCCAAACACCGATACCCTTTGCTTAAACCATATTGAGCCTAACTATTCATTTCTAAAACCCGAGTGGTGATTATCTCCCTACATTGGGGCAGGGCACATGATTTACCAATGCAATTGGTGTTTATATGAGAATATGAAAAGCATCTTGAAAGTCCCAAGAGCTCAAAAAGTTTGAAAGAACAAAAGTCAAGTGAAAATTAAGGGGCATGAAAAAGCAGTGTGCCTGGTAAAAGCAAGGCCAATGCCCACAAAAAAAGGGATAGAAAGTGGAAGAAAAACAATTGCATCAAGAGGAATATCTCTGTGAAAGCAAAAATGGCAAAAAAAAAAAAAATGCATGCATTGAAAAGAAAATCATTGCAAATGCAAAAGCCATTATGTTAAGATGATTAGTCAAAGGACTTTCGAGACAATTTGAATTCTAAACATTGAGTGCTTTAAAAAAAATGGATGATATGGTAATGATGCCATGATAATCACCAACTCCCAAATCCCCCTTTGACAAAAAAGTTCTAAGCCTTTCGAACTAAGCCTTTTGAACCTTTCCCCGAAACAACATTACAACCCATTTCCAAAGTCTCTTCAGATTGGGATGATTCAAAGTGGAAATAAGGACTTCCTAAAGAAGATGCCGCTCGAAGAAGTGAGAGTAAGGTTGTCTTATCTCATCTTAAGGTTTCTTGACTTGTAAACCTGGCGGAGATGTCGATCAGTGATTAATTTATTTCATAGCCAATGATGCTTATCCATTGCTAAAACCATGACCAAACCTGCACTACGGTCCTTCTAAAAGACCTCTTTGATTGGTCAATGTGTACGTATTGCGAATGATTCAAAGCCTTGCGCACTGGAAGAGTGAGGTTGAGTGATTAGTTTATTTCCCACATGAACAGATAGGATCAAACAGCCTTCTTGAGGATATGCGAGAAGCCCTTTCTGACTAGGGATCTTTGCTTGGCATACTTAACAAACCTTTCTCATAAGTTAGGGTCATTTCGACAATGACTTTTCTCCCAAGAGAATTTGACGATTAATGATATCATTCGAGCGTGATGACAGTTTTGCGAGTTTGTCAAGTTGTCGGAATTAGTTTGATTTGTTTATGCAATCATTGCTTTCTCATTACCGATACACTTTGATATTGTTTCTAATGACATGTGCTAAAATTGATCTCATCTAGTATGCTTTAAAGGCTACTAGAATACTTGTTATAATGAATACTATTTGATGTGCTTAAAGTATCCATTTAAGAATATTCTCGAATGACTAAAGGTTCATGGGTTTCCTCTAGTGAAACCACACAATTTCAAAGGGTTCATGGGTTATCCTTAAACCTTGCAATTTGAAGGGTTCATGGGTTAGCCTTAAACCATGCAATTCCAAAAGGTTCTTGGTTATCCTTAAACCTTGCAATTTCAAAGGGTTCATGGATTAGTCTTAAACCATGCATTTTCAAAGGGTTCTTGGTTATCCTTAAACCTTGCAATTTCACACGGTTCATAGGTTAGCCTTAAACCATGCAATTTTCAAAAGGTTCTTGGTTATCCTTAAACCTTACAATTCTAAAGGTTCATGGATTAGCCTTAAACCATGCATTTTTAAAGGGTTCTTGGTTATCCTTAAACCTTGCAATTTCACACGGTTCATAGGTTAGCCTTAAACCATGCAATTTTCAAAAGGTTCTTGGTTATCCTTAAACCTTACAATTCTAAAGGTTCATGGATTAGCCTTAAACCATGCATTTTCAAAGGGTTCTTGGTTATCCTTAAACCTTGCAATTTCACACGGTTCATAGGTTAGCCTTAAACCATGCAATTTTCAAAAGGTTCTTGGTTATCCTTAAACCTTACAATTCTAAAGGTTCATGGGTTAGCCTTAAACCATGCATTTTCAAAAGGTTCTTGGTTATCCTTAAACCTTGCAATTTCAAAGGGTTTATGAGTTATCCTTAAACCATGCGTTTTCAAGAGGTTCTTGGTTATCCTTAAACCATGCAATTTTAAAGGGTTCTTGGATTAGCCTTAAATCATGCATTTTCAAGAGGTTCTTGGTTATCCTTAAACTATGCAATTCTAAAGGGTTCTTGGATTAGCCTTAAATCATGCACTTTCAAGAGGTTATTGGTTATCCTTAAACCATACAATTCCAAAAGGTTCATGGGTTAGCCTCAAACCATGCATTTTCAAGACATAATTTCAAAGGGTTCATGGGTTAGCCTTAAACCATGCATTTTCAAGAGGTTCTCGGTCATCCTAAAACCATACAATTTACACAGTTAGTGGGACTACCTTAAACCACACGGTTAGTGGGATTGCCTTAAAACCACATGGTTAGTGGGATTGCCTTAAACCACAAGGTTAGTGGGAGTGCCTTAAACCACACGGTTAGTGGGATTGCCTTAAACCACACATTAGTGGGATTGCCTTAAACCACAAGATTAGTGGGATTGCCTTAAACCACACGGTTAGTGGGACTGCCTTAAACCACACGGTTAGTGGGTTTGCCTTAAACCACACGATTAGTGGGACTGCCTTAAACCACACGGTTAGTGGGACTGCCTTAAACCACACAGTTAGTGGAACTGCCTTAAACTACAAGGTTCGTGGGTATATCTTTAAACCACACCTTTCAAATTGTTCACAAGTACATCCCTAGATCACGCTCTTTATATTAAGCTTACTTGCATTTTCATTTTTAAAAAAAAAAAAAAAAACAAAAACACAAAAAAAAAAACAAAAAAAAAAAAAAAAACAACAAAAAATTAGGCGTCACCTTATCTTTGAAAGAAACCTCTTTGAGCTTCCTTCCAAAAGAGGGCAGCTGTTGACACCTAATTTTGCCCAAATTATTGCATATATATTATCTAGGTATTTAAAATGGAAGATGTTTTCCAAAAAAAAAATTAAAAAAAGATTAAAAAGAAAAAAAAAGTTGGGGCCAATGATCTAAATGTGACTAGCCAAGCCCAGGAGGTCAGATTGGAATTTAAATGGCAAGTTGGGGCCAAAATGCAATTTCAAAAGTCGAGGGACCAATTTGCAAATTTTGCAAAATTTGCGCCCGAGCCCTTAAATCATCATCTTGGTCATCAATTAAGTCGAAATTGAATTTGGGCCAAGTAGAATCAATCAAATTGAGCCAAAAAGGACCTAATTGCATTGAATTTGGCATTTTCGGGCAAGAAAATGGCCAACTTTGAGGGACTTTCTTGCAAAATTGGATGGAGATAATTGCGAAAAATGGTCAAGATCTTAAACTAATATACATGAGCTTTCTAATTGATCAAAAAATGCAGCCAAATTAGTGGATTAAAGCACTCAAATCAGCAGCCAAAACTCAGTCCACGAGTTGGTCTTAATCCGGAGTTGCTGAGTAAGCAATTTGGTGGCCCCACCATATCCTCCTCAGTTGCCCAACCAGCCCGATCTTTGCACGTGATGGAAGACCGTATATAGTAGTGCAAGTGGACGAGAATTGGCCAGGGATAAGCTTCTGACAACACCGGAAATTCGCAGCAAAGTCCGCACACTCAACAGCTGCAGAACTTAAAAAATTGGCTAAGTCTGAAGAGTAGGTGAAGTAGCCCTGTTGACAGGCTTGGTAGGTGGACGAAAGGCTGACCAAAAATCCCTTAATTCGGGGGATAAGATCACTGAAGCAAGGTCTTTCAAGGGATGAGAGAGAGGAGACGAGAGGGAGAGAGAGAGCTCGGAGTCGTTCTCCAAAGTGGCCTTCAGAAGCAACTCCAGAAAAGCAAACCCAGAAATTCCAGATCAACCTCCAGAGAGAAAAAGGAAATTTTCGTAAACTTGCAGCCAAAATTAGCCAAAACCTTAAACTAGAGAGTGAAACTTCACTCAAATATCTTTCCATCCATAGGTCGCACGTCCAAAATGGAGATCGGGAAGGCCTCCTAAAGCCCCCCGAAACAGTGCCCTCCTGGCGGGCCAAAGAAAGCATGAATATTTCTAAGTGTCGAGACTGGTTGGTCACGAGTGAGGAAAGCCAGTGTTTTTGAGTAATTTGAGAGACAAATGAGGAAAATCTTGACTTTTAACCCAAACTAGAATACATATAGTTTGGCGTGATGTCAAGTTTTCCAACAAAATACATCTTGAAGTCTAATGTTAGAGGTCAACGAAAACCTTCGTTGTCAGTTCTTTTTTTTTTGCAGATCTCATTTCCAGTTGAAGAAGCCAACTTCCACGTGCTTCCAGAGGACAATTTCTCAGTTTCCTTGGCCAAGAATCACTTGAAAAGGAAACTATGAAGTAAGGTAAGCATCCTAGATGTATATATTTTCGAGTTTGAGCATGTTTTGATCATGCAAATCAAGAGGGAAACCAGCCCGGAAAACTGATTTCTGAGGTTGAAATTTTTCTAAGTGTTTGAAATCTCTTCAAGAGTGTTGCATGTGTGCTTCTTGGAGAGGTCGTTTTGATGTTGTTTGGTGGGTCATTCTCTGTGATATTTATTGCATTTGAAAGATCATGTTACCTACTTTCACTCGGATCAAGTAATGTTTCCTTTAGATCTCGTATGCGATGAGTGTTGGGGCTTGAATATGGGCATTCAACCTGTTTGCTTGACTTGGGTTCAAATCCAGATTTGCAAAATTAGATCAAACTCGCATATTTGATGACGATTCCAGCTTGGTTTTCGTGTGTTTTAAGCTATGATTTCTATCTAATTTTACTCCTTGCATGTAGTAGTTTAACCTTGATGTCTTAGTTCCACATGATATTGCTCATGCGTTGAGATTGAAGGCCGCAAACATGGCTCGAGGAAGCTGATTTGGGGTGATTTTATGCACGCCAAGTGTTCAACGAAATGCGCAAACCAAGTTTCGATCTTGAAACGGTCGATTTGAACCCGGTTATTGTGATATTCATGTGCTGTGTTGTTCAATGTTAGCATATATCGGTTTAGGAAATTATTATTTTTATTTAAATAAAAAATAAATAAAAATCCAAAAATCCAAAAATTTCAAAAAAAAATATAAAGGTGATAAATGTATCAAATTAAGGCAAAAATGGCATCTATGAAATTTTCCTATTTTTAAAATGTCATTTTCCTAATTTAATGCTATTTTGGTATTTTATGATCATTTTTTGTAAATAATCCATTTTGCATAGATTAAAATTATCTAGAGTAATTTCATGCATCTAGGGTAATTTCATGCATATTTAAATTTCCATTTCGCTCACGGGGGTCCTGTCCCGGGGCGTGATAACAAGGCCATGTAATATTATTTGCCCGACTTGTATCGGGTTTACCTTTTCTGCGTTTATTTTCAAGTCATTTCAATTTCTTGGATGTTTATTTACGTGCCGCTTTTCATTAATTTGAGTGTAAATTTCCCTTCTAAATTATGTTAAGATTAGTCTAGACATTAAAAAAAAAAACTACAAAAACATTTGCATGGACACTTAGCGGTTTCATAAAGATTATAATTGGTAATCAAGATTGTATGGTCATTTAGCTAAACAACCTTCCAAGTTAGTGGTACCGCAAGGGCGCTAATAGAAACATTGGCGTAAACAAGTCCCCGTTCCTAGAAATCTCTGGTTGCGTATGAATCGAGACAACACTCCCGTGTCTTGATTGGTTTCTAGCCGACCCCAATAGGCTAGTGGCGACTCCTAGAATTACATAGGTTGTTAAGAACTAAAAACGAATCCAACGTCGCGCGAGGTATGGGCTTGGGAGAGCCCGCGCCTAATCTAGGGCCATTGATGCGCCTCTTTAGGCAAATACCCCTAAACCCCCTTCATTTTCCCTTGGACGGAAAAAAGAGGTCGTGACACCCCAAAATTGCAATTGGTATGGGCTCAACAAAGTTTGCGCTAGGCAACAATACTACTGAGTAATCATTCGTACCTACCTAGTAATACATTAGCTTTTCTTTGGTGGTTCACTGGATGGTTGGGACAAAAAGAAAGCCACATAAAGGAGCATATTATGAAATCAAGTGAACAAATTGACCTTGCAAGACATAGATGCCAATATGATTGAGGAAGCAACTAATTGTCCTTAAAACTCACAAGCTCATATGCCAAGGGATTAATTAAACTCAGACATCCCAGTCCGGTGAAAAAAGATAATCAATATAACATTTTCGAGAGGAGCAATCTTTTAGAGTGAGGATAACCTCTGTGCCAAGTAAGAGATGCAGTGAGCCGCGATCCCTAATGGAGAATTGTGTAGACAATTTCTATGAGATTACACTAATATGCATTACCTATAACCAGAATGTCAAAAAATATATGACCCCAGACCTCTTCAATAAATAAATAACAAGGGATCTATTTGTGATGCCAAGAATCTTAAATGAAACAAAAACTATGAAAGTTGTTGAGACTAGGTTCTTAAAAGCCTACTTGAGACCATAGAGAGAACAATGCAACTTGCAAACAAAGTCATGACGAGTTGGGCCCTCAAACCCATGAGTTGCTCTATGCACATCTCTTCAAAAAGAATAGTGTGTAAAAAGGCATTATGCACATCCACTTGTTGCACTTGCCACCAACAAGAGATAAAATGGAGTGAACAGTGGTATTCTTCACAACTAGATTGAAGGATTCCGTACAATCCAAGTGTCACGCCCCAAACCTCAAGTGTGTGCTCATCTCGGTAGTCGATAAAATTTGCGACTTCCCATGACGAGTCACCGACCCTTTTCATTTTATTGCACATACGGAAGCGAATAACAAATCCCCTAACAGTAACCACCTTGGGATAGAAAAGCATAACAACAAATTCACAAACAAAACATGCTTTTATAAACATACTGAGTCATGTACAAAGTCTATAACCAAAAGACTTCAAAAGACTGCCTCAAAAAAGGGAACTATTCTATCTAACCTACACTTCAGATCCCCTCAACTCAGCTCTAGGTCCTCCACCCTACAGTCCTGAAAAGAATTTAGCCCACGACGGGGTGAGATATAAATCTTAGCAAGTTCACGCTCTAAACCCCGATTAGGAGGATAATATGCTCAGAGGCGTCCTAACCACACAATCATACAATCACGAGACTTACCTTGTCTCGATCCACCCCGCAGTCGGCACAGTTCATATACACCATGCATAAAATCGATGCACACAATAATTAAAATGCCTCACTCAACTCAATAAATCACAAGGGCTTAGAACCGGTGAGGACAGAGTAAGTTTCCCAGGTATGCCTTCCCACGTAGGCGAACTTCTTGTTCAAGGCCTTCAGGGATAGCCTTTTAGTAGTAAACCACTTAGATCTTTAGTTCAGAGCCTAGAGATACCCAGATAGAACCTGGATAGTAACATTTCTAACTATCCGAGCTGCATTTCTCAAAAGATCCTACCAAGTTAGAGAAGAAGAAGGAGTTTAAAAAGCCATGAGAGAGTTTCACAAAACACTCACTTTACTTCAAGGAACTCTGCCCAACACATTACATCATCCTCGCCTTTTATAGGCAATAAGAGGTCACACACAAGCAAGGACCAAGCTCACGGTTCCTGAAACAAACAGAGGCTTCCGGAAATCTCAGTAGAGAATTATTCGCACGGTATGAACAGTGACAGTAAATAGTGATTTCTCTAGCATACTGCTACGGAAAAAGTGAACAGTAACTTGCTACAGTAAACTTGTACATATAGTGGTCTTGTTCAGCGGTCTTGTCCATCACGAGCATTGTAGTCATAATCCAAGTCATCTGAGTTGTGCATTGTTGCTAGAAGATGTTCATCATATTTTTGTTCTAGTGCTTCAAGGTCTTCTGGTGAGAGAATCTGGTTCAGCTGATATGAGGTGGATGCGGATGCTTCCTCTTGTACCCAGTCTGTATTGACACCATTTGTGGTGTTGGCAAGAATACTTGACTGAGACCAATTGGATGGCTATGCATAGAAAGATGTGTCAATGCCTTGAGATAAGGACAAAGGTCCTTAGTTATAGGGGTCTTGAGAAAGAGGACGTCCCCATTTAGTATAGGGGTCTTGAGAGGATTGTGCATTGTCCTCTATGTCTGCCATTTCATGCTCCTAGGATGATGCAGCTTGTTTGAATTTTTCAAGTGTTTCCTTGGCTTCTGATGCTAGGTCATAATGATCACATGCAGTGGATACATTATAATTCCATACATCTTGAGGAATGGTTTTATTTTCCTGGCATAAGATTCTCTGGAGTTCTCGATATTTGTGCTCACAGTAACCAACAGGTCCTAGATAAGACTTGTGAACTCAAGCTTCTGTACTGTGTGGTATGGGTTTATAGGAGAAGTTCTTATGCTTAGGGGGGCATTAATCATGTTGCCATTATTAGTAAGAAAAGCTCATGGTCGTCTAAAAAACAAAATAATATGGACTTCATGATTTAGTTGTGTGTTTCTCAATTCCTTTTACAAGAGCCATTTCCAATGAGTTGGAGGATAGAATCAATTAAGAAAATTTAAAAGATTTTTGTCATTTTCATTTTCAATTTTACCTCTGCCAAGTCCAAATATTCTGGTGAGGTTGGCAATGAATCTTTTGGTTAGAATTTCAATAGTTATTAAGTACTTATTGGTTAAGTACCATAATAACCATTGAAGTTGATCAAGGAAATTATCTTCTTTCCAGATTAGAAGATGTATGAATGAATAGTCTACATTTAATCCAAAAGGATAAATAATCGAACCTCCATTAAGCCTGAATAGATCTGTGTGGCATTGCTACATAAGTTTATCCAGATTTTCAGTAAAGCTGTCTTTCTGGATTTGCTCAATAATCTCCTGGGGATATTGCCAACTTGGCCAGTCTTTAATCTTCTCAATCTTATACTTCTCATTGTGGTGAGAAGTATGGAAAGCATGCCTCATGATATACATGTTGATTTCTACTGGTACTTTTAGTCTTGACAGGAAATTAGTAAGTACATTCTTTTCCCCAACAATGTATTTGGTTTTAAAAGAATATTTTGAAAACCATTCAGCCCATCGTAGTAATTGAGAATTTGGAATTTGCTTTTATTTGAACTTGGTCATCTAAGGGAAGGATGCCATATTCAATTCTACCAAGTGACGGCCGATGAGATGGAATTCGAACTTTTTTATCTCATTTTTCATCGCTAAGATTTCTTTGAAAGTGGAATGATAATGTATTTCATCTTGGGAAAACTTTCCACTTTTGTAGACACACAAGATGCCTCTTACCATCAATTTCTTCAAACGGGATAGCAGCACAGTATTCATTACTGGCGTTAGTCTGGAGAATTCTTTCATGTTGATGGGATTTGTAATGGAGAAAGAGTTTGTATGATCTCTTTAAGTTCAGCAATTGCATTAATCTGAGATTTCCCCAAGGTGGGGGATTCTTTTTCAGCATTGTCTGTAATGGAATCAGCAGCTTTGCAAGATTTGGAACAAAAAATCTCTGAGATAATTAATTATCCCAAGAAATTGTTGAATTTGCTTTGTAATGAAGTTTTCTTCAGGAAATTTCAGCAATTCCTGAGCAATATGTGGCCTTGGATAATGCATACATTTGTTAAGGTGCATACCAAGAAATTCAATTTATGTTTGGGCGATGTTCATTTTTCTTTGAGAAAGCATGATTCCATACTTTTTTACAATTTCAGCAAATTGCTCAAGAAGTTGACAATGTGACTATTCATCTGGACTATAAAGCAAAATGACATCAACGTGTATCGCTACACTTGACATAATTGGTTGGAAAATTCCGCACATTGCCTTTTGAAAGAGGGATGGTGTAACCTTTAAGCCAAAAGGAAGAATTTTCCATTGGAAATGTTGGTTTGGGATATAAAACCATGTCTTGGGTCAATCTTCAAGATGAATGCCCAATTACCAAAATCCAACTTTGAGATCAAATTTGGAATAGATTTGAGCTTTTGATAATCTAGCAAAAAGAGAATTTCTGGATGGTAAAGGGAATTTATCATCTTGGAGGAAAATGTTAAGAGGCTGGTAATTAATAACCAATCTCATATTTCCTAGGTTTTGTTCAGCACGTTTGTTGACATAGAATGCTTCACAAGCCTATTGAGAATGTGAGACCTCAATAAGGCTTTGTTGCAGTAGTTCTGAGCATTCCCTTTGAGCTAAAACCAAATGTTCTAAATTCATTCTCATATGACTCGCCTTGGTTGGATTGATATCTTCATTCTTTTTTAAAGGAAGGTGAATAAAGAACTTTGGGTTTTCTCATAAATGATGATAACATTTTTTAGCAAACTCAAAATGAGATTCCAAATAGGATTCCAACAACTTTTGGATGATCGAGTCTAACAGACTCATTTGAATGGAAAAAAAGCCTTTGAATATTGACAAATTCAAAGAATTGGTATTTATACTTAAGACCTTTTCTAGGAATGATGCGAAGTTGAGAAATCTGAGTCATAATATCCTAACCGATAATCAAATCTTTGTTGGGAAGACTTGAGCCAAAGATTTTTGTGGTTATGGAACACTGTAGGAAAAATTGGACAGTTATCGGAGTGGTTCTTACATTTGTAAAGAAAGTGTCTCCCGAAGCAAAGTTGAAATACTGGACACAAGAAGTCCAATATTCTTCAAGAAGAACTTTAGTGTCTAAGATTAAAGAAGCTGCTCCAGTGTTTATGAGATCAATGACGGTGATTGGCTTGGCAAACTTTGAAGTGAATATTTTCACAGGAAAATGAGGACAATGAGTTTGGCTTGAAAATATGTCACTGCTTTCTTCTGAAAGATTCAGAGATATGTGAAAAATATCTTCAAGGTCTAAATCTGAATCAATTTCACCGGGAGTTTGGTAACAAGGAATGACACAAAGAATTTGTTCACATGGTTCTTCATCCACAGAAAATAGAGATTTGATATCATCATTTTCAAGAGAAATACCAGTTTCGTTCTCTATATGATGTGTCAAATGATTCTGACATTTTTTTGCCTGAGAACAGTTTTTTTACAAAATGTCATTTCCTATTGCAAATGAAGCAACGATTTGATTTTTTGTGGCCTACGAAATCTTTCCTTTTGCGTAGGTATCATCATTTCTTCTTTCTTCGAAGTGCTTAGAGCCATGCATGGATTTGTTTATCCATAGCTTTTTGAAGTGTTTCATTTTTCTGGAAGATTTTCCACAAGAACTATCACAGTCTTTCTTGGAGCATATGATGTTTAGCCTCTGGTGAGAATAGGCTGCGTCAAGTTCTCTCGTTGTTGTTGACATAAGTCTGGATCATTTGGCGTTTGATACATAGTTCTTCAAGGCACAAATGAATTTATTGTTGGATTTCTCTCAATGTAACATCTTGGATCCTTCTCTATTTAGACATAAAGGTTCTCTCTACTGTTTGAGATAATTCCTTGGGAATGGAAGTCAAGAAAACATGCTTCAAATTTGCATCAGCTCCAATTTGATAGAAGAGCTTAAGCATTTCACAATAATGCTTATCAAAATGTTTTTTTTTTTCTGAAGAGAGCAGCATCTTTTTTCAAAAAATTCTTTTCTTTTTAGTTCTATGAGATTAACGGGTTTCCCCACCAAAAAAAAAAATGATATAGAAAAGTAATGGCATGACCAAAGTTTGGGGAGAGTAAAAAGTGAAGCTGATCTTATTTCGACGCATATTGCCACCAAAGTTTGAGGCTACCTATAAACCTTGTGATAAAGTTAAAAAGAACATCATACTTGTCCTGGTTGGTAACGGCTTGGGTATTCAACTAAGTATGAAATTCTTCAAGTCTTTCTAACCATTTGTGATAAGAAAAACTGTTTTGATGAGGTGGACATATTCTAGGAGGAATTGTTTGGCTGGACGACTTCTGGTTCAGAAGGATTTGATTCCATATCATGGTATGGAGGATCGGCCATGATTATTAATGAAGTTACTGGTGGTATGAGAAAGGAATCAATGGTAGGAATTAAAAAAGATGATGAAGACGAAAGAGATACCGAATCTGATTCAATATCAAAAATGTTTGGAAAGGCAAATTCTATTGAAAACAAAACTTGGTATGTCAGAATGACAGGATCAATTGATAGTGGAGGTTGTGGAGCAATAGGATCAAGTTGTGGTTCCTGATTACCCAAATCTTTGAGAAAAGATTCTAATGGATTTGACAACATCAATTTATTCGGCTTTTCTCTTATAACAAGTGAAGATTCTTCAGACTTTTTCTCTTTTCCTTTTTCTTTTTTTATTTGATCTAGTTCTCTCGAGACGATTTCTCATTTCAACCACATATGTCTTGTCTAACAGGTATATCTATAATAGCAATAAAGATAGACGTCTGAGGTGGTGGAGGAGGAGAGGATCTGTTCGTAAAGTAGTTGGAAATGGATTGAGTCTTCATTCCTCAAGGATCTGGATTTGACTTTTAAGCTTTTCTATTTCCGCTCTAGGACTTTCAAGGTGATGATACCCTAGATGTTGTCTAGATTCCAAGGCATGAAGCCTCTTTTGGAAATCTAAAAGCATCTTCTTTGTGCTTTTATCATATCTTCACAAATCTTGTTACACATTTCCAATCTTGGAATCAATTGCTTTGAAGGCATTGTTATGTGCTAAAAGAGTCTTCAATTGCTAATTTAGGATAGCTTCAACAATAGGAGTTCTTTTCTGTCTTCTATGCTCATCCACATTAGTGGGGGCAGGTATCTTAGGGGCATGCATATATCTGCCTTGTGGATCAATAAACTCTTCTGGAGTGAGAAATGAGAGTTTAGAACCTTCCCGAACAAGAGAAGGAAAGTCTGTTTCTTGGAACATGGCAATGGAAGAGCTGGGTGGTGTTTTTGCTGGAACCTCAAGTGGGTAGAAATGTTCCGTTGCCCACCTTATAATTGGTTTATAAAACGGAGAAATGGCTGGGTTTTTCTGAGGAGGAGATGGAGGAGGTGATGGTGGTGGATCTGGTGATACTGAGGGAGAAGTAGTGAACTCTGGTGGTGGAGTTGGTGCATATGAAATCATAAACTGAAATTTATCACACTCACCAAGAGTATCAACGGAGAAATCTCCGTTTAAGTACCTTTGGTACATAGGATCTTTTGGCTTCTTATGCTTCCTCCAAGGTGGATGTTTTGCAAATGGGTCTACCTCATCAGGAGAATTTGTACAATAAGAACATTGACAAAAAGGATCCCAAAAACAATGACCATACTGGTCTTTGTAGTAATGAACATGATGTCCATCACTTTTGAAATATTTGACAAGCTTTTTTGGATCTGGCTCGGAAATTGACTCAAGGGCACATGATTCAATCATAAAGAGAGTCTGAAAGATAGAATGACTTTCTTCATTTTCCTTGTCGAATTTGATGGAAACAGTTCTATCCTTCTTTCTGACAAACTCAAAATCTGATGACTGAAAAGGCTTGTTGTTTTGATGCAACTTTTCATAGTTGGTAATCCAAGTTTTTAGAAGGAGCTTGGCTAACTTTTCCTTTGGGATCTGCCTGGAAACATGAATGCAAGATGCTTGGTCATTCTGCATGGAAATGAAAAGGGCATCTTCATTCCCATTGTGGAAATTTAAGTCAAGAGCATGGTTTTGTACTGGTAAACCATTTGACAATGAAGTGTTGCTGCTACGAGTCGGCAGTTTGAGGAGCTCCAGTAAGCTGAACTTAAACTTTTAGAAAGATAGTAACTGAGGGTTTGAAAGGGCAATATTGAAGTTTGGATACAATATCACAAAGATTGTTCCAGCATTCAAAGTGGTTTGAATTGTACCAATGCAAGAATGCTGGTATTCTAAAATTCTAGTATCCAATAAAGCAATTCTTGTCACAACTGGCAAACCTTTTCGACCATAAAAAGTAAGAGCAAAACGAACGGCTCCATAATGCACATGAGAATATCCTTGTTGAATCCACTGCCTAGGAAATTCCGGAGGGATCTGAAGAGTAACAAAATACTCTTTTTCAATGGTAGGAATAGGATATTGATCGAACTTTGAGGACTGGATGTATTCTTTTACTTCCTTCGGGGTCTAGCGAATGAGTTGGCGAATAGAACGTATAGGAGAGAATGACGAAGTGGGTTTAGCAAAAGCATAATAGGGGTTCATTAGGGGAAGCTACGTTTCAGAGATCTTAGTTTCGTCACTAAGAGAAACTTCGTAGAGATAGTTTATCTTAGAAGCATTTGAAACACGAAAATCTGAAGGGGTCGAAGAAGATGGAGTTGCAACAATGGAAACAAGTGCTTTTAGTATTTTTGGATAATCTGCCATGATGTGAAGATTTCTTCTCAGCACTAGATTCACCTACTAAGCGCATGGAACGGATATCATTACAAAAGATACCATAGCTCTCATACCATGCCACACAGTTTTGTCTCATAAACAGGCTTAGTTAACTCAATCAACCATGCGTTCCAATTGTTAATTACACCCCTCAAGGGTACGGCCAACCCTAAGTTTGGCAATCTTCTGGCATTGCCATGCATCGTTTCACCTCCTTTGAGCACGGCTACATCTCTCAAAATGGATTTCCCGAAGGAGCATAGGTCTAGAATCTACTACGACCCGAGTCCCAAATGAATGGGTAACGTTCGATGTAAACACTTAGGATGGGTTCTCTTAACCAACGCACGACAAATCAATCTCGGCTTAGGACACCGTGCATTGCACTCAAATACCTCTATTAAAATAGTAATCTTGGCATATTTTCTTCATATTAAAAACACCCGATGAAAATAGTTATATATGGGTACACGGTCAAATTGAACAGGAAAACTATATATATATATATATATATATATATATATATATATATATATATATATATATATATATATTTTAAATCCCACTATTTTATATAGTATGTAAAACCATTTTCGGTGTCAAAATCGACACTCGAAATTTTCTGAATAAATATCAAAATTCACAATTTTTGGAATAAATAACCAAAATTCCAATCATCACTCAATTTGTATAAATTAACACTTGATTACAAATTCTAAACACACTATTGC
The DNA here is from genome assembly GCA_014182885.2 of Eucalyptus caleyi. Taxonomy (NCBI): domain Eukaryota; kingdom Viridiplantae; phylum Streptophyta; class Magnoliopsida; order Myrtales; family Myrtaceae; genus Eucalyptus; species Eucalyptus caleyi. Next base: position 22,950,484 of record CM024466.2, on the reverse strand, counting down.
AATCAACACGAAATTCCGGTCACCGGCTATCCCGGTCTAATTTCCGAAAAATAATTAATAATTAAATAATTACCAAAATTAATTACATAAATCAATTTAAATACCAAAAAGGCTAAATTAAGTTGGAAATGCCCAATTAAATACCAAAACAGGCCCGAAAAATTACCAAACCAATCTAGATAAATATTACGATCTATCTACTTTCTAATTTAGCCATTCTAACCACCTAACATGCAATAACGAATTATTAAATTACTAATATAATCTAACTAACCACCTAATCCCTAATTAACTTAAACTAAACACCCCTTAAACATCATTAGCCTACTAAGTAAACTTTAGTGCATAAACTCACCAGTTTAGCGCGAAAATCGGTTCACCGCGACAGCAGCGCGACGGAAGCCAAAACTTGAGTTTACAGCGGCGTCAATAGAGGCTTGGGAGAGCTTGAAAACGCCTTGCAAGCCCACAACAAAACTACTGGGTTCAATTGGCAAGGCTGAAATGCGCGAATTGCTAGGCTCGGCTCAACAGGCTGAAGAAATAAAAATGCGTGGGTTGCAAGTTGCTTTGGTGGGAACATGCGGGCGAGAGGTCTTCGTGGCAGTTGCAGTGTTGAACGAGGAACTAGGGTTGCTTCGGTGGACGGTATTGGGGACATGAAGCAGCTGGATCATGAGGCGTGAGAGGAAGGGGAATTCGATGGTGGTTGACTAGTGGAGGGTGATGGTGCAGCCGTGTGGCAGCTTGAAGAGAGATCATGGGGGTTGCTTCTGTTCTACTTAATTTCCTGGTAGCTGGAGCAAATGGAGCCGTTGATGGCATTGAAGATGGGCAGTCAACGTTGGAAGGGGTGAAGGCTTCTGCTAGTGGAGATGGGTCGGCTTCGGTCTTAAGGCAGAGACGTGTGGGGAATGGGCCGAGTAAAGAGAAGACAATGGGAAGGTGGGGATGGTAGCGTGAGGAGGTGCAGCGGTCTTCGAAGCAACAAAATGAAAGAAAAGACAGAGGCCAAAGGAAAGAAATGAAAGTGAAGCGGCAACGCGAAGGAGGAGGAGTCGACATTGCTAGCGTGCTCGAGAAGATGGGTGGGAATGCATGAGGGAGAGAGGGAACCAAAGCCTCAAAAGTCAAATTAAATATCTCAAGCTTGGTCCCCTAATACTTTTAGCAATGAAATTCCACAATTAATTCAATTTGATATCAAATGTTGTACCCCCAAGCCTAGCTCCGAATTTCACTCAACTTTGGCTTCAATTCCTTAATGAAATTCTCCAATTTGACGTCAATTTTGATGAAGAAGAAAGCCCACACAATTTTCGAAATTTCCTTTCACCAAGTAACTCGGTTTGGAAGTCAAAAATCCCTTCAATTTGGCATGTCCGAATTTCCGTTCTTTTTCGAATCGTCCAAATCGATTTTCTGAAAAAATCTCGGGCTTGCTGAAAATTCTTCAGAGGATGAGTCGACGGTCCTAAAATAAATCGTGATATGACAAAACTTTCAATTTTTGAAATCAAATTCAAATTCGTGATTAATTCCAATCTTACACGATTTAAGCGTGACCTAACCTACCGGGTAGCTTTTAGGAATTTTGGTGCAATTGACCCGTGGTCAATTATTATCGAGCCATAATGTACATCTTCATCACATTGACGACTGCCGGTTGTCGTAAAAATCTCGAGATTTCAAATACGGACATGAGGTACGAAAACGACAAAAAAATCAGTTTAGTAACGTTCGACTGAAATTTTGCAATTAGGTGGAATCACCCACACACTAATCACATACCTCTATCAAATCAACTTATCTCTAGACTTTGATCGATTTTGACGGTGTCGTAATAACCCTTGCAGATGAACACGGTCGAGCAGTCGATTCCTAATCGAATTTTTCAAATCTATTGCGTTAAAATCCCTTAATAACTTCCCCAGATAGTCTAGTTATTTCATGAGTGATCAGCTTAGAAAATAGCACTATAGGTGCATTGATGAAAATCCCAATTTATTAAATTGAAAACAGAGTCTGAATTTCAGGATGTCACACTAAGCCTTGTACTAATGAAAAACCTTAGCAATTAGGCAAGCTTTATACTAATGAAAAACGTTCACTATGTACTTAATTCTGTAAAGCCACTTGCACCCAACAAGATTCATAGAAGAACGAGGGAGCAAAGACCATGTACCTTTTTTAATAAGGCATTTAATTCATCAGTCATAACTACACGCAACTCAGGGATTTGGCTAGCTTGGGTGAATGAGGGGGTGGTGGTATTAATTTGAGGACGATAAGAGTGAAGTTGCATAGTGTGGGTGTGTTTTGGCCAAGGTGGGGTGGGGGCAGCAGTGGTGGTGGAGAGGCCGGTGAGGAGGGGAAATGAGAAAGATCATGGAGAGGCCTGGTTTTTAGGTCCAAAGAGGTGGATCAATTGGTATTAGAAGTTCTTGTGGGAGTCGGTGTAGAAATTTGTGATCGCACTATAGTGGTAGGAGAGGAGGGGTCGATTAGAGGAAGAAGGTCGCGTAAGCGGAGTAGGGAAAGGAGGAACGCCAATAAGGGCCAAAGCCCATGAATCTGCAACAGGCATAGGAAATTATGAATTAGGTGATGAACCGAGAATGGAAGGATTTGCAAAGGAAAAACATGCTTCATCAAAGCAAACATGTCAAGCAATGTATAAATGATTAGTGATAAGGTTAAGGTATCGATACCTTTTTAGAGAGGGACAATACCCCAAGAAAAATAGGGAACCGAGCAAAATTCTATCTAGTGGGCATTGTAAGAGCATAGATTTGGAAATCAATGATATCCAAAGATTTTTTAAGAAGAATACTATGGAGGGTGATTGTAAACCATTTGAAAGGGGGAGATGTGATCAGTGACCTTAGACGACATACAGTTGATGAGATAGAATGCTCATTTGAATGTGTAGTGACGGTATTGGTGAGTGATATAGTCATGAGCTAATAATGTTAAAGCGGTTTTAACTATATGCCTATGACGGCACTCTATCCCTTGCTATTCATGGGTATGAGGAGCGAAGAGGCAGTGAGCAATGCCAGTTTTTGAGAAAAATGAGGGGAGGGTAGGAAATTCCCCACTCCAATTTATTTGAACAGCTTTTATTTTTAAGGAAAAATGACATTTGACAAGAGCTTGAAAAGTAACCAAAAAAAAAAAAAAACAGAGTAAAAGATGACTTTGCTTTCAAAAGAAAAAATCAAATAAAATGTGTGCAATCATCAACAAAAATAACGAAATAGTATTGACTATTAGTTGAAACAAAATGAGAAGGAACTCAAACATCACTACAAATTAAATTTTAAAAAAAAAATTTCGAGTTGTAGACAATCCTAAGAACTAATGACTAGCCTTGCTCAATTGACAAATAATACATTCAACCATGTGAATCGGTACAACAAATTATTCTTTTTGGTCATAAACTATAAGAAATACTCATGGAGATGGCCAAGATGTTGATACTAGCCATCCATGGAAGTCCATTTCCCAATACTAGTAGTAGGCATTGAAGGTTATTGAGGTCTAGTATAAAGACCACCACTACTCGAGCCGAAAAGAAGAATTGCCTTGATCACTTAATACTTAACAAAAAAGTGGGTAGGATAGAATTCAAACGAGGCATTATTGTCAGTTGTAAATTTTTAAATCGAAAGTAAATGCTTAGAAATATTAGGCATATGAAGAACATCATTTAAGCAAAAAGAAAGATTTGAAATAGACGAGGGAATAAAAGAAGTACCAATGTTAATGATATTTAAACCTTTGCCATTTTCCATGTATAGTTGATTTGATCCATTGCTTCTTAGGAAGAGATAGGTTGTATATCAGATATGACATGGGGGGAGGCAATCGTGTCAAGGTACCAAGGTAGGCTATTGGAGGGAGGTGTTATGGGTGAGGTAAAAGAGGGGAAAATGCATGGCTCAGGTTGACATTGCAGACCACAAAAGATGTGGATATTGAAATCCTCCAGCACAAGAGGCTTGCCTGCAACACCCATCTCATTGGCATGACTTAGCACGTTGGAGGAAATCAATAACTAATTCTCCCATTTGTGTTGTAGACGTTGAAGACTAAAATGAAGAGAGAGCATGCATGTAGAAAAAGTTGAGCCAAAAGCGACATTGAGAGCATCCTAAATGGCTTTGCTAGTTGATTTATCAAGAATGACAGGTAAAACCAATTTTGAGAGGAATGCAATTAAAAGACTCATAATGGAGTTGTTGCTAGAAAGCTGCTTGGGCTGCATTAGAGGGGCACAATTTGGTCCTATTGACATGATCATAGAGGTTTTGTCCCTTGAGAAATGGTATAACTCGTGCTTTTCATAGAAGTGATTAGATGTTGTGTGACATAGAACAAGGAAATGCTCAGTAGATCCAAATGGAGGAAGTGTACAAGAAGGGTTTGTAATGACGGTCAAAGTAGTGGTGGTAGCGGTATTCTCCAAGGCCATGCTGACCACCTTTGTAAAAAAGATAGAATAAAAAAGAGAGAGAGAATAAAGTTGGGATTGAAAGGAGCGTGAGCCCGTAGATGGCTCTTGATAACATATCGAGATAGAAATTGTTATATATTTCCATTAAGGTTAGGTGGGTATATACCTAAGAGTACATTATGAAAGACTTGACTTGCAAGGAAAGAAATACATAACATAAGAACTTTCCAACTTTCAAAAATAGGATTCCAAAACCTACAACCCTATATTTGGTTGATAAAAACTTTCCAACTTCTAAAAATAGGGTTCCAAAACCAATAGCCTTATATTTGGTAGATATGCCTTAACCCTAATGGCATCATTAAGACTAAACACGACATCAACAGGATACTCTTATTCAGTTGACATCATCTTTTAAAAGTCCTGCCTTCCCGCACGGTACTACAGTCTGTTCATCTGAATTACGTCCATATAAGAACTCCCTAACATTCATTGGGCCAACCTGCAATACCAAATGCCCATCAGTCAACCATCATCGACACGGCTCTTCCGTAAGAAAAGCTGGATTAAAACTTCAGCAATACGTGCCAATTCTCAGAATCGCTTGAAGCTTCCATGCTTCCAAGCTTCTCAGGCATAATGTTTGCCAGCACTGCCTCTTGTCGCCAGCCCACGTTTGCAAGTTCAGTCACCATGCTCAACTTATCAAAATTCATGTTTGCCCCACTGGTTATTGCAACAACATTTTCTCCCTTGAGACCATAGTACTTGCAGTACGCTTCGGCTCCGGCAAGCGCCAGAGCACCCGCAGGTTCCAGAATGTTCCTTTTCTCCTCAAACATGTCCTGCAATATAATATCCAGAACTTAATCAATTCAACTGCCACGCGACAGTCACCGTTCTCAGCAAAAGAAAATCTTAAACACTGTGACAACAATAATAAGATACAGCCTACGAGCATCAGCCGGAGTATAACTTTGGTAAAGATGATTTCAAAAGGCATAAGCAACGTGTTACTTCCAATCCTCTCCAGAGTGGAAAAAAGGGATTGGACCCAGATCAAGTAAAGCCACTGGCTAGAAGAGACCTTGTGCAGACAAAAGGGAAAATTTTTGACATTATAGCATGCAAGACGGGCTTCCTAGTTCAAAGATTTTTTCCATGACCGTCCCCTCCAAAGAACATTACTACATGTTTGGCAGCATGATCATCGCAAGATAACGCTATTCCCATAATGAGTGATACCAATCCCGGCTTATTAAAAGTATGATAACCGGAATCACCAGTACTCGCAGTATGCATATGCACTTATAGCCAACCTCTAAATAGCCTCAAGTAAACTGACTATTGAACCCTTGAAAGATGTCTTTGTAAATTTCAAGGTTGATCCTTCAAGGTGCACTTAAAGAGCGATGACTAGTCAAAACTATAATGTAATTTATTTCACCAAAGATTTCGACAAATACGATAGCATGTAACCTGTAAATCATATAAGTTTTTCTTTAAATCACCTTTATTGAGGCACATATTGCACCACGGCTCACGAGAATTATGCCATCTACCAACTCTTTGCACAGACGGAAAGTTTCTTCACCAACCACTTTAACCGCTACGCCATCAGCGAAACCTCCAACCTGGTCCAACATTATTCTCTGGCCATGATGAAGAGACAATGCCATAGCATTCGCATCAGCAGGCTGAACCCCAATTATCTTTACCTGCAAATAAATAATCACATGAAAAGAAATTCACAGCTGCATTTGAAAAGTAAATCTACTAAATCTCTCCAAACACGTTTTCTCGGGCTGTTTAGGGAAGAGAGTATAACGCATAGTTACTTCACAAATTAAAAGCCACGAGAAGATTAAACTGAAGCTGTTTTCTTAGAAAGCAGACGACGGAAAGGCAAGCGTTTCCATAATTAATAAAAAAACATAATCCCAACATGTTTAGGCTGGTTGAGAACATGACAAAGAAATATTTTAGGAGAAAATGACACCATAAGTGTCATAACTTTCATACGTCGCTTATTTGAGTTCTATAAATTCTTTTCTTCAATCAAGTGCTATAATTTTTTTTTTTCCGATCATGTGATTGTTATATAACTTTTCTATCGATCACTTCAATACTATAACTTTTTAATAAAGTTCACCAAAAAAGTGCTATACCACCTCGGGCTTCCAGCAATTGGATTAATGTTTATAAAAAAAATTTACACTTAATCGATTGAAAGTTATTGCATTAGAGTAAACATTTTTTAGGAGTTATGGCAGTTAAGTAGTCAAAAAAAAAAAATTATGGCATTCCTGTGAGTATTGTACGAAAATTATGACACGTGTAATGTCCTTATCCCCTTCTCTTGAGAGGGCAAATAAAAAAGGAAAGCAAGTGCTTGTGTTGAAAAACCATCATATGCTTATACTTATAGCAAAGATAAGGGGTTACGGAAAAAGAACCATCTCGTGCAAGGGCACACCAAGAAGAGGAAACTTGGTACCTCTCATGTAGACTTTCGGATAATATCAGCGATGTTCTTCATTGTGCTTATGAGATCCTTAATAATAGCTTTTTCAACAGGACATACAACGGTTTCATTCAGGGAGGAAACAACTATTAAAGCCACTCAATTTATAATGGAATAACCAGCAAAAACAAAAAGTACTGGATCAAGTCGGTCTTAATGTTACTGCAGTGATAACCGCTGGATCAGAGTTTTCTTACTTTATTGTCAGAAAAAATAAATTTGCCCGAAAGCGTCCAGGAGATTTTCATTCCCTATGGAGCCACATAACATTATTGAGTAAAAATATCTCACTCTGCTTGTCAAAATAATGATAGGACAATTACTAGCCAGATCAATGTTAATGTTGATTTCTATGTCTTCATGTCTATAAAAGCTTACCCCTCCTACAAAGAACTCCTCGGCATTTCGTTGCAAAATCTCTCCTCCATTGTGAGTGATTGTATGCTTGTTTTTCATATTTGGTATTTATCCTTGGAGAAAATGACACAAGTCCCTAAACTTTGGTCCAATATATAATATCATCCTTAGATTCTTAATTCGTACAAACCTAATCCTTGAATTATTCATAAATAATAAATTTAGCTCTTAACTTTCAACTTGTTTAATCTAATATCTCGTCTTTCCATAATGAAGTCAAATTAGTCCTTCATACTATTCACAAATTTTCATAATTACATTATTACCTAGATTACAAAACATCTTTTACTTTCATTCCATTTCCTAAATCAATAAAAAAAAAATGCTATTTTTTTATTACCATTTTGTCCTTTATAAATATTAATGCATATTTTTTTCTTTACAAGTATCATTTAAGTATATAGATTAGCTTACGATCACTATAATAGTAATAATATAACCTCATTTACAGTTACATGGGATTCATAATTCTTTTATTTTAAAAGTAAGTGTTTGCATAAGAATATTTAATAACAATGTTAATATATTTATTGATTTTCCACACTAAAATTAATCTAAATCTTATTCTTAATTTTTACATAGATAAAATTTTCAATTTCTTGTTTTTTCTGTTTTCATAATTAAATTTAGTTAAATATTTAGATTAGTGTAAATATAAAAACTTTTGATGTTTTTATGAAAAGTTGAGGGATTAAATTGAACATATTGAAAGGCTAAGAACTAGATTAAATATTCATGAATAGTTCAAAAAGCAAATTAAACGAATTAAAAGCTCATGGATAACATTGCACATTTAGTAAAAGTTTAGGGACTATTGATGTCATCTTCCCTTACCTTTATGATGCAATAACAATTCTATAGCTGCAACTCAAATCCACACTACAGCTCCTGAACAGATCCCTATATGTTATTTACACCAACAAATTATTATTTATTCAAATGAACCAAGCTACTTCTAGGCAATTATCCTCTTTATATGTAGAACCACTCTCTTTTCAATTTATTTATTCCTGGCTCAGTTTATAGTATAACCTTTCCCATGTACCGCATCTACTAGTGTTGGTATTTGCGGAAGTGTGTGTTTGATGTGTGTATAAGGGAGTATGTTGTGTGTGAACTATCAAGAGAGCAAAAGAACTAAGGAACAATGTGGGCAAGAAATGATTGGGCAAAGTAATACTAAGAATGTGTAAAAGAGGGGGCAGTAAAGAAGCACAAGGGAACAAAAAGAAAACTTTGTTATTATTTATTGTGGTACAAAGGAAAGGGAGGAGCTTACCTTTTTGGTCTGCCCCCAAAATGGACGACCACAAAGCTTTTTATAGACCTACATCACCAACTTTACCTAAGGAAAATCTTCTGCTCTTGTCAGAGATTTTTCACTTTTCTTATTCTCCTAGACACTTCTACACTTGTGCTTTATACACTTTTCATTGTTGCCCATGCTAGATTTTATCTTTTCTTCTTTTTTTGGATTTTTCTTGACTTCTCTAGCTAAAGTCTATCTTGAAGTTTCTAAAAATTGGATCAACAATTCAACAGCTAGATAATTAAATTTCCCCCCTGGCTTCAATGCTCATCAGCATAACAAGAATCTTTTTATGAGAGACCAGCAACTGTCATTAAGGTGAAGACATCATGAATGACATGAAAGAGCACCAAAAGTGACTCTTGGAGAGCAAACGACCAACCTCTGGAGAAACCCTCTTAATATAAGCGGCAATACCAGCTATGAGGCCACCACCCCCCACAGGAACAAAAATGGCATGCAATGGACCTTGCATATGACGCACAATTTCCATGCCGATCGTGCCCTGCCCCATGATGACATCCGGGTGATCAAAGGGAGGTATAAGTGTCCGCTCCTCCTCGTCGCCCCGCTTCCTGGCATACGCTTGAGCCTCGTCATTGGAATTGCCCACAAGAACCACCGTGCCACCAAGCCTCTCAACAGAGCGCCACTGCGATATAAGAATACCACATGTGAAGGAAACACCCGCCAACAAACGAAACTAGACAAACTAAATGACGCAAACTGAAACCTTGATCTCTGGCGTTGTGACTGGCATTGCAATTACAGCACTGCAATTTAGTTTCTTGGCAGCGAAGGCTACCCCCTGGGCATGATTCCCTGCTGATGAGCAGATAACCCCTTTTTCCAACTGTTCCCTAGTAAGCTTTGCCATCATGCTATAGGCACCGCGGAGTTTGAAAGAGAAAACCTGCCAGAAGGAGAACAATTAATTTGGCATACTTCTCGGCTAACCACAATCCAGAATTAGACTCACCATTCAAACACATTTTGCATATGCAAGAAAAAAGCCAATATTATTATAATATTGATGAATTAGAATTAGATTAAGCTCAGGAAGCTCGTCAAAGGTTCTACAATAATTGCTTCCCCTACTAGATCTTCATGGAACTCATTCAATTACTCGACTCCGAAGTACACTTGAAGTACGTTACGTTCTTCTTCCTCAAGCACTAAAACCTCAAAGCTGGACTCAGAACAATACACAGGAACACAAAGTTACAGAAACACTATATACACTTCATAGGTAATTACAGTCGACGAAGTATCCAGTGAAATGTCCTCAAAGTAATCAGCCAGCTCGCTTTCACTCCACCAAAGTTTTCGAACAATCAAGAAACGGGAAGCTCTGCTATTCAGAAGGAAGAAAACAGTGAATTTTCTAAACCACCTGAGCTTTCAAACACAAAAGTAGCATTCAAAAGTACCGGAAACCGCTAGACGTGCATTAAAATCGCCCCAGAGCACCGCTTCAAAAATCAGTTTCCAGACCGCAAAAGAGGGTCAGTTCCTCTCAGTAAAGTACTAAAATCCGAAGTAAGAACGCCAACCCAAAGTACTCACAGGCTGCAAATCTTCTCTCTTGAGCCACACATTCACTCCCCACCTCTCGGAGAGCTTCGTGGCGAGCTGCAACGGAGTCTCCTTCGCGACGTCGTAGACCTTGGACGACAAAATGTTAGTCAGATGGCTCATGGCATTGATGATGCTGTCTCCGGCCCCCTCGGCAGCCGAGCGATCGGGAACCGCCCCGAGGTAGCCTGGCGGGTACTGGAGGGAGCTGGCGGAGACCCTGGGCAGGGGCTGCTGTGACGACGGCGGCGCAGACGTGGACGCTCGTGATGCGTTTCCACAGGGAGCGAGCAATGGAGACCTCTCCGCCGTTTGCTCGGAGAGGGTCGCTCTCACGAGCGGCCTCCGGCGTTGGCCCATGGATGAGGCGGAGAGGGCGTGGGCCACGGAGACGCAGGCCCGCCGCGAGCGGAGGAGGGGAGGCTGCGGCGGCGCCAATTGGAGAGCCTCCATTAGAGAGAGAGAGAGAGAGAGAGAGAGAGAGAAAGGGTGGCGGGGTTGGTTGCTCTGCAAAGCACGGTGGCTGCAGCGGAGGGAGGGAGGGAGAGGGAGGGAGGGCTTATAACGATGGTGGTGGCCTAAATTATTAGTTTTGGTCAATCCCATATTATTAATTTATGCTAGTAAACGTAATTTTTAAACTCCTCGTTCGCAATGTAAATGTCAAAAATAGGCTACATATGCATTGTTACCCATTTCCTATTAATTTAAGCTTTGATAAATAGTAATTTATCTAGCATGATATCAAAGAATATATCAAGAGATCAAACCCTGGGCGCCTCTCTCAATTTTTCCGCACATGTTATTCTGTCGATTTTTCTATTCCTGATGATTAGTTTGTCGTGACTACGTCAATATCACATCTTGCACGTATAAAGCACCACCATCCTTGAGCGAGAGTTTTCATTATACTAATTTCTTCTCAGTTTAAAATTTCTACATCGTTGGGAAAGATACCAAAAAGATCCTAAATCTTTTGTAATTATGTTAACTCAATTTACGCAGCCAAATTTCGCCGGCTCGCGCTGACATAGACGTCGTCCATTTGGCCACCATTGACACGAATAATTTTTTAATAATATTTTATTTTATTTTGAGAATTATTTATTTATTTTTATTAATTTTTTTCGCTTTTTTTTTGTCCTTTTCTCTTTTTTTCTCTCTCATTCTTCCAACTTCCTCCAATCAATAAAATATTTAAAAAAATTATCCACATTAGTGTTGGCCTATGAAGCACCGATACTCTCTAAAAGCTTTCGTGTTGTGTCGGACACTTTGACACGTGTCCGACACTCTTGGACACTTTCCGACACTCAGTCAACATGTGTTAGATTTTTGACACTTAGGGCGCGTTTGATAACGTTTCTATTCAAAAATTGTTCATGGGAACAGAAATAGAAAAAAAGTGTTTCTGTTCCAAAGAACAATTTTTGACCAGAAAAAGATGCGTTTGGTAAACTTGTTCCGGGAATAAAAAATGAATAGTAACATGTTTGGTAAATTTATATTCTTTTTTTTGTTTCTTTTAATATTTTAATATTTTTATTTTATTTTTCCTTTTATCCTTTCTTTTTTTATTTTTCTTCTTTTGGCCGGTCACGGAGCGGCCTCCGGTGATCGGCCGACAAGGCCGGCAGCCTCGCCCAGCCACGGCGAGGCTCGGCCTCGCCAGGGGCCGGCGACGCTCCGGCGAGGTCACCAACCCTCGACAGCGTCGCCGGCCCTCGACGGCCGATCGCCGGCCATGGCCGAGGCCAGCGACCGGCCAAAGAAAAAAGAAGAAGAAAAGAAGAAGAAAAGAGAAGAGAGAGAAGAAATAATTTTTTTTTGTTTCTTCAAAAGTGTTTCAGGAACAAAAAACAACTATTTTTTGTTTCTTGTTTCTGTTCCAGATGTGTTTCTGGGAACAAAAAAATAATTTTGGAAAAAAAACGCAAACAAACGCGTTTCTATTCCTTTTTTGTTCCCTAGAAAAAAAAACATGCAGCCCCTTAGTTAACACGCGTCAGAAAATCCGACACGTTGTCAACTTTCTCGACACTCTTCGACATTCGAGTTTGAATTTTGACATACGAGTTTCCTATATCGAGGCCAATTTAAAAATTCAATAAATGAGAGGTCAAAATATATATATGTGAAAAATAAAATACAATAATAAAAATAATAAATGGAGAAAGAAGAAAAACATAGTCTTATTTTCTCTTCCAACTCCCACTTCTCGTGATACACTATTTATCCCTTAAGTTTTTTCTCTTCCAACATATCTAATATGCGAGTCCATAATATGAATCGTTTATTTTTTCTCCAAGTTTTATAAATTATTGAAATAGAGTTGAATTTGTTAAATTGAAATAATGAATGATATTAATAAATAGTGGATTAATGCTTTTAGTGTATATTCATTTTAGGCTTTTTAATTATTTAATTATTTATGAATTTGATTGAAATAATCATAAAAAAGATAATTTATTATGTATATATAAAAATATATATTTAATATACAACGTGTCCCAACGTGTCGAAATTCTCTATTTTTTTTTAAAACGACGTGTCGGCATATTGTGTCGTGTCGTGTCACATGCCGCGTGTTAGTGTCAATGTTATTTAGGTGTCGGCCAGGCAAATCTGGCCTTATAGACTAATTTGGCATAATTGTAAAAAGTTTAAGATCGAATTGGCCAAAAAAAGAGTTTAGGACTGAATGAGCACAATTTCAAAAAGTTTGGGATTTTTCCTATTTTGTCTAACATTAAACATTTCTGAATAAAGAGGCGATCTCATTCTCTTACTTTCATCTTTTCTTCTTTTGGGACAACGTGCTATGTGGTGTTCTTGATTTAGAGTATGAGGAGCAGCTTTTGGTTATTACTCGCATGATAGAAGATTCCTTTGTTTACCTTGCTAACTCTTTAGCGCCAAATCACACTTAATTTAAATCTAGTTTCTTCATTCATTTTCTCTTTTGTGCCTTTCGTTCTTGCATCGAAGAGGAAAACATTTTCTCTTTTGTGCCACATTTCTAAGGATGCTTTTATCTAGGTATAGTCCTATATACTTTTGTGAGAATGTTTTCCTCAAGAGTTGATTTTCGTAAATAGCCTTTTTTTTATTTTCTATGATTTTATTATTGAGAAATGATTCTTAGGAGTTAATTTGATGTGTTGATTCTCTAAAACCACTAATTTAAATAATTACTTAAGGGGTAGAGTGCTATTGGATGACTTGGGCTAGGCATTGATGTTAGGTCTAAACGTTTTAGCTCAAGAACGCTCATGATAAACTTTTTTGTGTACAAACTTTCAAGGTATAATTTGGGCATGGCTCAGGGTCAATCGATCCTAACAGGGTTTTCGTACTAAATGCCCTTACCCAGAACCACCTAAAAAGTCTTTAGGTGCCTGTGGCTTTGTCCTATCCTAGGCGAAATAAATCAATTAATTAGAGAAATTTTAGTATATTGCTCAAAACTATTTAAACTCGTTTTGTGACAAGACTGCTTTACAGTGTCTAAAAGGTTTATACTAACGAGCAATAATTATTCATTTTTAAAATCAGATGGACGTTGGGGATTTCTCCAAAAATCTCAGAAACTCCCGACTTTCTTGGGAGGAGAAAAGGAGGGAAAAACAACTATTTTAACATGTTCGGTTTCTTGTAAGGCTTCTTTTTGTCTTATTATGTATTGGTAAACTGCACATGCTTTGCGTGTACGTTAAAATTAACATGGAAATTTTTTATAATATTATCTTATCAAGAAATTAATGATAAGATAATTTTATATATTGTGAAGAAATTGTACACCCCATATGTGAAAAGAAATAAAGGTTTCATGATTTGAAATTTTTTGGGTAAGTTTGTTTATAACGTAAAAATATTCAAATCCTGAAACTTAAAAACATGCTAGATAAAATAGAATTACTAATATGCGCATTTGGTCGTTCGTAAAATATTTATAAAATAACTAATTGATTATATTTTTAAAGAGAGAAAAGAAAAAAGATTATGATCTTTGAAAACTAAGAGATCTTCTTTGCTTTAGATGACATGTAAATTAGAGGTTAATACTATGAAAAATCCTAAACTGATACACTTGTGATAAATTTAACATATTCTAACAAATTTACCATAAACTAAATTTTTGATCACAAAAACTATAAACTAGTATACTTGTGATAAATCTACCACAAACTAACTTTATAACCGCCAAAAATCCAAAACTGATACGCTTGTGATAAATTTACTCTCTATTAACTTCCGTCAAATTTAATCATTAAATTTGCTTACCTGGATTACACATAGTGATGTGCTGTGATGAAGTGGCAAGTCCAAATGGAAATCCATGAGGTAAATATCACAAAAAACCCCAAATTGATACACATATGACAAATTTAATAGTACTCATGTAATAAATTTCATAGTACACTTGTGACGAATTTGGGATTTTTCATATCATTAACCTTATGGATTTCCACGTAGACTTGCCACGTCATTATAACATGTCATCATGTATCATCTATGTCAACAAATTAATGGAAAAATTTGATGGAAGTTAAGAGATGGTAAATTTGTCATAAGTGTATCGGTTCAAGATTTTGGATGGTCAAAAAATAAATTGGGATAAATTTATAACAGGTATATCAGTTTAGAGTTTTTTATGATCATAAAATCAATTTGAAGTAAAATTATTACATGTACCGATGTAGAATTTTTGGCAGTCAAAAAATTAATGTGGGATAAATTTGTCACAAGTGTTTCAATTTAAAGTTCTTTGTGGTATTAACCCTATAAATTATAAAAAAAACTTCTATTTTCCTTCCTTTTGTTGTGTTTTCCTTATTTTTCCTTTATCATTTCCATCTTTACTTTCTCCTAAAACTTTTTAAAGTTAATTCGTATAACGTACAATGGCACCGTAACTTTAGTTCATAAAATTCACTTCTTAGAATTCTAAAGTATCACTTATCGTGTTGAGATAGATGCTTTCCATTGTGTGCTTATTCCGAATTCTATCAATTTTCTTTTGTTTTTAATATTTACGGATGTATAATTCAAAAGCTTTAGTTTTATATTTTAGAGTCAAGTCGGTGCCTAATGAAAGACGGCACCTAATTTCATTATTTTTATCGAACAAAGCCATGATATTAAGTTTTTTTGAATCATCAACCCAAGCCCCACTCGATAAATTGTCACAAAAATACTTGTTGTAGTGCACATATATCATAATTTTGCCTATAACTTATTTTATGGTATAGAAATTTTGGGTTATTGTCTTTTCATTTTACACTGAACAGGTTTTTACTTTGTATGAACGGAACTACTTTCAAAAATATATCGATTCAGACTATAATTGCTTTTGATAATTCGTTGCAATAAAGAATTTTTTTGGATACTTTTTTTTTTTTTCAAATTTCATGCATGATCAAATGGTTGGCCCAGTTGTTAACGTCATAACGAGATTTTACATTCAAGAACTGAAGGTTACTTTATTTAATCTTATCAACTGACAAATTGCTTCATAGGTCTTCAGGTAGTTGAGTTTCTATGCTTGTACCTTGATTTATCAAAAGCAAAAAATAAAATATAAATATAAATATAAAAATTTGTACTTGTATGATTAAAGTATCATGATTAAGTGACATATTACAAAAGGAATTACTATTTCATCACATAAGTAGTTGAAAACTTTTCCCTAAATAAATATATAATAAAAGTAGGACTTCTTAATGACTAGAATAGCTAAATCCTTGGTCAAGATACCTCTAAGTTAATAATCATGTAAAAAGTGAACCAATATTAGAATGCATGATATAATAATGGCAAAAACATAACTAATTGCAACCCTTTGAAATATGTGAGTCTTAATTCTTATCGCTAGTTTTTTTCATGAAAATAACTTAGAAAGGTCCACGCTATTCTTGAAAAGGGTTTTACCTAATTAAAGACAGATCCCATCACGTTCAAGGTGCATGCATTTCTTCCTTTAATATTCATTTGAGGGACCTAACTAATCACATTTGGTTTCCACATAGTAATTAATTAAGGGGTTGTTGTGACCAACACCAACATTAAACTTCGCCAAAGGCAGAGCTATGACATTATGGTCCGTTATTTTGTTGAAAATGAATGATTTGAAAAATATTCATAAAAATGATTACTTGTATTGCTTATAAAATAAATAAATAAAAATATTTCTACGCCCACGAAAATATTAAGATGTAAACTATTTACAAAAAAAAAAAAAAAACATTTTCCATTGACTAACTATTTCAAGTGATATAAGTAATTATTTTTAAGAAACTATTTTCAAATCATTCATTTTCCACGAAATAAGATAATGAGATATGAGGAGGGACCTACAAACTAGCCAATGGGCTAAGCCAAACTTACGTATAAATCAAAAAAGCATTGAAATCAATACATGAGTGGGAGCAAGACTTGGAATTGTGACAGAAAGCACTATGACTAGGGAAGTTCGGAAAAGATTATAGGGAAAAAGGTTTCTACCTACTTCTTGTTCTTCTCCTTCAATGTCAGTGGACAAGTAAACTAAGGTAAGAATGCTCTTTTATCAAGTATGTGGTAGTTGGTCGACTACCTACCTATTTAGTGCGGCCAACTTACCATGAGGTAACTCTAAGATTTTTCATGGTAAAAGAGTCCCTAACCAATTCAAAACAAAAATAAATAGGAACATAGATTCAATAAAAGGAACACATGGACCATATTCTTCTCTAATCTGAGTTTTGCTAATGTCACAATTGAATTCAAGAATATACTTTAAAAAAAAAAAATTGACTGTCATTATCTGATTACTTCAATTTCATTGATATAATAAAAAATCATTTCACCTTTTTAGTCGAAACTATATGTGCTTCTCAAAAAAAAAAAAAAATGAAAAAATAGGAGAGTTGAGAGAGGAGGCGGTAGCTATCCATGCACAAAAGCATCAAAACTCTCTTGTTTGAAAGAATAAAAACACATCGAAATGGTACCAGTAGTACTTAGTAAGAGAAGGATTTGGCATAAATATGTAAAATTGTCCCTCCTAGAAAGAGTATTCCAGAATAAATGGGTAATAATTAGGAGAGGTACAACAGCAGCGAGCAAAAACAAGATTATTGAATACCTAAGGAAAGCCTGGCTAAAAGACACGTGCACGTTTCATAGAGTGTAATTAATGATGATAGTCGTTGGGAACATAATATGGTTGGTCAATCAACATTATTCATCTAATTAATATATGAAATGTTAGATAGGTGATAGGAGGGATCAAAGAATAAATATAGGTAGTTCGATGACTAGGAAATGATTAATCTTAAAAAATGACCATGTCTCGTCATTTTCAAACATTTTAGCATACAGCAAACCGCCTATCGAGGCGGAATGTCACCAAATAATTGCATTAAGTTTCGAAAATGGTGGAAATTATTTTTTTACTACTACTTCTTGACCTCGAGCCACACAAAGATCCTCTTCAGTTAAAGGACAAAAGGTTAAACTGGGTCCCTTAATTGAAAAGATCACCGGCCAGAGAAGACCGACTTCAATTAAGTGAATCCACCCTTCAATTCACGTAAATCAAAAGTATTTTGAATCTTTTGCCAGTCCACCTGAATGTACCGCTCTTGCATCTTTTGTTAGTCCACCTGAATCTACCTCTTTCGCTTTTGATTAACATAATATGTCATATTTATTCAAATTGATTACTAAGGGTGCATCTTGTAACATTTCTATTCATAAAAATAATTTCTTTTAGAAGATGTTTTTTTTCTATTTCTATTCATTGAAACAATTTTTGAATAAAATAACGCGCTTGATAATTGTACAAATTTTTATTCTCGGAATAGAAAAAGAACATGAATGTGTTTGATATGATTGACAAGTTTTTTAATGACATAGAATTTCTTTAAATTTTTTAATATTATTTTGAGATTTTTCTTTTTTTTTTCTTTTCCTCTCTTCTTCTTCCTCCTCTAATCGGTCGTCAGGCGACGGGCGACGATGGTGACAGTGAACAGTGACGGGTGGTAGAGGCAACAATTGGCAACATGCAAGGGGCGGCAAATAGCGACGAGCGGCGGGCGATAAGGAAGAAAAAAAAAGAAAAGAAAGAAAATAACTTATTTTTTGAAATTATTCCCAAGAACCAAAAGTTACATTTTTCTACCTCTTGTTTCTATTTCAAATCATTCCCTAACCACTTTCTAGGAAATAGAAAATTAACTAATGTTACAAAATAGATTTATGTTCTTTTTCTATTCCATATGGCAAATGAACAAAAGAACAGAGAAAGAGAAATGTTATCATACAAACCCTAAGAGATTCATTAGATTTTGAGAAAAGAAAAGAAAGAAAATAAGTTATATTTCGAAATTATTCCTAAAAACAAAAGGTTACATTTTTCTACCTCTTGTTTCTATTTCAAATCTATTCCTCAACCACTTTCTAGGAAATAGAAAATTAACTAATGTTACAAAATAGATGTATGTTCTTTTTCTATTCCATAGGGCATGACCACTTTCTAGGAAATAGAAAATTAACTGATGTTACAAAACAGATTTATGTTCTTTTTCTATTCCATAGGGCAAATGAACAAAAGAACAGAGAAAGAGAAATGTTATCATGCAAACCCTAAAAGATTCATTAGATTTTGAGTGGCCTTTTAGACAAATGGGTTGTAATCAAGAATCAATAATAATCTAACAAATCGGTCCTTAAATTAATTTGTAAACCAATCTTCATAGGCACAAAGCAAAACCCTAAGGATCCCCTTTGTAAAGAGCAAGTCAAAGAACTCGGTGGATATTGTCTTTTGATTTGGCCCGAAGAAGCATTGTCCTTCGCTATTGAGCTCTATCAAGACAAAAGTTGGGAAAAGTACCAAAAAAGTCTTAAATCTATTGCATTAGTAACAATTCAGTTCCAAACCTTCAATTGGACCAATTTGATCTTAAACATTTTGTATTCGTATCAATTGCATCCATCTAACTAACATTAATAAAAAAAAAATCGCTGATGTAAATGCTAGCTGTCTTATGTGATACAGCCAACAGTAACATAAACATTTTAAAATAATATTTTTATTGTTTTATAGTTTTAATGGTTTTTTCTTTTCTTCTCTTTGCTTTTTTTTTTTTTTTTTGGCCCAAATAGCCAAGGCCATTGGTCACAAGTGAGGCCCGTAACACCCTTATTGTCTACTAAGTGAGGGCATCACAGGTGCTCCTTGTGCCGGTGAGGGCATGGCAGCCATTGCCTAATGCCCTTGCTAGCAACAGTGAAGGCCTCAACACCCTTGTTGGGACAGTAGGGCCCTAAGCTCCTTGTTGGGAAAACATCCCTATGGAATTTTGATGATTCCAAAACTATCTTTGGCATTAATGTTTACTACAACATATGCAAATGGTAAATTGTGAGTATCATCAATGTTCTAAATGTATTAGCAAGGACGAGAAACTAGGCTATGATGTGTAGGTGATCAAGTACCGATGTGAGTGGTATCCCGTGGTAGCTTAGAAGGACCGGTCAAGCTAGTATTCTTGGAGGTCCTTGGCATTGATGAAGATGGAAAGATCATTAATCCTATCATCACATATCAATTGGTGGTGTTGTCACTAAGAATCATCAGCAAGATTACTCACAATTTGCACTGGTGATAGGGTGCAATTATGATACAGATACAATAACTTTGATGATGGTGAGATATGCACTAGAAAATGACCATTAATAGTACAAAAAATAGCCATTGCAAGGTTAGACTCCGTCGGTGAAAAGCCGAGAAAGAAATCAGAAAAGCAACGCCAAGTTTTTCCTTAAGGATAATGCAAAAAAAAATTCTATTTTAGGAAAACTGCAATAGTCAGATGAAGTGACTATAAAAGCAGACTCGATTCTATCTAAGGTCCCCAACAACTCTCAAATGGCTAGCTAAACATCCTTAAAGGTCTCCAATAGATAGATTGCAAACTTCAGTATATATGGCAATATTATGAAACTAGATAGAGAGTTAGACAAATTGAATATTGCTCTTATGAACTAAGTTAGAAAATATCTACGATCTTGTTCTATATCTTTCCCTAGGACTATAAGAGCTAATAATCAAGTGTGTAAGTGTAAGTGCAGCGTATGTCCTGATAATGTGATCTATTAAGTGAAAGGAACATCACTAGTCAATTGTAACTTGCATAGCTGATTAATAGTGGAATCCAATAGCTATTAAGGCTATTAATTGGAGAGTGGACATAGACTTGGGTATAAAAACAAACTAATATATATTGTTCTATGCTCCTTGTACTTCACTATGATTACTTATTAGCAAAACACACACTGTCTCGTATCTATCGCTATCTTGAGCGGTGATTGCTTAATATTCCACGAAAGTTTTATTATGTCACCACAAAACCTATTCAACCCTCCCTTCTAGGTTGTATGCCCTTGCTAGATCTAGGTAAGGCCATGACACCGGGCCCTTGCTTACTCTCAACCCCTCATCCCCCCCGGGCCCCAAAAAAGTAAAAAGATGAAAAAAAAAAAAAAAAAAGAAAAAAATCATAAAGTTATTAAAAATTCAATATTATTAAAATATCATTAAAAATGTTCACATCAAAGCACTAGTCAAGTCATGTAGGGTTTTCGACCAAAAAAAGTCATGTAGAGTAGACAATGTCTACGTTGATAATTTTCAGCTAAAATTGGCCAAATTGACTCATTTAACACAAATACAAATGATTTAGAACTAAATCAGTTCAATCGAATGGTTAAGAATTGAATGAATATCAATTCAATTAGTTATGACTTGTTTATTGTACTTTTCTGATGACAGTATATGTATTAGGGTAGTTTGAATCATGTTCTTGTAAAAGATTGTTAAAGTTCGGTAGGCTGGGTAATATAATGCCTTACCAACAAAGCAACAAGACTGGTTGATAACGTTTAGCAAAGATAGTTTTTAACACATGAAACATGCGTTGCTTTTTTTCTAAAGAAAGACTAACTGCTATTGTGGCCCGAAAAGACGCCAAGGGGTCTACTAAATATGGTAGTTCGATGATTATGAAATGGCCAATATTATAAAATGACCACAATTCGTCATTTCCAAACATTTCAGCACACATCAAACTTCCTAATGATGTGGAATATCACCAAACAACTCCCAATAATTGCATTAAGTTTCGAAAAGGGCAGAGATTATTTTTTACTACTACTTCTTGACCTTGACCCAACTAAAGATCCTCTTTAGTTAAAGGAAAGAAAGGAAAATTGGGTGACTTAATTGAAAAGATCACCGGCCCAAGAAGACCGACTTCAATCAAGTGAATCCACCCTTGAATCCATGTAAATCAAAAATATTTTGCATCTTTTGCCAGTACACCTCAATCTACCTCTTTCGCTTTCGGTTAACACAAGAGAAATGTAATATTTATTCAGACCGGTTATTAAGCGACCCATTGGACTTTAAGTGGCCTTTTAGACAAGCGGGCCGTGACCAAGGATCGATAATAATCTGACATTGCTCCATAAACTAATTTGTCAACCAGTCTTCCCAAGCACAAGCCAATCCCCTAAGATCCTCATCGAAAATGGTCAAAGAACTCAGCGGACACTGTCCTTTGTATTGGACCACGAAAAGCAGTGTCCTTTGCTGTTGAAGTGGACGGAGGCTGGGTAAAAATTGCAATTATTAGGGCAGATAGAATCGTGTTCATGTAAAAGATTGTTAATGTTCGGTAGGCTGGGTAATATTATGCCTTAACAACATGGGAACAAGACTGATTGATAATTTTTTCAGCATTTTAAAGAAAGGTTTTCACGCATTAGACCTAGGAACGTGTCTCGCTTCGTTTTTAAAGAAAGACTTCGATTGTTGGTGCTCTAAATCAATGGGGCATGGCCAAAAAGGTCACGGATTTCCCAAGTCAAGACAAATGCATACATTAACTCTTCAGAAGTGGACGCGGTCGCTATCGTTTGTTGATTTGTCGCTCCTGTTATGGTCTCACGTGAAGTGGGTTCTTTTGTTAATAATTAAAAATGTGCCCCAACGTGGCCCCAACGTGGCCCCAAAGATTAATGTTAATTTATCGTTTTCTGCTTTTGTTTCGTCCCACGTTGATACGAAGAAGGGTCTTTTCACTTGCGGTAACAGAGTGAACGCCAACAATGTTGTTCACGCACTTTGGCAATAGGATTACAAGTACGGTTAGTTTGGAATATATGCTTTCGACCTTCGATCAGTCTCTTGAGGTATACTCTCCTACGATCTTACGGGTTGGACTTCCAATGGATCAAGTCTCGTGGAACAGATCCGAACTCGAAACATATTTTAGCAATTGTCGCGACCTTCCTTTTCGACGTGGGCACATGCAACTGAGCTCTCCCAAGCCCATCATTTCACGATCGGCTAAGCTCTTCCAAACTCACTAATTCGCGACTTATGATCTGAATTTTTAATCTACAAGTCAATTTCATAATAAGAATCATTATTAATCGATTTGGAATGGATTAACTAGGAATCCAAGCAAAATATTGAGAGAAAGAAACTAAAATTGAGGACTTGATTACATTAGTAATCAACTAATGTCTTTACGGTATATAATCTTGTTTGGATTCTGAGATTTGTTTTTTTTTTTTCATGCATTAAAAAATATTAAGAAAAATATTTTAGAACATTCCCTCATTTCATAAATTTTTAAAGGACTTTCCATTTTTTAAGAGAGAAATGCTCATAATCAATTTTAGGCCTTTCCCCGAAAAAAAGAGCTTTTTTTAAAAAATTTAAAAAAATCTTTAAAATATAATATAAATATAATAAACCGACCCGAGTCTCACGCACGCCCCCTCGTCGTTTTCGTTTTAAACATTTCTCCATCTCTCCCTCTCTTTTGTCTTTTTCTTGGCCGTTCTCAATCTATATATCTCCTATCCCCTCTATCTCTCTCTACAAGCTGCAGACCTGATGAGAGCAGCACTTGCTTTTCTAAGCTTTTATTCTTTTTTTTTTTTTACTTTTCTTTTCTCTCTTGCCCTCTTTCTTTATTCTCTCTCTTTTGTCTATTCCTGCTCTCCCCTATGCACACTCAGTAATAGCAGAAGGCGTGCAGGAATAGCTGAAGAGAAAAGATCCATTTTGTTCTCCTCTCTCTTTTTATTTTTATTCTGTTTTGACTTTTCTTTTCTTTTTTTCTTTTTTCTTACTTTTTCTTCTCCTTTGCGTCCCCTTCTTCCCCAAGGACCGAAGATGCTGCTGGTTCGAGCAACTAAAATATCCAAAGTTCAGTAAAAAAAATTCAGCCATTACGCGGCTGCCATTCATGGCCGTGACCACCACCGCCCTTCCTCTTTGCCAGCCAAGAACAGGTTGTCCGGGAACACGATGCAAACTCGAAGAACATCGAAACAAGAACACGCCAAGCGAAGGATAGCAATGGGGACTCATCTAAATTCGTTCGACAAGCGACAAGCACCCGCGACGGACGGAGAGCTAAGAATCAACCGCACGGATCTCACCCAGTCATTTCGCCGAACATGCCGAGGGCATCGGCTAAAGGGAAGCTCTAGACTCGCTCGACACATGAACTCGGATCCAAAGAAAAAAAGACCAGGAAGACCCAACTGCACCGTGGGGATGATTTATTTAAGGCTGACGTAAATCAGTGAGTTTCGGCCGCCGGAAGAAACAAACGCGCTCTTGACTTAGTCCTTTCATCAAACATGCGGCGTGCATTATATAAAGGGCGGCACCCGCAATCATCCGAGTTCGAGTTCAAGCCGAGATCCACAGCAATCAACACGCTAGGTTACGGGACTAGAGTACGCACGCAAATAAGATCAGAAACTCGCACCCACCGGACAACGGCGGTCCGGTCCGACGAGCCTGAACAGGGCACGGGAAGCAACATTAAAACAGGGCACGAAAACAGGGTTAACAGAACAGGGGGTCGGCAGAGGGTCCCTACCCAGCTCGCGGCATTGGACGGCGGATGAGTTCAATAGATCGGGCTACGTTCATCCGCCTTGCTCGCCCGCAAGCTTGGAGAATGAATTACTTTTAGTCTTGCAACAAGACAAGACAGTGAGTCAATACTTCTCCAAAGTTAAGTCTCTTTGTGAAGAAATTTCAAAGCTAGACCCTCAAAATGCTATCTACCAGACAAGAATTAAAAAAATTATTATCCATTAGTTGTGGTTGGAGCATAACAATATTATTACAGCCACCGTGAATGAGTAAGAGTTCAAACTCTTACTAAGTTGGAGAAAATGCTAGCCAACCAAAGAGGCATTAATCATTGGGTTTGTTCTGATGACCACCCTTCCCATAGAAGAAATGGGAGGTGGGAGGTTCAAATCCCTATCTTCTCAAGGGGTTGGGTTGAGTGGGAACGATTAATTTGAGGTGTGGGTTTCAACTTCTACATCTTGCAAAAAGATAGGGCAAAAGTTTAAAAGTGAGTTGAGAGTTAGAATAGGACCAATAAAAAAGAAAAAAAAAAACGAACAAACGAACCAAAAGGCATTAAATAGACAATCATCTCAGGTAAATCAAGGAGATCATCCTATTGCATGCACCTTAAGATAGAGTTGCAAATTCGATTGATACGAGTTGATTTTCTATCTCCTCCTAGTCATCTCATTCTCTGAATATCTCGGTCACTTCCTCAATAACTAGGGCTTGAGTATGAGCTAGGAATTGATTTTTTTTGGGCTTTAGAACTATAGAAATATGTTGTGTACTTTCTATACACCTAGATATCTAAATATTTTTTGCTTAGATAAGTACAAAAGCAAGATATTTGAGTGTATAAGGAGAAGGCCGATATTATTCCTACTACATTAGGTGATACTTTTAGGGCATTTTTTTATTGTTTTTTGGTAAGAACTTTTAGAGCATTTTCCTAGAATGAAAGAACAAAAAAATGATTCATGAAGGTTTCATTAATGAATCACTTCTCCTTCTCAATGGTACGCTTTCAATAATGAAGATTTAATTCTAGGCTATGTTTCATGAAGGATCCAATAGAGTTTTCTAAGTATACTATCAAGGGAGATGGACAAAATTGAAATCAATCGTTATGATTCAACCAAAGGGTGTATAGTTTATAGATGCCACAACAAGGATTCGAATGATTATGTTGTTTTTTCAACTTTAGCATTCCCTTCATGGGGATGCAATTTGAGGTTCAGCATTTTAAGAAACTTATTCTCTTCCAGTAAATAGAGTCAGAATTAAGTTGAGGAACAACAACTATGAAAATAGGAAGGGTTTTCCTATGTCAATAAAATCTATGCACAAGATCTCCTTGAGGAGATTGAGATGCTTGATTGCAAGCTGATCTCTATGCCCATGGATGAAAATATAAAGCTATGTGCAATTGAAGGAAGATAGGTGTTACACTTCCAAGAATGTGGTGTTCGATGAAGCATTGTCCTAGTGGTCATCACAAGCTGTTGTGCTACTAGATCCAAAAGAAATTGAAGAGGTACAAGAAGAATGGAATAAGGTAATGTATCCAATAATGCCCAGCCAATCGAGGAAGTAATTATAGGAGGAAACTTGAAGAAAAAGTCAAAGCACAACCACCAGAAATATCAAAGAGTTCATGACAAACAAGTGTACATCTTAAAGAGCTTTGACCAAGTCAGATGGACCAACCTAAAAAGCAAGCACCTCAACAAGGCAAAAGAAACGAAATCCTATAAATGCAAATGATGCTTTGATCGAAGATTTTGGAGTAATGAAGCCATATACATATGAGGAGGCCTCACAAATCCTAGATATGCAATTGCGCTTTGACTGAAGATGTTGGAGCAACAAAACCATTTATATACAAGGAGGCCTCACAAGGGGCAAAATGGAAGAAGAGATTGAAGCTTTGAAGCAAGATGAGACGTGGGATTTGGTGCTAAGGCCTAAACAGGCATGCTCAATATTTTGCAACTAGGTCTACAAACTTAAAACATGACCAAATGGGTCAATAAAAAGATAAGAGGCACATTAGTTGCTTGAGGATTCTCTCATAAGTTTGAGCTAGATTATGACGAAATCTTTAGTCTAGTGGCAAATGTTATTATAGTTTCAGTCTTACTAACATTAACCATAAGCAAGTCATAGAAGTTATGGTTGATGGATATGAAGAATGCCTTTCTAAATGGATAGTTAGATTGAGACATATACATAGAACAGCTAGATGTTTTTAAGAGCAAGAGTTGTTCGACTTATGTCTATAAATTGAAGAAATCACTTTATGGTTTTGAAACAAGCACTAAAAGCATGGTACGGAAGATCGCATAATTTTTTGTGCGAAGTGGCTACTCAATAAAACCACAGAGTCAAGTCTATTTGAGAAGGAAGAAGGCAAAAGGTAGGAGGCTTGCAATTGTACTAATCTATATGGATTATCTTTTCATCACTAAAGATAATGGAGATTAGATGAGCCAACCTCTTTGTACAATTTCAAATGAAGGAGCTTGGAAAACTAAGGGTGTGCATGGAAACGTTCCAAAGAAACGTTTCTGGAACACTTCTGTACGGATTTTGTTCCCAGAGAACAAAAAAAGAACAGAAACGCGTTTGGTTGCGTTTCTGTTCTTTTTTTGTTTTTTTGTTCCCGGAACAAAATTGGAGCAAAAAAAAGAAACACAAAATAGTTGTTTCTGGAGAAAAGAAACACTTCTTCAGAAACGCTTCTCTTCTCTTTTCTTTTTTTCTTTTCTTCTTCTTTTTTTCTTCTTTTTTCTTTGGCCGGTCGTCGGCCTCGGCCATGGCCGGCGACCGGCCGTCAAGGGCCGGCGAGCCTCGCCGTGGCTGGGCGAGGCTGCCGCCCCCGTCGGACCCGATCGCCGGAGGCCGCCGGTGACCGGCCGAAAAAGAAAAAATAAAAATAAAGGAAAAAATGAAAAATAAAATAAAAATGTTTAAAAAATTAAAAGAAATAAAAAAAAATTACCGAACGTGTTTCTATTCATTTTTTATTCCCGGAACAAACGTTACCAAACGTGTTCTTTTGTTCAAAAATTGTTCCCCGGAACATAAACACTTTTTTTTGTTTCTGTTCCCTAGAACAAAAAAAGAACAGAAACGTTACCATTCGCACCCTAAAACACTTCCTAGGATTTGGGGTTGACCGAATTGATTGAAGGATTATTCTTGTGTCAACAAAAGTATGCACAAGATCTCTTATTGAAGTTTGAGATGTTTGATTGCAAGATCTCTAGGCCCGTGGATGAAAATAACAAAGCTATGTGTTGTTGGATGAAGAGAAATAGAATATTCAACTATGTACAGGCAAATGATAGGAAGCTTAATCTACCTAACTATTTCGGCTTTGTTGTGGGAGTAGTAAGTTGGTTCAAGAAGAAACCACAAAAGCCCCACTTGGATCTAGTTAAATGCATATTGTGTAGTTGACTATGCTGGTAACCATGACACGATGCTGAAATATTAGATACATGTTTCACCTTAGAACGAGAGTGGTGTCATGGTGTAGTAAGAGGCAACCAATAGTGTCACTGTTAACCACAAGAGATGAGTGCAAAGCAGTAGTAATGAGTGCTCAAGAAAGGACGTGGATAAAGCAACTTATGGAGATCTACATCGACCTATTAAATACCCCCGTAAAGCTTCATTGCAAAAATCAAACAACCATATGATTGGTGGAGAACCCAATCTTTCACGCGAGAACTAAGCATGTAAAAGTACATTATTACTTCTTGCGTGAAAAAGTACTGCTGGAGAGATAGAGATGGAGTACGTAAAGACAAGTGATCAAGTTGCAAATATTTTCACCAAAGGATTTGGGATCACAAAGTTTGAAGAGTTCCAAAAGTAACTCGGCATGATCGCTAAAACCTCATCGAGAAGAGTAGTTGGTAAGGGAGAATATTGAAGAAAAAGATTCACCTCCTCTCTTCTCCATAGAATCTTTGATGTTTCTAAGGGGTGAACCACTTATATCTAAAAAGTTTTAAAGGGGTTGCACCGCTAAGCTCTAGAACTATCTAAGAGGGGTGAATCACTAATATCTAGAATGATCTGGGGGTTTGAAACACCTTCTTGTGAAGACTAGCCAAGCACTCTCGTTTGTATGTGTAAGAAGATCTCCCGACCAATATTGCAAAAACTGCCTCTAATGAATTGTGTTATCTTCAATTGTGTTTGCGATCTTTCTCAAAGAATTAGTCAAAACTTAAATTTCTAGAGCGAGCACCTTCATGTGATTGTGTATAATCGAAGCAAGACGTTATTTCTAGATTTTGTGAGTTTAGCAGGCAGGAATAATTTTCGCCTCAGCATTTAGATAATAGAAGTTTCACGAAACTCACCCTTCTCAGTTAGTTCAATACTCTTTATGCTTTGATCTGAACTGTCTGATTTGTCATGGTAAGTTCAAAGGATCTCCATTTCTTTGATCTTGTACAATTCACGATGAAAGAGAGTAGTGTGCAGTTCCTCATCAGGCGCTATGCTCTCTCCTCCTCCTCTCCTCCTCCTCTCTGACATTCTTCATTCATCAGCTGATCCGGGCTCTCTATGATCATAGTTGTTCTGGGTTTGCCAATGCACGTCCTTGAGCCACTTTTTTTTCCAGAGGTGTTGAACTCTCGCCCTGTTCCAGAAACGGAGCGACTGCCTTGTCTATATCTGCAACTGTTGCTCTGCATGCTTGCGAACAAGGTACCGCTAAGCGTTGCATATTCGTACGGGGTGGATCCAAAACCATCTGATAATACATCTGATAAAATAGGCGACACGATTGCACAAGGCCCAAGCCTATTCAGGAAACCAGGCCAAGCTCGAACGCCGGAGCCGGATCCATCGTAGCCGAAGGTGACCTCCCCAGAATGTCAGAGCATGTCCGAACTGCCTGGTTACGCGGCTTTGGAAAGAGAATTTCAATAAACATCCTAAAGACTTCCTCAATCAATAAGAATCAGTCAATTCAATCTTCATCACAATGAATGTATCAGCCAAGGTTCCTCGATGTAATAGGTGACATGGATGAGCTTTGGAAACAACTTCGGTTTTGGGGAGATTATAGAAGAGTCATTGCCATTTCCAGGAGATTAATATCTAGTGAATTACAATACTATTCCAAGGTAATGAATCTTTATCTAAGGGCCTATTTGTTTTAAGGAAAACTATTTTAGGGAAATTGTTTTCCGACTTTCTGATGAGTGAAGGAGAGAAAACTAATTAATCTACAAAAAACGTTCGCCATATATTGATAACAACAAATTCAGATTTGGGAGAAATGGCTTCTTCTTTTAAAAGAAGGAAATTTATTTCCCTAAATCACTAAATAAATCAAAAATAATTATCTTTAACGAAACAAATGCATCCTTAATGAACAAATTGATCTGAACTTCTCATATATAACCCCTGACAGCCTATTGTCCACGCTTACGTGCTCAATGTTTTTCACTCATGTCCCATGAGTCTTCGCCAGTATCGCCAGTCTTTGAATTGCCTTGTCCACCGTAGCCAACAAATTTTTTTTTTTTTTTTTTTTTGGTAAAAAAAAAAAAAAAAAATTCATTTCTCCCTAGCATCATAATTTTGAATTCTACTGATCTTTTGAAACGTTTTATTCTATTTTTCTCAGGTCCCTCTTTAAATTTGCATGGAGAGGCTGTGGCATGAATTGTGGCTTTCAGTTTATAATTGTCGCAAATTTACCAATTTGAGGTTTTTTATGATCGAATAAATTAGTTTTTGGTAAATTTATCATAAATGTACCAGTTTAAGGTTTTTTATGGTCAATCGGGATAAATTTATCACAAGTATACCAGTCTTGTGTTGGCTTCATTTCAACTATCCTTTTCCTTGGTTTGGAGTGCTTCGAGGTACACCCCCACCCTTGTGGATCTGGCGAGGGTCTCCTGCTTTCGTCTCCTTGGTTTTCTCGGTGGCTGAGTTGTTGGATTACTGGGTGATGCTGCTTTCTGCTCTGCTCGACCATGCTGCTATAGATGGTTCTTCTTAGTTGAGCTGTCTTTGTGGTTTTCCTTGCTGGATGTGCCCTTGGTTTCTCCGTGTGGCTCCCCTGTCTGTTTCTGCAGATTTGGGGTTTCATTGTTGTTGCCCCTTCTTTTGTTTTGTTTCTTCTTTGCCTCTGTGTAGGCTTCCGCTGCTGCTTGCGCTTCCTCTGTTTTTCTAGTGCAGCTTTCCCCGACTCCCTTCCACTCGAATTGACGTCTGTGTCCTTTTGAGTGCAAGTTTTTTGGAGCCAGTTATCTTGTTGTACTTTTGTGTAGCTCTTAGTTCAAAAGTCAATATTATACTTACTTCTTATAAAAAAAAAATAATAATAATTTGAGGTAAATTTGTCATAAGTGTACTAGTTTGGAATTTTTTAGAGTATTAACCCTAATTGTTTTCACTGGAGACTTAGTTTGGTGGGTGTTCAAGAAAAGACACAATGCACATCTTCTTCCTCTTGCACTATCACCCAACTGCGCCAACGTGCGTAGTAACTATAAAAGGGAAAAGTTAGTTTTGCCAGCTTTATTGGAAATGACTAAATTACCTCTGAATTAGATGATGAAATTGAAAAAGGACAATTAAAATAGGGTGCGACTATTTCGGCCCATTCGTTGGCTAAGAGCCAGTTTAGTAACCATTTTGTTCTTGAAAATAATTTATACTTAGAAATTACTTTTTCTAATTTGTTCTCTAGACAAGTTTTAGAACATTTGAATGTATTTGGTAATATACAAAAATTATATTCTTGAAATACAAAAAAAAAAAAAGGAACACATTTGATACGATTAACAAATTTTTTTGTGATTGAAAATTTCTTTTTTAATATTTAAATGATTTTATGAGATTTTTTTTTTTTTTTTTTTTTTCCTTCCCTTCTTCTTTGTCCTAACTCCTGTAATTAGTCGCTAGACTCAAGGGAGCCCCACCCAACCAAGGCCAAGCTGACTTGTCGTCGGCCAGCCATCAGCTTGACTAGCTAGAAGAGGAAGAAGTAGATAAGAAAAGAGAAAAAAATAGAAGATGGCTAAATTCAAGAATTGTTCCCAAGAACAAAAAATTAAAATGCGTTTGTTTCACTAAAAAATTCATTATGAAAAAGTGACTTATTCTTACTAGTTGTTTTCAACTCATGGTAAATGTTTCTATACATCGATTAGTTTTCCATCCTCTAACATTGGAAAGTCAAAAAACAATTTTCCCAAAAAATAGCTCTCCTTCAAATAAACGGATTCTAAAATCAAGTTAATTTGGTAGGATTACTGCTGTTGAGGGAGGTAATAGAGAAGAGTTAAGTGGAGTTGGTCAAAGAAGAGGGTGAAAATAGTCCCAACTGGTTTTTGATAGGCATTTACAATTGTTACCGCATTTTTCTTATCAAGGACTTTCAAAAGGTTTACATGTGAGAAAATCCTCCGGCATCGTGGACGTGTACATGTGAAATTAACAATCTCTTAACAAAACTAATTGACAACAAGATGCAACTTAAAATAATAAGACAAACTCATGCAATGCTCTAAACAAGTTTAAGGAAAACTAAGCATTTGCTACCTATGATGTTTTGGTGTACTAATAAATATATAGTTAGTTCAAATCAAACGAACTTTAACAATAGGTCTACACAAACGCCTAGTAAAAAAGACAAAATATGAAAATATCTCAAACCAAGCCTCTCGAATCATAGAGATACAAACAGAAGTCCAAATGCTACTAGTCGTAAATAAGCCTAGTTGGTAACTTAGTATTATATCAAAATGCCGCCGCCGCTCTTTTGGAGCTTTACTTGCGCCATTACCTCTATACTTGGAAAACAAAAAGAAAAAAAGAGATGGACCTACGCGATCTCATCTTTTTCCTCAACTGACTGCAACTTGGGCGGACAAAAAGCTGGGATGTAAGGAGTCCTGGCTGGAGGATTTGGTTTTTGAGTGCTTGAGAACCTCTACAGCTTCGTCCACTTTGTCAGTGAGTGACTCGGGAGACTCCAGAAGCAGAAGCAGCTCCGAGTTGTCCATCTCCAAAAGCATCCCGGTAATTTTCGCAACAAGATCGGGCTGCAAGTAGACATAAAACACTATAAGTACCTGTGCTGTAATGTTCAAGTGGAGTTTTAAACCGACAGCAGATGCATGTATGAATAAGCTTGAGAATAAGTCATGCCAACCAAGGCAACCTAATTGAAGTTTTGGATTCCTGTAGAATCTCCGTCATTAACTGACTGCAACACTTCATCCTCCAGCAACACGGAGGTCATTTAGTAAATTGGAAGTCATGGTTGTTTTGGGCAAAGCAAACCTGTGGAGCTATTACTTGATTAAATTTTTACCTTCTGTTTCTGGACTAGTGGGTACAGACGCTCCCCGAGTATCTGTTTCTGCTGCTCCGGGGATGCAGCAGCAAGCATGCTACTTAGCATTTCAGTTCCTTGTTGACCAGATCCAGCAGAATCAGGAACAGAAGAGGTGACCCCTGCTCCATTGTTTGCCTCGCGAGAATGACCATTTGGCACATATCTAGCATTCCTTCCGCGCTGCAGTTCATAGGAATGCAAAATTTACGATATGTACCGCATACAACAACCAGAGAAGCAACTACAAGTCTACAAACATAATGGTCTTTGAACATCATCTCTTAGACACTTCTTAAAGGGAAAATTGTGGCTCCAACAGTGTTGATATCTCTCAAAATCTTTTCATCTATATATGCAATAAAGTCATTAAACTCTGAGAGTCAATTCAAGGGATGTAAATTCAAGTACCAAGTAATTCGATCAAGAACACCTTCATATGGACATGAGCCAAATCTCTGGCAAAATAAATCTGCTTTAAAGCTCTATGATTTCAAATAGCACCTACTGCTTGGTGGTTTCAATAATGTCTCATCTCAAATAAGTGATGAGATGGCAGAAGTGAAAATTTGCAAAACCAAATCATCCACATTATATTGTTAGACATTAAAGAGAGCACCTGATTATTGATTGAATCTTTTCCAGAGGCTACATATTGAGTCGACTGCTGCAAGGGTGGGATGTGTGGCACCGACTGAGCAATGCTACCATTCATTCTTCCTCTGTTGCTTCTGTTCTCTCTTGGAGTGCTAGGAATCTGGAAAGTAGAAGCCAATGATCAATCAACAGATAGAAAGTAATTCAGGTTTCCTTTGCAAACACAAACAAATCATTAAACGATGTGAAAGATAAAGAAAATATATTCTCCAACATTTCCTTCACAACATTTACAACATCACTAAAAGGCACTTGTTCTTACAACTGGAAAAGAAGAAGGTTGAAAGCCTGGTCTAGCTGGGTGAGGAAAGCCAGGACTCCTCCAGCCTGGCCTCAGTCCTATTGGTTGATACAACAAACTCGGGCGCGAAGTTCCTTGAGAAATAAGACTAGAAGGAGCTGTGTAGTAAAGAGGATATCCACCAGGAATAACAGCAGTTGAAGCTCCTGCTAGTCCAGGTATTTGATGCGTATATTGAATCTGCAGATGTGCTTGCCTTTCCTCTTTCCTTTGAGCAATAGCCACATATAATGGCTTTCCATGAAACATGTAACCTGCAAAAACATCCAAGAAGAAAGAATTCAAAGCTTTGGATGGAATCAAGCAAATAAACCAGCCCAACAGTAATGGTTTGTTATTATGCAAACTATTAATTATCTTGCACGATCCAAGCTTCTAACAAAGAACTAAAACTGAAAATGATGTGACCTTAGGTTCTTAATGAGGCATACCTTTGTTATGAGCCGCCTTATTTCAGGAAAATAGAAAAGAAAAAGAAAATTACTCAAGGACAGAGAGTGTAATCTCTGAATAAAGTATTCATCTACGATTAAGAAACGACTTAACATGCTTAACAGGGGGGTGAAAAAAAGGTAAAACAAGATAATATTGGTAAGTAATACGTATCAATCTTCTCGAAATGGATCTTTCATATAAGCTTACATTCTGTCCAAACCTAATGTTTTATGTGGCATCGCTACAGAATCAAAACTAACAAAAAGAACACCAACATGACATCCTCTGTTTTCCCAGGTAGTTTGAATTGTTACTGTTGAACAGAAGAACCACCATATGGCATATACATCTTCCTGCTATTAAATTATTGTTTCATAATTTTGAGTTTCAATCATATTTAGGTTGTCTAGCCATGATGCAGATTTTGTAGTGACCAGTATTCTGCGTAACAAGGTCAAACTTGGTTTTAAAGAATTATTAATCTGGAACTATGACCCCAGATGGTCCCTGCTCATGAAACCTCATGTTACAGAGAGGAAAAGAAAATTCTTCAAGCTCAAAATATAAGGTGGAATCCGTCATTAGTGATCGTGAAAAAGGATGGCATTTCGAATTTTTCACTCATTAAATAAACAAGATAGACTCTTACCATAGAAACTATTTACAGCTTTATTGGCCTCCTCTTGAGTGGAGAAGCAAACAAACCCAAAACCCTTGCTTAATCCTTTGTCATCTCGCATCACTTTTGCAGAGATAATCGTGCCACACTGACTGAAGTGTTCTCCAAGATGCTCATCAGTGACAGTATCATCAATATTCTTGATATAGACATTCGAGTCCTAAAATATGAAGCAAAACAATCATATGTAAATGAAAAATGACGACGTACTACTGAAGCTAAAGAAGCAACTGCATTATATTCTACCTTGTACTTGAGAATTCGCTCTTTTCGTCTCTCCTCAAACTGCCGACGCAGTATTTCACTGCGTTCAGACCTTTTCTGTGCCCTGGCTACGTACAGAACTTTCGAGCCTGTTTTGCACAAGAGCATTTAATTTAGAAAGGCGGACTGTGCATAATCCTCTACTAAGATTCTTTGAGAACTGTAGCTTACCAAGCTGTGTTTCATTCAGAGTCTCTGTAGCTTTTTTGGCATCATCAGGGTTTTCAAAATTCACAAAGCCGAAACCTCTTGAGGTTCCATCATCATTCTTTGCAATGACCCAACTAGTGACCTTTCCAAACTCAGAAAATTTCTCCAGCAAAACCTCTTCTGTGACATCTGGATCAAGATTCTTCACATACAGATTCGTATATTTAGCATCAGCAGTCAGCAAACCACGATCACTCTTCCTCACAAATTTCGCCACGTAGCTGTGCAACAGAATTACCATAACCAGTTGAGAAACAAGAGACAGATGAGCTTCAGATAATGCTATCTTCCACCAAAACGAAAAATTGCAATCCAATGCTGAAAGAATGAAGAAAGGAACCACATACATCTTCTTGCCTCCCACGTCCAAGCCATTTAGATTTTCTATAGCGGCATTAGCAGAATCCTCACTATCAAATTGTACAAAGCCATGCCCTCTACTCTTCCCATCATCAGACATGGCTACTTTGCAAGACAAGATCTCGCCAAATTTCTTAAACACATCTTTCAGTCCAACGTTATCAACCGAATCAGCTAAGTTCTGATCACAAATATGCCAAGTCATTAGGAAAAGGTCTATTCAATGTACACACGTGACAAGTATGCACAAAATTCTACAAACAGAAATTGAAAGCTTGTAGTACCTTTACAAATACATTTGCTTTTCCATTTTTCCTTGCATCAGGATCACGACATGACCAGGCAACCCTGATCACTTTCCCATGCAGCAAAGTGTGGTTCTTAGTCTCAATAGCACGTGTTGCTGCCAAACAAGAGCATGGTTATTATCAAAAAATTGTGACAATACTGGTACTTTAACAATACTATCAGTAAGATGACCACAAGCAGCACATCAGAAGTAACAAATGTATAGAACACTTCTTCAGGATTAGATCCACCAAACAAAATTAGCAGGGAGACACACTAATTACAATACATAGGTTCCAAAAGCAGTCCAACTCTTCCTCACAAATATTCCAATTTTATTTTATTTTTATCAATTCCTTCCAGTTTTTTTTTTTTCCTTTTAGTCAACCAACAAAAGAGGGAAACAAGAAGGCAAACTTTTAGGAATAAATGTTTATTAACTCCATGCTCTGTGCAGATGTACTTCAAAAAGAACTGATTAGGCAAACAGTATGCAGCAGTAGAGCTTGATAGCTACATCATAATTCTGAATGTCTAAAGATCAATAAAGGCCTCCAACTCTCCTGGCAGTTTCTCAGTGAAAATACAGAAATTTGCCTCAGATATGCTGCACATACATACACTTGCACAATTATAATTTCAGGTATACACATTTCATGGGTGCTCAATAATTCTTCTGCAACATCCAATTATTTTCAAATATAAGAACCTTAAAAAACATTCGTGCGCATATCTAGATAAACATCACAAGCCCATCAAGCATTGACCTGTGTACATGGCGAGATCGCACTCAACAAAATAAAAAAAACATCAGTACAGATCCAAATCCCGGCCACTAAAAGACGTTTATATGTAATAATAATAATAATAAACATCGGCCGAGTTAACTACAAATCCAACATTGTCCTGTCGAATTCAGGACTGAACCAGACAAGAAAAAACAACGTGTGTTCTGGCAAATCAGAATCGATGGAAACATTATCCAATGAGAAAACTCTTTATCTCAACAGCCAAGTGCACTGATCATCTTTGGTTCATCATAAAAAGAAAAAAAAAGGAGAATGAAAAACAGCCAATTGCAATGACAGAAATATGACCGATTTGCTCCCGCCAATCAATTTTCTCTCTTTTTTCTCCCGTCGAATCCCCGACATTGCTAGAATTACCGATGATACAAGAAAGCAACCCCGAGAAAGGAATCTACATCGAATCGAATCGGGAAATCGAGAAGGGGGCAAAAAAAGATTTTTTTTTTTTTTTTTGGTTACCGTCGGCGGGGAAACGAAGTTGACGTAACCGTAGCAGAGGGACCGGCCGGAGGACGAGTCCCTGCAGACGCGGACGGAGGAGAGGGTCTTGAACTCGGTGAACGCCTCGAAGAGGAGGCCGTCGGAGACGTCCGGGTGGAGGTCGCCGACGTAGAGCGACGCCGGCGCGGCCGCCGCGGCGGCGGCGGAGGAGGCGACCGTCGCTGGGACCGCCATTGTCGTTCCCCTGCCCTGCCCGTCGATCGGGTAACAAAAATCCGAGCGGAGAATCGGGGAGACACACAGAGACACACAGAGAGAGCGCAATTCAACGCCTCTTGTCAGGAACGGCGTTTCCCTTCCGTTTCGGCAAGCGCTGCGGTTTCACAGAGAGAGAGAGAGTGATGGAATGAATGAATGGGGATTGAATGCTGCTGCTGGGAAAGAGGGAGAAGTGGATTGGATTGGTGATGCGGGGGGGTTAGAGGGAGAAGTGGATTGGATTGGTGATGCGGGGGGGTTAGAGAGAGAAAGAGGGTGAGAAACGTGGAGAGAGAGAGAGAGAGAGAGAGGAGAGAGATGGTGTGTGCTTTTTGCATGGACGCAGGGGAGGAAGAGGTTGAACCGTTGGCTGGCTGGCTGGCTGGCTGGCCATAAGAGAGAGAAAGAAGAGAGAGAAAGACGCAGAGAGAAACAGAGAGAGACGACGGAAGGAGACGACGTTCGGAAGCAGCGCGTGCGGCCCACCCCCCACGGGCAGAAAAAGAACGACCAAAAACTGCAAAAAAAAAAAAAAAAAGGGAGAGAAAAAGGAAGATGGGTCTTTTTTGGGAATTATTGACTTTTTAAGGAAATTGTGGATTTCGTTTTTATTCTATTTCCCTCTCGAAGAGGTATTATATACATAGTTGGCTTATTAGGAGTTTACCCTGATTTTGTTCTTCTTTTGGTTTTTTCCCCCTCATCTTTTTGCCCTCATTTGGGTTAGTGAAAGGATAGGTTACCTCTAGTCATCTAAATTTCTAGATAAGATAAGATTGAATAATATATAATATGATATGATATGATAAGAAATTTAAGAAATTTTGTTATATTAAATCACAATAATAAAATTGAATATATTTATTTCAGATTATATTCATATTTGGTATAAACGACGTATCGGTATAAATGAACCTAAAAGTTGCACAAATAGAGGTAGTAAGAAACTCTCACAGCACTATTGCCTACTTTATATTTATTTGCTCATTTTTTATTATCTTTTATTTCTTTTTTCCCTTCCATTATTCTCTAATCAATTTCTTTAAATTGTAAACTATACTAATATACCTAAAATATGTAATAAACAATCATTGACATGATATTGATAAGTCTCCTTTTACATTATTCCCTACTAAACAATCAACAAGGCCACGGTTTATTAAAAAAAAAAGGAATTTACTTTCAAATTACTTGAGATTGTTACAATGTGATTTATTAAATTCCTATGACATTTCAAGATCAAACTATATACAGCAAGACAAATTCCTTTTCTGTTCAAAATAAGTGCTATGAATGCTTAAATATTGCCTACTTCTTAAATGAAGGATCTGACAATTTTTAGTATTTATGACCACAATCACATTTTTTGTTGGAAAAATCATTCTTATCTCCTTGAACTTTGGAGGTCATGCATATTGATTCATACTTAAAAATAGATGTTTTGCTTCTCGAACTTGCATTTTATTACGACCATCTGTCCAATTAAACTTTATCACATGCATATCTTGTGCAGAGATAAGATGTAATTTCTCCTTAAATATTTATGAAGTTTACTTCTTCGTCCTTATTTCCAATAAGTGATTTATAAAGTACAAGAAAAGGCAAATCATCGACATTACATTACTCATTTTAAGAAAATATATTACATATAAAAAGAGCGATTAACAAGATACCGTTCTTATAACATGGTCGGAATACTTTTCAGTCTAAAAATTCTTTAAAAAAAAATTCCATGATAGCCCATATAAATTGTCAAGATATAACTCTTTTTTCATTCACTGCTATCAAATAGATAAAAAGAAAAATCGAATCGTGGAAAACATTCCTACGTCATTAGTACTTTAGATTCTTATATAGTAATCCCTTAAAACTCCTCAGACATTTCAAAAATAAGTACGTTAAAATTCTACGACAATTTAAGTCAAATTTTCAAAGTTAGATCAAATCCTTCAAGTATTAGGTTTCCTTTATTTTGCGGAAAATAAATAATTTAAAAATATTTTCATAAAAATGATCGTTTCTATCGCTTAAAAGATTTAGTTAATGAAAAATACTTTCATGATCAATGATAATTTATATCTAAATATTTTCGTGGATTATGAAAAAAAAAATTCCATTTATTTATTTTTGTAAACACTACAATTAATCATTTTTATGAAAATATTTTTCAAATCGATCACTTTTTTTGCAAAATAAAGCACCCTTACATACTTATTACAAACATTTAAAATTGTGTTTTATTCATTTTCGTTACACATAACGAGTGACTGCTTTGAATCAGTGTTGATATAGACAACCAAAAAATCTTTGTATTAATCGAAATCACCTCAATAAAACAAAGCAAATCAAGACACAACCTTCCCAATCTCTGGTCAGCAAATCTTCATCTTTAATGAAGCAATCTGGCAATTAATGAGTATTATTCAGCGTAATCTCTTAAAGAAAATTTATTTTGGAATATGTTGAAAAGTGTCCTTAAGGCTTGAACTTGCATTTCGTTCAGTCATTAAGCTACTTAACCTTTTCATCATTGAGATGATCGGCTTAATGTAAATTGGTCACCAATCTTTTATGAAATTGCAAATTTGATTTCACTTTATGAGTGAATCTCTAAACAACTCATGTTGCATTATCAAATCTCGTTATACCTCATGTGGAGAGATCCCGACTATTAACATTTTGGTGGAGCTACGTTGATGGATTCAGCTACCTCGAACACTCCACAAAGGTTGTGAAACCTTTATGGTAATGCTTAGAGGGGGTGCTTGAGCATCCTTCTTTTCATCCTTTTACTTGTAAAAAAAAAAAAAAGCTAGTTAATTTTTTAATTGGCATGTGTAATTAGTGTGACTTCAGGAAGCAAAGTACAATGTCTTCCTAATTTATTTTTTTATTACAAGTCACTTTGAACGGGTGACAGATATAGCATATGTTCTTATTTAAAGCCACATCGGAGAAAGTTTTCTTAAATTAGTTCATTAGTTTTACAATTTTCCTTTTACAATATTGTATAGCGTTTTCCTAATTGAATATTTTAATCTGGTAAGTCCCAGGTGAATGTTGGCAGTTTTGCCTATATATATAGACACTATTCAATTAAACTTGGAGCAAAAGGATATATTGAATTTATTAATGTGGTAAGTTCTAAGTAGAAATTGGACTT
Organism: Eucalyptus caleyi; assembly: GCA_014182885.2. Classification (NCBI taxonomy): domain Eukaryota; kingdom Viridiplantae; phylum Streptophyta; class Magnoliopsida; order Myrtales; family Myrtaceae; genus Eucalyptus; species Eucalyptus caleyi. The sequence goes on along the minus strand of CM024466.2, from coordinate 22,910,013 downwards.
CTATTACCGCCCAAGTCATATCCATGGCAAATGCTAATGAAATTAAATAATTTAAAGGTTAATAATGACTATAGCAAAACAAAAGGCAAGTTTGACTAGAGACTCGATGTTTTTTTCTTCCGAGTTCAGTATTTTACATATGCCTACCAAATAGATTAAATGACATGCCGTACATTATTACCGTTACATATAAAAGTGTCGTCCGTTTTGTGAACAGGTCAACGTATTGTTTCATGAAGAAACTACAAAAATCGAGAGAGTTATTGTTAATCGATTGCGCAATAAATCAACTACACAACAGTATCTCGATAATGTTGTAATCGTAGATTATAATATAAAAAAAAAAAAATTAGAAGCTCAAAATTAACTAGGAGAAACTCTTAAGTTCTCTTAAACCATTGGCAAATTGAAGTGCATGCTTTATCCGATTTATGCATAAAAGAATTGATATTATTCACGGCTATTTATGGCAATTTACTTCATACGAATAATTAAGGCTACAATGTAACACCCGTTACTCTATTACACTCGACATTTTAATATCAAAAGCATAAGAATAAGATATCATAAAATAAAATAAAATAAAATAAAAAGAGTCCAAGCTCTTTTTTTAATAAAGTATATGACTACATACTGAAATTCCGTAGCTATAATTAGCCATTGAGTAATTAGTATTTAATCAATCGATAAATATTTAAGTTGATGAATAGACTGGTAATTCTATTACAATGCATATAATTTTACGATTATGCTGAACAGTCTTACAATATGACCACAAAAATTACTTATTTACTAGCTATAACTATTAGAATTATATTCGAAATTTCCGTCATTATAGTAATTAGAGCGAGAGAGAGAGAGAGAGAGAAGAGAGAGAGAGAGAGAGAGAGAGAGAGAGGGAGGGAGACCCCACTGCCAAATTAGAATGAACAGGTGACGTTTGACCACGTGACAGGGAAGCATCGGTCGGATCGTGGGGCCCGCGAATCACACGTGCGGAAGAAGAGAAGCTTTATTTGATTTTTTTCGTGCGGTAGATTCGCATCCCGCTGGAAGTGACGCTTTTTGTTATGCCTTTCTTTTTCTTTTTTTTGAGTTATTATTTATTTGTATCTCCATTTTTTTTCTCTTTTTTTTGGGTATTATGACGACCGCGATGATCGTGTCGCGGCGTTCTATTCATGTCGGTTCGGTCGACACCGAGGACTTGAACGCGACTGTTAAAGTGCATTTTCAAATGAAAAGAAAAAAGTAAAAATTAAAATGATACATGAATCACGTATCTAATTCGAATTGAATTGCACTTTTGTCGAGTTTGCATTTTCTTTCAATGAATTTGTATTGTACTGCATTCTCATATAATGTCGAGAATTGTCATTCCAATTTAGATAAGGTTTAAGATGTTGAACCTAATTAATTGAAACCGCTTGACACTTAATGAAATTAAGTGCACTTGGCAAAACTAATAAGTTTTGACTTAACTTACTATAATTAATTGAAACCCCACTTAATAGATTAAGTGAATGAGTTACTTGTCAATTTCATTAAGTGCCGAAACATTCGGCATTCAATTAGATTAATTCTGTTTGATAATTATATTTAATTTCGACTTGAAAGATTTAATTTTAAGAAAGCTCACTTAGGGGTTTGAGTAACCATTGGAAACCCTTAAACAAGTTAGATCGCTTTCGTTTTCACACACCAAATAAGTTTGCAATTGAGTCAGAAGAATACTGTCCATATTAGGATTAAGGGGATTAAGGGGTTTGCACGAATTACTTTCGTGTCATCTGTCCTCAAGTGGTTACACCAATGTGAAAATTGACTTTTAAGAAGAAGAAGGATGAGTCGTGATTTCTTAATTGGGAGGGGATTTTTCTAGATGCACATCTATATAGAGTTAAAGATTATAGTAAGAGATACCTCTATATAACATATGCGCCTAATTTCAATGAGGGATTAATGCCCTAAAAATCTCAAACTGGTGTATCCATGACAAATTTATCCAAAACTAATTTTTTGACTATAAAAAATTTCAAATTGGTACACATTTGATAAATTTACCTCAAATTGGTATACTTATAACAAATTTACTCTATGCTAGTTTCTATTAATTTTTATTGTCAAATTACTAAGTTAAATAATACGTAATAGTTGATTGGTATATCGGTTTGGAATTTTCTCTGTTTGTCACAATTATATAATTTTTGTAATTTTTGTGGTATTAATCCATTTTAACAGAATGTATATTTGTCATAAATGTACCAGTTTAGAAATTTTAGTATTAAATAAATTATTTTGCGGTAAATTTATCGCAAACATACCAGTTGGGATTTTTTATGGTCAATTAAAGTAAATTTATCACAAACATACCAATTTACGATTTTTTATGATCAAAAAATTAGTTTTTGGTAAATTTATCACACATGTACCAATTTATTGTTTTTTAGAGTATTAACCCTTCAATGAGAACTTAACAATTTTGCCGAGAAAAAGTAGAAAAAAATGATCTTGTGAAATCTCATTCCATACAAAATATAATTTGTTATAATTTTCCTTATATATAAGAGTAAGAGACTATGAAAATATGGTACAAATAATTAATTTGCACTATCTAAAGGCACGAGTGATAACTATTCTATTTCGGAAATTAATTTTTGTCCAAGAAATAGATTTTTCTATTTCTATTCCCGGAACGAGTTTCCGAGCAAAAATATGTATTTGATATAGTATAAAATTTATATTTTCGATATAGAAATTTATTTGATAATGACACCGAAATATCTCCAAGCAATCAACGACATACAATGCTCCTTCTTAGATGACAGGTGGTGGGCAGCGGTGGGCGATTGCAAGCAACCGGCAAAATTTCTATTCCAAGAACAAAAATTCGTTTGATAACAATTTAAAATTTCTCCTAGCAACCAATGACCAACAGGCAATGCTCCCTCTCAAATGGCTATGGTGGGTGACTAGTGGAGGAGGTGGACAACATGAGGTGGGCGGCCGACTAATAGCTAAGGCGAGCAATTGAAAGAGTTTTTATTTCTCATTTCTATTTCAGATATAGAGATGTATAAAGTTTTTATTTCCCATTTCTATTTCAAACCTATCTTGGGAACGGAAAAATAGTTATACCTTAAAATAGAATGATTATCATGCAACCCTAAATCTCTCCCAAAATAACCACTTTCTTCTCATGCGCTACATGCACGTGTGTATGCTCTAATGCGTAGCAAAGTAATATTATGATTGCCAATTCGGATGTGTAAGGTATGATTATTTTTTTTTTTCAGCTATAGGCAATTCTATGTAAAGAAGAAAACCATTGTAGTTTCAAAAAAATTTGTTTCAATTTCAAACTCAAATTATACTACTTTAGCATCTCGTGAGCACCATGAAAGTATTTGATCAGGATCGATCTAAGACCCCACTCCGCCCCTCCCAAAGATTTGCATTCTGTTGTACTTTTGAAAACGATCACGGACTTTACACTATTTCATGATGCTCTCTCCCACTTCAGACTCGAGGCACAGACAATTTGGAAGTGGGTGTCTATTTATAAACCACTGACATTCTCTTTCCCATGATAAAGCACTACCAGGCGATACTCCTCTATTTGATGTGCGGTTTGGTCCGCTCATACCAAATATGTCATCCTATAAGCCCGCCTGGACCAGCGATCGCGTCGGAGCCTTTTTGTCCTGGCAATTACTCCATGCCCCTTATTTGATCAAGTAGGGCGTGCATGGTTGTGTTCTTTTTTTTTTTTTTTTTATGAACAAAAATTCTGCTTTTTTTGTTCCTAAAGAAAAAAAAGAATGTAAAACGCGTTTGTTTGCGTTTTTGTTCAATATCTGTTTTTTTGCTCCCGAAACAAAATTATAACAAAAATAAGAAACAAAAAAAAATTGTTTTTTTGTTTCAAAAACACTTTTGAAGAACAAATTTTCTCTTTCATTTCTTTTCTTCTCTTTTTTTTCTTCTTCTTTTTTCTTTGGCCGGTTGCCGGCCTCGGCTATGGCCGGCGACCGGCCGTCAAGGGCCGGCAACACCGTCGAGGGCTGGCAACCTCGCCGGAGCATCGCCGGCCCCCGGCAAGGCCAAGCGTCGTCGGCCCCTAGCGAGGCTCAGCCTCGCCTTGGCTGGGCGGAGCTCAAGTTTGCCCAAATCCGACGAGGCCGAGCCTCGCCGGTGGCCGGGTAAGCTCGGCCTCGCGAGGCCGAGCTCGCCCAGACAAGTCGAGGCCGAGCCTCGCCGTGGTTGGGTGAGGCTGCCAGCCCCCGTTGGCCGGTCGCCGGCCTCGGCATGGTCGGCAACCCACCAAAAGAAGAAAAAAAAAGAAAAAGAAAGAAAAAAGGAAAAATATTAAAAAATTAAAAGAAACAAAAAAAAGAATACAAATTTACCAAACGCGTGTTTATTCATTTTTTTATTTCCGAACAAGTTTTTACTAAACGCATTTTTAATGGTCAAAATTATTCTAATGAAATAGTTTTTCTATTTTTATTTAAAAACAATTTTCAATGTAAATACAAACAAACGCACATGTACAAAACCTAATTCGTCCACGTATAATAAGAGGGAAACCTCCACTACCTGTCTTTGTGGATAATCAGAGAAAAATCATCACCACAAACAAATCAGAAAAGTCTTCGTATAAATTTGACGAGTTGATTCTTCAGCATCCATTTCGTATCTAACACGACTAAACTGCGCCAAACCAACCCGACATTTTTAAGTAATCTCCCTGTACATGACCATTCCGACAATGGCTCTTCACATCCTTTTCACCGGGCTTGCTCTTTCCCTTCCTCTCCTCCTCCTCCTGTCGGTGAAAAACTTCAATAACAAAAAGAAGAACCTCCATCCAGGGTCTCCATCACTCCCCATCATAGGTAATTTCTACGCCACCTGCCTCGCCACTCTCTGTGAAAACACTCCAGACGGCATTGCCCCGTCATGCTCATCTGCCTCGACGGCCCTACCATCGTAATCTCCTCCCCTGAAGCCGCCGGAGAGGTCCTCAGGACCCACAACCTCAATTGTTGCATCTGCCCGCGGCTGGTCGACTGATGATTAAAATGGACCTGAACATATGGATCGGCGTCTTGGCAATATTCACCCATCGTCATGAGCTTAGAAACGGATAAAATTCATGACTCATAAAACAGATTGTGGGAAATGTATCAAAATAGTCATAAACCTTTTGTATTCAGTACCAATTCAGTCCTAAACTTTTAAATTAGACTAATTTAATCCTAAATCTTTTGACATTAGTACCAATTCAGTCCATCCGGCTAATTTAAGCCGGCAATTGATGATGTGACCACCGGTGGTCTTATATGGCGCCACGTGGACAAATTTTATAATTTTTTCATATTTTTCAAAATTTTAAATTATTTTTGTTCTTTTTCCTTTTTTTCTCTTCTTTTTTTTTTTTTTTTTTTTCTCTTCTTTTTTTTTTTTTTTTTTCCTTACCCTTGGCCAGTGAGGTCGCCGGCCACAAGCTAGTCGGGGTGAGGGGCCCCGCGCCCTCGCCGGCTAGTGGCGAGGGCCGCCGCGCCCTCACCGACCCTCGCCTTGACCAGCTTATGGCCGGCAACCTTACCAACCAAGGGTAAGGAAAAAGCAAAAAAAAAAAAAAAAAAAAAAAAGAGAAGAAAAGGAAAATAAAAATAATTTATAAAATTTGAAAAAATATAAAACATTATAAATTTATCCACATGGCGCCACATAAGACCACCGACGGTCACGTCAGTAATTTCCGGTTTAAAGTAGCTGGATTGACTAAATTAGTACCAATGTGAAAAAGTTTAGGACTAAATTGGTCCAATTAAAAAGTTTAGGACTGAATTGGTACCGATACAAAAGATTTATGACCATTTTGGTACTTTTCCCAATAGATTGTATTTAGTTAATCACCTAAAAGAAGAAAATAATCATGTAAACATTACCGAATATATTCAAAGTTACTTACATTAATTAAAAAGTTATTAATCACGTATGGATGCTAATAATTTTAGATGTACCAATAGTTATCATTGTATAGGCTTGCACCTTCCATGTAACAGACATAGACGCAAAGTGAAGTAATACATAACAAGCATTGAAACCAAAATGGATTTTAACTATTATATATTTAAGTGACCATGTGGGGGGTAACCGTTTGCTATTTGGAGGTAGGAGTTCATTTATGAATCACTCTGAATCACTCATCAAATCACTTATGCTGTTGACATAGCACCTACTCCACACCATATAAATTATACCAACGCCACATGTGCTAAAGATAATCTAACAATGTACTCAGCTCGTACAAACAAGCATTCCGATCTCCAAGCCAACTTTCGAACATAATGTGAATTCTTTATCCCGCACAGTAATCCGTTGGTACTTCCGATCTCAGCTGTTGATTCATGAAAGTGAGATTTGTATAACTAATTATTGATCGAGGTACGAGGGAGAGCACCCTGCCAAGCAGAGAATCTTTATACCAACATTTGCCGGTAAAATCCTTTCCAGGGCATTGCATGACGAGCAGATGACAATACAGGTAAAGAGTTTCAGATAGGAGAATCAGCAGAATACCGCTGTAACCGGCAAATACAATCTAGAGAAAAAAGAGTACGCCATCCAAGCTACATCAAGGCTCTGCCGTGTCAAAGGGAATGCATTCTTGTATTGGGGAAAAGTTGAATCAGCTGTTGGAATAAAAAGGTAGTGTAGCAACGATATGTAGATTGCAAGAGAAATTGAACCAAACTGAATGGACCGAATCTGTTAATTCCACATTAAGATTAATAGAATCAAGAACAGAACATGAATACAGATTAAGGCGCGTGTAACGAATTCCATTCATTCAAATTTGCCAAGCCAACTCTGGAGTTACAATAGTCATCTCCTTCCTCCCCCAGCGCAGAATCATGGTACAATGGGTCATTTACAATTCTAGAGATGCTCCAGGAAGACTCTTTACATGGAAAGCCGAATATCTTTCTAAGCAGGACAAGCCACATACAACCCCCCCTTCTTCTTTGCGCGCCTTAGAACCCGAGGGAACTATTTATAATGCTACAAGCTATCCTTGCAGCCCCAAATAATAGCACGGGGCCCCGCCGAGACGTTAAATAAAAGATTGGTGGGGCTAATACACATTTGAAAGAATCAAATAAAGAAAGACTGAGCAAGTATCACAAAAATGGGAACCCCATGGCTCGTGCGACGTGCATTATAAGTATTATCAATCCTATCGGCAAAAGTTCAACAAGCATGTCTCTCGAGGAGCTGCTTGTGCTCAGCTGCCCCGCATTGATGAACTCGTCCTTGCCAGACGTTACAGAGACATTTACAGACATCGAACCTGGGACAAGATGTTTGGTATGGAACAGAAATTCAAGAAGAGTGTGCTTTTTTATAAAATAATTTGAATAAGCATTGAAGAACTTACAATCATAGGGAGCCCATCCAATCTGTTGACGAGCCAAATCATACACAAAGATCTTATCTTTCAGGACAAGATCTGCATTGTGAACAGAACAAAATATTCAGTCTATATTAGAAAGGTTTTTAGGTATTGTAATACCCAAATACTTCAAATACTATTAATGATGCAAATTCAATTGACCAGCTGATAGAGCATTAGATTGCAAGACCATAATTTCCCAACTGGATGAAATAGATGCTTAATTGACATAAGATCCTATATAAATATTATATTTTTATCTATAAAATACTGTACATATTACCGAGCGTGAAATACCAATGAATTAAAACTAGGTGTCATGCTTTTATCATGCCATCAACACCTAGAAAGGGCATGAAGAAGTTCAGGGAGGAAAGCATTCCCCTGTGGGAAAAAGTTCAGCCACGATTTTCTGACGAACTTCATTACTTTCATTAGAAATACAGAAAGGAAAAAGAGAAATGACTGTTGTTCCATGTAATTACAATATAAGAAGTACGGGATCCAGAAAATGCAGATGCAAGACACCATATTCGCATTTAGAAGAAGTTATCATATCGTCACCTCCTAAAATCGAGACCCCTTCCTGTGCTTTCTCAAAACCGATGCACCATAGAGCAGCTCCTTCCTGTGATATAAAGTATCAAAATAAGCCATCGGAGTCAAGTCATAATTATCCCTATTGGCCAGAAACACCCAATCTCCTATTGGCCAGAAACTCATGATCTCCCCTATTGATTTCTCATATCTTAATGAAATTCCACAAAGTGCGAGAGACTCATAAAGGGCAAGAATGAGAACTTACAGTGAAACCAATGTGTATAAGATACTCTTCAGGCTTCAGCAACATAGTTGCACCACCCAAAAAGTTCAAACTAACCAGAGGAAAAGTCGCAGATAAACTGAAGGAGAAAGATTTGGAACGTATTTGTTGTCAATGAATATAGGATCAAACTTGTGCCATGTATAGCACACAGCCTTAAAGATAAAAAGGTTTGAAAACTAAAGAAACAAAACCAACCTGGAAGAGACTAGAAAACACTGTCGTCCTTTGGAAATTATGGGAGTCACAGTTCGCGAAACAAAGGCAGTTATCTGCATTTAAAGAGGAAAAAGAAAAATTCAAATTGCATAGAGTGTTAACCCAATAAAGACATGTTGCAAACAGAACTTTTGCAGATGAATCGAAGTTGAAATCATGCACTGTCATCTACAGATAATGTCACTGCAGAAATAAAGTATTGTCATGTTTAGGACATTACAAACAAAGCAGGATTGTTGGAGCTATTGACTCACATAAAGTGGAGATAGGTAGCCCAAAGATCAAAGATTAGGATGGCAGCAATGAATGTGGGATCTTGGAGAACTTTGTTATGGTACTTAAGGTTCAAACACACCCAAACCACTAGTACTTGATATAACTTAAGTTGTGATGCATGCGCAGTTCTACCCTGATATCTAACAACCCCAATAGCAGTTGTCATATCAGCTGCGCTCAATATGCGGGTTGGATCAGATCTTCGCTTTGACAGAAGCTTTTGGACCTAGCGAAAAGGACTTTAAGCCTTCGCGCAAGCAAGTGCAAGAGAAGCAAGCAAAGTAGAATAAGCTTTTCCAGAAGCAAGACGAGGAAGCGGAGCTGTCTACGAAGCGGTAGCTTCCCCTGACTGACTCAAATACAACAGTCGCGACCTACTTTGATTCAAAAGAAAGGCGAAGGCTTTGGCAGTGCCCAATCCAGGAAACGTTCGTCTATCTCTTACGCTAATTGTATGCCACTTCACTTAAGTTTGGATAAAAACACCATCGGAATCATTTTATGGACACTTTTCATGAATAAAAAATAATAATAATAAGATAAGCACAATCAGCACAGAAAATTGGTGAACAACTAAGAAGATAGCCTATACAAAATAGAGTAATTAGATGGTGGGAACCTGGAAATGAAAGACTAAAGGACTAAATAAAAACAGGTACTAAAACAAGAGCATTTCGCAGATGAAAAGCACTTTTAAACAAGTCTGACCTTACAAACTGGTTCACATCAAGTTCCTAATCCAACACTTCTATGGGATTAAGAAGATGGGTAAATGGTGCTATAACATTGGATCTTTGCAATCCATTTGGTTTCGAGAATTACTTGGATGAAGGCAACATTAACTTGACACACTATAACGCATTCAGACAGTAGCACAAACAAGACCACAAGAAAATTTTCTACCACACTTGCACTCCCTTTTGCTTTCTGACTCTCTACTTCCAATCCCTAGTATGTCATCTATGAAAAATCAAGCCTCCTCAAGCTAATGCCTTGCAAAAGAAAAGGCCAGTGCTAGCTTCTAATGATCGAAACTCAACATTCTTTTGACCAGCCAACATTATATATGATTTACTTTTTACTGAAATAAACATAAAGCTGCACTCACAGCATTGACAAAAGGATTAAAAGCATCTTCCACAAGGTACGTCAACGTAGTTCCCGAATCAATAATAGTTCCCCGGTTGTTTGTCGTTGCAAACACTGCCGCATCAATTGGTAATGGCTGCCCATTGATGGCAATGCTCTGCAGATTCAAATTATAATGAGGCCTGAAATAGCACATTTGCATGGTTAGATTTCAGACTCCAGCTGAAAGAGATGAACCTGGAAATCACCATCTTGCATGAGTAAAGGCACATTAGAACAAGGAAGGAGTTCCATAGGTAAGCAATCATGAGGTTTGCAATTGTAGATAACCAAACAAGACATCTCCTAAGCAAAAGAGAAATAATTGAATAGTCAATTTTAAGATAAGAATATTGTATACTTCACTTCAACCCTCAAGACAGTTTCATCAGAAATTATTTTAAGTTAGCCTACAATTAAGACCCGTCAAGTGATAGCTGGAGCCAAAGTAAAGATCAGGTGACACTATAAAGACACTTTGAATTCATACCCACCCATTTCTTGCAATTAGAGCAGAACTTCTCGCCAGTAAGAAACCTTTCTTAGCATCTTAATTACATTCTTCTTCCAAATTGCAAACATCCAGTTATTTCATTTTTGCCAATTGCAACCCATATGAAAGTGGAAGCAGATCTAAAAGCTTAGGATCATACCATGCCTTTATAGAGCACCTTCTATATGTGAAAAATCATAAAAGAACAATAATAGCGGAACATGCAGAACGTGCATAATGGGTTAGAGATATATTACTCAATCCTGTGTACAATTCTCTGTGATATCACAGAGTCATGATGGCCTTCACACAAGTACATCAGAAGCCACATAATTTCACATTAGGCTCAAATATCACAAACCAGGCAAGAAGACTATAAAACATAAGCAATATGGAGGACAATTCATCAATTAAGAGTAGTCTTAGTAAAGATATTTACTAGACATATCTCCAGCTTTTAATCCTTCGCCTTATTTAGTTAACAGAAACACAATGTCACAACAAAGGGAGCTGCTTCAAATTGAGTAATGGTGTTAAGTAAACATACTGGGAAGGGACAAGTGGACTGTATACGATGCTTGGCTCCAAAATCTCACCAAGAACCATGATGCCCCTCCTTTGCCATCCCCTCTCAAGCAATGAGAGAATACTTTTGGTGTTATCCCTTTCGATGACAACTGCGATATAACAGATAATTCTCCTCCCCGAAACCGAAAATCCCATCGATCGCTTTGTCTGATTTAGTCAAGTCACCAGACTGGTAGGTGCTACACCTATTTTTCATTAAAACAGAAAAGGCGGTTAGGACCCAAGCGACAACCACAAGATGCACTACCCACAGAAGTGAGAATAATCAGAGGTCCACTTTTGTCCTGAGTAATGCTATTATGGATTAGAATCTAATGGCAATAAATTTGCTTGTAGATTATGGTTACAAATCTAGCAGTATTCCTTGTACATTTACCTGAAAGGACCTCATACGAGTTTGCCTTGTTAGCACAGAAACCAAGGAAATGCCAGTATAAGTAAATGACTTTTTAGCTTGATCATTTAAGGAAATCATTCTATTGATTGAATAAATCATTTATCGGGATAAGCCTGCCTAGCCAGTCCCTGAAATAGTAGTTTGCTGATATCATACTCGAAGTCACATAAAACAACCATAACCTGTTTTAATTCCCAGAAAAAAATACATTATAAGTTCCTATATCTTATTAAATTCAATGATAATGTTTAAATCCAAAGTGCAGAACATAGAATTCCGTAAAAGTCATGTAACCTCACCCAAAAACAACGGGAGCTGAAGAGTTGGCAATTGAAGACCCCCCCATAACCATGTCAAAATACAGCATATCAGATACATAATGACCGGTCGTCCCACTCCCATCTCCATATTGGAAGGAGTAACTGCACTGATTACTTTGAGGAGGGCATTCACTTGACATAGTTTGAATTTGAGAAGTGCACACAGGATCTGAACAGGAAATCAAATATGACGTGGAAGAACTGGACGAATCAAAGAAACTGAGCCCGATCTGTACAATGCAAGTGGAGTCAGAAACATCAGAATGTAGCTTTTGGTCTTTACAGATGCCAAAATTCCAAGGAAAATGAAAAGGGGGATATATAAATTACTCCAAGACCACTAGTTTGGGGGCAGTCGCTGCAGGTACTGCAGGTAACCCACAATACATCGCTTCCAGTATCAATCTGCACATTGAAAACCTTTGGAGGAGAGCCCAGCTTCACCTTTGTAAAATAAAGCCTGCCAAAAAAGCCCACATTCACAAGGAAGATGGTCAATCCCAATTTCTGAACTTTGTATACCTATTAACGGCATTCACCAGACTGTGCACAAGAACATTTCAACTCGTGGAACCAAGAAAACAAGCACAATATCGCCATTCCACATACAGAGATTCGAGAAGCTCAACTTTCCATAATTGAGAGTCAAATAAGATTAGGAGGAGAGGATATCAAAGTCCATTCCTGGCAGAGATTCTGCATAAACATGACCCTATCTCAAAATTCGAAGCCCTCATACATTTGAGCTAGTGAGAATCACCAAAGACACCAAGAATTGACCCTGTGGCAGAGGCGCTCCTTCTTAAAGAAGTCTCATCTTTCTCCCCCATGAAACCAATTGTTTTTTACTTCCATCAGAAAATAAAAATGAAAGAACTCCCCCAGTTATCTTGATATCTCACACCACTTTAATCCCACCCCCTTCAGCATCTAAGAGAAACCCACTAGAAAAATTCAACCTGCCCAATTACTAAAGATGCCAAATTCCACTGGTCCCCACTGTTTTCTACTTGGAGCACGAACACAAAGCAGAGGGCCTGAAAAAACAAGGACAGCAGCACAAACAAGAAAGTTACCCGATAAGAAGTGGATCAGAGGAGCCCTCGACCGCGAAGTCGACGACGCCACCGGCCACGCCCTGCAAGATTCGGGCGTGCCTGACCCGGTCCCGGGCCCGGAGCCAGTCCGGGTCGACCCGTCGGCCGAGCGGGAAGGCCCGCTGCAGGGGCAGGACGGTGGTCCGCCGGAGGGCGGCGCCGCACTGCACCACCACCGACACCGGCAGTGTCAGGGCGGCCAGGGCCAAGAAGATCAAGAACTTCGCCGGAGCCGCTAAAGCTCGCATTTTTCCGACTCTTTCCGGGTTTCCGCTTGGTGGGTTCGTGGAATTCGAGCCCGCGGGGAGGGAAGCTCCTTCCTTTTTCAGAGGAGCCAGAGATCGAGCGTGTGTTGCCTTTGCTGCATTTGGAAAGAGAGAAAGAAGGTAGGGAGAGAGAGAGAGAGGAGTAACAGGAGCAGAACAGACGTTGATTAAGGAAAAGGAAGTTAACGCGAAAAGAGAAAAATGAAAACGGGACGCGGGGGATTATACGGAGAATATTTTAGGGAAGGAAAGGGAATTTCGGGACTTTTGAGTTGACGATGATGGCGATGATGGTGATGAGGAACGGCTTTATTTATATAGAGAGAAAAGAGAGAGAGAGAGAGGTGTTGCGGTTTCCTGTATTTTTCTTATCCTTACTTAAGAGAGAAGTGAGTTGGACTTGAATTGTTTATTTATTTTTATTTTTTATTTGTGTGTTTATTTGATTCTATTATATTTTATTTTATCTTGGTTAGGCTGGCCGCGAAAAGGTTTCTTGTAGAATGTCTCGGTAATCCTACACGCGCGAGTTGATAAGGAAATCCATGATTTATTAGCGAGAATTGGACACGGTAACCCACCGTGACAACGATGCTTTAAAGTCGGATCTTAGCCTTTTAGGGTTGGATTGCTTTGGATTTGATTGGATCATACACTGCATATCTCATGTCCTTTGACAACCCCATGCAATTAAATTGCGTTCCCTTGAATCCATTAGTTGGATCTCGACGCGTGTAAAACATTCCAATACATCATCTATCTCAAAAGAGAAGCATGATGATTGTTGGTTTATTTTTCTTGCTAATGACAAGTATAAGGAGATGTGACTAGTGACGAATGTTTTCCGTTTTCTATGTTCATCGTTATATATTTTGAATAGATTTCTACATTTTTATAAGGTGAAATTTAGTCATCTTGTATGATTTCTCATTTATCTACTCCTTTTTTAATTCGAGCTACATGAGTATAATTGGCGAAATCATTTAAGATTAAGAGTAACAGTATCACCTAAATGTCAAAATTGAAATTGTTTTACTTTTCTTATTGAGCTTTACTAGGTCTTTTGGACTAACTTACCCCCACTCAATTAAACATTACTGTTCTAATCGAACTGAACCAGATTTAAGATTTTATCTAATTGAAGCATGTAATAAGAATAAAAAGAAATGAAGCATACCCGCAAAGCCTGTCTTCAATTTTTTTTCCTCCTATTTTTTCAAGCTCATTTACCATTGAACGTTGGGTTCTTTAAATAAAAGCACACGAGGGCTGCTTTCACGGAAATGAGAGGGAAATTCAGACATAAAAAAAAGTGGGTGTCATGTGTCGGTAACGTGAAGCCTCGAGAAGCGCCAAATTGAGTCAAAAGGAAAGTCAAACAAGAAATACATAAAAAATTAGCATGCGTTTAACCAGTCACGCACGGTTCTTTGACAGAACAGAGTAGGTCCAATTGAACAAATACCCCAAAAAAAAAAAAACACTAAATAATTTGCAACGGCAGAGTACCTACTTAGATTAATGTAATTGTATGGTTAAATTAATTAAGAAAAGAAGGAAGAAGAGAAATGAATATTCCCAATTTTTCTTTTGTGATTAATATTACCGAAAATCCCAAATCGATACATCTATATCACATTCACTTTTAAATTAAATTTTGTCTTATAAAAAAATCCCAAACTAGTATACCTATATTTTATTTATCCTCAAGCTAATTTTCATATCAATATCTCTATGCGACATTTATTCCAAATTAACGTTTCATCATGGAAAATCCTGAATTACCAAAATCTTAATTTGGTATATCTGCGAGAATTTGCTAATTTCCAATCGAAAATCCGTTAAAATCCCTAATTTTGCCTCAATTTCGACTTGCGATCTTGACGTGAAAATTTGTTTAGGGTAACGCGACACGGGTATACCAATTTGAGCTCTCCTACATTTTGAAGATCTACTAAAATCTCTAAAGATCTTGACATGATAACCTGTTTAGGGGTGCATGGGTACTACCAATTTAGGGCATTTTCCGTGATATGAAAACTAATTTATGTTTAAATATGATATGAATATACCAATTGATGATTATTTGTGATATATAACTTTTTTTTTCCCGAACAAACACCGACATAAAGTAAGAGGGCTTGTGTACGCTAGCTCTAAATGACATGGTAAAGCCAAACAAAAGGACTAACTAGGGAAACGACCCAGGTTGACTAGCAAGTCAAGTCAATGGGCAGCGCCCGCCACACGACGTCGCCAGGGTGTGAACCGATCCTCGTTCACACATGACCCGATTTACAGTCCTCGAAGATGGAGCATCCAAAGGACGATGATGGCAGAGCGAAGGCCCCGTTTGGCAGGTAGCATGGAAATAGGTCAGAAGAAACATTATGTGTATCTATCCGCTGACCGGTCGAGTCATGCGAAACACAACATGGAAGAATCTCTCTCGTGTGGGCGCGCATGGCATCTGATTGCATAGCATGAGGTTAGGATTTTCTCTTGCTTCGATCATTGGGGTTAAATGTGAATTGTTTCGAGTATCGCGTTTGATCAATCGAATCAAATAGATTGCTATTGAAAGCCATTGGCCTGATCTATTTGGTAATTTTCACAACTTAAATGACCGCATCGTGACTATTAATTTGGTGCTCTTAGCAATTATGGTTCACTAGTTCTGCTCTTCCTATTCCTTTTTGCTTATGGGCATCAGGTCCTATTCCATCTTGCCTTTAGCAAGTTCTCATACCATTAGATTGAAAAAGTATTTACAACAAGAAAAACGCAGAAATTTAAAAAAGAGAATGATAACATTTATGAAGGATTAAACGGCGAATCATAATTAAGAATTCTATGTACTTAATCCATTGACTATTGTATAACATCAACATGTCTTATCTCATCTTGTCTTTAGCGCATTCTCGCACCATTAGATCAAAGAAAATATTCTAAAACCCAAAAAGGGCAAAAATTCAAAAAGAAAACTATAATCTTATGAGTTGATAAATTACTATTAAAAACCACCAACCCCCTATTTGGTAAGTCTCATGACTTAAATGACCATATCATGTCCATTAGTTTGGTGTTCTTTAAAATTATGGTTCACCAGTTCCACCCTTTGTAATTCCTTTTAACTTTTAGGCATCACGTTCTATCCCATCTTGTCTTTACTAGGTTCTCATATCGCCTCGTTGGGTTCAACATTTCAAATTGGCTTTGGGACTCTAAAATTCTTTGGACAAACACAAATAGCATTTGGTTCGTTTTTGCTCAATATTGGAAAATGCAATTGCATTTCCAAAGGCCTTTAGCCAAAGGCAAGTTTGGAGGTCTTTCGGAAAATAGCATTCCTAGAATGCAAGTCTTGACATAGTTCATTGTTCATCTTTTGAAGGAGCTAATAGGAGGTCAACAACCATCACCCGAAGGGTCATGCCACCTGACAATCACTACCTAAGGTCAATGATCATTGGCTTGGGTCGCACGACCTCAGGCAAGGCTATCCGATGGCTGTTTTGGCTTGCCGACAGTTGAGCTCCATCGAAATAGTTTGAAACTTTAAAAAAAAAAAAAAAAAAAAAAAGAGTGAGATCCTTCGAAAAATGAAGTTTTTATCAAATGCCATTTAACTCAAAGTTGATTTCAAATGTATTTTAAAATTACAATTTACTAAATATTATTTGCATTTTGAAAAACCCTTTTAGCCCAAGAGGGGAAAAGTTTTAAAAAAGTCATAACCTTTTGTATTTGTGCCAATTTAGTCCTAAATATTCTTACTAAGTGTCAATTTTGTCCTTTCCAACTAATTGTGTCTGGATTTTGCTGATTGGACGTTAGTCGGTTGATATGGCACCATTGGCGTTGACGTAAACAATTTTTAATAATATTTAAATTTTTTTGAATTTTTTTCTTTTTCTTTTTCTTTTTTCCTTCTCCTCCTCCTTCCTCTAACCAGTCGTCGAACCTTGGCGACGGCCAATGAGGCTTGACCCTTGCTAGCTTGGTTCAAGGCCGCCCTCACAACCTAGACAACAAGGCTCGCCCTCATCGGATCTAGCAAGGGTTGAGCCGCACCGTCCAATGCAAGGCCAGCTCGAGGCCGCTCTCGCGGCCATCGCCTCGGCCAATCCGAGGTTCGACAATTGGCCAGAGGAAGAAGGTGGAGAAGGAAAAAAAGAAAAAGAAAATTCGAAAATAGTAAAATATAATTAAAAATTGTCCACATTAGTGCCAATCGTGCTACATTAGCCGGCCAGCATCCAATCAGCAAAATCCGGCCACAATTAGTCATAAAGGATTGAATTGGCACCTAATAAAAATGTTTATAAATAAATTGGCACCAAAAAAAAAGTTTGACTAAATTGGCATAAATGCCAAAAGTTTAGGACTTTTTTAACACTTTTCCTGCGCAAGGGTGTATGCATTTTCCTAAAGATATTTCCCCAAAGCCGAACCAGACAGGCTCATCATTAGATTGAAGACAAATCTATAAAACTAAAAAAGGCAAAAATTCAAAAAGAGAATGGTAACTTTTATCAGTTGATGACCATGTGAGAGCTTATTAGTAAGAAGGAACTAGAAAGGGTGAAACTGGTGAATCTTAATTGATAAGGACACCAAATTAATGGTCATTTAAGTTACAAGAATTACCAAATAGGGGTCGGTGGCTCTCAATAATAATTTATCAACCGATAAAGATTATTATTCTCTTTTTGAATTTTTGCCCTTTTTTTTTTGTTTGAACTTTAATGGTGTGAGAATGCGCTAAAGACAAGATGTGATAGGACACATTGATCTTATATACTACTCCATGGATTAAGTTCACATATTTCTTATTCACCCATCTTCTACTTTAAAATGTTATATATATAATGTGATCCCACATTTTGGGACTCACTTTTTTTTTTTTTTCTTTTTAAGTAATGGTTATTCCACATGCGATTTTTTCATGTTTCATACCTCTTTGTGACAACCGTCCATTTGATAACCACTAATTGGAAACGGTTTATAAAAGGACGAACGTTCATTTCGTAAGGATAATCACAAAATCTAACGCAAATCCTCTCATTTGAAAATACACCATCAGCACACAAGGGAATTATATTAGTAAAGTGTGCCCATAATTTCATCGAATCTCCATGAATTTCCAACCAACATAAATTTGAACCCTGGCCAAAGGTTTGTTTTATATTTGATCCTGTTTTTCTACATATAATTTTTATGTCTAACATATGGGCGCACCCTGAATTGTTGCATCAAGAAGAGTCTCGAAGCAATTTTCACTCCCAATCTGTTTTGCTCTTTCCTGTCACTAATTGCAAAAGTGAAAGCAGAAAGATCCCAGCCTCTCGAATTACAGACAGCTCAAAAGCATTCTTACGCATGTCATTCTCACGACTGAAGATGAGAACCTAACGAACGAATCGCTGGATCAGTTCTGTGGAGATGGTAGTGGCCACTCGGATTCTATTTTTGCTTGTCGTGAGCCAAGATTGCAAGGGAGAGAAAAAAGAGAGAAAAGAGGCTTCTTTTGTATCTGTCCTGTGGTTGGTCAGAATTTCATGCAGCTTTCTTCTTCTTTTGGCCACGTCTCTTGAAATCCTGGCGATGAGTTTATTATGCGACCATGGGGGGAGGGGCCCATACAGAGCTTATCAAGCCTAAGAACTTTCCCTGCCTGAAGTAAATTATCGTTTCAGCTTAGCGTAAAATATGAGTGATGTCTCGATACTTTGTATTTTAGAGAAAACTATTAAAAATGTTATAAACTTATTGTATTTTTGCAATTCAGTTTTAAATATTTTAATTATACTAATTGAGTCATAAATATTTTCACGTTTTACCAATTGAGTCTATTTAGCTAATTTTGGCCGAAAATTGTGTGAATGTTGTCGTTCTATATAAAACGGCCAGCGTTAACGTGGATAATTTTTAATAATATTTTATTTTTTTGAATTTTTATATATTTTAGGGTTTTTGACCACAAAAAATTCCAAATTTGTATACAAATTTACTCCAAACTAATTTTTTAATTATTAAAAATCCCAAATTGATACATTTGCGATAAATTTATCCTTCATTTGTTTATGTTAAATTGGATTGATATTATGAAAATCATAAACTAATACACATATGATAAACAAAAGGTAAAACTTAAAATCGGTACACCTGTCAATTACCATATGTCATCCAACTTAATGATCGAGATGGTAAATTTAAATGGAAACTAATGAAAGGTAAATTTATCAAAAAGACACCAGTTTAGATTTTTTTGTGGAAAAAAAAATTAATTCAAATTAAATTTGTTACAAGTATACCCTTTTAGGGGTTTTTCCATGGTATTAATCTTTTTTTTTTAAGGTTAATAAGACGAAATACCTCAAATTAGTATACTAGTGACAAATTTATTGCAAACTAATTTTTTAACTACCAAAAAACCTAACTAATATATGCATGACATATATATAGCCTGTTAGCTTCCGTCAAATATTGCCGTTAAATTGCTGAAATGGATGTCACGTGGATCAATTAAACTGGTTATTATCACTAAAACCCCAAATTAGTACATTTATGTTAAATTTACTCCAAATGAACCCAAGCTACAATTAAGGCTCAGTACATTTATGTTAAGTTTACTCCAAATGAAATATATATAACCTATTAGCTTCCTGTCGCCACTTCCGCCTTGCTAGGTCGTGATTTTTTGTCCTCTCTCGGTTTGCTCATTTATGGATCGAACAAGTGAGTTTATCTCATAGGTTTCATCTTGTCAATGTAGGAGAATGAGAGTCCTCCATTCCTCCTATTTGTATCGATCGTGTTCGAGGAGCCTATTTTTCCAAGGACCTCCCTCTTTTTCATTTTTGTTGGATCCCTCAGCCATCTTCTAGTAGCATATTTGGTTGCTTCGCTTGTCATCAATTCGTGTCAAACTTGGTGTTATGTTCCCACGTCTCCGCCTTACATGATTTACTGCTTGTTTGGAAATCTCTTTATACACTTACGTATTTCTATTGCTATGTTGGTGATTTCTATTAGTTCATGTCCTCATTAGCATTACGTGGTCTTTCCAGCCTTGAATAATACGTGTGTCAAATTTATGATATGAAACTTGCATATGACTTGTGACCCAAATATTTGTTTGGAGTAGATTTGCCATAGAAGTATTGATTTGGAGTCTTTCATGATATTAACCTTTTAATTATCTACGTGGCATCTACGTTAGTAATTTAATGGCAATATTTGACAGAAATTAATAGAGGGTAAATACGTCATATGTATACTAATTTGGAATTTTTGTGATAAAAAAATAGTTTGTGATAAATTTGTTACTACTGTACCAATTTGACATTTTTTATGATATTAATTCTTCTTTTTACAATGCTAGTCGACAATGGTTGGCAACCTTGCCTAGGCTAGGTGAGGGCATTATGGCCTTCGTCGGCCATAGACGAGGGCATCGGGCCCTGTTGGATAACAAGGACGTGGAGGCCCTTGTTCATGGCTAGTGAGGGCCACAATGCCCTTAACCAGCCCAGGTGAGGGCAGCTAGCCAATGTTTGTAAAAAGAAAAAGTTTAAAGAAAAGAAAAAAATATTAATTATTATTAAAAATTATTCATGTCGGCATCGGCTATTTCATGTAAGACAGCAGGTTAATGTCTTTATATCAGCGATTTTCGATCAAAATTAACCATATGGACTCAATTGGCAAAACGTAAAAATGTTTAGAATTCAATTAATACAATTATTCGACCACAAAAAAATTAGCTTAGTTAAAAGGTTTAAAATTAAATTGACAAAAATGTAATGGAGTTAAGACTTTTTAGATGATTTTCCTGCATAAAGTATAGGGTGAAAGGTACATGATGTGTCCATGGCGGTGTAACTCCAAACCTTGGAACCTACCATGTACTCACCAATTTCAAAATTTTAAAATCCTGAACCTACCTATGAGCCCAATCGAGTCTAATCTAAATCAAGCAAAATAGAATTGAGTAAGATGGAATTGCAGGAGCCTTGTGCTACAGTAGTAGTTGTCATCACACTTATAATTCCTATTTCAATTGAAAGCTTTAATAGCACAAGCAATCATGTTTATGTGTCAGATTCAGACTACAAATACCATGATTTTATATTTGCGTCACTGGAAAACCTAATATTTCTCTAGAACATACTTAATTTAATTTCGTGCCAATTTGGGTTACCTCTAAACGATCCAAAATAAAAAGGCTTTTGTGCTCGCTCTCAATGACATATAAAGCCAAACAAAAGGGACTAATAAGAGAAACGATACCCACTACGATCCTAACGATGACTCCGTTGACCGGCGAGTCAAGTCAATGAGCTGCGCCCGCCACACGACCTCGCCAGGGTGTGAACCAATGCGTCAAGCATGACCGATCTAAAGTCCTCAAAAATTGGAGAATCGGAGGGACAATGATGGTAGCGCAAAAGCCACGCTTGGTAGGTAGCATTAAAGTAGGCCAGAAAGCATGAGTAAATCCATCCGCCGGCCGCTAAAGTCAAGCGTCTAATTGTACAGCACGAGATTACAATTTTGGCTTGCTTCGGTCGTTAGGGTTAAAGCGAATTGTTTTAGGTATCGTGTTTAATCAATCGAATCAGGAGTTAGATTGACCCCCCAAAAAAAAAAAAAAAAAAAATTGGTAATTTTCATAGCTTAAATGACTGCATCGGGCCATCAATTTGGTGTTCTTAGCAATTATGATTAACTAGTTTTGCCCTTCATAGTTCCTTCTTACTTATGGGCAGCGTGTCCTATCCTGTTTTGTCTTTCGTGGGTTTTCATTCCATTAGATCGAAGAAAATATTTAAAACAAAATGAAAAGGCAAAAAATTGAAAAAGAGAATGACAACTTTACGAAAGGTGTATCTGAAGATGCATAATTGCTAAAAACACCAAATCAATGGTGACAATGTGATCATTTTAAGCTATGAAAAAAACCAAATAGCAGGTTCAATGGCTCTCAATGGTAATTTATCAACTGATAATGATTATCATTCTTTTTCGAATTTTTGCCCCCTTTTTGTGGGTTTTAGAGTACTTTCTTTGATCTAATGACGTGAGAATGCGCTAAAAAAAAGATGGGACATGACATTATTATATAATAGTCCATAAATTAAGTTAGCAGATTTCTTATGAGCCCAATCCTTTACTTTAAAAAACTTCTAGTTGTTTAAGTGTTGCCTGAAAGTAAATGAAACTGATGCGCGCACCTAAATTTTTACATCAAGAATAGTCTCGAAGCAATTTCAATCCCTATATGGTTTTCCTTTTTTTGTGTCAATAATTGCAAAAGTGAAAGCAGATAGATCCCAGCCCCTTGAGTTACGGACAGCTCAAAAGCGTTTATTTTGTTTTTTTTTTTTTTTTTAACCTTTGTCATCCCCACACGACTGAAGATGAGAACGCAAACGAACGAAGCTGGATCAGTTCTGTCGAGAGAGTGAGTGGCCACTTGGATGCAATTTTTGCTTGTCGTTAGCCAAGAATACAAGGAAGAGAAAAAAAGAGAGAGAGAGAAAGAAGCTTCTTTGGCATCTGTTCTGTGGCTGGTTAGAACTTCATGCGGATTTCTTGTTCTTTTGGCCAAATCTCTTGAATTTCAGGCGATGAATTTATTATGCGACCGTGTGGGGAGGGGCCTGTACAAAACTTATCAAGCCTAAGGACTTTGCCTGCCTGAAGTAAATTACAGCTTGGCCGAAGATAAGAGCGATGTCTCGATTCTAGGTACTCTGGGAAGTTGCTTAGGCAGCAGTATCTAGGGATTATATTAGCTTGTGTAGGTCGCATGTCTCCGACCTCTCGGAATTGAATATTGAATCTAAGCTTTTCTTTTTTTACTTTTTGGGCGGTGATTTTATACAACTTTAGTTGAAGGAAAGTGCCTCTAACCATACACCTAATCAATTTCCTCTCATGTCAAAATCTGGGAAATTATTATTAAATGTCATTGAGTCAAATCACGACGATGTGATTTGAGATGTCAAGTTTCATGGGCAAAGTATTCGTTACACGTTGAAACCTACCCTTTTGTTATTGGTTCCAATCTTTCGAAATGTGTAATTTAACTTGAAACTATATTAAAACCTGTCGGTTTCGCTGGTTCCAAGGTACCTTGTAATGCTCTGTATTGTTTTCAATTTATTTTATTGAATAAAATATTGTTCTATTTCTAGTTTTTTATATATTGAACATTCAGCACGAAACATAAATGGATTACATGATAAAATATATGTTCATGTTTGATGATAATATATACATATAATCCCAAAATCATAATGACAATTGAAGTAAGGAAATAAATTAGCTTCCACCCATTTAACTCTATGAATTTATGTATGAGTCCAACCGTCTATATGAGAGAAAGAAGAGAGAGAGAGAGAGAGAGAGAGAGAGAGAGAGAGAGAGAAGAGAGAGAGAGAGAGAGAGAGAGAGAGGAGGGGGAGGGGGAGTTATTAGGTTGGAAATTGATGATCAACTAGGAATTTTGCCAATTTTAATTTAAGGGTTCAATAAACAAAAAGAGAATGTTGTAAATAATTAGGTTAATATCACTAAAAATCCTAAACCGGTACACTGTGACAAATTTACTTAATGTTAGTTTCATTAAATTTTACCATGAAATTACTGCGTTTGATAACACGTAGTAATTGCGGTGGATAACATGTAGTAATTGATAAATGTGCCAATTCACAATTTTATCCTCTATTAGTCATAAGTGTACCAATTTATGGTTTTTTTTATTATATTAACCCAATTAAATGAAAACTAACAGATGGACAAATGTATTGGTTTGAGGTTTTTGTGGTAAAAAAATAAGTTTGGGTAAATTGTCCTACGCGTACCATTTTGGAGTTTTTCGTAATATTAATACTAAATAATTAAGTACATATATCAATTAATAAATATTATACAATGTAACCTGTAACTTTTTTACAGTGTATTGCATAGGGTACAGGGTGCTCGGTACAGAATGTGTACATGGTGGTGTAACTCCAAACCCTAGAACGTATCATGTACTCATCAATTCCAAATTTTTAAAACTCGGAATCTATCTATGAGCTCAATCAAATCAAAATTGAATCAAGCAAAATTGAATTGAATAAGATGGGATTGCAAGAACCCTATGCTGCAGTAGTAGTCACAACACTTATAATTCCTCTTTGGTCGAAAAGCTCTAATAGCATTGGCAGTTATGTTTATGTGTCAAATTCAGGCTGCGAACATCGCGATTTCATATTTGCGTCATTGTAAAACCCAATATTTCTCTCAAACATACTTAATTTAGCTTTGCGCCAATTCGCGTTACCTCTTCATTCAACATTATTTACTTCCACAAGCACTTCCTATAGTTTCGGTTATCTTGCATGAGGAAGAGTATTTTTTCTGCTAGTTTCTTTTTTTTTTTTTTAAGATTACAAGTTATTGAGGCCACATACATACAAATTCAATTGAATATAGTCCCCAACCCATCATATTGATCTTGCTCTCAAGGATCCAACATTAACTTTAAAAGCTTAGCAGAAAAAAAGCAAAAGTTTTGCCATCTGAGAAAAGCAAGCATCTTTGACCCGACCCTGCTTTGTCACATTCCTGCCTATCAGACGATTCCTGCAAACATTTGCGCGATTTCGGCTTTCTTGTCCGGTGCACTTGCCGCGAACTCAATCGACTTTCTGCCTAGCCAGCTCAGGAGAAGATCGGCATCCCAAAAAAAAAGCTTCGTTTTCCATCCCAGCTTGACCCCCAGGAGATTGCCCTGCAAAGTGGCCTTCTTCTGACCAAGATGGGATTTGCCTTTTCTTGTGGAGAACCGATCGAATCATTGTCCGGGATGATGATCGGCACGACGTCATTTGAGTGTTCCGTGCGACGGGATTCCCCGCTTGAAAATTTTGGGATTGGGAGAGAAGCTTCCAACGCGTAATTTAATCGATAAAGATAGGCCGTCGGGGATCATGATAGGTACATATCACCCGCGTCAACAAGCATGTCCTAGCACGAAATGCCTGCGAAATTTGCGTGGAGTTTCATAGAAAGTAACGGGAAACGCCATGTATTTAATATTACGGACCCCCCCCAACTTGCCATGTATGGACCATGTTCCTTCTTTTATCCTTCTTTAAAAAAAAAAAAAAAAAATTGGAATGTGTTTAAGGTAATGAAATCGGTGATCCTGAACTTTTTCTTATTTGTACAATTTTGATTTGGGCATTTTTGTTATTCGACCTATTCCTAGAACATTCAAAAGTAGGTTCCATGCAATTGTCTTGCTAAATGTAGCACCGATGTCATGTGCTACTAGATCGCGTGACGCTCCCCCATCATTCTATTAAAATATAGTACCATTGCAATTTGGTAATATCAAGGTTCTATTAAAGAGGTTGCCTCTATTGGCTCTTACCGGAAATTTTAGGAAAGAATTGTATCATTAAGACAACTAAAAAATGATGCGGTGTTTATAGTCCTAAAAAGTTAGGGAAATATAGTTTGCAATTTGGAATGTAAAAAAGCTATTTACTATGGAGAACAAAATTGAGAATGATTTTTCAACTAGCCTTGGAAAATACGTGATTTTCTGGAGATTTTTCTTTTTTTTTTTTTTTTTTTTTTTTTTTTTGGTAGTGAAGAGGGCCATGAAGTTGGTCCGCTGCTGCTTTATCTTTTTCGATGTTTGTGCCTCTTTCGACAAAGACAAAGCAAAAGTATTTTGATAAACCAAAGTCCAGCATCTGATTTGATCTTCGGCCGGCCACGTATGTTGGATGAACTGCATTGCTGATATTGACCCTAAAAAATAACAGGGTTATGGCTGCGGAAAAGCAAAAAATCTCTCAGCTAGACGAGCTTGGGCCTGGAATCAGGCGGGGAGGTCGGGCCTCGGCAGGTACGAAGCTCCATCACCACTCGCGTTCGGCCCGGCCCGGCCCGGCCCGCCCAGTCCTCAGGTCTAGCCCTGCGTAATAAGGACATTTCGTACGTTAAGCACCGTACAATAGGGCTACTTCTAACGAGCCACATCCCAGACTCGGATCGAACAAGAACTCTCCGAATCATTTTAAAGAGATGGGCAAATACTTGGGATCTCACCAACCGCATAGCCACAACGAATCCAACACGCCCGTGTCGATGTGGCTGAACTCCTACATGTAGTCATTACGGGCATCGAATCTTTTTGGCAAAAGTCTCACATTCGCAATCCGGAGTAACGTGTAGGTGGTAAAATACAATGAGAAAAAGCACATGAAGATTCATAAGGTCTGAATTTCTCATTTACAGACATGAAAAAGACAAGTCTGATAGGCTTAAAAGGCCACAGTATAGAGACAATTTACGCAATGAAGGTGTCCCGCAGACGGACTGGAAAAACAATCGCAATTGTCATACACCACACGTTCGGATGCAATTTCTCTATTTGAAAGCTAGAGCTGCGCCAAAAGGCAATGCACATTTTGATCAAAGGAATTGAATATACCCTGGTATTCAAAACCATTCTTTCCTGACTAAACTTTGCTTGCAATCAGCAGGCTACAGCCCAAAAGACAAAACGAGCAATGCTTTGTATACTAAGATCGGTATACTACACTGGTTTACTAAATTATCGGGGATTCGAACAAGTGCCATGTTAAACATCCAATAAAACTCTGCATCATCACTTAGTAAATAAATTAGCAAACCGATTCTATTACACCTGCCACTATTGCCTGTGAAGTAAAAAAATGACCCTCGGTTTTCTCAAATTAACCCAAAAAAAAAAAAAAAAAAGAATGAGAACATCCATAACTGCATACCTGACTATAGGCAGAATCTTTGGCCTTCATTGATTACGGGAGACACAGTAGGCAAGTGCCAATTGTAAGTGAGGTGAGTCTCGCATGACATTTTTGGGGAATAAAAGAATTTACAAACATGGAAATAGTCTGGTGCACAGCAAAACCAAATGTAAGATGAGTTTAACACACCGTAATACAAGGAAATCTATATCGCCCCATTCATGTAGGATGCTTGCCAAGCATCGGTTATCCAGTTGCAGATGTTTTCGCTGAGAGTTGTATAAGTGCGCGCCTGTGATAAGTGGTCCGCAGCTTCTTGTATTTCTGCACAAATGTCCCAAAGTCTACTTCCCTATCAAGAAGCTTTTGGTGCAAAGCTTCAGATTCCTCCTCCGTCTTGCGCATTGATTCTACAAAATATCAAACAGGTTGTCACAACAACAAAGGCGCCAAGCTCAACTTCCTGACAGAAGCCGGATGCGGTAGAGTGAAATCCAGCTTTAGTTAAGGACCCTAGTATTAATTATCATGTTCTGATTGGATTACCTTGAAGCTTCTGGATGAGAGAGGAAGAAGAGAAGAGCTTCATAATTTCTTCTTTCTGTCTCTCCAGTTCACTAAGCTTCTCCTGTGCAGCAGCCAACTCTGTCGTCCGTATGATCCTACACTGCAAAAAGAAAATGAAACAGCTTTAACTGATACCATCGTGGGCTGCCTGCCCCAAAATGACCCATGTAGAAGCATGATGTACCTGGTTTCTCAGCTCCATCATTTGAGGTTCCTTCTCCAAGTTCATCCCTAAAGTTATTGACAAATATAATGAGACCAGTCTGCAATATAACATATAACCCATGATAAAACTTCAGCTCCGGTCAGGAAAAGACAACTCACTCGCAAGCTGCAGGGTCTCTTTCCGAAGTTCATCTCGTATCTGCCAACCATCAGCAAAAATCTCATTTTCAAAAAGATGAAAAACTAAGTTGATATCGTCATGAATGGTGCATTTTCTGCTCAAATGAGTCTAATAAGTCAACCAACCAGACCAAATTATTGCATTCAAACCAAGAATCAAAGACGTGACAATACTGTGAATATAGCAACCATCTAGCCAACTCCAGTTAAGATAATTGTTATATATGGACATGCAATTGCAGCTTAAAAGTTGTCTGTACTCATTCGATCAAATGTAACCAAACAGCATGAGTGCTTTAGCATGCATATAAGAGACTTTAACAAAGATCTGTCGCAGTTGAACCATAAACAAATAAAAATACCATGACAGTTTGGTACCTGAACGCCACATACAAAATGACGTTTCATCCTCTCTGGTTTTGAAGGGTAAAAGCACCGAAAAAATGCTAACTAAAGATAAAAGAATAACCATAAACTTCGAGACCGACAGTTTGAGCAGCAAAAACCAAAATCTACACGAATAGAACTGTATCACTCACATTATTTTGGATCTTCACTTGATCAAGTGAAAGTAAGAACTGGTGGTATGCTTCCTTGTCAGACAAAAGCTTCCGCAACTCGTCAACACTGAACAGATTTACAGAAGATAGGAACATGTATATAAACAACTGAGCTATTGCAGAGTGGGTAAAAGAAAATGAAGAGGAAGATGTTGAAAAGGATTTACATTGCTGAATCATCTTCTAGCACCCAAACACTAGTCAGTTTAATCTTCTAGCACTTACCAATTCGTGCTAGCACTAAAGCTTTCCAACTTTTACATAACATATCATACAACTAAATCAGAATGACAGACATTTCATTCCATACCACTATTTAAACCAATGTCATGTTGGACCAAAGATTGTGTTTTATCTCAATATATAATCTTTTAGTGCATAAAAACTTAACTAGAGGGCACCGAGGGGGTGCACACCCAAAAACATAAAGAGCCCAAATACTAAAACGTCACATAAAACAGCTCTCAAAACCAAAAGGGAGCTCAAAAAGAAGATAAATCATCCATTATAGAAACCAAGCATTTACATCCATATGCAAGTTTTCGCTATACCAAAAGTGTATAATTTAAGCCAATTTTCTCTCAACATTATTTTGCGGCTGTCTAGAGTCATGTTCAAGTCAAGCCCAACTCTGCCAGCCAGTAACTGAAATCTGGCCAAGATGCATTATTTTCTTGACCAAAAGAATGCAGAACAAGCACAACTTCATCAAGGTGCTCTCAGCAAATATTCCACTGGGAAATTCTTGATTGCTGCTTCTGCGCTGAAGACTATCAGATGCTTCTGGAAAAATAAGGTCCATGCTAATTAAGAGAACCCAGCAGAATGACTGGTTGGTGTTTATAGATCCTCTCATTGTCAGCAGGACCACTAAGCTCAATTGTCATCTCATACGACATGATAAATTTTCTAGGGTCTGCATGGCCACTTGGAACTAATGCCTCCTCATAAAGATGAAATAACCAAAACCAGATAGAAGTACCAAGGGCAAGTCAGCTTCCTAAAGTGCCACTAAGATTTGCTCCCAACTTCAGTTTTTTATCTATTAAAAGCCAGGATGCAATTCCATATACATTCAACAGAAAAAGTGAAGACAAAACATATTTCAAAGATGCTCGAAACAAGAAGTACCTCTTGTCTTTCAAATGATTTATGATGCCAGAAGCCTCAGTGGGAGAAACATGGGGTGTAGACTGTGAAAAATAATTGAAACCGCCAGAAGAGGTGCTGCTCGGCGTTGAGGGACGGGAAGAACCGGGAGAGCTAACTACAGAAGGTGGATACCACGACTGCGAAGTACCATCCTGCGGGCGCGGCTGAGCTTGTTGCTCTTGAGATCCCCTGAAAGAAAAAGCAAACAAGCAAGATATAATTCTAATCCGACAACCACCACCGGGCACTCAACAATGGAACACTTCATAAGTCGCAGAATATCCAACCATCGCAAGGTCGAGCGTAAGCTCTAATTTCCCACTCGCTCAAATAAAAGTAACCCCTTTTTTTTATGTCCCAAGTCGAGTTCCAGCGAGATTTACAGCGGAATAGGACTTTCTTACAAGACCCAATTCTTCGAGGAACATCCATGTGGCAATTCACAGGTCTAATTCTACGATTATAAAAAGGTTACATTCAATCTATCTTTTCGATACCGCAATTCAATTCTTGAAAATCCTGAGCAAGGACACCAGCACTTCTTAGCAAACCCCAGAACCGCGCAACCGGGCCGAACCATCAAAAGCAAAACAAGACCCACAAACGCCGAAAACCCACGCCCCCAAATCGAGCTCCCACGGCGAATTCAAGGCGCCACCGATCAAAAACACGAAACGAAAAGCGAACGAATAGAAAAACGGCGGCGAGGATTGGGCGTACCAGAACTTGAACATGGCGAAATGGAAAGCGCCCCCCCTTACACCCCCGCTCGGGCCCACCTGGCGATCGGCCGGTCGACGATCAGACCCAAGAGGATTCGATCGGGCGCGCGAGAAGGGAACGGGGCGAGGCCGCGGGCGACGACGGAAGGAAGGAAGGAAGGCGCGATTGCGACGAAGGATCTCCCCCTTTTCTTTTTTGCCTTCCCACCGGGGTTGCTTTCTCGCTGTAGAAGACCTCGAATGGCAAAGGATGTAATTTCTCCTTTCCTTTCCTCCTCTTCTCTCCTCTTCTCTCTCTAAAACGCTGAGGATTGTAAGGTTGTGTAATGTAATTTGCTCGGAAAGCTCCGGACGACGACGCGTTCGCGGAGACGGCGAAGACAATTTCTCTAATCGTTTTAAATCACCATCGACGCGGTGTACGCATCTCCCACTTGCCACGTGTAATTTTGTGATTGGTCTATCCGATCTTACTAATTTTCACATATATAATGTGTATGTGTGTGTATATATTAAGGTTGCCATAGGAAAGGGAGAGGAAAGACGGATCCAATTGAAATTCGTGTACCTTCTATTGTAAAAGAATATCGTTGGAGGCTCCTCTAGCCTTCCTCTTTTTTTTTTTTTTTTCTCTTATACAATATTGTTAAGTTTACTTTTTCTTTTCGGAACGGAAAGAAGATTATGTGATAAAAAAGAATATAAGGCTATCCAATATTTTCTTTTTTTTTTTCGTTATACTTATTTTCGTCTTTATGTTATTTTTTTTTTCATATATTTTGAGACAATTTAATTTTCTTTCTTTCTTTCTTTCTTTCTTTTTATTTTCCAAGTTCTCTCTTGAGCATGTTGTACTTTTCTCATAGCTTGGATTAAAAAGTTCACTACTTCAATATTCTTAGCAAATTAGTGTTAACTTTTTCATAACTAATCTTTACTTGAAATGGCATCATATATGTTTATTTTCTTATTTTTGTTGGCTGAAATAGGTTATAAGGTAGCCAATCTTGCTTGCAATGTTAAAAGAAAAATTAAAAACTACTGAAAAAGAATTAAAACTACGATGAGAAATGGAATGTGTTTTGTCCTTCTTCAAAGTGATTTTGCTATTTACAGATAAATGAAAAATGACACATTTTCTCTTGTCCATTAATTCCTTATAAAAAGCCAAGAGATTGCTTTCCTTCTTTTCTTAAGTTTCCTATTTGATCAATTATTATCAACTGACTTTTATCTACGTTTAACTTTACCGTGTGCTGTATCAACCCTTTCCTCCCATTGATCGACTTATCTTTGGACATGTCAAGAACGTCCTGTGAGTGCACAGCATATGTAAGATGCACATCGGCTTTTTAGCGGTACAAATGAATGGCAGGTGCCAGTTTTAATTTTCGACTAAAAGTTAGTGGTGGCAGAATTGGTGCGAAAGCCTTTTTCTCCCATTTGAGGAGGGATTTTTTTTTTTTTTGGGGGGGGAGAGGAATTTGGCCTTCTTTTTAATTGAAATAATTGGTTGGTAATAGCAGATAGCCAACTGAAGTTCCTTGCCCAAGATGATTTTCCTTTGACGCTCCTTCAACAACCAAGTTATGTCCTTTGGCCATTGAACATTTTCAAATTGAATTGTAAAATGGGGGAAAAACCTGATCATTCATGGCCTAATGAAAGAAAACTGGCATCCATAAGTAAAATGTATCATGACTAGACAAAAATAAATTACCCCTCTAAATGAGATTTCCTATTATTTCATGAATATTTTCTTCTCCATTATCTATCCCATGATAATTCTATGAAAAATTACCGAAAAAGTCATAAACTTATTGCAATTATGTCAATGCAATCCTAAATCTTTTTTTGGCCAATTGATTTTTGAACCTTTTGCATTTGTGCAAATCCAATCCATTCGACTAATTTTGAACAAAAATCATTGATATGGACTCGGGAGTCCTATGTGGCATGGTCGGTGATGACACGGACAATTTTAAATCATATTTTAATATTTTTGGAATTTATTTAGTTATTGTTTATTTTTTCGATTTCTTTTCTTTTCTTTCTCCTTGTCATCATCGGGCTAGCAAGGTCAGCCTCACTAGTGGTCAGTGAGGGTGAGCCTTGCTCGCCCTGGTGAGGTCCTCGTTAGCCCTCACCTTTGTTAGCCCTCACCTTTGGTCGATTGCCGTTGGGTGATCAGCTAGAGGAAGAAGGGTAAAAACAAGGAAAAGAGAAAGAAAAGAAATAAAAGAAAAATATATATAAAATATGAAAATTATTAAAATATTATTTAAAAAACCGCATCACATAAGACAGCTAGCATTTATATCAACAATTCCCAATTAAAATTGCCTTGATGGATTGAATTGACATAAATACAAAAGGTTTCAAACTCAATTGGCAAAAAACAAAAAATGTTTATGACTGAATTTCCAAAATTATGATAGGTTTAGTAAATATATATATATATATTATAATTCTCCCTTTCCTTAAATAATACATGATGAAGATAAAAGCATAATTAATTTGACCGTGAAATTCATCGCTTAGTTACTCCTTCACATATTTACTTGTGCATGTATGTATCTATCCCAATCCTTTTCTCATGCATTTTGATACAAAACTATTTAGAAGAAAGCAAGTAATTCATTTACAGCGGATATTTAACGGGAATACCGGATATTTGCATCGGAATTTTAGAGAGCAAGTCCATAATTTAGCTCTTAGAAGGAGATCTCCGAAAGCATCATTATTCACCAAGAACGACACTCATGCACATGGATCAAGAATTACGAAAACAAAAAGAGGTCTATAGATGGAGAGAGGAACGCTGAAATTGAACTTTATAGAGAGAGGGGGAAGATTGTCCAAAGTCCTAAACCTA
Organism: Eucalyptus caleyi; assembly: GCA_014182885.2. NCBI lineage: Eukaryota > Viridiplantae > Streptophyta > Magnoliopsida > Myrtales > Myrtaceae > Eucalyptus > Eucalyptus caleyi. The sequence goes on along the minus strand of CM024466.2, from coordinate 22,876,918 downwards.
TTGTATTTTTATCAATTCAGTCATAAACATTTTCATTCTTGCCAATTCAATCAATCTAGCCAATTTTGATAAAAAAAAAAAAAAATTGTTAATGTGAATGGTCAATGTTAACGTAGCACTTTTTAGATAATATTTTGAATTTTTATGGCTTTTCTTCTTCTTTTTTTTCTTTTTTGGGGGTTCGTATTTGGCGGGCAACCCTCACTGCCCATAGGTGAAGGTTGGCGAACCTCGCCCAGAAAAGGCGAGGGCCGCAACATCCTTGCAAGATCTGGCTAGGCGAGGGCTTGGCAACCCTCATTGGCCCTAGGCGAGGGCCTCAAGCAAGGTTGTAGCCCTTGCCCAACCCTGTCGACTAGAACCCATACATCAAAATAAAAAAAAAAAGCCAAAAAAGTTAAGAAGAAGAAAAATAAAATAATATTAAAAAAGTGTCACGTTAGTGCCAGTTGTTTACATCAGTAATTTTTGCTAAAATTAGTCAAAGTGCGAATGGTAACGTTAACTTTTCTTTTTTTGTTCTAGGGAACGAAACGAAAAAAAAAAAGTGTTTGTTCGGGGAACAATTTTTGAACAAAAGAACGCGTTTGGTAACGTTTGTTAGAATAAAAAATGAATAGAAACACGTTTGGTAAATTTTATTCTTTTTTTGTTTCTTTTAATTTTTTAAACATTTTTATTTTATTTTTCATTTTTTCCTTTCTTTTTTCTTTTTTCGGCCCGGCAGCCTCGTCGGATCGGGCGAGGCCGAGCTCGCCCGCCCATGGCGAGGCTCGGCCTCGCCGGATCTAGGCGAGCCTGAGCTCGCCCGACCAAGGCGAGGCTCGGTGTCGCCGACGCAAGCGAGGCTCGGCCTCGCCGGGGGCCAGCGACGCTCCGGTGAGGTCGTCGACCCTCGACGGTGTCGCCGGCCCTCGACGGCCGGTCGCCGGCCATGGCCGAGGCCGGCGATCGGCCAAAGAAAAAGAAGAAAAAAAGAAGAAAAGAAGAAGAAAAGAGAAGAGAGAGAAGAAATTTTTGTTCTTTTTGGCTTCGAAGAAGTGTTTCTTTTCTCCGTAAAACAACTTTTGTGTTTCTTTTTTTTTCTTCCGATTTTGTTAAAAGAAAAACAAAAAAACGTAAACGCAACCAAACGCGTTTATGTTCTTTTTTTGTTAGGAATAAAATCCGTCTGAAGTGTTGAAACGTTTCCTGGAGCGTTTCCATGCACGCCCAAATAGACTGAAATGGCAAGAAGTGAAGATGTGAGACTAAATTAATAAAATTGAAAAGTTTAAGACTAATTTAGCAAAAGTGCAATAGATTTATCACTATTTAGAGATGAAAGATGTTTATTTTATTTCAAATAATCTTTTAATGAGGAGAACGACCCATGATTAGGCCCTTAAATTGGATGAACTCAAAAGCAATGGACAAATGAAGCATCACGATCGGAGGAAGTTTAAAGGTCAATTTCTGGTTTTTTGTCTTTTTAGGGCTTTAAAGATGGTGTGGGAGCACTCCTCGAAAAGGAACCGACCATGCGAAAAGAAAGTTTTGCATTAATAAGAAAATGAGTTATATTGAGGAAAGTGACAATATTGATCGTGACATAGACATGGAGTTTGGGGAAAGCTGTTTAAAATGTCCTAAAATTATTATACTTTTATCAATTGATTTATAGATTTTTCAATTTTACCAATTAAATTATAAACATTTTCATTTTTATGTGGATGGACGGTGCCACATAAGATTACTTAGTCTTGACGTGGATAAATTTTTAATAATATTTTAATATTTTCTAAAATTTTATTTTTTTTTCTATTTTTTTTCTTTTTCATTTTTCTTGAGTCTAGGTACTGGGCCACAATTTCCTTTGAGCTGGAGATGATTCAATAGAACTTCAAACTAAGTCCAAAGATTTCTGGAGTCCTATTGTTTAGCTTTTAGAATCTATCTCCTAGTTCAAGATACCCTTTGTTCGAGAAACCCTAAATACTAGATGTTGTCGAAACAAAGAATCGTCAACCAGAGCATTCTAATTCGTCATACATTATTATCCAAGATATGCACCATTTGACAAGATAAAATATGGTGTTATTTTAATTTTTGCTCTTTTTTGTATTAGAATTCTAAATTATTGATATTTACTTGTTATTTCTAATATTACTAATTTAAGAAATTTGTTATTGAAGAAGGTTAGTTTTTTTTTTGGTTGACAATACGCGTGATATTCATTACTTAACAAAGTGCGGTGGAAATACATTAAGAGCATCAGAACATAACATATTAAAAAGAGTAGAAGGAGGGTGAGCGACCCAATTCTTAGGTAAAACGTTTGACCTTTGTGATTTTACTAACCAATCTGCGATCCTGTTCGAGTCTCGGCTGCAATGAGCTATGGAGAGGCCCAAAAATTTACTCTTTAGTTCCTTGGCCCGGTCCACTAGGGATTGTACTTCCCAGTTCAGCTCATCAGAGGAGTTTAGACATTTGACAAGTACACTACAGTTAGAGTGAAGCTGCAATGTTTCTGTAGATCTGAGGAGTTAGTTTGACCCACCCATAATTTTGCACAAAAAATTCTCTCATATCAATATATAACAGGAGAAAGGAGACATTGATTGAATAATTTAGTAAAACAAGTTAGTGATAAAATATTAACTTTTAGGTGATCAGTTGACATCAAGAAAAGTTATTTCCCTTACGAAAGTAATTAATTAGCTTTATAAGTAATAGACAAAAATAAAATTTCTTAATTTTATGTGGAACTTTATTCTCTATACATTAACGGTGACTAGAATACATTTTACCCTTTGCAAGTTTATTTAAATTATCGGGTATAGAAACCATATTTCGTCGATGATCTTCGCTCTTGTCAACTTAATTCCTAGCTCGGTCAATATAAGTGATGAATTGTTTGCTCCTTTGGTAGCCTAAATAAAATCCTATGATCATTGTAAAGTCCATGTAGTCGATTGCATGAGACTTTCCGTAATTAGGTCATCTAATATGATGCAAGGTCTTTATTCGTACATCTATAAAAGACAAAAGAGCATGATTTCATATCCATCTCCTTTCCTTTCCTATATGAAACATGTTAGGTATTCTTGCCATTCTTTAAGAACGATGTTAGACGCAGTATAATTAGTTTATAAAGTTGATTTATTAAATAATGTGTTAGGCCGTAATTGGTTCTCGTCCATTTATTTAAAGAGCCACTTACAATAGAGAAACGCAGTCTAATTGCAAACCAAAACACCTAGACAAATCCAAAACAAAATAGGCTCGGGATAAGAAGTTGAATAATTAGAACAAGATTAAGGGTTACATGCTCAAAGAGCTTTTCCTATGATTTCTTTAAATCAAAATCGGTAGTCGATCATTGAATCCATCTTCAATAATGAGCACACACAAGATCTCCATCTGTCATTATGGCTTTGCTTTTTGATGGAAAATGCCGAAGTTTGATGTTCTAAACACTACCTCCATTGAGAATAACAAGGTTGAACATGTACAAATCTGACACTTGTGAGAGTGAAATTTTTAGAAAACTCATTTGATGTCCTTCAAAACTAGAATTGTACACTAATGAAATCTAAAGGAAGTGGAGCCCCAAAATCATACATGCAAAAATCCCAAATCTAGACTAAATCGAGATGCAAACCTCTCCAAAATAGGAGAGAGAAAGTTATAGATTTAGACTAGATCAAAAAAAAAAAAAGCTACTCAAAATGGGAACAAAGCAAGAAAAAGAAAACAAATAATTAAATCATAAAAAAAAGAAGAAGTAAAAATGGAGGAGAAGGAGAGATCTAGCTCAAAACATCTCCTCAATGGAGGTTAAAGAAAAAAAATGTGTGAAGATGGGAGGAAGGGATCACTTATAGTTGACACGTCACTTAATAAAAGAATTTTGTGAACGAATTTTAGTTCGAGGAAATCAAAATCAAAGATGTTGATAACCGATCCAAACTTTGGCAAACTCGAAAAACAAAATACATCAGAAGTACAATACGTGTACAAAAATAAGAGTGGCTTTCAAGTTCCATCATACATGTTTTCAAAGAGGTGAAGGCGACTAATTAATACACTTCAAGTTTCATTTTTACAGATTGCTTTAATTAAAAAAGTCGATTACTTAATACATATGCAATCAATTCGAAATTTTTTATCTAAATGATATTTCTTAGTCACGTGTGTCATTAAAATAACATTCTATCCACGTTACTTGTACTTTTTAACTTTTTACTTCTCACTTCATTCTAATCTATAATTGCTTTTGTGAAAGTAGAAAAAACATCCCTCGATTGGTAATGGCAAAAGGACAAGGACCCAAGTGGGAAATCTCAAATCTCTTCCCCACTCAAGCCGATAGCGTCAACGCACACGTCGAGATGAAATCGAAGGCATCGGGGTACGTCATCAAAATGTCAATCGTGAAGTAGACGGCCGAGATTGTCCCACTTGGGATGGCTACACGTGGCGCGGATCCAGGTGGGGGAAAGACTCGACTTTATGGGGAAAAGAAAAAAGCTAGTCTTTGCCCATAAACGTTACGTAGGTTTGGGGCTGACCCCTTACCTACGTCAGAGACGCAAAAGACGCCCATCAAAGCAGCGCTAGTGCCAAACCCACCTAAACCCGATCTCTCTTTCCCCGCATCCAACGGCTGAGGATCGACCCCAGCCACCCCACCTCATCTGAGCCGTCGGATTCAGCAGCGTTGCCCCATTTGCTTTATGAGCCTCTTTCCTCTTGTATGCATCAAAATAATTCGTGTTAAGTGCTGAAGGTTGTCTATTCATCTCTCTCTCTCTCTCTCTCTTCCCCCCATCTGCAAATCTTCGTCTCTCTCCCTTTGATGAGTTCCGCTTATGGAATATGGTGATCATCTCTTATAAATGGCAATGTTGCTCTTGTGGGGCTGGCTAGAGACCTAGCGCCATCAATCTCTCTCTCTCAGAAGCCCTCATTCCGACAAGACATTTTCCTTGGAGTACCGGTTGGAGAGATCGGCCTCGGCTTCGTCAGATGTCGGTGCCGCAATGGGTGGAGCCATTGCTGAGCACCACATTCTTCACCACCTGCGCGACGCACGGGGACGCGGCGAGGAGCGAGTGCAACATGTACTGCTTGGACTGCAATGGCGGAGACGCGATCTGCTTTTATTGCCACTCGTCGCGCCACAAGGAGCACCAAGTCCTTCAGGTTCTGCCATTTTAGCGCCACTTCGAAACCTCCAAAAACCGTACATTCGTGCCGAAAGACCTGCCACACAGCTTGTTTTATGGCTTTGCAATTTTCTCTTTTCGTTGGGTTTCTGCTGCTTGCATTATTCATTTTCTTCTGTCCTTTTTGTTGTGTGGGGGGATTATGCAGATAAGGAGATCTTCATATCATGACGTGGTGAGGGCGTCGGAGATTCAGAAGGTGCTGGACATAAGCGGAGTCCAGACATATGTGATCAACAGCGCGAGAGTGATTTTCTTGAACGAGAGGCCTCAGCCAAAATCTGGGAACAGAATTGCTCATGCGTGCGAGGTCTGCAGAAGGAGCCTCTTGGACTCTTTCAGGTTCTGTTCATTGGGTTGTAAGGTGAAATTAAATTAGCATTTCAATCCAATTGAATCATTCAAATTAGCATCTCCTCTCATATAGTTTGTCCTTTGATTTTTCTTGCTTGCCCCCCACAGTTGATGATGTTGTCAACATCCTTCACAAACTCCATCATATGGTGGTTATCTTATTCCATCATCATGACCCCGCACACTCACAATCCATCACCATCACCTAACCCACCACAACCATTCTTTATTTTTCATTACAATATCATCATCTCATGCAACACAAAGGAATCTGTTTTAACTTCTTCTTTTTCCCCTTTTTTCTAATCAATCAATCATAGATCCATGGCATCTCTTACATCAATAATTTATATTCAATTATCTGCCCTAATGCTTATTCTTTTTCCGCTCATTTTTTTTTTTAATGGGACACCTCAGATTGCAGGAATGAAGAGAAATGGCGATGATCCAAGAAGCTTTACCATGGAGGCCAATAATGATGAGAAGACAGTTGGGAAGATTAGAGAAGGCAGAAGCTCGAGGAGGGTCTTGAGGGAGAGAGAAGAACTGCACGAGAGTTCAAGAAGAGACAAGAACCCACCAAAGTCTTTACCACTCATTCCTTCGAGTGTAAGGAGAAGAAAAGGCATCCCTCATAGAGCACCATTTGGGTCCTAACCAAAGTGTAGGCATTTTCAGCTCCAAAAGCCAAACTCTATTGTCATATGAACCTAACTTGGCTCATATAAGCTAAAGAATAGAGAGAGAGAGAGAGATTCCTCTGTTTTTTTTTTTTTTCCCTCTTTTGAAGGAGGTGATGGTCACCGTGTCCAAAGAGCAAAAGGGCATGTAATAAGTCCTGCCTTTTTGAGCTCTTTGGGGTCCCCAAATGACAACAAATTCCCCCTTCAATAATGCCACGATTTGCTGTGTGTTCGAAATTGCAAGGTGTAGACACCGTTAAGATATTGTGAGAAAGTCTCCTTTGTAAAGTCCATTTAGCATATATATATATATGTATACAAAGAAAATATTTCATGTGGCCCCCCTCGAACACATGGGCAGTTCACAAAAGAGAAGCTCAACCTACTTTATGTTTCTCTAAATGTGCATATTGTAATTTGGGAAAAATCAACTTTCGATGATTGTTCCCAAAGTTTTGATGGCTAAACGAACCCCTTGGGTGGGGGCGGATTCCCCTAGATTACTATATTTTTCCCACTTGTTTCGTCCTCTTCTAAAGGAAAGAGAGGGAGTGTATCTCGTGAGTGTGAAAGAGAGGCACATGAATATGTTCCCACTTGTGACATCGCTATGTTTGGCACATAAGGATTGAAAAGCAAGTAACTGGCAAATTATTCATTTGGAAGGACCTATCTTGAGAGAGAGAGAGAGAGAGAGAGAGAGAGAGAGAGAGAGAGAGAGAGAGAGGAAAATTAGGGAGAATAATTTACTTCCTAGATCAACACCATTGGCAAAATTTGGACCATTCCAATTTTTAGGATACTTAAGATTGGTTTATTTGAGGGAAAACTATTTCCAGATGATTACTTAATTGATTTATATTAATTTTTTTATGAATTGAAATAACAAGCTAAAATTGAGGGAAAACGATTTTCTCTTCTAATTATAAGGAAATTACTTTTTCTAAACTACCAGTTAAATGAAAAACTGACCATTTTTCTTAAAAATGAATTTTGTGAATTTTTTTTTATGTATTATAACATTTTCAACGAAACAAACATACCTTTAATAATATTTTGATTTTGGTTAGCTAGTCATTTATTGAATCTTTTCCCTCTTTCGCATATCATGTTTATAACCGAGAGAGGCATCCTTTATGAGTGTTCCCCCACCTGCCAAACGATTTGGTACCGTCGAAATTGATGGATTGGATGTTAATCGTCCTTTCCTCCTAGCTAGGAATTGACAGAAGAAGTAGGCGATTCGTCTAGCTATCGATATCTAATCAAAAAACACCAAATAGCATCTTTTTTCTTTTTTCTTTTTTTCTATGGGAAATTGCATTGTACATGATCAGTGGAAGCTTTTAATTAAGTTGCTAAGTACTTGCGCATCCAAAGACGATGAATGGGTATGATTCAGACAAAAAGATAGAGGTTCGGATTTGACCGCGTTGGATCAACCTCAATTGAGTCAACATGGATGGACCGGCCAGAAGTGGTCTCTTTATCATTTAGTAAGACCCATTTTCTTAATCCAGATTGATTGGACACCCAGGATCCTAAGTAGTTTTCAGAAAAAAGTAAATCCACCTAGGTGTACGTATGAAGGTAACTAACTACTTGCAAGAAATCATAGATCTAAGATTATGGGGTTTGGCTATGTTGGGGCAGGCTTTCATAATGTCTTTTCGGTACCATTTTTTCTTTTAAATATAGTCCCCTAAATTATTAAGTGATTTCCTAAAAATATGGAACTACTTTTTATTATTTCCAAAAAGTAATCACACAAATTATTCACATCACTTTACATCCTAGCATGACTATGCATCGTGTGTGTTCGGGTGAATTCAAAATAATAATGGGTATATATACATGATGGTGTGGCATATATTACATAATGACAAATATTGACAAGACCTTAGTGTGATGTATATGCACATGCGATTCGCCACACAATGATTAATACAGAGTCGTGTTATTATGGGGCATATAAAGTGGGTAGTTCGTACGATGACTCATTGACCAAATATTTTTTTGTTGACTTATTTTCTTAGGCGAATTAAATGCCAAAGAATGAAGAAAATGTTTTTTGGGAAAATATTTTTCACTAATTAAACGAAGCCTAGAGAAGCGGGAGAGAGAGAGAGTATATGACTACTTCTATTGGTCATGAGCTGGGTCAAATGTCGAGGAAAGTACAAGAATATGAACAGCAATTACTGTCGAACCTCGAAGGAATCTATGGTGGACAAGAAGAAAAAGATTCCCTGATAGCTATAGCCCCTCCATTCAAGGTGATGATTGAAGAATTGAAGGAGGAGAGATCCGCATACTAGTGAAATCCCACGTGGTGTATAGCACGCAAAACCCACCCAATCAGCTCATGCTATCATCCAAGTGTAATCCACGTCTTGTTCCAAACATCTCCTAATATTTCAGCATTATGATGGCGGTAGGTACCTCGAAACCCAAATAAACAAGTCATATAGCTAAAATGATTTTTATTTTGAGGTGGATAAACGTTTTTATTACGAATATTTAGCAAGGGAATCCAAACGAATTATTTATGTTAAGTTCTGATCTCCCCATTTAGGAACTCAACTTTAATTAGAATCGTGCTCGAATCCAAACAAGCTTTGTCGAGTTCGAGTCCAGATATAACTAATCTAATCACAGGCTAAACCCCCACCATTCCTAGACAGTATCATGTGTACTAACTATACCATGTGGTATTGACTTATTAAAAAGTAAGTCAATAAAAGATGAGAGATTCTTTAGAACTCAGAGACACAAATTTGGATTTACATCGCGTGTCAATCATAATTGACTCATTACATCATCTCGGCGATACAACTTATAAGAGTAGTTCTTGAAACTAACATAAAGGAGGGGAATTTAAGGTCACAATAGTTCACTTTTGCACAACCGAGAACCTAAGCATGAGCTCTCTACCATCGCTCAATGTTGTAGCGCCACCGAATCATCATCGCGGGGCTAGCACGAGCTGACACATTTATCGCCCATTTCCATCCCATTCCAATTATTCTCTCTGGCTCACGCTCCTTCTTTATCTAGACTCACCAAATTGCAGTCCGACTCTCTAGATCTTGGATCTAAGGCTCGGGAACTTGTATCCGAGGTTACCGAGGTTACCGAGGTCGCCCGAGGCTGAGCCTCAACCTCGGCACTCAGTCGCAGCCTTTATGGTCGTCGTCGACACTAGAGGCTGTGTAAATTCTCACCTTGGTCTTTGTGGACAGAGGAGCCAGAAAACAAGGACTACAATGTCGACAAGCACCGGCCGAGGGCAACGGCTGAGTTTGAGCAATGTCGGCCATGCTAGGGGAAGGGTGGCAGCTTGATTGGAACAAGGCAGAGGCATTTGGGAGAGAGAAGTATGTGCGACGAGCATGGCTAACATGGCCACCACTTCACCTGTTCCCTCTCTCTGTTGCTAGTCGCGCTATTAGTGTCGTGGTGGTCGCAAACACAATCATTTCCCCCCTTTCTTTGCCGATGCTTAATCGACTTTTATCCATGTATACCAAGCATCCATTTGGAATAAGTTTATGTTCATGTTATATCTAGACATTTACCAAATTAGGCTATTACAGATCTCATTTTATCCTTATCCTATTCAACTTTATCCTCTCTAGTAAAACAATTGAAACGAACAAACGCAATCTCAATTAGTCTCTTCTCTTAGGATATTACAAATTTCATTCTATCCTTATCCTATTTAATGTTTTCCTCTCCAGTAAAAAAATCTAAATGACCAAATGCAATCTCAATTGAAAGATGAAGGTTTCACTTTTGATGAGCTTAGTTAAATATATATATACTTTTTTTTCACAGTTCATTAGTCTCGATTCTCGTCTTTAAGTTGGTCCATAAGCCAATCCCAAGACGATGAAAATGAACCAAATGAAGATGCAGACAGCTAAGGACAGCACGTGTTTGACTTAGAAAATGTGAACTTCCACCAATTACGGGCATTCTCGCATAACAACGACATTGAACATGATTCTTATCTGTCCCGTTTAGACATCCCCCTAGTGAATTCACTTTAAGAAACGCAGGGAATCGGAACCTTTTCGATTAGATTAAAATCCTCGCTTACACACTCAAAGAGTCAAATTGTCGAAGCTCCGACCACATGGTAGCGATGTCGCGATGCATAACTCGTTGTCTTGTAGTATTTGTTCACACAAGCCTATATGACAAAAAGCTCTGTTTATTTGGGAGGACATCTTGGGAAGCAAAATCCATCCAAGTGTGCACCTGTCGTTCATTTCGACTAACTTATATCAATATTGGGATAAGTACACCGAAAGTTTTAAAACTTACAATGAAAATACAATTAAGTCATAAAACAATTAAAAAGTGCAATTAAATGGAAAAAGTGTTAAAAAAAAGTTCATTTGTGTCAATTTAGTTCTAAATTTTTACCAAGTGTCAATTCGGTACTTCAAGCTAATTGTGGTAAGATTTTGCTGACTAGGTGCTGATCGCTAACGCGGATAATTTTTAATAATATTTTTATATTTTGATTCTTTTCTTTTTCCTTCTCCTCCTCCTTCCTCTAGCCAATCACCGAACTCGACGACGGTTGGCGAGGTTTAGCCTCGCCCATGGTTGGGTAGGCTTGACCCTCGCCAGATCTAGCAAGGGCCAGCCTCACCAGCTTGGCACAAGGCCAGCTCGAGGCTACCCTTGCTACCCTCGCCAATGGCCGGCAAAGTCGACTTGGACCTCATTGACCATCACCTCTAGTTGGTCGCCAAGGTCCAACGATCGGCTGGAGGAAGGCAAAGGAGAAGGAAAAAGAAAGAAAATTAAAATATTATTAAAATTATCTATATTAGCACTAATCATGCCATGTCAGTTGATCGAGGCCTAGTTAACAAAATACGGCCCAAATTAGTCGGAAATAACTGAATTAGCACAAAATAAAAAAATTTATGACTAAATTAACATAAAAAATGTTTACGACTAAATTGGTACAAAAGCAAAATGTTTAGAACTTTTTTAACCTTTTCCAGCAATTAAATCCTACAACTTATTGTCTTAAAATTTTACTTGGAAATATATTAATGAGGGTAGAATAGTTATTTTATGTTGAGGGGGTTTGCTCTTATATATATTGTAATCCCTTTGTTTAGAATAATAAGAAATTATTGTTTTCCTTAAATATGGCATCAGAACCTATGGAAAAAACCTAATCCCATGAGGTCATCGAAGCAACCGCCATCGCCTCTACTGTTGACAAAACCTTAGTCTACAATTTTCATGACCACTCACTTCTGTCGAATCCTCCATCTTGTTTGAGGCTTTTGACTACTCTTTGATACCAATTCGATGATTTTATGAATTTTCGAAAGATTATTGTGATTAGTGGTGATTCAATTGAACATTCATTTGTGGTGATTATATTATGGCCGATTATGTTACTGGAGTTAATTGCTCGGCTATTGTAATGTTGTTCTTGGGTTCGATTGTATCCTTGGTTGACTGATGGCTATTACTGGATCCTCTATTGGGTTGACACATTTTTAGTTGACCTCTTAAGTTGGATGGAACTAATTATCTAGCTTGGTCTAAAGCTATCAAAGTTTATCCTATTGCCATAAAAAACATGATTATCTTACGTCTATGGTCCCCTTAAGTCTGAGAAAGATAGATTATTGGATTGTTGGAGATGCGATAATCCATTCTCTTTATGGAATAGTATGGATCCCAAGATTAGTCTCTATTCAATGCAATTCTACTAAGGAAGTTTGGGAAAAGTGTGCCTTATTTTATTCTAGACATAATAATATAACGTGAGTATGTGACACGTAGGAGGCACTATTTGATCTTCAGCGTGGAGATTAGCTTTTGTCTGAGTATTATGCTTGTTTTATGACACTTTGTCGATAATTGGACACTAGTCTTCTAGTTTTGGACGATTCAACTATTCTCGTCAAATGCCAAGAGGATCATCGAGTGATAATGTTTCTCAAGCCATTAGGGCTTGAATATTCCTCCCTTCGCCCATATTTCATAATTAGTTCTGTTTCATCAATCTTAAAAACAACCGACAGTGCCACATTCCAAGGTGAGAAGAACCGCTCATTAGGAAATCACCAAACAGTGGACTTCAAGATCAGCCAAGTCGAAAATTGTCTGCTTGCTTGTTGTAGATTGGCCCGGTATAGTACATAAAGATAATTACCAGCAACAACCAAAAAGGAGAAAGAAATAACACAGAGTTGGACATGAACAACGGACAGTTGCTTGATCTTACAACAACACTTGCAATAAACAACATCAACGTTTGCAATGAAGCAGAAAAATGGAAGTACCCAATTAATATCGCTGCTCGCGGTCTCAAGCAAACAGAGAATGGACAAAGTAACGAATCCCAAAAGAAGAAATTTCAACCCACAGAGAGAGGATGAGAGAGCCACCGGCCGCAGAGAAAACAGAGGGAGCCGCGTGAGAAGTTGTCCGGGCTGCCTCCACCGTTTAAAGAGCTCGATCAAATCTGTAAACCGAGGATTTGAAGTCAAATCACCATCACCCGCCTAATCAACCTCCGCCCAAGCTTTGCCCAACAACAAAAACCCATAAATTTAGCTCAATTAACAAGCACATGTAAAGGCCCTAATCCGCAATCATAGATAGACATGCGCGCATAACCACAACACAAAATCTAGATGAACCTAGATCGGAATACTGACCTCAAAGCTCGACCGCACCCGTACAAATCTCTCAAACTCGTCTTGCAAATGAGCTAGGGAGCGAAAACCGTATTAGACCTAGGAAACTAAGGAGTCATCAATGGCGGCAGAGTCGCGAGGGTGCAAGGCCCTGAGGCAGCAACAGGGCAGCAAAGAAGGGCTGAGAAGTGAGACCTGAGAGTACGCATTTGAACTGAGACAACAAGTTGTGACGTGTTTTGAGTCGAACAATATTAAGACCCTAACCTAACTCAAAATAAGTACCTACCCATTTTATAATTGTTTACTTGAACAATATTAAGACATGATCCTAAAATACCCTATTTTTTGTGTTCGACTTGGGCTAAGCTGGAGAGGGTTGGGGCTTTTTGACAACCCCGGCTATTAATGTCACGGTAGTCGCAAACATTATCATTTATCCTTTTCTTTGTTGACGCGCAATCTAGTTTTGTCCATGTGTACCAAACATTTATTTGGAACATGTCCATATTCACGTTATATCTAGACATTAATTGAATGATGCATAGGAAATGTTGACACTTCCTTATGAAAATACAATAGGTATGTATTAATAAGAAAAAAGGGAGAGAGAGAGAAAGAAAAAAGGAAAAATCGAGCTGGTTCGACCCGGTCCGCTCGAGGCCGATTTGACCCGGCCAGGGTCGGGCTCCAGCTCTCTCACTTCTTTGCTTTCCCTGGCCCATTTCTTTTGTTCTGTTTCGACCCAGCCCACCTTCCGGTCCTTTTCTTTCTCCCGGTCCCGGTCCGGCCCTCGTATTCCTTCTCTTCCCCTCTCTTTTTCCCTTCGCGCCCTCTGCAGCCAGGACGAACGACGCTGATACGAGGTAGACGGGGACAAACGGCAGAGGCGTCGAGCGGGGGCTTTCGGTCGGGGGAAGCTGGCGTCGTCCTTGAATAGCAGAGAGAGAGAGGACCGAGATAGAGATAAAGGGGAAGATAGGCCGAGCGAGGGGGAAGTGGGGGAAGCACAAAAAGGAGGAGATCTGTAAAATAGTTTGGAAGGGTCTCTCTCGTTTCTTCTCCTAATCACATCTTCACACTGGCCGCGGAGTATTGTGGATTAATTGTTGTCGATCACTAGTGAGCGTATACATTGAAGAAAGAAGAAATGGAGGGGAGAGAGGGATTCGCTTGCAACTCCATCTCGGCCACGCCCGCATTCCGTCGCCGCCATCTGACGACCTCCGGCCACGTCCTCAAGACCCCCGTTTCCCCGGCGCCCACGTCTCCGGTGAGTCCTATGTTTTTGAATCCGACCTCCCCCTCGCCCGGAGGATCCTGTCTCTGCGACACCAAGCGGCCGGCCACAGCCCGATTCGTCTCAGGCTCGCCTTTTAGCCGCCGTTGCCGAGCCGGGTAGGGACCCCACGATCAAATGTCGCGCTGCAAGTCTTTCGTGGCCTCACCCTGTTTTGGCCAAATCGAGAAACCGAGACCTGTCCATAGGCGTTATGGGTTTTACTGAGCTGCCGCTGTTACTTTCGAGAATGTCTTGGTGATCTCTTTCAAAGTCTGGATGTGCGTTTGAGTTTTGAAACGCTCAACGTTCTCTCTTTAACCCACTGCGCACCGTATGTTTGACAAATGCTTGAACCGAGGTCGTACACATTTTCTTCCGATTTTGAGTCACTTCGAATGTGTAATGATAGGGTTCGCCTAATAGAGATCTTTCATTAGCCTCAACATACGTTTTTTTTTTTTTTTTAGGTCACCGTGGTTCAATATGCTTTTTTCCTTCTCGAGTCTTGTACGGTGGGGAAGACTACGTGAGTAGCTCTGGAAGTGAGGAAGTGTGGGCTTGATGAGTTTTAGGTTAAATTGGGTGACTTGACTAGAACTGTTGAATAGGCTAATTTCGTCCATAGTGGACTCTGGGTTTTGGGCTTAGTATGCTCATAATGGAAATGGCTTGGGCTTGTTGTGGCCTTAGATGAAGTAAGGGGTTTTGAAAGCTCTTCTTAGTCATGGAGGCTTAGTGTAATGGCCCATCTTGTGTCCATGGCCCGATCCGTAGGCTTGCGGCAGACCACATTTGGACTGGGCTCGCCCAGCTTGATTCCCCATTCTCGGATTAATAATAATAATAATAATAATAATAATAATAATACAAATTTCGATTTAAAAAAAATTAGGAAAAGCCTTAGAAATTGGCTTTTGATAAGTTTTATTAGATTTTGTGGCTAATACTAGTTCAGTAATAGTTTTAGATTTCCCTAGAGAAGAGTTCACATTGTTTAGGAACTTTGATAAACATTTTAGGATTAACATAGTCTTAAAAAAATGTGAAAATCTTTGGACAAAAACTGGACTTAAAATTGAATGGGCTCATAAAGCTTTACAATAGGGTCTTGTTTGTTTTTAGCAATAAATGTTAGGTTGCAATTTGGTATTTCTATTTCAATTATATACTCGAGCGGGCACTTCCAATACATTGATTGTTATTTTTCTTTTTTAGCATGTTTAGGATAAATCCTAGGATCAAAACACTTAGTGGATGGGAACCTTAAGACTCATAATTGGTAAAAAGACTGCATGGATACCTTAGTTGACAAATAATCAAATTTAGGTATGGGAAAAGACCACAAAAACCCCCGAACTTTATCCAAAGTGACAAATTTATCCAATTTTTTTTTTTGGACATGAAAAACCCTAAACTTTGCAAACTGTAACATATTTACCCCATTAAGGACATTTTCATCTTATTTTTTCTATTTTTTCTTCTTCTTTCTTCCCTATGTCGGCCATGGTGGAGCTAGCGGAGGGAAGCCGGTGTTGGCGAGCGGGGTTGCCCTCACTGGGCGGCTAGGAGCGCCCTTGCCCGGCGTCCGGTGAGGGCGGCCCTTGGCTGGGTCGAGTGAGGGCCTCCCTCCCCGGATCCGGCGGGCACCCTCGCCCAAGTCCGCGAGGGGTGCTCTCGCTAGGCCCTCGGCCCGATCTAGCGAGGAGGCCCTCACCCGATGCCAACGAGGGGCCGTCCTCGCTTGCGTCGGGCGAGGATGGCCCAACGCCGATGAGGCCAGGGGTGCCCTTGCCCCATTTGGCGAGGAGGCCCTCGCCCGATGGGCAAAGGTGGCCCTAGCCGGCCTAGGCGGCGGCCCTCGTCCCGGACGCCGGGCTTCCCTCTACCATGGCCGATGGAGGGAAGAGAGAAGAAGAAGAAAAAAAGAACAAAATTTTAAAAAGTAAAAAACCAAAATGCCATATAGTTTAGGTAAATGTGTCACACGGATAGAGTTCGGGATTTTTGTGTCACGAAAAAAGTTTGAGCAAATGTATCGCGCGATTGGCAAAGTTCGGAGTTCTCGTCACAAAAAAAAAAAAAGTTTGGGGTAAATTTGTCACTTTGGGCAAAGTGTGGGTTTTTTGGTGGTCTTTTCCTTTAGGTATTAAAAGGTTATAGTTTGATAATTAGTTTATTCAAGTCTCCGACCATAAATTTGTGATTGCGTAAGAAGTGGGGGCATACTCCATACCTTGCTTGGAGTCTAGCTGATTCTAATAGGCTGAGAAGTATTGACTCTTCATTTAAAATTATCGTAGTGTTAATTAGAATTAAAATTGCAAATCTTAATGATGCGCGAAGTAAGGGTTTGGGAGAACCCGCCCTGATTGAGGATTGTTGGTCCACCTTCGGCATTACCACTAAATCTCATCCTTTTCCACCCTACTAGAAAAGAGAGGTCGCAACAGGATATTACAACTTTTATTTTATCCTTATCCTAGTCGACATCATCTATCAGTATAAATTTCTAAACAACCAAATGCAACCTCATTGGCGGACGTTGACTGCACTCCTGGTCTGGTCTGTTTTAAAATCATTATTATTAACCTCTTAGTTCTAGGCCCAAGCTTGCAGCTATATCTAAGCAAGCCCAAAGCAGAGCCCACCGCAGAGATGTCCTTCATAAACGTGACAAGATTATTATAAGGAAAATCCAGATCAATGTTGTGCGTCCCCAGCAGTATGCAAATTTTGGTATATTGAAATAGTTGTTTTGCGAAGCGCATGGGTTGTTTGATGTTCAAGTAGCCAAGGTTGAAAGTACCTCCTGAGTTTTGTTTAACAATAATGGTGAAACCAACACCGATATGCATGGCCAGCAGCTTCTGCTCCTCGTCGGCTACGGAGCAAAGGGGTTCAGGTTCGACAACAGGCCGCATTGGATCATGAAGAATTCGGGGGGAAAGTGGTGGGGAGAACACGGTGGTGGGCACGGCATGTGCAGCGTGAACACCGTGGGTTTTGCGGTTGTGACCCAAGCATTCCAGGGCTGAGCTTTTATTTCTCTCTCTTTTGACACTTCTTAAGTAAATCTATTGCATAATTAATCGCATAGATTATGGGTTGGTGGCAATGACCATAGGTGGTGTCCAATGACAATATGGAACATTTGCAGGTCATGTAATATGAGGTGGGCCTAGCACATCTTGAAGTGTTTCCTCTCTTAAGTGACTTTTACATTAATTAACGATTTGGATTCCATATTTCTCAACTAGATGAGTTATTGCAAAAAACATGGCAATTTTGAAATACGCCAAATTTTTTACATATTTGGGATTTCTAACATGATTTCCATGTAGACAACAATAATGTCCTTCACACGAGCTCCTTTAGGAATGCTCCACTTTAATCCAAATAGCATTTTGGACGAGCACATCTCAACTTAAGGCTCCACTTCGTTTTTCAGTTAGGCAGCCATCAACTCACAACCTGACAGCTTTTCCCTTAATTAAAGTATGGTTGTGGCAAAATGACGAAAATGCTCCCGAGATATGAATATTCGTGTGGCTTTGACCCGTGAACACCATGGGAGAGATCGGTATTTTAGCGCCAAAAGTGACATATCAACTGGCAACCACATCCGACAAAAAATGAGCCAATAAAATTTCAAAATTTTGAGAATCGAAATGCAAAACTAATTATTATAAATATCATGCTTTGATCCGACACTTCAACCGCTCACGTGATGTCTTCTCTTTTAAAAGGGAAGTTCCACCTTTCACAAGTTTAGCTTAAAATAATTTTTTTTAATGTTTTATTAGTGACAATGAAAATAAATCGAATGAAGATGCAGATAAAATAGGGCAGCCATGTTTGACTTAGCAAGTGGACTTCCACCAATTACGCCTTCTGATTCCGGTTCGTTCACTCAAGCCGATCTAAATGGAAGCTCTGTGTAATTGGTAGGACACCTTGTGAAGCAAATCCATCAAAGTATAAATGAAGTTAAACAATTCCTTACTTAAAACCCACCTTATCATTTATTACACACACTCTTTTTTTTTTAAAAAAATTTAAAGCCCTTAATATGGCGGAAGTTTCCATATGAGAGAGGATTGATTGAAAGAAATTGTCTTATTCGTTTTCCCTTTCCTGTGGAAAACGTATTGGCCACACGGGAAGGATCGTGGAACCAACATAAAAAGAAAAAAAATAAAATTAACGCCATGATTTGTCAGACATCTCAAGACCCGAGCCTCAACGCCACGCAAACCCACCCTTATTGGAGCGAATGGTATTATCGATATTAACCCTCAAAATTTTCAACCACTCGGAGACATCTCCCATCGTCAGCCAGTGACAGACTCAGATTTCGTCCCGCCTGACCCCTCTCTCTCTCAAATCACGGGGTCCAGTTTGTTTCAGTCTTCGTCGCCATCTTCATCAACTAACCCACACAATCCCAAGATTCCTCTCCGACTCTCCGATCATTCCATTACTTTCCTAATCCAGTTCGCCTCTCGATCAAGCTTCACACGTCTCATCTAACGCCACAATTGCTACGATTCAGTGCCCGTGCCTCACTCGGCGCAATCCTACCCCGAGTCTAAAGCCTTTGGATCTTGATTACTTTGAGCTGGACCCAACCCTCACCAACAATGACCCTCGGCCCACCGTAGCCTTGGAGCGGACCTTCTTTGAGTTGGAGATGGCCATCCTATGAATCGGGTTTGCATACGGGGTTTGCTCCTACTACCTAGCAGAGCCTCGGCCTTGGCTGGGTGTGTGTCCCCACTAGAGTTTGCTTGTTTCATTGCATTTTGGTTGGCCAATTGACCATCGTTCTTAAAATAGGAAATTTTTTTTTGTTAGTCCTAAAACCTATTATAAGAATCTTTGATTACATCTAAACTTTTTAATTTTACTAATTCAATCTTAAACTTTTAGACGAAATTTTAATGTAATCCTTTCGATTGTAGATAATTGGATCGCCATGCCTATTTTTTTGGTGAAAATCGATTTTGAATGATTACATCAAATTTTGCGCAATGGTCTAGAACTAATTGGTAAAATTAAGAAATTTAGGACTGAATTGATGTCTATATAATAAGATTATAATTGATTGGGTAATTTTCCCATTAAAATTACATAGAGAGAATTCAGCAAGTACTTAGCTCCAATCCCGATGGCCCACACTTCATGCCTCTTTGTCGTTCTTTTGTAGCTTATACATACATATAAATATATATGTATATGTGTGTGTATATATATAGTGGGGCGACTAATAGTCATGTGGCACAAATTAAACAAAAGATAGTAACATCGTGTGGGAATAGTACCCTTCATCTGTACAAGACTCTGAGTGGAAACATTCGTTGAATTGATCGAGCTTTGGTTAGGAGGTCATTCACTTTGTCATGTCAAGAATATCTACTATGATATTTTAAAGTTGACAACCTCTATATCACTTGATAAATGCAACTGAAAATTGTTTGAAAAAGTTTTAAACTTATTCCAATTTATCAATTGAGTCATGAACACTTTAATTATTTACTAATTGAGTTTATCTGACCAATTCTAATTAGTGCAGGCCGTTCTACATGGCACAACCAATACCGATATGAACAAAAATGATTAATTTTTTTATATTTTATTTTTATTTTTACTTTTTGGTTACCATTTGCCTTTCTTCTTTTATGGGAATGGAGAGAAATCTTCAAGCCATCACCATGCCCGCACCACCATCAAACATAAACCATTGGTGAGAAGGCAAGAGTTATAAGCTCCGTAATCATCAAAAGCGAGAAGTGCATCTTCATTGACTCTAGTGACATGACTAAGAGTTATAAGCTCCGTAATCTAGTTAACAGAAGGCAGTCATCGATAGGGATCTCCACTTTTCTTTTTAAGATGAAGCTTGGGACTAGAACTAGAAAAGCATCACCATCAAACATAAACCATTGGTGGGAGAGACAATATATATCTTCAACTGAAGATCCATCATCTTGGCTTGGTAGTTCATTTACTTCACCAAGAGTTTTAGAACCACCAATAAGTCGTTCACAATAATTGCAAGAGACGCCACTAAGATTCAAGTATTTTGTGATCACAAAAGATGATGATGGCGATAGTGGCAGAATTATTGATGAAACTATGGTAAATTTTTGTTTATTTCCATAATGTGACTTGTATCCTACGATAATGCGATTGTAGATGAGAAGTGGATCCAAACAATGAATGAAAAAATCCACTTTATTAGAAAGAATGACACATTGAAATTAACTTCTTTACCACCCGGTGAGAAGCTCATTGGTGTGAAGTGGGTGTACAAAACAAAGTATAAGCCCGATGGTTAGGTGGACCGATACAAAGCTAGATTGGTTGTGAAAGACTAGGAGCAAAAATCTAGAGGTGGCAAAATGGGTCATGAAGAAGTAACGGCCCACCTAAAATGGGTCAAAGTGTTTTAAGTTCAATTCTATATGAGTCGAAAATGGGTCACACGTTATGACCCATTTTCGACCCATTTTCAAAACTTAACTGCCCTTCGTCAATGACCCATTTTCGGCCCATTTTTGCCGCTCGCCTTTGAGCCGCCTCCGCCATTTGCCGTTGTGGCTCGCCTTTGAGTCACCTCCACCGCTTGCCTCTGAGGCTCGCCTCCGTCGCTCCCTTGAAGGTCAGTGAGCTTCGTCACCCACCTCTGCCGCTCGGCGCTTGCCTCCGTGGCTCGCCGCCTCCGCCTCCGCTGCTCCCTTGAAGGATGACGAAGCCGTCACTCACCTCCGATGAGCACACCCACGAGTTCCAGCTCCTCGTCCGCTAGAAGACCCACAACCTCAACCGCTTGTTAGTTTTGTTTTTCAGATTTCGATCGGTGGGACGAGGATTCCGATCCAAGAGAGATCCATGCATTTCCGTGTAATGCTCGTGTAGGTCTTGTTGGAGCTCGAGACCATTCATGTGCTCCGTCCTCGTTCTCTTTGGCTTTCTCCTCGTACTATGTCGCGTTTGGTTGATCGATTTCTTTCCTCAATGTTGATGGCGAAGCGGTTTTTGCTGCTAGATTCATCGTTCCCGTAGCGGAATGATGGCTTTTCCATTTCCGTTTTTGTTGATTTTGTCGGGACCAGCTGTAAGATCGCGTGAGACGTCCTGTGTTTACCGTTTTGAATGTGCTTGCTTGATCCATTCGAGATCTTCTTCGTTGAGGATGAAAGCATGTCATGATTTTCAGTTTTGCTATGCGTGTATTCATTGGGTAATGATGGCTTATGAGGTCGGGATGATTCTGTGATGTCTTAATGCGTGGTTTTCGATGTAAAATGGAAAATTGGTGCGTTTCGTGCGATTATAGATAGGCTTGTTGTGGTATGTTCTTGGATGAAGAGTGTGATCATGCGAATGTTCTTCCTTTGTGTGAAACGGAGACATCAAGTATGTTTTTAGGAGTCCTCCTATGAGAAGGGTGCCGTATGCTCAGTTTATCCTTCGGTGTTTTGTAGATTGTGTGGACTGTGCAATTCCATGTCGATGTGTTCCCTATAAATGGGCAAAGTAGTTCTTTTGGGTCTTCTGCATGTTTTCTATTTTGTACTCTACTCTTAAAGGAGAATGAAAGTTGGAGATATTTTCTTTTTAGTGTTAAATAGAAATATAACATGTCATTTGCTCTTTGAGTAAATAACTTGTTCTAATTCACATTTTCTTTAACTAATTATTTGACATGTCAAGATCTAATGAGGATCAAGAAGAATATTCAACAATAGAAGGGTGTAAGAGGTGTATAGCTACATCCTTATTTCATGAGGATGAGGAAGATAACTCTACTTGCTCTAAATGACCAAAAAATGCACTTCTACGTATGGTCTGAATTCAGAAAAATTCACGAGATGAGGATGGAAAGAAAATGCCAAGTGTAAATGGTGCAAATCAGCTTACATGGCTAGCCATGGGACAAAAAATTTGTTGCGTCGTTTACGTACTTGTCCCTATCAAGTGGCCAATTGATGATTCCATAGAATAGTTTGATCAAACTGTGTTTAGAAGCAAGCTAGCAAAAGCAATAGTCAAACACAATTACACATACCCTTTTGTAGAGCATGAGGCTACTAGAGAGTTGCTTAGTTATCTTAATCCCAATGTGAAGCACATATCGAGGAATACAACAAAAGTGATGTGGTAAAAGTTTATGAGAAGGAGAAGAGAAATTTGAAATCAAATATAATGTCACTTTCTAGCAGAATATGTTTTAACTTCTAACTTATGGACTTCCGTGACAACTGCTCATTATATGACCGTCACTGCCATTACATTGATGAGAATTGGGAATTGCATGCAAAGGTTTTGTGCTTCTCCTATGTGCCACCTCCATACAATGGTGCCATTTTATTGGAAAAAATTGCTGACTTTGTTGAGAGAGTGGGGCATT